>WUAM01000359.1:35509912-35540732 GCA_024336885.1 Actenoides hombroni
GGAATTACCATCAGGGGGGTTGGGTTCCATGCTGGTTTGGTATATATTTGTATACATTCCATTTTTATTATTATTAATTTCATTTTCATTAAAGCTGTTGTAGTCTTCTTTTCTAATCACTAAGTCTCTCTCCCTTAATCCCTTTCTCTTACCCTCTGGGGAGTGAGAGGGGTTAAAAGAGAGCATCTGTTATAGGTCTAAGGGACTGCCCTGACCCTAAACTGTGACCCTGTTGGTGGAAGGGATGACAGCTCCTGCTAGGACAGGGCAGGTTCCACCATGGATACAGCATTTGCTTTTTATGTTCCTAAACAAGATACATTATTTCTGTTCACACTTAATCATTACACCAGAACACAGGCTTTCCTCCTCCCCCTGCTGGAGAAGGCATCCTATTTAAAGTGAGATCTGCATTCTCAAACTTTCCAGATCCCCCAATTATTTAAAACAGAACCTACCTCCAAGCCTCGCTTCCCACTGAGACACGGAGGTGCAGCACAACTCTATCCTCTCACCAAGGTCAAGCCTCCATCAGGCCGGGTAAAAACTGTCAGGCTCTGACCAGCTACAGCAAGGGCACAAAACCTCCCTCTGCAGAAGAGCTAAGACTCATCTTTAGTTAGCCACATAACCGCCCAAGTGACATGTCACCTGAAGAGGGAGCAGTTCCCCTCAGGAGGTGACTGAGAAGTCACAATCTGCCCAGCAGTCTGCAAAAGGCAACTCCGGGGACAGTCTGTCCTCCCACATGACATCTTAAGTGCTGCAGGAATGCTGAGCCCCTGTCACAAGTAAAAGTACCTCTTTCTCTGCTGGAGGCCTTTTTCACTCTTCAGAAGTCCTCAGTCTTCCCACCTGAACCCTCCCAGCAAACATCCCCAGCACGGAGGTTGGTATTCCAAGGGTCAGTCTCAGACAGGCACGGAGAGGATGCTCGAGGTGGTCTGGTGTGTCACTGTCCTTACAGCCACTTCTGCAGCTCAAAAGTTATTTTCATAACCAAGGCAGAAAGAGGTAACATGTCCCAGGGAACCTAGGTTTCTGAACCAAGTGTGCCATGAGGACTGCAAAATGCCTTGTCTGAGCCAGGTGCTGGGCATTACCAATTCCTGGTGCAGAGAGGTCCCAGAAACCATGGTGAGGCTCCCAGTGGAGAAGCTATGGCTGCCACAAGGAATTCATCTGATCTGCCAGGTTGTAGGCTCCTCCCTGAGAAAAGTTACCTTTTGCTCTTGGGAAAAGGTCAGCTTATTTCAGGAGTTACCACCCCCCTCACACTCTAAAACATCTACAGAGTACGAACATGGTGAGGACAGCAGGAGAAACACCCCACCATAATTTCTGTAGCATGCAGACTTCTTAGGGGAGAAACGTTCACAGGAGCAGCACTGAGAGCCAGCAGGACATCCATGTGGCCCCTGCTTTATTTTCTTCATGAATTTACAATAATATCTTTCCTGTATTACCTCTCCATCCTGCTGCAAACACCCTGGAGGGTAACAAATGAGGTCAGACCCATCACTAGTCCAGGGCACCAGAATGCTTTTTTTCACATATATTTTGCTGGTTTTGGAAACTTTCTCATGAAAAAAAAAATGAAAGAAACCGTGTGTTTACTATAAACATATCCTGCTGAGTCACTGGGTAGGCAGTGAGACTGAAGAGGGAGAATGAAACACAGGATACCAGACAGACAGTGCCACTGTCTGATGTCAGACAGGCCATGCTGCTTCTCCCCTTCCCCACCAGGAAAGCATTCTGAGATGCAGCCAGGACCCAGGGCTGAGACAGAACAGCTGTAGAAGTTTTTGCTGGCACTTACAGGAAGAGGAGGATTGCCTATAGCAGGCAAAGCGAACCAACTATTGAACTCATCTTTCAGAAAGCCTGCCTTTGAGGGGATATGACATCTACTAGAGCTCTTGAAACTTTGCATGCATAAAGTACTCATTTTTTAAATATTTTTTTTCTTTAAACAAATCTGTCCTTATTACATTGCAGGCACAGTTTTGCCTGAATAACGCGCGTGCTACATCCTGTTTTCCTGCTGCTTGCACATTTGGCTGTCCTTTCTCTGACAATTCTTGGATGACCACAGTGAGCAACAGACAAACCAACCACTGTGTTCAGCAGACCTGGAGGTACCCTCTTGCTGTTCTCCCATGAAGTATGGAAGCAGGGAAAGATGCAGCTCCTCACCCCTTTCTGAGATGCTTCCCCGGTCAGAGAAAAACACTGTTTGGCAAAAAAGTGCAGCTGCTGAGGATGTTGCAAGAGTGCAGGAGCTCCACTTCATTTGCTAGAAAAAGCATCCCCAGTTGCGTATCCTCACCAACAAGAGAGGTCAGCTTGCAGTCTGGATTCAACATAGCTTTGTGAGGAAAGATGCTGGATTACTTTTTCCCTTCACGTCTCTTCTGCACCCAGGAAAAAAAAAAATACAACAGTTCTCAGTACTCTCTGAGCAATAATACTTCAAAACCCACAAAACAAATGCAGAAAGACTCACCCAAAGACAGGTGCCCTGGGAAACCTGCCACGCCAGGGGCTTTGCAAGACCAGGTATGATTTTGTTCAAAAAACAGAGTTTTCCATTCTTAGAAGAGTCTGCTTTCATGAAAAGATATTTCAGTTGCCCTCTGACCCTTCTCACGTCCACAGAAAAAAAATAAATGGTGATGCTCGTGCAACAAGTGTGGGTACATTTCTTCCAATAAAAAAAGCAAGAAGGCCTCCAAAAGTATCCTGGAATCCCACAGCACAGATAAAATATTTTTGTCAAGGAATGGCATATCCGAAAAAGCTGTCTTTTTCTTTGATTACGCTGGCATGTATTTGCTTTCTGTGCAGCCACTTAAACAGTTTCAATACTTGTCATCGCAGTGAATTTTATGCCCAGCAGCTCTCAGCAAGTGCTGCTGCAGCTCCTAGCCTTACGAAAGGTCACTCAGTGCAAAGAGAAGAGAAGGGACTAGGATGTCAGTGCATTTCTGAGACACTCCCAACAGCTCAGTTCATGAGATTTCTTTCAGGTTTCATGATGAGCCACCTTGTCCTTCATGCACACCCTGCGTCAGATTATAGCAAATTACACAGGGAACAGTCACAGAAGGTGAGAATCTGCCATGTCTACGTGTGAGGCAGAATGAATGGCAAAGCCTTCTTGCAGTCAAGCTGATCCAAGGAGCTGTAGGTGTGCAGCTGAGCCTCATTTTTCCCCCACTCAGCCAAGAAAGCTGACTGCCTTCAACCTCCTGCCTTGTAAGTGCTAGCAGGGAACCCTTACCAGCCAGCTTCGGAGGGCAACTTAAAGGCCCCAGCCTGGACCCACACTGACACCAGGCACACTCCTCCCTGACCTAAGGGATACAGGTCTGATCTGCTGCAGATATTCCTTAAGAAACATGAACAAGTGCCTCTCTGCCAGCTCTCAGGCTTGAAAGCTGGTGAGCTTGCACATTGGCATTAAGCATTGCCACACAGGTAAAGCAGCTTCCTCTGTTCTAATTCAGATATAGGGGACAACAGAGCTATTTGAAACCCTTAAGATCTGACACTCAGAGGGAAGGCTCCCCTGGGTTGTACAGGCAATCCTCACTTCCCAAAGTTGTGGCACCCAGGCCTAGCCAAAGTTTTGCAAATACGCAGCATGTAACCCTGCTTGGGGGTACACGCCCTTCCCTGGGCCTGCTGGAAAAAAGACCTGGTCCCACAGGCTTTGCAGTGTCTCTGTTCCACTGCCAATTCCTGCCGTTGCCCGTGGAAGCCTAGCGAGCTGCTCTTCCTCCTCCCTTTATTCAGCACTCACACTATTTCTGGGAAGCAGCACATAAGCTTGGGGTTTGAAGCACTCCACAGCAGCTCGTGCGCGCACAGCCTCAGTCAGCTGTGATGTAAGCTAGCACTGAAAGCTGCCTCATTATTATCCTCTTCTCATCTCTGCCACAGACACTTTTGACCTATTTCTTTCTCAAGTTTTGAACAGTTTGACATTTCTTCCAATGCAAGGGAAAAATAAAATTGTGCTCCCTTCAGCAAGAAGGCTGACACTCCCTCTCTGCAGAAATGATTTCCCAAAAAAAATCACTGGCAACCTGAGAGTTCAGGCCCTTAGCTCTCACTAGCACGCAGTCTCAAATGCCATGCTTAAAGTTTTAAAAACCCCAAATCAAATAGCTACAGCACTTGTCTACATTGTATGCTGGGGATATTTGTCTTGTGATGTTGTCCTTATGAAGTCATACCTTTACCATGAAAAGACTAGAGACAAGGAGGTCAGCCATAGGAAGAAGCTGTGAAGAATGCCCTGAGTGTTCTATCACATGTAAAAAAAGGCCTACAGAAAAGAGAGGGTGTTCCCATTTCTAAGAATTGACCTTTGGGAAAGACTTACAGTGAGGGCAGATGCCACCCTGGTACAAGGAACTTGGAATCTCTCCATTGAGCTGGATGTGGAGTCAGAACACTGTTAAAAGATGCCTGTGTAATTAGTGAGAAAGGTCAAAACCAAACCAAGTGGGTTAGAGCCAACAACTCCCTGAATGGTTGTGAAGGGTGTGCACACCCCTAAACACTGTCACAGCCTGCCACCAGCTCAGCACTATAGCTCCCCTCTATCCCTGTCTTCCTTCTCTCCACCTGCCTCCTCTCATCTGTGTCATATGCTCCTAGATAAGCAACAGAGGGCAGTTGTCCAGCTGGAGAGCATCTTTGTAGAAAAGGGCCCTGGGAGTCTTGGTGGCCATCAAGTTGATCATGAGCCAGAAAGGTGCCCTTGCAGCCAAGGCAGCCAATGATGTCCCGGGCTGCTTTAGAAGGAGCATCGCCAGCAGGTCAAGGGAGGTGATTCTTCCCTTCTGTACAGCACTGGGGACGTCAAAGAGGGAGTGCTGGCTACAATTCAGGGCTCCCGAGTACAAGAAAGATACGGACTTACTGAAGCAAATCCAGCTAAGGGCCACTAAGATTATAAAGGGACTGGAGCATCTTTCACTTGAGGAGAGGCTGCGAGCTGGATGAAGTGGCTCAGGGGAAATCCTATCAATGTGCATAAATGCCTAAGGGGAAAGAAGGAGAAAACGGAGACAGACCGATCCCAGTGACAAGACAAGAGGCAGTGGGTATGCACAGAAACACCCAGTTTTGGGATGCTTCTTACAGTTTTATAACCATAAGGGTAGTCAAACACTGGAATGGGTTGTCCAAACAGATTATGGAGTCTCCAGGTCTCTATCCATGGAGATAATAAAAACCTGACTAGACACAGTCCTGGACAACCTGCTGCGTCTGACCCTGCTTGAGCAAGGGCTGAACTAGATCATCTAGAGAGGTTCCCTCCAACCGTAACAGCTTTGTGATTATGTGCAACACCCAAACCAAAAACTTCAGATAGTTTTCACAGGAGCATCTCATTTCAATGCCCCTACAGAGGAGCTCTCCTTTGGAAAAGATGCTTGCCATAAAGCGGTTAGCACTTGCCTGGCATGGCATGGCAAAGCAGTGCAGGAGATTCTTCATCCCTACCGTTGCCTGCTGCTGCTTTCAAAAAAGACCAGTGCCACCAGCAGAGTACACAAGCCTAGTGCAGATCAGTCCTTGACTCCAGCCCCAGCACATGCAGTACACACACGGTAGCAGGCTTTTGCTTTCCATTTTTTTTTTCTGTCAAGGGAAGAGCACTAGAAGTATGATGATCTGGAGCTCTCCAGATGCTTTGACAGGACAGAATAGCCATTCCTGGCTCGCCAGCATTATGTGGTCGGATACATTCTCTTCTGAGCCCATCCTCAGCTTACCTGCAGCGAGGAAAGCGCACGGATCTGTCTCTCCCTTGACAGAAAAGACTTGCCCTTATAAAAACAGTATTTGAAAAGTCACCTCGGCAACAGAGTTCCTTCGAGCAGGCATCTGTAAGGTAATGACTCACAGGTTTGCAACCACAATCTGCAAAGCAGGAGCTGGGGGCACACGGAGGTGTGGTTCTGAGCTATCTTTACCTCCCTCAGCAAGTATTTTTGAGGTTTGTACAAAGCCATGGGAATCACCAAGGTGGTCCACAGCACAGCTCAGTCTGGAAAGTCAGCAAGTCCCCCTCCACAGAGGATAAACATTTGTATTTTAACAAGTACTCTAGAGATATTTGTGTGGATATTGCAGTTCCAATAGGGAGCAGTGGGAAGAATATAATACAAGTTTATAAAATCTTAAACAGTAACAAATAATGAGATTTATTCTGGGACTAAAAGTAATTCATTTTTACCAAGGAGTAAATTTTCTCCTTAGGGCTTACTAAGGGAGATGGAGCACTGAAACATCCCTATGCTTTCTGACAATGCCTTGCAGGCTTGTATTTTAGAAGAGATTCTCCCCAAAAATATCCCTTCCATTCCTGCTAACAAGATTGCCTTTGACAAGTTTAAAAAATCAGTAGTTCAATACCTTCTTCAGTATTACACAGTGAAAGATCTAGATGTGAAAGTGTTACAATATTTGATTTTGCCTGGTGCTTGTAATTTATGTAAAATGAATGAAAATATTAATTTACCTTGATTTCCTTGTCTTTTAACTGTATATTAGCTAGTAGGCAATTAAATGCACATTCTCTAGGGAAGTTTTCCATTTCCAGCCACTGGTTCCTGTAACCCCTCTTGAATTGTTGTGATACCTGGCATTTCTTTTACAAGTGTATTCTTACCTATCACTTCATATATGCTCTTTCAGCTCCTTAGAGGAGCCAGCTCTGCTCAGTTGTGTTTGTTGTTACATTCTTGATGCATGGATTTAGTGGTGACCCTGCAAACCAGTCTTCAACCTCCTTCCCTAGGTTTGACAACAGGCAAATTTCTTCCCACCTGAATTTCTCCACTTCAGTCCTTAAGTTTCTGAAGAGCTCCTTTAATGGGACTGTAGAGAAGACTTCTGGTTTATCCAAAATACTGATTTTACTGTTTAGCAGTTTTATATAGTTGAAGCTAGCCTACGCCTCATACGATTTTGTAGCTCCTGCAAGTTGGGCACAAGAGATTTAGACATAACCAATGTTTATTCATACTCATATGTTCACCAGAGCTGTCTTTTAACCACAGGTATTTTTCCTTAAAATACCCAGCAGAGAACCTCCTTTTGTGCTGCATTTCCCTCAGTGCCAAAGCAGTGTCGTGATGGGATGCTGAGGGAAGGAAAGAGGGCAGACAACAATAGGGAAGAGAGGGATAAAATAAGTATTAAAAGATGCTCAGAGGAGCTGCAAAAGCACAGAGGGCATGACTTCAAAGGCAGATGGGAAAATATGTCACTGCCAGGTGCCACTGCAGCACTGGCAGCAGACCAGCTGCACACAGAAAGCTGTGCAAGATGATACCTACAATGAGTTGTGGAGTTGTTTCCTGTTCCTCAGGGATTAAAGCAGACGCTACAATGTGTTATGTCCACAGCCCAACACTGGCCCCCACTTCTCCAGATGATACCTTTCATGGATTCATTGGTTTGTTGTCAGAAGCACTGAATTTTCCTCATCCCTTCGACCCAGGTTTAGCATCTAAAGCCATTTTCACTTCCTCCACTGGGAAAAATGGGACATGGGAAAGATGCAGACAGCATAATCTGAAGGATGGGCAACCAGACTGCATTCACCATGTGACTCAGTGTAACAAGTGCCTGCAGGAACCTCTGCCTTAACCAGCTGACAAGGCAGGGATGCGGCCAGCAGGAAGAGCTGCAGCTGGACCTCTCCTAAGATGAAGATGGAGAGAAAGAAGCAAGAGGAATCCCAGGGCTCGACCCTTCTGTTACTGCTGAGTGAAGGCAGCATACTCTTCACCTTCACAGTAAGAGTTGGGGAAGGGAAAGACACTAATAAGAGTCACACAGCTAAGTATCATCTAAAACTGAAGACAAGGCTGCAACTTCAATCTCCGCTTTGCATTTTTTTCGATGCAAATATACATGAAGGTGCAGAAAGGGAGGTGGTTCCTCCAGTAACATCCAGTTTAAGATCCTCGTGTGGGCCAAAAGTATTGCTCTGTCCCTTCTCTGCTGTCCCATCTCCTTCCTGGAGGAAGTGCACAGTATATCCAGGCTCTCAGAACAAGCTTTGCATGTAAACATGGCACAAGGTAGCAGCAACAGCATGGACATCCCTGGGACACATGAGTTTGCAGCGAGTCTGTAGAGTTTTCTGTAAAGCAGCCTGCCCTTTGGCTGGCCCCTGAGTGCTGTCCTCTCGCCGTGCAGGAGCACAACACATCTCACTGCAATTCTTGCTAAAACACTATTAAAATGATCAGTGGCAAATGCTTGCTTTATCCCAGGAAGGCCTGAAGATTTCAAATTCAAACTCCTTCAGAATTTAAGGAGAATTTAACAGAAATGACAAAACTAACTCCACCAAAATCCTTTTTGTTTTAATGCTTTTTGTTTGGAAAAACACGACGTTGCAAAATTTCAACACTTTTTCCCAATTTCCTTCAGTTCTTCCTCACAAACAACTCAGGGATACAAATGGATTTTTAGGCCATTTTTCATTAGCAAATGCAAAGTAGGAACCATTCCATAAAGAAAAAAAAGTCCTAAAACTGTTCTACCCTAATCAGACATCATGCAGGACAACTCCATCAAATGCCTTAAAAAATGAAGAGAGGTTGCTAGGGAAAAAAAAAATAAATTTACAGTTGTGTGCTTTACAGAGAGTGCAGGATGCAATTGGAAAACGTGTACAAAACCAGACAGAATTCTCCAGGCAAACCTCACTCTGACATTGCCTGAGTCAGCAACAGCATTTCTCCAGAAGGGGAAAATCCCACAGCCCTCTCGCCCTTCGCCAAGCAGCACACAAGCTTTATATTCATTTATGGCTATTTCCAGGCTTGGAATCTAAATGGCCTCCCTACATTCATGTCCCTTGAGTCAGCTCCAGCCACTCCATACAGAATGAGATGTACCGTAGGTCCGTCCACTCTATTGTAGGAAAATTTGACTTGAGTATTGGAAAATCCTTCTTGAAGAAGGATCTATCTTGTCTGAGACTTGGTACTCGGTGTCCAAATTGAGATCAGGAACAAGTGGCATCCCTCAAGGGTCCCTACAGGGACTGTTACTGTTCAGTATCTTCATCAATGACACAGAGAGTGGGATCAAGTGCATGCTCAGGAACTTTGTGGATGCCACCAAGCTGAGTGGTGCAGTTGATTCACTTGAGGGACAGGATGCCATCTAGAGGGACCTTGACAGGCTGGAGGAGTGGGGCCATGTGAACTTCATGAAGTTCACCAAGGCCAAGTGCAAGGTCCTGCTATGCATTGCAACCCTGCTAATTTGAATTATAATCGGCCAGCCTAGTAATTAAACCCCAAACATCTTAAAACCTTTGTAATAAAATGGGGTTTAGCTCATCATGGACACTGCAGTAACTAAGCAGGAGGGACACAAGGAGAAATCACTGTGTCTCCCACCACATTCACTGAGGTCCAGCTGTGTGCTATTTCTGTGCTAGCTGTAGCACTGGAGAAGACAGCAGGGACCCTGTTTCAGATCAAGCGCACAGCTTATATTAAAGGCCACCTCTGACCAGAGGTTTCCAAAGACTTTTGATGGACAGAATCCAATGTGAACTGGTAGCCAGACTTCACAGCAGAAAGCTCTTTTTTTCCCATCTGTGCTTCTTAAGCCATGTATCCACAATGGCTCTCTGTAGGTCTAAGGGAGGCACAGGAGTTGGAGAAATGGAGACCACCAGGGAGCAAAGAAGACAAGTTGCATTTATTTGCACTCTGTGGTGTGAAAACCTAGCAGAAGAAGGCATCTTCCAGCAAGCAGCTACTCAGGTCCTTAATCAGGTCAACCACTGACAGATACTCACTCTAAGTAAGGGAGAAACCAGCATTTTCCAGGAAACCCCCAGAAGGTGACACGTTCATTGGAAGTATTCAAGCCTAGCTGCCAACAGATGAGAGGATTTATCAGTAACCACTGAAGTGGCACAGGGCTTCTCCTGGAAATTTATGACCAGCAGAGAATAATGAGCAGGAACAGGCAAGGAACAACAGGACCAGCAAAGTAACAATGCCCAAACCACCACTGGCTGAGGGACTAAGAACTAAAGCCTAAAAAGGCTTTAATTTTTATGAAAGCAAACACCAGGCCATTCCATGGTCTCTCTACGCCCTTCCTCTCAACACACGCACAAAATGCTGCTTGAGCTGGTAGGTAACAAACATAGCAGCACTGACATATTGTTACACATAATTAATATAGTAACTAATTTGTGCACTGGGATCAATAATTAATTATATTTCCAGGCGATAGAACAATGTCAGCCAGGAACTGAACTGAGCAGACAATGCAGGTCCGTAACTTCAGGATAAAAACCAAACCACTGCAGGAACAGCAGTAAGTACAACTTCTCCAGGAGTTTCAGCAGCACACACGGAGTAGAGAGAACAGATCACATCACCGATGCCTTGACAGGAAAGGAGGAAGAACTGAGCCATGAAGATCAAGAGAAGAATGTCAAAACTGGCTGCACTGATAGGTTGAAATGCTCTTGCACAGAGAGAAAGGGAAGGGGCAAGCAAGGGCTGAAAACAAGGGCAGGAAGGAAGCTGGGCATCCCTAAGACACCATTAAGTGTACGGTGAGGTTTGTCTTCAACAAACAGGCGCAGGGCTGCCAGGCAATTGATGCCACAGCACACGAAGTGTGGAGATGCTTTCAGAAAGGCAGGAAGACCTTTTCTTTCCAGCTCGGTGACCTGAAGAGACTAGTCACTCAGCCTTCTCTTCTCCACAGGGCACATGAGGCACAGATTGGAGAAGTTTTCTCCTCTTTCTTAAGTGGTGAAGGAATAAGCATTCAGAGGCACAGCAGAAGGCACAGAGTTACTGAGAGAGAAGAAGATTCCCCTCACCATTTCCTCAGCTTCTAGATTGCTAGAGGGGCATTAAGTAGAATCATAGAATCATAGAATGGTAGAGGTTGGAAGGGACCTCTGGAGATCATCAAGTCCAACCCCCTTGCCAACACAGGATCACCCAGGGCATGTCACACAGGAACAGATCCAGGTGGGTCTTGAAAGTCTCTAGAGAAAGAGACTCCACAACCTCTGGGCAGCCTGTTCCAGTGCTCTGTCACTCTCACAGTACTTCACCCCAGCATCTTCCCTTTCAGAAAGATCTTCCCCTTTCCATGCCAATCAGTGCTTTGCAGAAAAATGTGAACCTACTGCTTTTAAAACAGGACAGCTGACCCAAAAGTAACATTTAAGCCTGATATCTGCATCCCACAATTTCCCATTGCAACCACTAGTCCAGTGGCAACAAGGACTTGAACTTGCTCAAACCAGGAGAAGACTCCCTAAAATTTATCCTGGAAGCACTTTCTGCTTCACAAATGTTGAGAAACACAAGGACACAAAGGAAGCACATGTGTGAAACTGGGAGAAAGTCTGTGAAAACTCCTGAAGATCCACACCAGTATTCTTCCAGCTGTTTCCCTGCCTCTCTTTGGAAGGTTTTCTGAATTAGCATCTGAAGTCTGCACTGTCTTCCAGTTGTGTAGAACCCTGAGCAAAAGGATTTGCTGGATGGCCCTGACTGAACACATTCCTTTAACACTGTCATGGCAAGCAGCTATCTCAGGACACCTTTTCAGCAAGGAAGCACCTTCAGAAAGCAGAGGGGATGCTTGGTCAGTAGGAAGGACCATCTCACCACCACTGTCCAGGGAGGGGTGTGGCCTTGGGCTCAGTCTGCCTTTAAGCACACAGCACAGTGGCAGAGGTGAGGAAGTTAAATGTCACTCCTACACTTTCCTACATCAGAAGATCTTCCCTTAAGCAGAAACAGCACATCAGCATCTAGCATCGAGCTAGGATACCATCAAAAGACATATTCCAGAAAAACATGTCAGGTAACAGACAAAAAGGCTGATGTTTGGCCAGCCACACATAAGGCACGCAGTCCTCAGCTTCTGCTAGACTACGCATCAGAGAAGGAGCCTTGACTTAACAAACTCTCTGTTCATTCAATCTGCTTTCTTGGCACACCAGCAGCATCTTCCACTGCATGCCTGTACAGGCAACATTTCCAGCACACCACTCCAAGGTGTCTATATGCCAACACCCCACCTACTGTTAAAGGAACTGCTCCCATCCCTCAGCAAATATCCATCAGCACACTGAGAACAGACACTTCTGTGTAAGGGTCTCACATTCACAATAAAAATCAGAATTACTTCCTTCTGTTACAAGTAGAAGAGAGCTAATTTAAGTCTCCAGCATAGCTTCCTGCCCAGGTCTAAGTCTATGAAGATATGCCTGTGAAGATGCAATCCTCAAACTCTACTGTGATGCTGGCAGGATGCTACGGGGTGGTTTGGGGAGCAACGAAGAGGTCTGGAAGGTGCTGACCTGCTCCAGGGAATACTGAATGCAGTACTGGATTGCCCATCTCTAATGGAACTAGAGAAAAAATAATCAATTGTCATCGACTTCTCTGTTAATGACACAGAGACAGGGCTACTTCCCCTGGAAAGACTGACATGCAACGTGCAGCACTATTGGTACCAGTGGCATTATCAACACATGACATTTGGAAATTTGGCACAGAGACAACAGCAGGCAGACTCCAGAGAAGAGCAGCTCGAGATGCAGGCAAACAAGTGCTCAGCTCAGCTTACCCCAGAGCTTGTTGCTGCAACAACAGCAGCCTTCCATCGTGCCCACCCCACGCCCTCTTGCCCCAGCTCTGGTATACACATTCCAATGGAAAAACCTAGCTCACCTCCACCCATCTTAATTTTTTACTAGTTTAGTGAGCTCACCCAAAGCAAGTCAGGATCAGGACAGAAAGACACATGATCAGAAGCAGGGGCGGGAGGAAGCAGGCCTTCTCATCTTCATCAGAAGCAAGTTATTTGAGACAAGCTGGGCTGATCTTTCAGACTTCATCCCTGAGGTCTAAAGAGCCCATAATCTATTTTAGACAAAGTTAAAATTTATCAGCAGCAACAAGTCTCTAGGTCAACTGCTGTCTTTATTCCATCCTGAGATGAATGAGCACACAAGCACTCTGAAGCCCCCTGGATGCAGAAGGGATGTCTGTAGAACCTCTTGGGGCTGAAGGAACAGGGGTGGATCGAAGGATTTGCCACTGGTGCTATCTACAGCCCTCTACTTCTTCAGCTCACTTGTTTGTGTACTTTCCTCAATGCCCAGTACTGCTGTATTCCCAGGCTTTCCCTCTCTGGCTGCTGCCAAAAGATGGGACTGCCCAACTTGGTTACCCTTTTATTCTGATCCAGTATACTAAGTCATAAGCCAAGCTACCTGGGAATGTAGGGAAGATCTTGTCACAGTAAGAGGTTCAACAGTGACAGCACTAACTAAGCCCTGAGAAACAAGAGAAACCTGAAAATCACTGCTTCATGTCTCTGGCCTAAAGATCTAACTTAAGAATTCCAGCAGTGGGCGGGACAGAGGAAATAAATAAAATTTCAGAGCTTAATTAGTGGAATTCCTGTAGTTTAAATTTTCTTTCAGAGCCTAGACCAGAAAACCCCCAATGATCTACTAAACTCATGCTAAAAAAAACACCACAAAACCAAAGGGATGAAGGACCGCAATATGGTAACACTAATGCTTTGTGCCTAAAATAATCTAAGTAGATTAGCTGAACTGCCACCCCACAAGACAAATCAGTTCTAAGGCAGAGTGTAGTCGTCTTCTCTGCTCTCTGCATGCTGCCAGGAGCCCAAGTGTGAAAGTGCAGTTGACAGTTTGGGACAGAAGCAGCAGCAAGCCTAAGCTGGATCCTGAAATACATTCTGATTTCAAGGGTCTTCTAGATTTGTTTAAACCAAGCAATAAAAGTGCATAATAATCCTGGCTTCAAAGGGCCAAGCCTCCTGTGTCTAGTCTGCTGAGGGCAGGTGACCCCACTTGCTGGCCAATGGCCAGGCTGACCCACCTCTACCTTTCAGACACAGCTCCCCCCACCAACAGCAACCACGGACACACGGACTTCTCGCCAGCAGACAAGAAGCAGAAGAGACAAATCTCCCAATCAAACATCCCAGCACAAACTCCCACCCTGACAGCAGCCTGGAAGTACAAAACAGAAGTGGCTTCAGAAACACCTCCGGGGTCAACATCAAACTGACAGGTTTTGACCAGCTCATCAACAGCCTGAAAAATGTTCCTCCCTCCCCAATTTAACCTTCTTTTTTAATGTTTCTAACTACAGATTTCTCATCTGTGTTCTGGCTCTTCCTGAGGACCTAACTAGAAGAACAAAGAGCCAAAAGGCAGCTGCCACAGCTTCTCCAGGAAATAAAGCAACAGATGGCATAGGAGAAGGAAGGCAACCAGAGGCATGACACCATGGCTTGATTTCCCAGCTAGACTCGGACACTCTCTCAGGTTAACTCCAGAAGAGCCATGTTGTTAGACAGGAGGAGGGAAGGGTGAGGGCAGCAGCTGGCAGAGGACTCCTAACAGGGAAACCTGAATGCATGCTCTGAATAAAGAGCTTTTGGGGTGAACCCTGACCTCATCTCCCACATGTGTCTGTTGAACAGTTACGATGAGAACTGCCACAGCATCGCCTCCCTTTCTTCTTTCCCACAGATCACTTGTGTATAACCTGAGTAGTTTAGTCTCTCATGGCACAAGTGTTGCTCTTCTCCTTCTATAGTCCTGTAACTGTTCCATGAATGAGCTTTCCACTATGTCCACAATAATCTCCTGTTTTTCTACTCGCTCTCTATGGGTGCTGGGATGTCAACAGCTCTGTCTCAATACTCAGAAGTGAGATTTTTGGTTAAGACATGAGGCCACCAAGACAAGCTTATCAACTCAAGGCTGTGCCAGGAAGCTGGCAGTAAGTGGCTGTGCAAGCACACCAAGGATGCAGCAGCTTTCAGATACAGATGACAAGGAAGAAAGTACTTGCATGGGCTCTTGGAAAGCAGATGATGTGAAGAAAGCAGGCAGCCAGAGAGATATTCTCCTGCCCAAGCCAAGGCGTGCTCGATGCCACCCTACTGCACGCTAGCTGACCATGCAAAGGTTTCAAAGTCACATGGGATCCCAACAGTCAATGCTACAGTACCAGGCTCCTTCCTTCTGGCATGTCAACACCTCAGCACTCTAACAGGAGGTCCAACCTCCTTGTCTCTTGTTGACTTTCTCTGGACACTGAACTTTCCTCCATAAAAATCTCAGAAAAAAGAAAAGCAGGAAATAAAATGTTGATGGCACAAGAAGAAAAATACAGTATATATGGGTAACATTTAACGACACACACAGGCCTAACTCTGCATACCAGCTGATAGGGTCTTAAAAGCTACATGCTGTGTTTGCAAACAGCAAATTCATAACTGGTTCCAGGCACATACAGAGCATAGGATACACATAAAATCAGTGGCACTGCACCAGCCACCCTGCTGCCCAGTTTGGCCCACAGCATATACCCAGAGAGAAGCATGTGGCTAAATTAAAGACACGAGCATAAGAGAAACTTCCCTTTGAATCTGCACGTGGGAATTTTAAAAGGAATAAACAGACACAGTTTGAGTTTTGGAATATGCCAATGAACAAAAGAAAACAGAATGGAAGAGAAACACAGGAGAGGAATAAAATCTCTAGCTTGCATTAGGAACCAGCGTGAGGTGAGAAGGGGGTTTGGGCAGAATACCACATGATCCCAGACTTTGCAGCATGCAGAGACCAAGCATCAGAGGTGCATTAAATGGATTCACTGTGGGGACCACTGCTCTGTTAACTGGCTTGGGCAGCCTCCTTCTCCTTCCAAACCAATGTGGGATGGGCTGAAATCCAGTCCTATGTAGTCCTGCATAACACTGGGAGTTTGTGATGAATTAAGCTAGCTGAGAGCAGGAGCTCAGACACAGTGAAACTGCAGGGGATTCCCTGTCTCCAGCTTGGTGGTGGAGAGACTGAGCAAGGCAGTACACTACACACCATCACCCTGACAAACGGCCACAGCATTTAACCACACCTGAAGTGCTGCAAAAAGCTTGTCACACGCTGTAGGGTTGAAATCTATCAGTGCAGTAGCTTGTATGACTAGTGTGGCACACCATGGAAGGGCAGGGGAAGAAGAGGGGCCACAATATGAGGCTTCTCTGTTGTCCCCAAAATGGATTCTTTACCCAGTGTGCAACATCCAATCCCCACACAGTGGTGAGATACCAGGGTTATTAAAACCTTGTGCAGGATGGGGTGCTGGCAGGCTGATGCCAAGAAAACTAGCACACCAGAGTGACAAAACAGAGATATTTGTAACTGGGGGTTGAGATGAAGTTACAGTGTATCTGTTGTCCCCAATTGGTCCTGGGGCTAAAAATCCCTAAGAGGTGTTTTGGCTTAAAGGTTTGATTTAACACAGATTTACTGTCCATTTTCTGGCCATTTTACCCCCTCACCTAGGTTATAAAGTGGCCACCATTGCCAACAATACCTCTTCTCTAGGTCAAGGCTCGCTATGGCACAGCTTGCCTCCCCAAGCTTGGCTCTCCCTGAAGTGCTGAAGGAGCTGCTTTGGCTGACCAATAATCCCATGCTAAAAACCCAGGAAAGCAAAGCTCCAGGGTCCAGGAAGTGCCACCCTAGGACATAAACCAGACACATCCTTTGAGGGGACAAAGAGGCAGGAAGAAGGTTCACACTTCTTCTAAGGAATCCCCAGTGCCTGATCCTAGGTGAGACTAAACAACAAAGAGGAAGAAAAAAGGGCTTCTCGCCCCTTATTTTCTTTCAGGCAGTGTATGAATGGGCTGAGTTTCTCCTTTCACTGTGTGCTAGTTAATTCAATCAGCACCTACTCCTTCCAAATGACCCCTGCCTCTGCTTTCTACCTGGCCTCCAAAGAGTTGCTTCCCCGCCACTTGGGCTCAGGTTACCCTTTTCCCAGGTCAGCAGTCAGCACTTCTATTGTCTATTATATTCTTGCCCTGTTTGCTTGTTTAACTGTAATCTCTCCGCTCCTCCCCGGTGCTACAGTAGTTCATGTTTTCAGTCTTGGCCATAGGCCTCATTTCTCAGACAAAACCTGCACACCCTATCTTGAAAAAACCTGAAGCTGATGACTCTTCTCTTACAGAAAGGCTATGTGTAGCATTTCTGTACTTCACCTGAGACAGCACTGCCAGCAAACTCCTGCCACAAGCAGTGGACAAATCTCTTTCCCTCTTCTTTTTTCCTGACTTGCCCAATTAATTCCATGACAGATCTGAAGGCCGGTGGGAAATACAGGGGAGAAGAAAGTAAGCACAGACTAATGACTGCAAAACAGACCAGGAAGATTTAGCATTTTTCAGCCATGGATGAAAAAGGACAAAGTCTAACTTGCACCCCTGAAATACTTTAACCAGCTATTCTCAATTCCAGCAGGTCTGCCACAGAATTGTATTAAACACAACAGTGCAAGGTCAGATTCTTAACACTTCCAGTTCATTTTTTAAATTGCATTAGAAATACAGTGACAGCTTTATGCTAAAATAGTCAAATGCATGAATGTATTTGGGACTGGCTTCGGGACAGAAACAAAAACGTTCCACTTTGGCACTGCTTAGCTGTGCATCCTGGCATCCTCTTGGCCCCGTCCCCAGCTGTAGGTGGCTGTGGCTTTGAGAGACAAAGCAGACCCACTGAAACTGGGCTGGATGGAACACAGGTTCTTTGCAGCACACACGAGGGTGACAAGAGCATTGCTGCTGTGAGCCACGTGGCCACGTACCTCTTACTGCTGCAAGGACAGACACGACTGCCATATGCAAAGCCTAACTAGCAGAACAGATGACTATAGGAGAAGTCTCCAACATCCCTCCTGCACATTTCCAGGAAGTCTGCTGCCTCTGTCCTTTTGGGGGCTTTCATCTAAATACCTCCCCTTTGCAAGGGTTCTCCAGAGACTGACAGGCATTACTGGTTGGCAATCAAATAATTCAATATAAGCAGCTCATGTTTCAATTTAAAAAGTCCTCTCCGTGGCATTACAAATCCAGGTGCCCAGTTATGCGGTAGATACGATTAAAGCATCTGCACAAATTCACAGACACAACAGCACCTACAATTGCAAGCTAGGGTTGCAAACACAGTGGAAACCCCAAGGCATGACGTGCACAAAAGATGCAGCCAGCCTAACATAATTCACACAGGGAACAGCCATGGCCAGCCTCCCCCTTGCCTTTCTCTCTGACCAGTGTGCAAGCACTGATCCTGCCAACCATCAGCAGAAGCTATGCAGAAAAACCTCCTAGAGCTCTAACAGAAGGCACTTTGAGGACTTGAGATTGAGCCTTGGTGTCCAGCTTTACCACTAGTAAATAGTACCATTGAGCTAAGAACATAACAGGCCTGACCAAAACTTCATGCAAGCCAATGCCACATATCCCGTGATGAACGCCCAAGTATAGAGTAGGTGTATTCAGTATCCCCAACGTATCTGTATTTTAGGGGATCTGACCAATTGCTTTGAAGCCTATGCAGATACCAGAAATCCAGAACACCTATGTGCAAGGAGTCCTACAACTGCCATTGTCCTGAAGGATCTTTGCCCATCCTGAACCCTTCTAGCTTTATTTGATTTCTTCCAGTTATCTCGATGGGAGAGGCTGGGAAAAAGTCTAATCTCTCTTCACCTCTGTGGAAATCATATTTTACTAAACTTCAATCAGCTCCACTCTTCTCAGACAGTCATCTTTTCCAGGCAAAAGAGCTCTGATCCATTTAATCATTCCTCATATTCTACACCTTTAGCATCAGCGCTGAAAAACTGATGTACAGATCATCACGAATGCTCTGAAAGGACTGCATTTACTGCAGACACTGTTAGGAGCTCACCAACTCAGGCTGGCTAATGGCTTTTTCCTTCGCGGTGAGGCATGTGTGCTTTTTCTGCTGCTGTGCTACAGCAGCTCAGTGAACTCTGGCATCACCTATGTACTCAGAGCCACAAGTACTCAGGCAGTGCCCACGCACTAGCAGAAAGAAAAGCAGAAGCAGAGTTTCTAGCGACGCTTTCTTGCTGCTCCTATCAGAGTTTTCAAGAAGTAATTACAGCAAACCTTACTCAGAGCTCATGACGACCACAGCAGAATTTCCACTAAGTTATTTTAACGGTTGATTAATTCCCCTTTCCTGGCAGATTTCCTTGGATTCTTTAACATGCCTGGTCTCAGACTCTCTGTGGCGTGGGTTCATTTCCCCACTCCCAACACTCCATGCACTGACAAGGAAATGAAAAAAGTAATCACATGTCAGAGCTTGTCCTTGATTTTTAAGTCTTTGTGGCAGATTAGTGTAGTACACTTCCCCTCCCCCTGCTGTCCTATCCATTGCACAACTGTACGTCAAGGAGTTAATCCTGCCATCTGCATCTGTCAGAGCTCCTGCACACCAGGAAACCCAAACACCTAACAGTTTGGGAACACCAAGGGAACAGAAATTCCAACCCTATCTTCTCTCTCTAAACAGCCATATATGAAATGTAATCATATTAATTTATTTTACCCAATAGCCTGCTTAGTCAACATATAAAAGATAATTTTAGATTTGGACATGGAAAAGAGCTCAACAACTCTGCCTGTATAATGCCAGCAGACTTTCATTATTTACAAGACCTAAAAATTATTAGCTGGATCCCAGTCACATTTTGATCAGTCAGTTCCAACACCACTTACATTACAAGTGGCTTTATAAACTGCTGCACACACAGAGGACTGCAACACTAACATAAAGTAGGAAGGAGGATGAGAATACTCCAGAAAGCTTCCCAAATTGTTTTTGATGGGCATGCACTTGACCTCCAGCCCCCCATTCACCATGCAGATTTGTCTACATGCTGTTAGGCAACAACTGACACGCAGGACTGGGCAAAACATGACATTGCTGGAGCCTCACTGGCTCTTGGCTCACTGGCTCTTGGAGCACATACGGCAGGTTTCAGAACTGAAAAGCATTTGAGGAACAGAAATAATCACCTGGAGAAGTACAAGGCATGACATCCACACTCCTCTGATCCACAATGGAGAGGTATCTCGATCCCAACCTGAAGACTCTATTGCACACAGCATCTGCCACACCCAGGTACTCACTTCTGCCCAATATAAGCACACAGCCCTGCCAGCTCAAAGGGCTGGCAAGTTATGTCCAGACCAGAAACAAGCTGACTTTTTTTCTTCACAGCACTGTAAAACTGACTACCATCAATAAGAAAAAGCTTCACCGCAAGATCAAGACTGGAGATGCCAAGCAGAAGCCCCTAAAGCACAGACAGAGGTGATCCAGTGTCTGCATGAAGACTGTATGATCATAATGGTCCTTTGACCTTGAAAACGTCTTACTAGTTCTAGCATTCGAACATGATACATTAGTGGTGTTGATCACACAGCCCACCAAGCCTAACCCACAGAAGCACTCCTTCCAGGAGGTGCCCAAACAGCCCTTCCCTCCTCGCAGGTGCACAGACTGCCCCACAAGTGGAACTGGTCCAAACACTGCTGCACCGCCTCTTTCAGCCTCTGACATTTCTGGTGGCTGCTGCTTTTGTGCTGTCTCAACTGCTCTTCTGCTTCGGTGAACAGTTCAGAGCTCCCAAAGGCCCGAGGCAGGAGCAGGATGACTGCCTCCGCCATGTTACGCAACACACAACACAGGCCGCTGCACCCTCACCCCTGGGCAGCCCTACAACCACCACCGCTCTGCTCCTCTTCTGCCTGGCTCCAGGGGACACACGAGCACTGCCCCACATCTCCGGGCAGATCCCCACGATTATTACCTCATAACAGACCTCCTACAGCATTCATCTCCCCCCAGAGCTGGGCATCCCCACTCTGCTGGGGACCTTCGTCTTTCCCACAACGATTCTCATACAACAACTTTATTCAAACAAGTCTTAAATTAGAGCAAGCCACTCTACTCTAATACGTCCATTTGGCTCACTTACATGAAGATTAAATCTTTAAAAAAGAAAAATCAAGATCTGCGCCCTTCTAAGAGAGGCAGAAATTATTTTTTATTCCCTCCCATCACCTCTTTCCTTTTTCTTCATTTGAAACTCGCAGGCCAGAATCGGTCACCCATCCTGGAATGGTGCTCTCCTGGTAGAATCTATTTTAAAGCAAACAACATTTTTTAACAATGACAGAGCTCTGCCACTTTGTAGTTCGTGCTCTCCCCAGCCCTGCCAGCTGCACACACAGACAGTAACAAGCCTCAGGGAATGGCATGCACTGCTGCACACCATTCCGGGCACCTGCACTACCACAAACAGGGACTCTTATCTCATCTACCCCATCCCGCAACCACATCAGCAGGTGCCCTAAGAGACCTTTTGCAAAGAACACCCACCTCATTAAAGCAAACAACAGGGGGAGGACAGAACCGTGGTGGGTGTTTCTCTGACATTGCCCACTGTCCGTTTTCAGAGCTGCCAGACAGTTGCCTTGATCTTCTCAGGGCTGGGACTAGAGCACTGTCAAGGGTTAGAGATGGGAGCACCAGACAAACAAGAGGTGCTCTCTGTTAACCCCTCTGCCTTCCCAAAGGTGAAGAGAAAGGGAATAAGGGGAGAGCCTTATAGATTGGAAAAGAAAGTCAAAACAGCTTTAATGAAAATAATAATACGAAATATATACACATATATACAAAATCACTATTGAGCCCAACCCCCTGATGATAATTACAGCACTGTCGTCACTGATGACGTGGAGCAGGAACTGGTTAAGTCCCAGACTGGATTCAGTGGCAGACAGAAACCAGATTCAGGAACTGGATTCAGGAACACACAGATCAGGATGGAAGGCAGAACAGAAAGAGTCCTCCTCAGGCACTGGCCACTGAAGAAGAGGCTTGACCCTCATGATCCCTCCACTCTATACTGAATATGATGTACATGGGATGGAAGCTGTTTAGCTTGGAGGAGGCTGAGGGGATCTTGTCAATGCTTATATATATCTAAGGGGTGGGTGTCAGGAAGGTGGGGCCAGTCCCTTCTCAGTGGTGGCCAGTGACAGGACTAGGGGCAATGGTCACAAACTGGAAACAGGGAGTTCAACCTCACCATGAGGAAACACTTGTTCACTGTGAGGGCATCAGAGCACTGGAACAGGGTGCAAAGAGAGGTGGTGGAATCTCCATTTCTGGAGACTTTCAAAGGCCTCCTGGACTTGTTCCTGTGTGACCTACTCTAGGCGATCCTGCTCCGGCAGGGGGGTTGGTCTAGATGGTCTCTAGAGGTCTCTTCCAAGCCCTACCATTCTGTGATTCTGTGACTTTGTGATTCTGTGAATCCCTTGTTGATTAGTTTAGGGTCATCTGTCCTGGCCACTCCTCCCTGAAGGTGCACCCCAACTTGGTGCACAGGATTTAGCAGTGACCTTGGTCTGCACAGGAGCAAGTATAAGCAAGAGACTTTCTGCACACCCCAATACTTGGTAGTAGCTATAAAAACTGAACATTATCATTGCTAAAAGCAGACACCATCTGCAAAAATATGCCATTAACTTCAAGGAGTGCAGTTAGTTAGGAGAGACTGGGCTGAAAAGTAAAATCACTGAACAGAATTAGTTCTGTTCTATCTCAAACCAGAACAAACACTTAATCAGAGAGCCCTGGGAACTACCTGTCCCCTCACCCCTCTGTGCTTCAGCATCTCCACACTTATAGGGGAACACAGTCTGGCATTGTTCCTGTAAAGAAAGTGTTCCTTGAGAAAAAAACAACCTACACACAGCTTCTCAAGAGGTAGTCTTGCACTACTTAGGCTCACCACACCCAAAATACACCTACTGAGAACACCGGCATCTCCAACAAAACTATTAGTTCTCAAAAGAGAGATATTTTCATTGTAAAAGAAGGGCCAGCAGCAGATCTTTCCATATTGCACAGAAGATGTTGGCAAGAAGAATTACTCTGTGATGAGTAGGACTGCTGGCAAGAGCACTGTGCCTGCTCATTTCCTAATATGGGCTACACAGTCAAAGGGGTTTAGATTGACACGTCGTGCACCTACAGACTCAGCACTTGGCATAAGACTGAGTTTCATCTTTTTACTCTGTTGACAGGATATTAATTTTCACCTAGACCAAGAGCTGCCAAGTGCTATGAGACATTGCTCACATTTCTCTGGGTTTGTTCAGCTTTCCTTTTCTGATGAGGACCTTCCTGTTAGTCCTGCCCTTGCTGCATTGTCACAACAAAGACACAAAGAAATGCCAGCTTCCCAGTGGATCCCAAACCTGGAGTGCAAAGCACAATCTGGACTTCTCCAGGAGATGGGGGCTGATCCAAGCCCCTGTGCCAGGAACAATGTTTGCCAGTATCAAGAAGGCTTGCAGGCTTGGATATTGACAAATAACGCAGGGCAGAAAGCAGCAGCCAAATACACCCTGCTGTGCTAGAGCACCCACTCATCAGCAAGGGTTCTCAAGACACAAAGCCTATTTGTACATCACTTGAAATATTAATGGTCTTCTAGTTAATGAAGTTTCTGCTTCCACTGAGGACCTTGCAAAATCAGAGCCATCTCTTGGAAGCCAATGTTGCTAAAACTAAAAAGCCATTCTCCTGCTATGGAGATTAACCTTGCCTGATCAACCTAGTGGCTTTCTACAGTGGAGTGACTGCATCAGTGGACAAAGGAAGAGCTATGGGTGTCACCTATCTGGATTTCTGCAGGGCCTTTGACATGGTTCCCCACAGCATTCTCCTCGACAAGCAGGGGAGATACAGATTTGATGGGTGGACTGTATAGTAGATAAGGAGTTGGCTGGATGGTCACATCCAGAGGGTAGTGGTCAATGGCTCGAAGTTCAGATGGAGATCAGTGACAAGTGGTGTCCCTCAGGGGTCCGTACTGGGACCAGTGCTGTTTAATATTTTCATCAATGATATTGACAGAGGGATCGAGTGCACCATCAGCAAGTTTGCAGAGGACACCAAGCTGAGTGGTGAAGTTGATATACCAGAGGGATGGGATGTCATCTGGAGGGACCTGGACAAGCTGGAGAGGTGGGCCCAGGTGAACCTCCTGAGGATCCTGCACCTGGGTCAGAACAATCCTCACAATCAGCGCAGGCTGGGGGGATGAGGTGATAGAGAACAGCACTGTGGAAAAGGACTTGGGGGTTCTGGTGGATGAGAAGCTGGACATGAGCCAACAATGCACACTTGCAGCCCAGAAGGCCAACTGCATCAAAAGGAGTGTGGCCAGCAGATCGAGAGACATGATTCTGCCACTCTGCTCTGGTGAGACCTCACCCAGAGCACGGCATCCAGCTCTGGAGCCCTCAACATAGGAAGGACATGGACCTGATGGAGCGGGTCCAGAGAAGGGCCATGAAAATGATCAGGGCTGGAACACTTCTACTATGAGGACAGGCTGAGGTACAAGGGAAGGGAAGGGAAGGGAAGGGAAGGGAAGGGAAGGGAAGGGAAGGGAAGGGAAGGGAAGGGAAGGGAAGGGGATAGGGCTAGGAATAAGGTTGGACTTGATGATCTTGAAGGTCTCTTCCAGCCAAAACTATTCTATGATTCTATGAAAAAGGTGTGGGCTATGGGTAGATATGGACAGATATTTCTTCCTAATGGCCTAAAGATAGGCATTTTCTGGTGATAAAGTCCACCTAAATCCTTCTCAGATGCAGTTCATTTACAATTAATTATCTAAGAAGAAGCTTTTCTTTCTTTACAGTTATAATTATTAAACCTTTTAGTCTTTGTGCGTTGACTTATTTGATACTTGCTAAGGGAAACAATCTACTTAATTCTGTAGATTCTGACATACTGTGTTAGATTTTGAGATTCTGTGCCAATATTTAGCCTAAAATTTTATTTTTTTGACTTTGTGGCATCAATAACTCTCCTGCAAGCAAAGCTCTCCCAAACTTGAGAAACAGAAAAGAAAGTGCCTTCTTTTCAAAACCTGAAATTTTCATGTAAATTTCTGACTGATTTCAAGAACTCCTGATGAAATAAATGATCAAGTAAAACATATAAGAATAGATTTTACTTAAGTAGTTGGTTCATTTTCTGTTACCAGTAGCCTGTTTAATTTGTCGGAGAGTACATAAGCACATAAGCTCTTTGAGATGGGAATGTTTACAGGTTTAATTAGGTTAAAATTATATAATTAGCCACATTATCACAGTTAACAGAATCACAGAAATTACTGATAAAGAGAGCCTATTAGATAATTTTGCTAGTCTCCCTGCCAAAGCAGGAGTACTTCCTCAACTGTTGCTCACAACGCTTTGTTTTTCATGGAGTTTAAAATGCATTATAAAAGGTGAACATGTTGCAGGCTCTCAGGTAACTAATGAGAAGAGTTTCACAGTCCTGAATCTGCAGGAGCCATTCAAATGTAAGGCCCTGACATTGCAAATATTAATGCACTGAGTAAGTTTGTTTGTATGTACTGAGTTGTCATTCACTAATATCGGCTGATGACAACATACACCCATGAGATTTAGTGCTGCATACAGTGCTTAAAAAACACGCTTTCCAGGTTTTTTGGGGGGAGCTTTATTTACAGTTAAAACATTGAAAGTTCAAAATAAAAAAACAGTTCCTCTGTTGTAAATGATAATACATATATGATCTGAATAAGTACAGTGCACTACCATGGGAGAAAAAAATAAGAAAGAAAAAGAAATGTGAGGAATTATGCAAACTCTTTAATGAAATTTCATTAAGTAAGTGGTAGAGATGATGTGAACTAAGAAGGTAAGGACCATTTTTATCTTAGCCGCAGATAGGATTAAAATAGTTACCAGACATTTTAACTGCTGTGCACTAGGCAGCCTCATACTTTGGAATCACTGCAATTCAATAGAAGTCGAACTGGATGTTCAGGGGTCACAGATGAGCCTGAAGGGAGTTGGTGGGTGTAAGTCATAAACTGTGACTCTCGCTTAACCTTCTAGTGGCAGCATAATATGGACAGTGTGAAGTGGTATTTCAAAGATAGCTCATTACAAATATAGCTCAGAAATACTAATTTCAAACAAGGGATACAGTTCTCATGGCTGGCTAAGAAAATTTGAGCTTCTCTACAGTTGTATCATCAGCCATTAGACATAAATGCAGCACTATGCCTAGGGAATTCAATAGACGTGACATATCAATAGAAGGTACTCTAATATAAAATTCTGCTTGTTAAACTTTTGTTATGAAACAGATTTCAAGGATAAGGAAGGTCTGAAAATATTTGGAAATTGGACAATCTTTGCTTATACTGTTTAAACTCATGTAACTTGCACTGAGTGATTTTTTGCTTGTAATAAAAATCACGTGATGTTTCTCAACAGATTATTCTAGCAGAAAAAGTTGAACAAATTTCCTGTGTTTAGAATGTGAATCTGACTCTGATTCTCTTGGTCTGCTTTTGAACATGTAAAAGATAAACATCTCAGTAATATGACTGTAGGCAAGATGTAAAAATAAACAACTCCATGTTTTCCAATATATTCCTTATTTTCCTTCAGTAGTGAAGACTATTATCTTTCACCACACGTAGAAAAAGCAAACTATTATCTTTCCAATATGTAAGACAGCAGAGAAGACCTGTTCAGAGAAAGCTGAATTCAGACATTTTCTGGTATGCTGCTTGGGGAGAGATCGTATGTGGTAGCTTGTGACACCACTGACAGTTCAACCTTCTAAAAATAATTTCCATCAATTCTCTTATCTAGCAGTGGAGCTGATGGAGCTATATTCAAGTCCCATCTGAGTTTATCCTGCACAGGACCGAGGCTTCAGAATGATGTGGTTAAATACATATCACCTGGATACTGCACGCCGATGGCCCCTACTAATCAAGAAAGCGCCATATAGCATTGCATTGTTTCTTTGTTTCACTGATTCTTCCTTGCTAGCTGTTTCTAGAGCATCTGTTATGTGATGCCATGACATAGCTAAGCTCTCATCTCATACAATGACACCAGAGGGCAACCCTCCATTTGTTAAAATGTTGTGCTCAATCCACCCAGAACACAAGTGGAGGGTCTGTGTTAACCAAAGGAAACAAAATGGTGGTAAATTAGTTCACTTAAAATACGCACATAGCATACAAGCCCTGGAATATCGTGTGATCTCACACCTATAAATAATATTATATATTTCACCAAAACTTTTCAAGAATAGGAATAGAATCATATTATCCTTTATAACAATGAAGAGGTGAATATAAGAGATCTACTCCAAATGTAATGAGAAGCATAACACAGAACTAGATAGATAACTTCATCTCAATACTAGAGTGGAAGAAGCTGCTCCCCAATCCCCAGTGCTAGCCAAGCAAATTTGGAGTCTATGGTTCTTGCTATTGTACAGACATCCATTAAAACTCTTAAAAGATTAACGCACAATAAAAATAGCAGACTAATGTTTCAAGGAGAAAAACAAAAACAAACAAAAAAACCCTCAACCCCATAGCCTAGGAAGAGAGTATTTAAAATAGTAGAGAAGAATATGTATTTTATGCAGTGTAGCAGATTAGATATCTATATGAGTAGATGAGATTGTTCAAGAACATGGAAAAAAACCCTCTAGGACTTGTTAACCATAAAGATTTCGACACAGAATGGAAGCAC
Organism: Actenoides hombroni; assembly: GCA_024336885.1. Taxonomy (NCBI): domain Eukaryota; kingdom Metazoa; phylum Chordata; class Aves; order Coraciiformes; family Alcedinidae; genus Actenoides; species Actenoides hombroni. Next base: position 35,537,522 of record WUAM01000359.1, read on the forward strand.
AACAAGGAAACAAAATGTTAACACACAGACTATATCCTTTACTTGTTTAAATGCGTATTTATGGATTTCTCAAGCACTGCCCCCACATAAGTCGCTCACTTACTTAGGTTTGCACAGGGAGTCCTGCTAGGGAACACCTCAAGGCATTGTATAAAATCAATACATGTACAAATATGCTTAAATATTCATGGATAAAAATGTCTAATGGCACATGGTCTCAGTTCAATCTGAAATAGAGGCAGAGATTCCAAGGATTTAGTCTTTTCATATTCAAGAACACACCAATTTCACAGTGAAGAGTTCATTAGAAATGCATTAGATTAGATGAATACAAAACTGTACAAATAACTACATGCTCAGTAAAAAGCCTGGCACCATTATGCTCTATGGTAGCAGATGAGCAGTTAGAAAAGAAGATATGAAAACTGTACAGCTGCTTCATAAGCCTCACAGCAGCCCAATATTTTCAGTGGCTATAAAACCTTGTAACCTCAACTCAATTTCTGTGGGAAAGATGAAAAAGTACCATATTGTAACATCTATAACCCATAAATTACTCCACTCCAAATTTAGCAGCACTTCTTATTATAAATGTATTCATTTACACAGATTTCTCTAGACCCCACTTCTTTCCAAAAATCCCTGATCTCCCTACTCCAGATTCTTTGCAAGCCACCTACCAATGTGATTTATCTGCAGAGTTATTCCAAGGAACACTATTTTAACAGGCACGAATTATCTGAGGTGAATATGACAGATATGAAATGACAGTCTCCATGAGATAAAGAGCTGTTGAGTTCTCATTTTCAACAGTTTCACATTTCCTAAATGATTAACTACTTAACTGGGACAGACTAAAATTTTCTGCTGTTTCTGCACATACTTTATAATCTCCCACAAAGTACTTTGGTGCCAATATGAGTGCCATTTCCGTTAGTAGCAGACTTTCTTTGATGTTATACAAAATATCTTGTTAGCATTGGGGCTAATAAAAGCTGTTAACAGTGAATGTGTGACTCTTCATGTTGTGTTTACACTGCTGGCCTACTACCTATCTTTATGAAAGTTCACCAAGATTTAAAGTTTGGACTAGATGGTCCTTGAGGTCCCTTCCAATGTCATATTCTATGATTCACTAGTATTAAAAATCATTAGTAGAAGATACAGAGACACATTTCCAAGTCTCCCCAAAGCCTTGATGCCTCTCACAATGTCATAAACTGCCTCCAAGGGCTGTTACAGAAGTACTTTTTGAAAAGTATTTCACAGTCTTTTCACAGATGCAGTCACCATGGGCAATCACTTCTGAAATAAGGACCCTGAAGAGGTCTGTCCTGTATACAGGGTCATGGGAATATTCTGTGATTAAAGCTCAGCATCTCACTTCCTAATCCACACTGAACAAGACACTTGTCTTGGCAATCAAGCTGAAAACTTAATGGCTTGCACAGATGCTGTGTTGGTGTTTGATCTTAGTCAGGTTACAGACTATAGTGTGATACCTGTCCAATATTTTTTGTATAGTGCAGTTGCTACAGTGGCTTTTATGGCTGCACAGATCAGAACTTGGTTTGGATAAAAAAAATGTACAGAGACATGTGTGTCTCATACAAAAAATTCAGATATACATGCTTTACTATTATATGCTCTGTAGATGTCTGTGTATGGATGAGAGAGGCTTGGCTTAACTTTCGGTATGTATTGAAATTCTTTTCATATAGAATCATAGAACTTACAACCCCATTAAAGAAGAAAAAAGAAAAATTAAAAAAAATAAATTAAAAAAAAAAAAAAAAAAAAAGAAAAGAAAAGAAAAAAAGGACAAACCCAGCTATTTTGAAGTTGTATTGAAACCAAATCTGGATTTTTGGGGCAATTGGGCAATTGAAGACTGATAAAAATATGTAATTCAGTACTTCAAATAAAAATTTAAAGAATACCATTTAGTGATTGGTTCTGTAAACTGGAATTGAACAATGATTACAGCATAAAAGTAAAGTATTTTAGTATATATTTTTAGTGAAAGTTTGAAGGTAAATAAAGTAGTAATATTACCTTATCTTCTCTGTGTAGCAGAAACCAGAAAAGGCTAAGAAAATTTCTCTTTAAGACCAGCTAATTCTTCATCTTTAAATGACAATAAGTCAGGAGAGTGACTGACTGTTTACATTATCTCTTGATTTTAAAAATCTGACCCGCTGTCTAAGAATTAAGCTGTAACAGACTAACTCTAGGACCTTTACAAAACTAAGTGAAATATTTCCAGAATTTGTCTATATAAGTGAAAACTTGAAACACAAAGGTTTACTCCTACAAAAATAATAGTTACATGATGAATTTTGGATTTGTGTGAATTATACTGCAAAGGTAATTGTTAATTTTCTTGTGAGAAAGAAAAGCATGCCTGCTACTGAGTTGTATGAGTAAAACCACAGTGGAAAAGCTATGTTTAAAGTTGAAATTATTCTTTATTTCTATCTTGTTCCCATTAGTATTGCTTTCTGAACAATTATTGCTTATATTTGAAGTTTCTGAGCCTCCTTTCGCAACATAAAAACTTATCTTTTTGAAAATTATTTAGCAATTAATTGTTCATATGCGAAGAATCATATCTATTAGAACTTTTTTCCTTATGTTCTTTGCCTATACAGATTCTGGGAAAAGTGCATCACTTGAACTATGCCAAAAGTGTATTTTTTTAAATAATCACAAATATTTAAAAAGTAGACAATCATACCTATGCCCTACAGGACTCCATAACCACAAGGGGGCAGAACAAACTTTAATCACAGAAATCCAATTATACTTTCTTTCAAGACACCTAAAAGTTTCAGTTTCTAAGCCTAGCACCAGATTTCTCTTTCAGATGGATTAATAAAATCTTTCCTGGAGACATTTTTCCAAGTAGTTTCTGCATCCTTATCTTTAATAATTGCAATCTGTTTTACACACACAGAGACACACAGAGACACACACACACACACAAAAGTCTCCAGGAATCTTGAAAGCACCACTTTGAAACCAAGGATGATTAAATAAAAAGGGTAATTTTTTTTACTCCCTACTTTCTCAAGTGGAAGCATTTTAGAATTAGATTCGGGAAAAAAAAAAAAAAAAAAAAAAAAAAAAAAAGGGGAAATAAGAACAGGGTTTTAAATTTTAACATGAAAGTTTTTTTTTAATTTTGAAACTGATTCAAAAGGGGAAGTGG
>WUAM01000359.1:35551208-35562292 GCA_024336885.1 Actenoides hombroni
CATCTTGCCATCCAGACAGTCCCAGGCTGTAGTTTTGGGTCACAGGCTCCTATACTGTGTTTTGTTACAGAAAATGAGGCAGCTAAATTAATCAACAGAAACATCAATGAATCTCCTTTTCCTCCTCTCTGAAGCTTTAATTCTACTGTCCACAGTTTATTACATTCTGGTTTGTTTTCAGTAGTGTTAAGAGGGTGCACCAATACAGACCTTGTGTAGAAGTTAAATAGCTTGTATAATAACTATGCAACAGTATATCAAAGCATGACTCCAAGTATAATTGCAATTGTGTGACTGTATTTAACATGACAGTGTGGCTGCTTAACATTGTCATTACCTGCATATTACTACTTTTTATCTGCAGCCTACAGATGGTTGCTTTCCTCATGCATAACTTCTTTCTAACATGACAGGATCTTTCAAACAGAAATTTTATAGGTATTAAAGTTACACGAAAAGCCTATGGACCTGCACAAAGAATAGTTGTGCAAGATTATTGACACCAAAGAAGGACAACATTTCTTAAAAGCTGGTTCATAACACCTGTTACGAGATCTCCTCAGTCTTTGAAATGACTGTGTGCATTTGTCAGTGACACTACAAATCTTAACCCAAAGTAGCAATTAATTTCTAAGTGGGAAGAACAGAAATCAAAGATGAAGGAGGGATGATGTAGTAATGGTATTTTATTTAGCAAATCAATCTATTTATTGAGTAGAAAAATTTATAGAGCTCTGATATGTTATCAGCATTTTGACTTGTTGGCTTTCTCTGTTTATAGTTCTGTCCTGGCTGTTGCAGTCACACTATTAGATCTCTACTTATTCTATGTAATATCTCTTAATACTGCTTTAAGCCTACCATGGCAGTTCAAACTACTACATTTTCATTACAACCTATCACCTTCAGAGATTAATAAATTACCGATAGTTCATCACCAACATATTCCTCTTTTTTTACCAGCTTGAGCACTTAGAACTTTAGCAAATTATCTAATTTATAATATTAACAAATGTAGTTTGATTTCAGGCCTCAGAATCACAAACATTTATTGCTTTCCACTAGCAATGAAAACTAATGTAATATTATATTTTCAATATAAAATCATATACACAAGAAGAAGGCCTCATGGATACCGAGAATGAAAACCTAGTCTGTAGTATTCAAAATTCATGTCCACAGCTGTAATCATAAATATTCTGCTTGATAAATTCAAACTATAGATTTCTCTGTGAATTTTCTTCCTTAGAGTCTTCATCACTGTTACTCCTTAACTGAAGGACATGGGAATGCTTGCCAGTTTCTGAGTCCAGACACACACTGAGGTGTGTCTTTACTGCATCAGAGTGGTCAGGGGACCACACTCCATCCTCGTTCTCCTCCCCATTTTTTGTTTTAGTTGGAGAGAAACAGAATACTCTAGCAAAGATGGACTTGTGATGCACCCTCTGGAAGCAAGACCGCTGGGTGCATTACAGAGCACACCTGCCTCACATAGTTTTGGGCTAGAAGTCAGGTGTTGGTACAGGTAAAGCTCACTGCAAAATTTCTGTCAACTTCAGTACGGATAGATAAAGGATTTTTTTGGATGGCTTGATGGTTTTCTTTGGGCGAGCTTATTCAAAGGGCAGCTCTGATAAGATATCCAAGCAGTGTCAAGCCTCGGGTTTATGTTATACTCTTAGCAGTATATAGGCATATATGCGCTCTGATTACTAACACTCCAAGAAACATAAGGCTTTTTATGGTCCTCAGCAAGGAGATAAGACAGGGTTCCTGGATAGTGAGACCTGCTGTGGCTACTTCTTGTATTTAGAAAATGATCAGATTCTGCACTGGTGGACCCTAACTGAGACAGACTTCCAGCTACAGAGCTCTGAGACACAGCTGGGAGAAAAAAAACCCAGTTCCTTTCCCTCAGAGGTAGAAAATGGTGGGAAGGTAGATTAAAAAACAAGGAAAGATCAACTACCCCTGCAAAAAAAAAAAACTTTTCAGGCCCTGCATCTCCTAGAGCAACTCCCAGAAGCAGGACTAATTTGCTGGATCCATGGCTGTTCCTGAAGAAGATGATGACAAAAGCTTTCCTATGAATCTCCAGTGGAATATCCAGTTTCCTGAGGCTTACTGCAGGCATGATTAAAGAGCTCTGTCCTCTGAGAAGAGGGAACATAACATGAAGTAGAGCTATTTGGCCTTTGCTGCTAATCTTAGGGACACTTTTGGGTGCTGTTCCAGCCATGGACTTTATGAAAGTCTTATGAGAAAAACATAAGACAAAGGTCCATCATTTAGCTAAGAACTAACAAAAGTATCACTCTAGATGCTTCATTTTGCTTTCTAAAGAAGCAATGAAAGATTAAGATATTTTCTCAAGATTCAGAAAATGAGTCTCAGTTGAAAATAAAGCCATAATTTCTGCTTGCTCCTCAAACTGTTTTCCTTCTCTATATCCACCACATCTTACTCACATTCAGTTTGAGCTTCTTGGGTTTCTTTCAGGTTCCAATTTATATAAAATATTAGGACAGCTGGGACACAGCAGGGAAGAAACAGAGAGATAGGACTGACTGTGTTACCAGTTCAGTTCTGTTCTTGCTCTTCAGACTGACTTGTATTACCTTGGGCATATCACAACCTTTCTGTATCTCAGTTCATATGCTTTCAAATAGGTACAATTTTAAACCTTTCTGTATTGTTCTGATGGTGGATTTTACACTGAAATATTTGACGTAGAACAAGTCTAAGGGTGCAAATTACTCTCTATGTAAACAAATAATTCAGCACTAACAGCCCTCTAAAAAAAGAAATGGAAATGTGTTTATATTATCAAATGTCAAACCAAGAAGTATTATCTTTTTCTAAGTATCATTGCAAGGCTAATGACATCTTTTTGTTGACTATGTGTCAGGATATTATCATGTTCAATATAACTCATGTGTAGGGTGCTGCTATGCCTATGCACTGGACACAGATGTGCAAAACAGCTGTAGTTTGCAGTGAAAAAAAAACAAACCACCAAGAAATTCATCACTGCAATGACAGCTTTCTAGCTAATATATGAAATAAAACAACACTCATTTCCTCAGCTACACTCTAAAGGCTGCATTTAAGGAATGAAACACATAACTCCTGCTATTTTTGGATTTAAAAAAAATTTTTAAAACCCCAAATCAATAAATAAATTCAGGGAATACCGAAAATGTATTTTGTCTTGTTTGGTTCCTGCCTAGGTTATTGAGGCATAATGGATAAGCATTGCTAATTACCTCGTTGTCATCAGAGATCTTTGTGAATTCAGAACAATCTGAAAACAACTCCACTCCTGCACCGCAGCCCTTATTCTCTCTCTTTTACCTTTTCCTTTTTTTTCCTATAAGGAAGTAAAATAAAACTTAGATATGTGGAAACAAAATAAAACAAAACAAAACAAACAAACAAAAAGCACCAAAAGAAAACACAAAAAAACCCCAGACCTTAGTACTGAAACTTAGAGTTGTCTTCATTCTCATGGTTTGATTTTGAGAACTCATTACTAATGTATGTTACAGTCTAGTACCTATTGTCTTTGCATATTTTCTTGGCTTGGAAGGCCAGAAATCATACACTTAACTGCCACAGAGCTTTGACTAATATTCAATATTCCTGATTTCTGCAGGTGTACGCTTTTGCTGATTGATATACTTAAGTGTACAATCTTCCCTGAAGATGAAGAAGAGACCATAAAGTGAGAGATCTGAAAGCAAAGGAAGAGACATGAAGTATAGAGAGAGGTGAAAGAAATTACTGTCAATAAATAAAAATTAGAAACACAACAGCAGGAATATGTCTTTATAGCTCCTCTAAACCTGTTCAGAAACACAGGAGAGAGGATAGGCAGCAAGGACTAAAAGATGGGGTGAGGGACACTTAGAGACATTTTTAAGGGGAGGTGCAACATGTTACAGCAGGGTACTACTGTGTCCTTACAAAACTGAAACAAGAGTTAAAAGTTAGATTCTTCCTGTACCTAACTAGCATAGGGGCTGACTGTAGCACCTGCAACAACTTTGGCTACAACTGTCTGATGTGACTACATCTTCTCCTGTGTTCAGGGAATGTGCAATGCAAGAAGATATCCTGTGTTATCCATACAGCACCGTGACAGAAGTGAATGCATCAGCGGTTTTATATGCACATATTCACACTTCTCACTCATTTCCTTAATGTGTTTCCAATCCACACCTGAATCTTCACAATGTGTATTTACTTTCTTGAATTAAATTTGGATACACATGTCATTTGAATTAAAATATAAATAAATAAATCAGATTAATACAAAACTAAGTAAAAAATCTAATCATCTTGCCATTCTAGTTTGAAGAGGGTGTGCTGATCCCACACAATAAGCAATGCTTTGGTTGATAATACACAATTAGCTTTTCACAGGAGAAAATAAGGACCAAGTTGCCACCTTTAAGGAGACGCCGTGCTTAAAGGCAATCAGCTGTCCATCAGCTTGAAGCACACAAATGTTAGGATCAAAGAGCCAAGTAGACATTAATATCTGAACTAGTCACCTTAAAGCTGTCTTTATAATCAGCAAAATGAAGGAGTCACTCTCACAGAATATCTATTGTGTCCCAGAGATGTTTGATACCCATTTGACAGGCAGTAGTCTGACTTCTTCCAAGCAGTAAGTTGTATGACTCAAACAGAAGGAAACATCCTATGGTTCATACAGCTATCATATTTTTACCATATCATACATTATTTATCATACCATACATTGGTCATATACCCAAGCAGAGGTGGTTCTGACATCAGTGCAGATTTGGAAATTTCTGAAAACAATTTTAATCCCTCTCAATCACATGTGTCTATGACCTTCATAAAAAACTGCATCTGCAAAATGAAGGAAGCATATCCCATATTCACATCAGATAGGGAAAGTAAAATAATAAATGACTTAACTACTTATGCAGTAACAAAAAGACAAATGCACAAACAGGTCTAACAATGGTTAACTCAATAGAGTCAAAGCCCACAAGTACATCAATTCACTACAGGACTAAAAATTGGTAAATATCAACAGCTATTGTCATAGGTCCATATGTGACAAGGGACACACAACACCTCCCAGTACCCCTTTTATTAAACTTGTGTGTATATCTGACTATATGTACCTAAGAAACTCTAGAGGGTGCCCAGAAAACATCAAATATGATGTGCAGTAATAAGTTTTACCAGGTAGGCTCAAATTTTTAAAAGTGAGGTGATCTTTGATATATATACAAATGAATTTAAAATATTCCATAGCTAGCAGTTCCCACCCAGGACATGTAAACACACTACTTCTACAATAACAAAGTGTTTGCCTTCCATCTAGAGCTACTGAAAATAAATTTTAAAAAATCATAGATTTTATGAAATGCCTTTTCAGAAGATATTCACAGGGGGAGAAGGGATGGGGAAATGCAGATGCAGTGTCAAATGTGCTAAGTTAGTAAAAAGCAAATAAAATCTATATGGTTTAAACAAAGTCTAATGCATTATTCATAAAGATCTTTCTCTCACACAGAAAGTTTAATTCATCATCCAGTTTGCTATATGTTACAGTATCAATTAGAAAAGAGAGATTCTATTCTTCTCCAAAGTTAGCAATACAGCTTCACAGTAAAAGAAAATCTATTATAGCTTTTAATACGCTTGATGAGAGGCATAAAAGTAAAGCAGCAAGACGGAAGAAAAATAAACATGTGAGAAAGAAAAAGCAATTACTTCATTATGAAAACTCATTCAGTTTCCAATGATTAGATTATGGAAGGCCTGTTTTCTAGGCAGTTTACCTAAGCTGTGACTGTGGGATGGAAGAATAAGGCAGAAGGATGTTGGATCCTGCCCACCTCCAGTCTTTTTTCAGTGAAGGACCAGCCAAATTGTAAACTGTGGGTAGGTAGGGGGAGACAGAAGGAAAAGCACCATAAGGTAGAATTTAGAAACATGTAAATAATTTATTCTTTAAGAAAAGGAAACAAATTCCAAATATCTGTGCCCTTTCAGAAAGATTTTATCGGGTCTGCTATATAAATATTTTACACTTACATATTTCTCCTGTGCTTTGAAACTTCTCCCTTGGCTTCTTTCTTTTTACACCTGCTGTAGGCACCTAACATCACAACAGCATCATACAAACAGGCAGATACAAAAATCATCGTTAACCACTATTAATTGGTACTTGAATATTTACATGACATGAGCAACTCTGTAAGGAGAATAGATTGGGTTTGAAAACGTGGTATCTGTGCTATGATAGTTTCAAACCTAGTCTGTCCTTAGATGTTCTTATTCATAAACTGGCTGTTAAGATTACTTGGACTTGGTCAAATAGGTGACTTCTGTTTTTATGCTGTCATGGTTTGCAAAAATTTCCCAAGTAGCTTTAAAAAATTACATTGGAGAGCTTTTCACAGTGAAAGAGCTTTTAAGACTTTGAAATTTAGGTTATTGTTTCTCTATATCCCATCGTCCTCTTCCCTGTCCTCACCATATCTATGCTAACAAACCTGGTGAAAACTCCAAGTGAACAGGATTCAAAATTATAACTTTTCAGAAGAGTTTGTTGAGGAGATGCACATAGTCCAATTGAAAACTCAAGTTACATATGCCAGTATAATGGCACAAAATCACACATGGGAGTTTTGTAAAAAATAGCAAAACACATTTGCATTTACACTTCAAATATACTCCATAGGCTTTCCTATTTGAAAGTCTTCATTCCCAGCTTTGAATCTCAGTTCTTAAAGCTCCTCAAGAGGCAAGAATCTACTAGAAAGCTTTACAGGAAGCAAGCAAAGAATCCAATTAAATACTGGTATGTATGCTTTCAGCAAAGAAAGATGCATATATCTCAACAACTGCAAAATCAATAAGGCATGAGTGCAGAAACTTCCACAACCTAACCCTTTCAACTACATTAAGAACAAACTTGTCACCTGTCATGTTAAGGGTGGGAGTGAGACATTTGCCTGCAGGAGCCCAAGGGTTTCTCTGAGAAGTTTTGCAAAGTCTAAGGTGTGTCTGAGAGTCCTGTCTCAGAGCACCAGCAGACAGAATCCCACTGAAACTGTAGTTACCTGTTTCAGAGTCCAGTAAAGGACGGTTTAGTCCTGTCTCAGGGTCCCTCTGTAACCAATATGAGTGTGTCTGTCTCAGAGCCTGGCTATGGGACTTAACTACCTGAAAAGGTAGTTACCTGTTTCAGAGTCCAGTTAAGGACTTAATGCTGAGACGGTTTAGAAGTTAAACAGATAGGTTTGATTTATTAAAGCAACAGATGCAATAGGTTTGGAATTTCCATTGATAAATGCATTGACTGCAAAAAGATAATCAAGCTCAAGTAAAGAATTCCCGGATAACATCCGAGACAGTCAGAGGCACAGGCCTGATTTATAGTGCTAATAGCTAATAGAAATAAAAGGTATACCATATATTAAATTTTCCAGTGTTCTCTCCCCATCCCCTGCTGAGAAGTGTATTCCCTTTGTAGTTTTTATATCCTTATTCTGTCTGTCCCTGCCTTCTAGGTGACATTTACCATGATTTGGATGAAGACTTGAGTAATATAGTAATTTATGTTTAGCATGTACTCCTTTAGTCTCGTTATTATACTTAAGGGTGTAAACTTTAATATTAATTTTGCTGTTAATTAGACAAAAGTCTCCACTCAGACACTCTGGCCTTCAAGATTTGCTTGTGCCTCTTGGTTTAGCCGAAACAGGACCATCTTCACAAGACTCTCTCCTTCAGTTGTTTGGCTGACAGTTTAGCAGACCTCCATCTTCAGAGATAGCACAAGAATCTCATAGTTGTAAACATCTCGACCTTTCTCACAAAGTGCACTAAATTAACTCTATTTCTGTCTCATGGAAACCTGGGCCGTTATGCCATACTTTTGTGTAGGCTTTTCTCTGGCCAATTAAAATCTCAATTACATTTATGTAGTCTCTGCTTCATTCTTCTGGTAGTGATTAGTGTGTGTTCCTCTGGGAAAACAAGAGAATATTGGGCACATGGAAGACACACAGAAGATGTGAAAGATCTGTGACCCTAGAAGAGGTAAGGTGTAAAAGAAGGGGTCTAACTCTTGCTGGCAGATACAGAGGAGTAAGGGTACTTCATACCCCGCTCCCGAAAGTCCCATTATATCTCTGTATCTTCATATCATACCCAAACATACAAGTGGCACAAAGGCTATCAAATTTTAAGGCCCCAAAAATGGCATTACAATATGTCATCAAGTGTGCAAAACACACACATCTGTCAAACAGAAGTTATAAGAGTTATTTAAGAAAGCAACAGTTTGTTACTCTTTTTGCAAGTTGTTCTTTTTTCCTTTTTCATCCTTGCTTTCACAACATTTGCAAATCAATCAAAACTTCCAGCTTGCCCTGCTTATCTCCCTCTAATTCGGTGAACCTTTTACTTTTTTAAACACCAATGACCCAGGAGGTTACAGGTGATAACTCCTACTTAAGTATGGAAAACACTTGTAAATAGAACTTGCATACAGGCCGGGGAGCTGAGAGACAGTGTCATCTCACTTTACTTCTATATCTCAATCTGTTCTCACCTTGCTGCTTGGGGTTGTTCAAATTTGCTTTTGATCATAGACTCTTCCATGTAAGGATAGAGCTTTTGCTTGTGTCTTGAAAAATACGATGTTGTGGGTGCTATTAGATGACATGTACAACATAGGTCATAATTGATTTGATGCAGATGAGAGTAACATTGAATACATTTTTAACCAAACACTCTGTTCCTGGGCTTTCCAAGATATTCACAGTAACGTGGGTGTCTGCAGTTAATTAATTTCATTCTCATTCACAGAAAGTTGGAGTGTATAAGCATTTAAAATGTTTTAATCTCTGTATAGGAAAGCATAAATAAAATTATAGTAAAAAACAAACATGCAGGTAATTATCTTTCAAACAGCTTAATAAATTTATAGGTTGTGGATAAGAAAGAAAAGTAAAAGCTAGAATTTAAACATACATTTATTTCTATTCCCTTCTAATAATATTTTAATGAAAGATTTCATAGTCTCTGGTGTAAACTTGAATATTAACTTAATAATTGAATATCCATGTAATACAATGATGCAACCTCAGTGTAGCTTATCAGAAAGTTGCATGGTAAGGCTAACACTTATGAAAAACCAAACTCCATCATTAATACTATTATTTCAATAATACTGTAATGTTTTGTTTCAATTAAATCAAGTTTAGTTTAAGCTGTGGTTTGTATTTGCTTATATTTTACTCTCTATATTAAATTATGAAAATAATAAATATAAATTTCTTATAAAATGTTAAACTCATTGAATGACAGTCTTCTGGCTTGTCTGGGACTCCTGAAATTGGCTTTAGAGGTATTTTTCTGATTGAAGCCTTGGGATCTTATCTTAACATTAACTGTGACTTAAGGGGATAACAAGATAATAAGGAGACAGTATGGAGAGGTATAACAGAGGTATCATTAAAGAGAAAGTATAATTAAGGCATCATTAAAATCAAGGACATTATGACATAGAGTTAGCTATTTCATCAACGAGTATCAAGGAGTTTAAAGGAGTTTTGCTCAAAGAAAAGAAGCTAATTTATGGAAGTGAGTAATAATGGATCCAGAAAAAAAAAAAAAAAAAAGAAGGAAAAAAACCAAAACTTAAATGATGTTCACATATATAAGTGATTTAACCTGGTTCCTCTCATTCTTTACGCTATAAGTCAAATGAACAATTCGCAGGACCTGGTTTGCACACACAGTCTCAAGAGTCTGAGGATTTTTTGTAAAAAAGTCAGGACCTGTGGAATCTCCAGATTATTTTATTCACATGAGTCATCTCAAATACTGTGATTTGGCTAACAATGACCTAACACGTCAGCTTTAAGTTTGTAATGTAAAATAAAAGGAACAGCAGAAAAATTGGAACAATGACAAATCCAAAGTATGTTGAAGATTGGTTTTCATTTGGCAAAAGGACATCCTTAAATTTCAGAATAGAAAAATGAGAATTATTTAAAAGAAAACACAGAAGTGTTTTATCCAGTTTTAGTGTATTACTTAGCTTGATTGCTTCTGCAGATAGAGCATCCAAGTATCTTCATTTAATTTGGACTATTAAATGGGAAGAAAGAATTAAAAAAATAAAGTCACATAGTACTGTATATATTACAAATACCTAAGTATGTTATTACCACTGTATCAAAATAAATCTTCTGCCCAGAAAGGCTGAACTGTCTGAAAACCATTTCTGATGAATCAGCAGGTGATAACAGTTGAATTATATGAGATGCACCATTCTTAGGGGATCTAAAATCAATATTTCCTCTTTGATTTCAGTCTCTGCTGGCTCAAGAAGTAACAGACCAGAGTCAGTAGTTCTACACTAAAAATTAGTTTGGCTCACTGAGTCTGTGGCTTAAACTTCAGCCACATAGTTAATGATGCATGAAATCACTAATAATTTCTTCTATGAAATGGCAAACTGTAGTTAAAAAAAAATGACACAAGATGACAATTTTCTGTGAGTTTAAGAAGAAAAATGTTTTGAGGCCTTGTCAATTTCCCTATGATTCCTCCTTTACTTTAAATTTGGAGGTGTCTGTCTGGGCATTACAGCTGGCAATGTTGTACTGAATTAATTTGACAGTACCCATTTTGGCAACATTATCACTTCAAATAAGCAAAAAGCTCCTTCACATTTGAAAGACATGCACGATGTAGACTCATAATAAGATTACTACATCCTTTTCTGTTCTGTTCTGATTTATCTCTATGGGGAAGGAGAAGAAGTCTGAAGAAATTTGCTTCTTTCTCCAAATGTTTTACTTCTTTGCTTTCTATCACCACATAGAGACAAACTATTTCACCTACATCAGCAGCCAGCCTAAAGAAGCCATATTTGACCTTTTCCATAGTAGGTTCTTGGAAAGATATTTTGGTAGTATTTTCTTTGTAGTATGTACTCATTTAAGGTAGTACAATGATACTAAAGTATCACAGAAATGTTTAATTTATTTTATTAAGGTTTAATAGATTTTATT
>WUAM01000359.1:35562311-35580823 GCA_024336885.1 Actenoides hombroni
TACTGAGGGTCATAGAATCACAAAATCATTAAAGTAGGAAATGACCTTCAAGTTCATCAAGTCCAACCATCTACTAAACATTATCATGACTACTAAACCATGACCAGAAGTGCCACATCAACACATTTTTTGAACACCTCCAGAGACGGTGACTCCACCTCCCTGAGCAGTCTGTTCCAATGTCTCACCACTTTCTTGGTGGAGAATTTTTTCGTAATATCCAATCTAAACCTCCTCTGGTGAAACTTAAGCCCATTTCCTCTCATCCCATCACTAGTTACCTGGGAGAAGAGACCAACACCCACGTCACTACAGCCTCCTTTCAGGCAGCTGTAGAGAGGGATAAGGTCTCCCTTGAGCCTTCTTTTCTCCAGGGTGAATAATACCAGTACCCTCAGCCACTCATCATAAGACAAGTTCTCCAGACCCCTCACCAGCTATGCTGTACTTTGCTGGACCTGCTTCAGCACCTCAATGTCTTTCTTATACTGTGGCGTCCAAAACTGAACACAGTACTCAAGCTGTGGCCTCACCAGTACTGAATACAGGGGCACAATTGCTCCCGTAGTCCTGATGGACACACTATTTTTTATATAGGCCAGGATGGTGCAGGTCTTCTTGTCCACTTGGGCATGCTGCTGGCTCGTGTTCAACCAGCTCCTTTTCTTCCAGGCAGATTTCCAGCCACTCCCCCCCAACCCTGTAATATAGTCTGGGGTTGTTGTAACTGAAGTGCAGGACCCATCACTTGGTCTTGTTAAATTTCATATAATTGACCTCAGCCCATTGATTCAACCAGTTCAGATCCCTCTGAAGACCCTTCCTACCCTCAAGCAGATCAACACTCCACTCTGGTGTCATCTGCAAACTTGCAAATCCCCTCAAACAGATCATTGTCAAAGATATTAAACAAGACTGGCTCCAAAACTGAGCCCTGGGGAACATCGCTTGCGACCAGTCACCAGCTGGATTTAACTCCATTCAACACAACCGTCTGGACTCAGCCATCCATCCAGTTTTTAACCCAGTGAAGTGTACACCTGTCTAAGTCATGAGCTGCCAGCTTCTCCAGCAGAAAGCTATGGTAGACGGTGTCAAACACCTTACTAAAGTCCAGGTAGGCAATGTCCACAGCCTTTCCCTCATTCACTAGGTGGGTCATCTGGTCATAGAAGGAGATCAAGTTGGTCAAGCAGGACCTGCTTTCATGAACCCATGCTGGCTGGGCCTGATCCCCTGTTTGTCCTGTATGTGCTGTGTGAGTGCACTCAAGATGAACTATTCTATGATTTTCCCTGTTACTGAGGACAGGCTGATAGACCTGTTGTTACCTGGATCCTCATTCCAGCCCTTCTTGCAGATAGGCATCACATTGGCAAGCCTCCAGTCATCTGGGACCTCCCCTGTAAACCAGAATGGCTGAAAAATGATGGAGAGTGATTTGGCAACCTTCTGCACCACCTCCTTCAGCACTCTTGGGTGGATCCCATCTAGTCCTATAGACTTGTGAGTGTTGAGGTGGTGTAGGAGGTCATTAACTGCTTTCTCCTGGATTATGGTAGGTTTATTCTACTCCCTGTCCCTGTCTTCCAGATCAGGGGGCTGAATATCCTGAAGATAACTGGTCTGACTGCTCCCCGCATCCAGTAATGGGTGGAGATTCTCTTTGGCTCACTTTTTGTTGTTAATATATTTATAAAAAAGTTTTTATTGGAAACAACAGAAACAACATTCAGCTCAACATCATATAACCACCTTAGGGCTTTATTGTAGACCTAACTTTAAAAAGCAAAACTCAGATGTTTCTTCAAATATAGAGGATAAATGTAACTTAATTGTTCTTAGCTTGGTTCTCAAGCACAATGACTTCATTTTTGTGCCTGTTAGTCTGTTTAAACTTGGAGTCACAGGAAAAAAAGCAGTTCCTTACTGTAGTGCTAGGCATTGATTAAAATTCCAGGGGCAAAGATGTTACTTGTTACTTTTATAATCTGAATTTTGAGTTTTAGATTCAATAGAATAGACACTGTAAAAAGAAAACTCTTGTGCCCACAAGCAGTGGGTCCAGATTTAACCCCTTCCATGGAGCATTTGCCAGATCAGGACCAAGTGCACATGTTGACAGGAAGCTATCTGGTCATCTTAGTTGCAGTATCTCTTTACATCACTACAGCTGAGTAAAAATCACTTCTTCTCTGATAAGGCACAACAATATATAAGGCAGCTGGTTGCCAATAGGTAGCTTTCCCCTGTTTTCAGGTAAAATTGGAAAGAAACCAAATGTAACCTTTAAAAGGCTATCCAATAGACAGAACAAAGTGAACTGTTCCACAACTGACCTTTACTAAACATAAACGTGTTATGACAGTTCTAAGCAATAGTTATTATTTAAAAGGGGTAAAAATCTATAGAGGCAGACTTAATGCATGATTTTAATTATACTATTATGTTATCTGCTGGGGACAGAATCCTGTTCTGCCATTTTTATTCATGATGTACTGATAAGTATGTTATTGAGATAGTCTTCTTTTCATTTTCAGAAAGCTTATTCTGTGCACATACGTTAATGAGAGAAAAGCTGACCTGTTTGAAAAACCCAGTTTGATACTTATCATGTTGACAGATGGTATTAATTTGTGATTATACTGTACTGTTATTAGTAATTGACACTAGAACTGAAGGTTTTGGTTAGCAAAAAATAGACACCAAGCTTATGAAATTAAGCTCACTTAAAGAAATATTTTAAATAAAATTTGATTTCTGAAAAATCAGGTTAGTAACTAGTCCTTTCAGTAGTCAGTATTACTACATTTTACAGATACCATTCTAAGAAAGTGAAAAACTTTATAAATATTAATCTCTAACAGTTATTCAGCTAGTATATTTATATGGCAAAACAATAAAGATAATACACTGTGGATGATAGGTGTAAATGGTAAGTCAACAAATACCTTCAGCTTTTTATAAACACAGGTAGTAAAAATAACAACTGACTGGATTTCTCAAGAGTATTTTTCTTGACTGAAGCATATTATACACTATGAAGTTGTTCAAATGAGTGTAGTTAGTGAAGAGGGTTCAACTCAATTTAGTGTTGTTTTTTTTTCCCTGTATCTTCTTGAATATTGATGTATTTTCAGGATTACAGAGCCTTGGATTTTTATTTTTTTTAATTATCTACTGTTCTTCTTCCTTCCCAGATGTGCAATTGTGAATATTCAATTGATTTATAGTCAATAAAATTCACTGATGGGTCCCAAAGACTTCTCTACAATCATTGTGCTAACACAATGATACTCAATCATTGCCATTCTGGACATATTTCTATAGTTACTTGTTTTCTCTCTACAATGCACACAAGATATGGAAAGCCTCAGTACTAATGCATACTTCAGCTAATTAGTCCTACATTGACTAAAGAAAGTCTCAGCTTTGATGCCCCTTTTTTATAATTCTTATGTCAAATACAAGGATTTTTAGACAAAGGTAATTTGTCTGTGTTACAGTATTTTTGACTGTGTTGCTACCTAACCAAAAATTTCACTTCAGCTACAATTGGATTTTATATTGTCATTTTAATTTTACTGGTTTATTTCTCTATTTTATGAAGAAGTAGTTAACATATTTTCCTCTTTTATCTGCTATCCACTGTAATGATAGCTTTAGAAAGGGCTCTTAAAAGTATGCTGGAACCTCTTTGAGAACTGAGTCTTTTACTGGGAGAAATAACAAAAAGAAGTTATTAATGCTTGTAATCTGAGATGTTTCTTCCAGGGCAGAACTAGATCTATACAGAAGATGGTGCATCATAAATGGGAAGAAACACCCCAAGAAAAAAAGTAGACAGAAAAAATTTTGTTTCAACTACTGATAATCTATATCTCACAAGAAGATGCAGATAGATAGATAGATAGACAAGCAGACATAGATAGATAGATAGATAGATAGATAGATAGATAGATAGATAGATAGATAGATAGATAGATAGACATTTGAAGATAAAATCATTTCTCATTCAAGTTTTGATGATCTGGCTTGGCAAAACCACTGAAAAGTAGGAAAGTGAGAATGTAAAAGTCAGATTAAGTGAGAAATACTCAAGGAATAAAAAAATAGGTAAGAAAGCAAGGGGCAGTTGCAGCAGTTAAAGATCTGTCATAGCTTTCATTATGACAAGAGTATAGCTGTAACTGAATACAACCAGGAAGACATTCAGAAGACCCTAAAAAGACGTGAGAAAATGTGGACAAAATAAAACAAACTCAAAATACAGAAGAAACAGACAAGAGATAGGAAAGAGAATGAGAGATACTGTGTGCTTGAATGATGTTAGTAATAAACACATATGAGTGAGAAACAGGATATGAAAGAAATAAAACTAATGCTTTTATCTTATCTATTGGTTTTTTTTTTATTCTCATCTATTTCTTTTTTAGTAGCTGAGCAATAAAGACAAAAAAAATGAACTACCATGAGAACTCCTGTTTTCTTAAGTATAGCTTTCTTTTATTCTTGATTACTGAAAATCCATTTAATTTAAAATATGTATGAAGAAAAGTAAAAAGCTCTTAGTCTGGAACTATGCAAAGCAGGGTTCCATTTGAATCACATGTTTTGTGGCCAAGTTCCAAAGAGCAGTTGACTGGGATTTACAATGCCAGTGTTGACAGGATCTTAAGCATAACAGTGTCAGAAAGCTGCCACCATAACTATTCAGAAAGACATGGCTATAGTTGTAGGCTACAATTAAAGCTCATTCATTACTGTTTTATTCTCAACAGTGAAAAAGTTAAGGACTTAGGGATCTCAAAGGCACTAAAGTTTCTTGATGGTTTAGACTACCCATAAATACCACAGAAAGGTCCAAGGGATGGGGTTTTTTTCTTTCTTTTAGGGATGAAATTTTTGAAGTAGAAAGAGGTGAGAAGACAGAAACATGACTAAATCCAACATGCTTGGCTTTTATTTAGCCAGAAGACCTTATCAAAACCTTGTAGTATATCTGTTCTACGGATATTTTTTCTATTCTTTTTTTTTTTTTCAAACTAACCTCAGTAAAGTGTCTGCAATTTTGTTTTGTTTTTTTTTTTCAAAATATAGAGAAGCCAGAAATACCAGGCTATATTCTATTTATAAATCTGAACTGATAAAAGGGAAGTAAAATGCTGAACAAGGACTTACCCTGAATATCACCAACTTCTCTCTGAGAAGTACCATTTCAGGTGGCTGACAGTCAGAATCATCATAGAATGGTTTGTGTTGGAAAGGGCCTTTAAAGGTCATCTAGTTCAACCTCCCTGCAATAAGCAGGGACATCCTCAACTAGACCAGGTTGCTCTGAGCCCTGTACAACCTGACCTTGAATGTTTCCAGGGATGGGGCATCTACCACCTCTCTGGGCAACCTGTTCCACTGTTTCACCACACTTACTAAACAAAAAATTTCTTCCTTATATCTAGTCTAAATCAAACTTCTTTTAGTTTAAAATCCTTACCCTTGTACTGTCAAAACAAGCCTTAGTGAAGACTGTCCCCATCTTTCTTATGAGAGAAACATGGGGACACTCTTTATCAAAACTTTACTTACTGAAAGGCTGAAATAATGTCTCCCCAGATCCTTCTCCAGTCTGAACAGCACAACTGTCTTAGCCTGTCCTCATAATAGAGATGTTCTAGCCTTCTGGCCATTTTTGTGGCCCTCCTCTGGACCCACTCCAGCAAGTTCATGCCTTTTCTGTGCTGAGGACTCCAGAGCTGGACACAATACTCCATCTGAAGTCCCACCAGGGTGGAGCAGAGGGGCAGAATCACTTCCCTTAACCTGCTGGCCACTCATCATGAGTCATACCCTCATCAGAATCTGATTTCCCATCAGCTGACTTAGTAAGAATTTAATAATACATTATGCAAACTAAGAAAGTATTAGCTGGATATATCAAGAGAGATAGAGTTATCCTGTTTCATTGGATTCTGACAATGAATCATCACCTTCCTTCATATTTCATGTTTTTGGATGCCTATCTAGTTGATAGGAATCTGAATCTGGAAAAAAAAAATGCTTCAGGCCATTCTAACATAAGTCTTACAACATGAAAACTAGGTCAGCCATAAATTTTCAATTATGATTTTGGTTTGTCAAAAGACACTATGTCAATCTGAATATTGAGGTTAGAATTGTATCACCTTATTATTGTCAAGTAAGCCAATGTTACATTTTTCCATACGCAGTACTGAATTTTAACCTCAGACAGTAGACTTTTAGAATAAAGCAGTCCTAGCAAAAGCTAGTCACTGTCACGTCCATGCCAAGATAACTCATTAGCCTGGAGCCCAGAACAAGCAGCAATCTTGCTGCCCTCGGGATACAATGTAGAAAACACACTTTGACATAGTTTTCCTGACATGGCTTTCCTGCATATCATTAAACAAATCTAAACAAAAATCACTTTATCCTAGTGATAGGCAAGATATCAATGATACTCTAAATTCTCAAAGGAAATAAATGAAGAGGGGTTAAAATCAGAACTTACAGGCTCCCTCACACTGGCCATCCACTCTATACTACACTGGGGAAGGCTTCTTCAGTCCATCCTGCTGTAACTGCTCTGATGTTTTATTCTTTCTGGAGCCTTTGGATAAGAGTCAGAAGTTACTTTAGGCTTCCAATGTTCTGTTTTTCTAGAGGGAAGCTTGAGAAATGCTGCTTATCTCATAGACGGTGAGCAGCCACTGTCCAAGAAAAATCAGAAAAATACATTTTCTTGAATTAATAGAAGAGGTTTTGGAGCAGACATTATTTAGGATTATAATTAGGTTGAAAAATATTATAATAATATCTATAAAATGTGAAAGTACTAAGTAAAGTGAAAGTACTTTGGAAAGTATGAAGTTATGATTAAAAAAAACCCAAACAAGCCATATTCATTCTGAAAGACCTCCTTTTCCCTCATATCACACAGCTTCACTTTACTTATGCATGTTAGAAAAAGAACATTGTTATTGTCAGGAGATAATATCCCTGCAAAATTGTGACCATCATTTACCCTGACAGATAAGAATATCTATTGACACCAGGACCAGTACAGAAGTCAAGGAAATACTGGGGTTCCTCCTGGAGGTTACAAAAAAGTACCAGGTAATGTAAATATAGCACTATGAGAATTTAATATTGATTATGTTATTTATGTACAGTACTTAATAACTCCATAAATGTGAATGTTATCTCTGTGACATTTTGAATAATGTTATACACTGACAGTCATT
Organism: Actenoides hombroni; assembly: GCA_024336885.1. Taxonomy (NCBI): domain Eukaryota; kingdom Metazoa; phylum Chordata; class Aves; order Coraciiformes; family Alcedinidae; genus Actenoides; species Actenoides hombroni. The sequence continues at coordinate 35,569,574 of WUAM01000359.1, forward strand.
TTTTCCAATATTTCGAGGTCTGAAGAAAAAACAAAAAAAATTCACAGATCTAAAAATCAAGTAATGAATTTACAGCAAGTTTCTTCTTCATCTGTAAAAACGTAACCAGAGGTAACCAAGATGGGAAAAACAGAAACAAACTTAACCTTCTATGAGGATTCACGGTTCATCAAGTGCTTCTCTGTTCACAAAACCAGTATGGAGACAAAGACAGCATAACTGCTGAGAACTTCAGTTTATGGTATGTATTGTGTTTGCACATCTCTAGATTTAGGATTTTTCTGATTACTGAAGCTTGTTTTCTAAACTTCTCAGTCATTTAGGGTAAGTGTGCAACATACCAATCTGAAAAAGCAGACAAGCTCATGAATAACAAACGCTAGTGATAAAAAACTGATAGGTTGCATTCCCCATTACAGATACCATAGTATCTACTGAAAGGTATGAGCAGACAAAATTTCAACTCACTGACAGAGAAACCACAGAGTTACATATCAAATCCAAAAGGATTTCTATCTAACTAAAAATGGTTATATGAATCAAACAAACCTAAATTTTCTCTGAACCACTGAATGTAAATGTTTTTACAGGCAGATGCTTAAATATTATTATTCCATACAACAGTTTCAGCAATCCATGTTTTTCCCATGGTTTTAGCACTATACATAGCAGTGATTTAGTGAAACTTTTCATCTTCAGACAGAATAGCTGCATGGAGCTACTGCCATGTCAATTTAATTGCCCAGGCTTGTAAATGTTGTACAACTTGTTATTCAAGCTGCATGTAGCAAGCTACCTGTGAATGATCAGCTTTGCCAGCAGGTTAAATGTGACAGAACTTTGATTGCTTTCACCTTTGGCATTCTTCACCTGCAAGGGATGGCAACTGTTACTTCATTTCACTTATAAGACAGAGCAGCTACTTAGTGGTTTTTTGTCTGGAAAAGGATCAAGACTGTAAGTGTAAATTAATCAAACTTGAATGTTTTGGCCACATTGACTCCTTCTCCAACACTGAAAGATTCAGAAGTCCTCCTAGAAGAGTCTGCAAGCCTCAGGGTCCGTAGTTGCTTTGTGATTTTTGAAAATTTTGTCCAATCCATGAGTAATTAGAAGGTGAATGTTGAACTCCCTAGAGAGGTCAGAGGCAAGGAAAGCATTATTGGCTTCTACTCCATATCTTTTATCCATTTTTGTATATGTACTGTCTTTGCAATTTCCTAAAAATCAACCTTCACAACACAGAGTATCCTTAGGATCTGTAGAATTGGCTGTTTGGTGTTCTGAGATCATTTTTTGTTGACCAGTCATTTCCACAGCCATGACCACAGAAAGCATGTTACAGCAAACTGTCAGGATAGCCCCTGTCATAGCAATTATGGCACATGTTCTCCTTATCACTAAGGCTTGTAATCCTGTAGCACAACATTGCCCTTGCTAGTAACAGGATATAAGCACTGTACTGAGTTTCCAAGGCCTCAGCACTGAGGTTTGTCAGTCCTTCTCTGTGTGGACTTCTCTTGACCTGTCTGCAGCTTCACATTTTACTTTGTTTAGCTGTGACAGCAGTTTCTTGAATTGACCAGGTGTCAATGGCTAGTTTGTCGTACTTCTGTTTATTTTTGTGTGATACAACTGCAGTTTTTTACAGATAGCAGCAACAGTTACTCTGTGCAGAACAAGATATTTACAACTAACAGAAAGACTTGGTGTAGGTTAACACAGCTCTGTGACAGTGAAGAAGTAGGAAGGTGTAAAAATGTGTTACTTAATCTATGAAAAATAACCCAAAGTGGATCCTACATCAGGGAAGAAGCAACAATCAACATCATCATCATACTCCTGCCAGTAAAGGACTACAGATACAGAGGACACCCATAACACACACACCCTTTCAGCACCAGCATGAAACCCCTGACCTCAGGACTCAAAGCGTAAGTGAAGCATAACTGCAGGAGATGGGCTAGAAACTGAGTTGTGTTTTTAACAGTTTTAACTACATTATTTATATTTCTGTAACAATTACATCTTGACTAATAATGATTAAACTTAAGATTTCAATTACACTAACAATAAACTCTTGATTTTACTTACGTACAAGTGTGCTTCCTCATTGTCCATAAACAAGATTATAAAAGGATGACATAATAGCTCCATGGAGAAATATGTAGAAACTATTTTCACTGTACTTCAATAGAATCAGATTTTCAATATATGTCCTTGTGTGTAGAGAATGTTACTTGTGTTTTTGTTAAATTTGAAATTATTTGGAGAATTTCACTGCTTTTAACAATCTAATAATTCCTGGATTTAAAAATAAGAGTTTTGTTAAAAGCATAGCTCTCCAGTAGCATTTTGACAATTCTGTCTGTCTTTTTCATTGAAAACATATTAACTTCATCAAAAGTTTTGACTTGGAAAAAGTGTCTTGACAAGGATAGAATTTCTGATCAAAAAGAGAGAGGGGGGCAAAAGAGGAAGGGAAAACTGCTAGCTAATTTGCTATTCTCTTGTGGACCTCAGTCTCTCTTGGGAGTTATTCTTCAAAAGCAGAGATTGAGTCTATAGTGATCAAAACCCCTGAGCTAAGACATGGAATATTCATGTTTGAATTTCTGTCCCCAAACTTTTTCCACTGTGGGACTGGAAAAATGTTTGAAATGCCTGGATTTCACAGGATAAGTAAACTCTTAAGTTCAGAAAAAACCCTAGAAATTAGTCCCATAATACACTGCTTACAGCACAATTCCCCTACTTATAGCACCTTTTATTTTGAGCTGTCACTACAGTGACATTTAGACTAATCTTTATGAAAAGTTCAGCTCATTTTCTTCTATGAAAATGTCTCCTACATAATGATTAAACAGTTCCAGTTACATCATTAGATCCATTTTAAAAATAAAGTAAAAGCAATGAGAAGTGTGTTTTCCTCTTAGTGCACACATCCCCCCCCCCAAAAAAAAACCCAACCCACAGTTAAAGATAACTCTACTATGTGGATTGTATCTGGAATTGTAAGAAAGAATATCTCTCCAAAAAAAAAAACCAACAACAAAAAACCCCAAAACCAAAACTTAAAACAAAAGAAACAAACAAAAAAACCTACAACCCCCCACACACACACACAAAAAAAAAAAAGAAAAAGAAAATCAAATAATCATAGATACATAGATTCATAGAAGTACAGAATAGTTTGGTTGGAAAGGACCTTGAAAGGTCATCTAGAGTCATAAACATAGAATCATAGCCTGCATTTGGTTGGAAGGGGCCTTTAAAGGTGATCTAGTTCAACCTCACTGCAATGAGCAGGGGCATCCTCAATTAGAACTAGTTGCTCTGAGTCCTGTACAATCTGACCTCGAATGTTTCCAGGGATGGAGCATCTACCACCTCTCTGGGCAACCTGTTCCAGTATTTCAGAATACTCTTTGTAAGAAATTTCTTCCTTATACCTAGTCTAAATCACCCTCTTTCAGTTCAAAACCATTACCCTTTGTCCTATCATAACAGGCCTTGATAAAGACTGACCCTGTCTTTCTTATAAGTCTCCTTTAAGTACTGAAAGGCCACAATAAGGTCTGCCTAGAGCCTTCTCTTCTCCAGGCTGAACAGCCCAACTGTCTTAGCCTTTCCTCACAGGAGAGGTGTTCTAGCCTTCTGATCATTTTTGTGTACCTTCTCTGGACCCACTCCAGCAAGTTCATGCCTTTCCTGTGCTGAGGACTCCAGAGCTGGACACAGTACTCCACCTGAAGTCCCACCAGGGTGGAGCAGAGGGGCAGAATCACCTCCCTTGACCTGCTGGCCATGCCTTTTCTTAGGTAGCCCAGGATATGGTTGGCTTTATGGACTGTGAGTGTACATTGAGGGCTCATGTCCAGTTTCATTCACCAGTATGCTGAAGTCTTCCCCGACAGGGCTACTTTCAATGCCTTCATTCCTCAGCCTGTTCTGATACTGCAAATTGCCCTGACCCTGATGCAGGACCTTGCACTTGGCTTTGTTGAACCTCATGAAGTTCACACAGGCCCACTTCTCTGGCTTGTCCAGGTCCTTCTGGATAGCATCTTGACCCTCTGGTATGTCAACCACACCACTCAGCTTGACATCATCTACAAATTTGTTGAGGTTTTACTTGATCCCACTATGTCATTGATGATGATTCTAAACAGCACTGGTCCCAGTACTGACCACTGAGAGACAACACTTGTCACCAGTCTCCATCTGGACATCAAGCCATTGACCACTACACTCTGGATGCAACCATGCTATCAATTCCTTATCCCCAGAACACTCCACTCATTAAATCTATATGTCTCCAATTTAGAGAGAAGGATGTTGTGGGGGACCATGTCAAAGGCTTTATATAATTTCTGTTTGGGAAGTTTAGGAATGTATCAAAATTGCCTATGCATATTTGTTATTCCACCTCGCACATTTTCTTGAATATAAGCTCAGGCTTGTATAAAATGAGGTTGTGAGATAAAGAAATACAAGTGTAATTTAAAGAGAAAGAAATACTGATACTGTACAGGTCATTGTGTATCAGAATGTTTAGGTCCCCATCACACACCTGCAACCCCAGAACCACTGGTGACAGCAAGTTGTCTCAAGAAGCCCGTTACTGAGACCTCTCTTTCCAGAACAGAGTTGGTTGACACTTGGCTTGGTTTTCATTGTAAGGCAGAAGTTAAAAGTAGTTTACCACCCAAGCCATTTACTGTTTATACTACCCAGTTACACAAGATATCTTTTTAGGAGAAATGCTTCAAAGCATAACATTTCTTGTATTAGCTCATGGCATAACAAAACAAAGTCACATAAACCAGACAAAAAATTCAACCTAAGAAAAAGCCCTAACCCATGTAACTCTAAGCAGTCCAACCAATGTTGCTAGAAATCCAATGTTTCTGTCAAATGCATTTACATTTAAGTTTTCATATCAACATCTGGCTTATTTTACCTCTTGCATATTTACTAGAGGTATAGGAATGAAAATGTTGACAGAAAGCTCCACTTTATGAATAAAACAGATACAATGGAAGCTATAATAATGCAAACTTTCAGAATTACTGTAACTTATAAAATGACATTGGAAAGAATTGGGCACTAATTCATTCTGCATGTCTGTTCCCGGCTTCCTCAGAGTGACTAGCAACTGTAAGGTTGTAGTGTTACACTTTTTGTACTACTCCCATGCACACTCTGCACTTCCCTGAAAGCTCTGCTGGTAAAAAGGCAGCAATAACAGCTATGCAGTTGCAATCTGTAGTCCCAGGGCTACAGATAAGAAGTCTGTTAGTAAGGACAAAAGGCTGCCTATATCACATACCTCAGGCACTTCAGTTCTTCCTTGGGGTATACAATAGGATTTTATGTTTTGCCTAATTACAGGCTATGCTGTTCCAGAAGATGGATCTGAATGAAAACAGTTTCAAACAAAACTTTACCATATCTTTTAATGGTGGGAACAGGGGACTGACTTTTTTCCCTGTCGGTAGATTTATTTAGCAGATCTATGCAAAGACCTAAAAACTCATAAAAGAGCTATAGAAGGTACTTTTCAGATGGGTATTTAGTAAGGAATCCAGAAAGGGATGAGATGCATGTAGAGAGTGACATGTTCTGCTTCTCTTTGCTTTCTTTGGTTTTGAAAACTCAGGTTACTGAATTAAACGTTGGATACTCATGAATACAAAGAGCAGCAGTACAATTCTACTTACTGTGCCTTTTTACAGATTCCTCCAGCAAAAAAACCCAAACCAAACAAACCCAACTAGAGAATTCATTTTATGAGAGCTATGAAGCATTGCTGTGGATGTTCTATTTCAGAGGTCATTTATAGAGCAGATTTTTATTGCAACATAGAAGAACAAAAAAAAAGTAAAAAGAAAGTTCCTTTTATCACAATCAGGTTGTCAAATAAGTTTACTTGAGAATGTATTTGAGTGGCACATAAAACAAACAGAGAAAAACATCTTACAGCACTAGGCAAAATAATAAGTAATTCCTTTCTGTTCTTTTATTTTATTTCCACTTCCAAAAATTTGCTGTTTAAGAGTTTTGCAGAAAATGATTTCTTCTGTGTTTTAAGTAATTGCAATTCTGGAGAAGAAACAAGAGGATTAAAAAAAAAATTACACTTGCTTACTTTAGAGTCCAAAGAAATTGCTTCATTATTTCAATTTGTCACTTGAATTTTTATATATGAGGTTTTTTAGTTGAAGTCAGAGATATATAACTTATAGAGATTGGACTGATAACTGATGACATATCTTTCTACGGTTAATGCTTTTATTATTTCCTCTTACTGTCAAAGTGATGAAAAAACTCAGCCTATTGACATTTATGCTAACATCTTCTTTAGCATTCTGTATGGTAAATTTGATATTAATGATGTGTATTGTCTTCCCATTTTTACAGGGGATGACCAATATTTGTTATAACCCAAAATTTAGATTACATTTGGCTCTTTCAAAAAGAATCAGAACTCAGATATTCCTGAGTGATATCTACATAAGCAAAGAAAAATAAGTATTCTTCCTTTCTGTGATTTTCGAGTTTGACAGTTAGATGGTGCAGTTAAATGATATTCTTATCTCTTAAGGGCATTCAGCATCTGCATTTTCTCTAGAAAAGTGTTTATACCCATGATTTCCAGATAGGCTGAATCTTTACAAATCAGTTGAAGTGGAGATGGGGATTTTGGAAAAGCAGGCTCAAGCCAAATATGCCTTATCCAGAAGTATATATTAAGGGCAGCAGTAATTTGGTAAGGAATAAAAATAACTCTTTAACCTCAGTACTTCAGGCAATATATCCCCATGTCAAAACCTTCTTTCAGATATACATGCTTATATACTAGCTAGCACTACTGTTGACAAGAGTAATTTTGTACATTACACTCCAACATCAATTATTTTCCTCCAAACGTCTAAGCAAAGGTGATGGAAAGATCTACTTATTTAATTTTCCAGTTTTACAACTATGTCTTCTCACTGAATAACCTCTACTTTACTTTTAACTATTGATTTGTTCTCCAACCAGGAATCTTTAGAAATGAGGTTGCCTTGAAAGACATCTACTACACCTAGACTCTGAAAAGGGGATCACTTGTTATTTACAAATACAAAGAAAAATTCTGATTATCTGGTCTGTTCTTTTATTTGCAATGTTCAGACTAATTTTTTAATGCAGACAAGTCACCTTGAACTGTAAATAAATCCCTGTTTTGAATTTTATATACCACAGATACCTCTTACAGGGAGAATTCATACTCCGTAGTGTTTTTGGAAAAAGACATGTTTATAAAGCTGAACAAAAAAAAAAAAAATAAAAAAAAATCACAAGACAGACACTTTGAATTTTAAATTATTTATATTAGAATTGCCACTGAATTTCTGCATGCACTTTTTTTTTGCCTTCTCTCCTGCTACAATAGGATCTCATATACTGGAATCAAAAGGTTCAAATACAGTTGACATTGTAAATCTTACTGGAACAATGAAATAAGCTTCTAAGTGGGTGCTAGAATAAAAGGATCATAGTTCTTATTGATTTATGTCTTGCAGTCAACTGATTTTAAGAACTGTCCAAGTTATGATCAGATCTCATAGTGAATGAAGTGCATTTCTACAACACCTTCTGTCGGTGAATTCCCTGGTAACAAACAAAGGATGTTCCTATGTCATGTGAGGGGATAAAACATTAACTTACAAGGCTTTTCTTCTACACTTACATTTTACATTTAAATGAAAATTGTGGATTTTCAATATTTGTGATACTTCATTTTCCTTTGAGTTCACAGACATTAAGGGAAGCAATCGACATGCATGGTGTTACATGACTTAGTAAACTTAATTAAGTCCTTTCAAAGGCTAAGTAGAAGACAAAGAGGTGACTTCAGGGCCACATTTTGGGCTTTGACAATGTATCCCAATTCAACCCAAGTCCTTTCACTACAGGCTTAGAAAAAAACCAAAACAAAAACAAAACTGAAAAATAACAAAACAAATCAAACAAAAACAAATGCAAAACAAAAAAACAAATGCAAAACAAAAAACCAAACACAAAACCAAAACAAACAAACAAAAAGATATAAGCAGCTTCTCTCCTTCTCCAGCCATGCCAGCTTCATTTCATGTACCTTTTGGAAAGGCAGAATGTTTAGCACATTTCTCTTGGTGTGGCAGGATGTAGTTTTTAGGGTTGTATTTCTCATTTTCATTCTCTAAGATAATGTCTTATTAATAGTGTGAGCAGCAGAAGTAGGGAGGTGATTATCTGTACTCAGCACTGGTGAGGCCACACCTTGAGTACTGTGTCCAGTTTTGGACACCTCAGTACAAGAGAGATATCGAGGTGCTGGAGTGAGTGCAGAGGAGGGCAGCAAAGCTGGTGAAAGGCATGGAGAATAAATCTTATGAAGAGCAATTGAAAGAGCTGGGACTGTTTAGTTGAAGGAAGAGGAGGCTAAGGGGAGACCTCATCACTCTCCACAACTACCTGAAGGGACATTGTAGAGAGGTTATTGCTGGTCTCTTCTCACAGGTAATTAGTGATAGAACAAGAGGGAATGGATTCAAACTGCAAGAGGCTAGGTTTAGACTGGACATTAGGAAAAAAAAATTCACAGAAAGAGTAGTCAGACTCTCGAATAGGCTTCCCAGGAAGGTGGTTGAGTCATCATCCCTGGATGTGTTTAAGTGTCGTTTAGATGTGATGTTGAGGGACATGGTTTAGTGGTGAACTTTGTAGAGTAGGGTTAATGGTTGGACTTGATGATCCCAAGGGTCTTCTTCAACCTGAATGATACTATGATAACATCTTCAATAACACTTTTTCACAGCTTGTTTGTTAGGAAATTGCAAATTTTTAAGCTACCTTATATAATGAAATTCAGGCTCAAAAGACCCTTCTGAGGTTCCTGGTCCAACCTTCTGCCCAGACCTGTGTCAGCTCTGGAGTCAGACCAGGCTACTCAGGACTTTAGCCAGCCAGACCTTGAAAACCTCCAAGGATTTAGAATGTACAGGTTCCAGATAAAAAATAATGGGTTTCAGTATATCACAAAATGCAGGTTGTGATACCAGGTACAACCCAAATGCCAGCAACTACTAGTTCAGAAGGGTTCAAAGAGTGAAAAGGTATATCCCATTTGCCAGAATGCACATTTACGTAAGTGTAAGATTTAACAGAACTAAGTTAATTGTAGGCAAATTTAGGTTCTGGATAAATTAAGCTACAAAAATAACTGATAAATTAACTTGAGAGAAAGTATACAAAAAGCACTGTATTCTTCACAAAACCAAGGGGTCTAGGCTTGGATATGTTTTCCCATGGGATCAAAAGCTACTTATGCAGGGCAGGTAGACAAAGAGATTGGAAGACACAGTATTTTTACATTTCCCTTATGGGTAGATATTTTTGTTCAAAATATTGTATTTTTGCTTCCAAAAATTCCAACTCTGGTTTTGTACCAAGTTTAGGATATGAAAAACAATGGCTATGACAGCAATACAGTTTTGATGGTGTTTGGATTTAAATTTTTTTCACATCGTTATCATCATCATCATCATCATCATCATGATTTTGAGGCATTACACATTACATATGTGTAATAATTTTTAAAATTATTTCAAAGCATGATACATTATCTGAGAAGGAAAGCAATGCAGCTTCCACTGTGCTGTGTGCTGTTGTGGCAAGACTGCATTGGCAGTAAAATGCCTGATATTGGACAGCCTTAGCACAACTTTCCCTTCCTTTCCTCTGACAAGTTATACTACTAAAGCATAATCCAGTTGTGATTTTCTTTCTTTTAACTTTAGCTACTTATTTATATATGGAATCACCTAATTGGGTCACTCTGCAATTCTTGTTGGTAATTTTGTTTACAGTTCTTCAGAAGCATTTATGGTATTATGCAATCTTTAGGCATGATTTCCCTTGTATATCACATTACTTGTATGTAACAAGTAATATACAAACATCAGAGTTTGTTTCATCTAAAAGTGAATACAAGGAGCGACTAACTTCAATATAAATTTCTAAGAATGTTAAAATACGGCAGATAAGAATTAACTATAGCAAAGACATTGTATAGATGGTCATTTTATTGCAAACTTGCTTCTAGTCACAAAGGTCATTCTGAGGGAAACCAGTGAAGTTATGAAATGAGTGAAATGGTTTATAGTCAGTAAAAGGAAGAAGAATGGTTTTACCTCTCTTTCCACATCTATCCCCCATGAAGTGAATTTTGGATTGCTGACAACTGAACCAAGGAAACCAGGATCTCCTCCCACTAGCTGTGTTGGAGCTTCTATTTCATGTTAACATAGTCAGATATCCACTGCCAAAGAAACACCTTTCAAATCCCTAGTGCTCACATCTGTGTTTTTGTACACTACCAGATACATAGGAGTATATTTACAATTTTGGTTGGGTCTTAAAAAGGTACCTTCTTAGACACTTTGTATAAGAGGGGAACAAAACAGGATGAAGGTTAATTTTGTACGTTATAGTACATGCTGCTCAACTCACCAGTTTTTTTCCGTAGCATGTAGGAAACAGTAGGCCTGGATCCTCGATTATTTAGTATTTGCATGCTGGGTTATATTTCATTAAAAATTATACAAACAGAAGCAAGTTGCATGAAAATTTCTGATGTTTACTAACAGGTGGATGGTGCAATACTAAAATGATAATAAATATTTGAAAGACTGTTCAAAACAAAACATTGTATTTTCAGTAATAATGTATTCTAGTGTAAATTCATTCTTACATAGTTTATACTTGATAATCAGCTCTGTAGATTAAGAAATCATTAAAACAGGAGAAAAAACAGACCAGGATAGTTACAAGGAGATGGCAAGAAATATGCCTGAGAGTTTTATGATCTTTTTAGTTTTTAAAGAAAACTAATAGAAAGTAACCCAGCATAAATCTATGCATCAATTTCTTGTATATTCAGGGAATTACATTAATTCAAAATTCAAGACTGGTGATATGTCACATTAACACACCTATTTTACAAATAATTGGAGAAATGCCATGTTACCCATGGCAAAATACTGGTTAAATAAGGACACTGATCTTTCTCATGTTTAACTCATTAATAACAACATTTATTTTCCATATTTAAGAGATATATATATATCCTCAGACATTCTCCTGTGCTTAATTTATTTTTTAAAACAGACTTTTTTTCCACTTCAGAGTTATTTAAAAGTACCTATTCAAAAAAGAAAA
>WUAM01000359.1:35581015-35591544 GCA_024336885.1 Actenoides hombroni
AAGGAAAGGAAAGGAAAGGAAAGGAAAGGAAAGGAAAGGAAAGGAAAGGAAAGGAAAGGAAAGGAAAGGAAAGGAACTTCTGAGGCAATAAAGAATTTTTAAGCAACTTATCCACTACTTGTGATATTACTACTTTTCTTTCATCTTCCATGATATCTGAATTATTATCTTGCCCACTACTAGACCATATGATAATTTCCCTAGGAAATGTAGCTGAGGCATAGAGTGTGGTCTGAGAATTGGGTTGTCTTTGTTATTCCTCCTCCAGAGAGTTTTTCACCATGAGAATTAACCTTATAATGGGACAAATGTTGGCATTGCTTGAAGTATTTCCTACTCTCTGATAAAAGCCACACAATTTTGACCCTAAAATTAAGCATCTCAATGTCCCTAGGGATGCAAAGATAGGCAACTAATATGGAAACAGAGCTTCTCTCTCAAGTGTCTGTACTGATGTTAGTCCCTGTTGTGCTACCAGAGCAGGGGACAACTGCAACAAGTAGGCACTACTTCCATACTTCCCCTATGGAAGTATACTTCCCCTTGCAATCTGGCCTACAAAACATATTTTCAATTTCCTTGGTTGCATTTTCAATTTTATTTTGAAGTCTCTGACAAAAAGTGTTTTTTTCTTTTAATTTCCCCCCTAACTCTGTACCTTACCACTACTCTTCATTTTTGACATAGGACATCTCAATTGGAGTAACAGTATTCAGGGCTACTAAAGTGACATGTTGCTCACAGGTCAATGATATTATCACTTTTATGCTTTACATGTTTACATCTGCCTTCCTTTCTAATATAAACTGTATTATGGATTTTAGATAAATTCAAATATAAACTCACCTTGGGGGGGGAAAAAAAGAAAAGAGAGAGTTCTGTAGGGTAATCCAACAACAAACACCATCTGCTATTCTTCTGAGCTGAGAATGATGAAACATATTCCCGAAATTTCATGATTGTACAGTGCTCATGGATAATTATATAAAGAAAATTTCACATGACATATGATACAGAATAGGAGTACTTTGAGTTTATCACCAATACCAAAGGCAGGAAAAAAAAAAGTAATATTTTTCTATCTCGCACTTCTTTTTAAGTGATTCTCTTAAAAAAGACCAAAAAACATGTATTTTTCTGAATGTATTCCTATATCCAGGTCCCCTGTCAGTACAAATGGGATAGATTTCCATGCAGGTATACTCCTGGCATGCTCTTGAATGCAAAGTTATGCATTTTTATATACCTACAACTTCCACAAGCATTCTTTTTCTTGCAGTTGTTAGTGAACATTCAAAGCATATACCTATCATAACTGCTTAAAATTTTTCATTTCCTTAAATAGTCTACCAGAAATGTTTTACCAAATCTGCCTTTTGTCAGACTGCAAGTACTTCTGTTAGAATGATTCTTTTTAAAAAAAAATCTATGAGGGAAGGCTAGCAGATAAAAATGTGTTTTTCATCTCCAAAAACTGAGATTAAAGAAAAATTATTTTTACATTTCAAAATAAAAAGTGAAGTATTTTTATTCAGATATTGACTCAGTTGCATGAGCATAACATTGATGCCTTATACAGAGTAAATCTACTTGACTATACCAATTAAGACATGTTGTAGACACACAGAATCACAGAATGGTTGACACTGGAAGGGACCTCTGGAGGTCATTGGCTCTAACTCCCCTGCTCATGCAGGACCACCCAGATCCAGTTACCCAGGACAGTGTCCAGATGACTTTTGAATATCACCAAGGATGGAGACTCCACAACCTCACTGGGCAACCTGTTCCAGTGCTCACTTACATTCACAGTAAAAAAGTGTTTCCTGGTGTTCATATGGAGCCTCTGGTGTTTTGTTTTCTGCCCATTGCCTTTTGTCCCACCACTGTGCACCACTGAAAACAGCCTGATTCTGTTCTCTTTGCACCCTCCCTTCAGGTATACACATACATTAATGAGACCCACCCTGAGCCTTCTCTTCTCTGGGATAAACGATCCCAGCTCTCTCAGGCTTTCCTCATATAGGAGATGCTTTATGTCCCTTAATCATCTTCATGGCTTTTCAAAATACCCATAAGGACCATCTAAGGGCCGAATAAGCTTTAGCAGCTTTTCCATCATGTTCTCTCTGAGCCCCTGGCAGCTAGCAAACCTTCCTGTACAGCAGATTGTGTTGGTAGACATTGACCTTCAGCCCCCACAGCAGGGAGTCTCCCACTACAGTCCCTCACTTCTTCTCCATGGTGCAGTTATGGGGGTCAAGCACAGCCTGCTCAGGCACTTCCTACAACTGAAACAAGCATATGAAAGATGTATGTATTTCCTGTGAACTGAAATTCTAGTCATAAGACATAGATAAATCTCTGTCAATTGACTGATGCATCCAGCTATGTGCCAAACCTTCAGGAAAGACAACTAAAACTCATGGGAGCAATGCATCCTAATGACTTTCAATGTCTGTAGGAGCCTTGGAGAGATGCCAAGAAGAAATTGGTTGCAATTTAGAGGATTGATCTGTACACAGCTACTGGACTTTAGGTTAAACTACATGGCATAAGTAAGAAAATCTTTCCTGCATATGTACTTGAATCTAGTGTTTGATAGTTGAGCTCCAATACCTTTGCAAAATATTTTCTGTATCGATTTAGAAACAATAGGTTTACTTTGCAGTTAACTGTTGTTTAAAATCTTAGCTTATTTTCACATTTCGTTAGACTTATAAGTCTTTGACCCCACATTACAGCCTGTTTCTATACAGCAATAGCTGCTAGAAACATTCCAACATCAATTAACCCATAATAACACAGTAATATATACACTCAAAGAAGGCAAAGTAGCACATTTACTAAGAAAGATCAGTCTTGCTGCTTGTGTAAAATCCTAGTGGATCTAGTGTTATGTGTTCTGCAAATTGTTTGGAGCACAGATATCTTGCTACTCAGATGAAATAGAAATATTTCACTGCCACTTTGTCATTCATCCAATAGAAAAGCATACATAACAATAAAATAAAACAAATATTAATGAATGATCTTAGGGTTAAATAATCCTTACACAATATGCTATGTAAAAAAAATTCTCTGATTTTATTACATATGATGGAAAAAGAGTTCAGAACTCCACACAGTATGCCTTATCTCACAAAAGACAATTCGCATATCTCACAAAGAGAATTTTCATCATTTGGGACCTCGGACATCTTCAGAACAGGGAGATCACCGATTTTTCTAGACTCTGTGAAACAACATCAATCAAAGATTGGCCTCATTTCTATCATCTCCACCCTGTACATGAGAAGCACCACCCACAGATGCCAAGCAGTGACAGTTTTGGTCAAAACAGTGATATTCCCACTCCATGTGTTGGCACAATAGCTCTGAATAGGCAGTTTTCTTGGTTTGTGGAAGCTACTGCAGTCAAAGCTCTGACAGTAACTCCTGCATGAGCCCCACATCCCCTATATGCTTTGGAAGGGAGGTGACTCTTGAGGGGAGCCTGCTTTTCATTCATGGAAGGCCAGTGGTAGATCTCTTGTGGGTTTCCATACTGACACAAATCATATACCTCAGGCAGGAAGTGATTTAACATCTCATGACATTGCACTGCTGAAACACAGAGTTACCTCCTTCTCTGTATAATTCTTGTTTGTGTTAAACAGCAATTCACAAGAATCTCAATAGTCAACAGCATATGTAGATATTTTACCTGCAGCTGGATTAGGATGGCAAAATGAAAACTATTTTTGCAGAAAGCAGATATAAACAAGAGCTTGTTTTCAGTTTTTATCCAAAGGTAGCACTTAGTAGTAGAAGTTTTATTCCTCAACTTGCATGATTATAGTGGTATAAAAACAATTAAGTAACATCTATCTCCAAATTGTAGCTCCACATATTAATTGTTGTCCAGTACAGACACTACAAAATAAATTAAAAATCCATCCCTTTCTTTTGACTAGTAATCCTCCCCTTCCAAACCCAGAAAGTGTTTGATTTATTGTGCTTGGTTTGGTTTTATCACAAAGAACTATGAACTTCTTGAGATATAGTTTAATTGGACTTGTGATTTAACAATCTACCAGTGAAGGTTGTCATTAGTCAGAAGTGGTGATATAGTGGATATAATGTATGATGCATGAGTACAGAAATGCAGTTATGTTAAAAAAATTGGAGTTACCCTTCTACATGCTACCAGAGATCGTAAAACACTTCCTATACTTCCTTAAACAACAAAAATTTGACATGCAAGTGAAACTAAGGCACTTATGTGACCTCCATTACCATAATGATATCTTTCAGAAGGACTAAGGTCTATAAAGTGTCCCCCTATCTTTGCCAGTCAGCTGACAGCAGTAATGAACAACGCCTGTGCCACAGGCAGTATCAGACAGCACTCAGTCATCTACCAGTTTCAACGTATTATTTTCTTGTGGCTGTGAGCAATAGAAATATGTACCACAAACCATTAGGCAACGCTTTAAGCCTGCACAGGGAGTTTCATTGAATCCTTTGTGCACTTCCTGGCTCACTGACTACATATCCTCCCGGGTATAACTGTGATAGATGTGGCTGAGGTAGACCTCACTACAGAGTAATATGAAATATAGCATGCATCCAACTACTCAGAAAGGACTGGATTTAGCCATGTGAATTGATTCCAGGTCTTAGGTGACTGATCTAACTTGTAGAATTTTATGGAGTGAGACAAGGGCATAATCCGTTGGCTCTGTTTCCACATAGTGGAAATCACAGTTCTATTTGGCATTCACTTTCTTCACTTAAATACGCCATGTATACACTTTAGAGTGAAAAGAGGGTTTTGTTCTATTATTATTACTTTCTTTTAAGTAGTCAATAGAAAGAAGTATATTTTCCGAGTTCCAAAGCACCTAAACTGGCCTTGTGAAGTTAGATGATATGATATTGCCTAAAAGTGCTCTGGAAATTCCTGCCAAGTAAGAGTCCTAGGGAGAAAACACAGCATTTGCCAATGCTAACGTTTTTGAAGAATGGGACAAGGGTCCCATGTCTGGACTTGTGAACATTATGAAGTCCTGCAAAAGTGGATGGAGCTAGAAACAGGGAAAGAGGAAGGAAAATATGAAAGTAGAATAGTGGACAATAGGGTAGTTGCATATTTGAGCATAGGAAGGCAAATAAAATACAAATATATATATATTAATTATATGATATGTTTGGTTGTATGTAGCTGTAATACTGTACCACAGATCATTTGCATGAATAATCTTTTAAGATATAATAGAAACAATTATTGAAGATTACAGACTAAAAGAAAAATAAATGAAAACACAAATAGCAAAAGCATCTGTGCTTTTAAATATTCAGAGATACTTTCAGAGTTGAATAATCATTAATAAAAAATTTTTTAAAAAAGTGCTATTCTATATTTAATTTATCAATATTTTCCTTACAAAGTCAAGACAAGCTTTGGAAGGTCACAGATGTTTAAGATCTTATCTAGATAGAGATCTAATTTTTCATCAACTCTTGGGTTGGTTGGTTGGGGGTTTTTTTAATTATAATGCCCTGTGATCATATAGCAAAATCCCTACTTTAAATTAACTGTCCAGTTGGTGCAAATTCTCAAAGGGGCTTTTGAAATTAATTACATTCTTTCCGATATTTCAGTATGAGTAAAGATCATGCATAGCTTTTGTACTCAGTTGGCAGTCTTCCAACTGCTTTCCTGCATTGTCTACATTATTCTGTTATTTTATATTGTAACTCTTCTGCTCTGGAGTTCAGTGGACAAAGTGGATTGTGGACCATTTGCCTTTGCACCTTCCAAGAGACACACACCTTAATAACATAAGATGCACTGGGGTGAAAAATACAAACTTGCATAACAGCCACTAGAGTAGAAAAGTCTACAACAGCAAGTCTGGGGAAAAAGTGCTCAATGTAGCAAAGACAAGAATCGCAGATGGACTTTGGTCCTTTTTTTTTTTTTTTTTCCTATTTTACTCTGACAACACTCCATATAGGGTGGAGCTGACCATAACATCCTTTTTCCAGAGGCCATCAGTGAACTTTACTTTCTGCAAGATAAGCACTTAGAATAGGTGCTGTCAAGGACTAATGTCTTAGGTAGATTTTTCATTCCCTATTTCCTAGGGTGGCACCTGGCAGACTAGCAGATAGCCAAGGTGATTATAGCCCTTTGTTATGGGAAAATCAGCTGGAAATGAGTTAGTTTTATTGATATTTAATCGCAGATAAAATTAAGGCATTTGTAAGCTATACATATATGTGACAGGGGTGATACCTGGATACTAACACCTCAAACTATGAATGATTTGACTATGTGCTGAAAATCACATTCATGCTAAGGGATGTTAGTCCTAGCACAGAACCAAGCAGCTGGAGCTTTTGACAGTTCTGTACTGTTCAGAAGGTCAGCATCAACTTCTAATATATCAATTTCTGCCTTATTGTGGTGGGTTGACCTTGGTTGGCCACCAGGTGCCCACCATCTGCTCTATCACTGCCCTTCCTCAGCAAGGCAGAGAAAGAAGACACAATGGAAAAACTTAAAGGTTGGGGTAAGGACAGGGACATTACTTATCAATTACTGGCATGGGCAAAACAGACTCAACCTTGGAAAAATTAATTTTATGTATTGTCAATTAATAACATAGTAGGACAGTGAGAGATAAGAGCAAAACTAAACCCACCTTCTCCCCACCCTTTCTCAGGCTTAACTGCACTCCCTGTTCTTCCATCTCCTCCTAAGAAGTGCAGAGTTTGGGGAATGGGAGCTATGTCAGTTCATAACAATTTGTCACTGTTGTTCCTTCTTCCTCATGCTCTTTCTCTGCTTCAGAAATGAGTCATTAACATGGGATGTGGTCCTTCACAGAGTTTTCTAATGTGGATCTTTCCCACAAGATGTATTCCTCAAGAAATCCTCTATTTTGTTAGAATATTTCCAGCAGGGAAATACCTACTTCACCATGATCTTCAGAGGCTGCTGGGAAATCTCTGCTCCAGTGCCTGTAACACCTCCTCCCTTTCTACACTGGCCTTGATGTCTGCAATGTTGCTTCTCACATATATTCTCATGTCTTTTGGCTGCTGCACAGCATTTTTTACCATTTCTTAAATACATTATCAATGAAGGCACCATCAGCATCACTTACGGGCTCAGCTTTGGCCAGCAGCAGGTCCACCTTGGAGATAGAAACCACCTCTGAAGCCCCTGCCCAAACCTTGTCATGTGTGGTGAGTTGACCCTGGCTGGATGTCAGGTGCCCACCAAAGCTGCTCTATCAATCCCCCTCCTTAACTGAACAGAGGAGGCAACCAAATGCTTATGGGTCAAGATAAGGACAGGGAGATATCACTTAGCAATTACTGCAGACAAGTTCCCAAGTTGAGTCTGTTTTGCAAAACAGACTCAACTTGGGGAAAAAAAAATAATATTACCAAGAAATTAGAGTAGAGTAATAAAAAAATAAAACCACATCTTCAAACACCTTCCTCTCACCCCTCCCTTCTTCCCAGGCTCCACTTCACAGATGATTTTCTCTGCATCCTCCCCCTAAGTGGCACAGGGGGATGGGGAATGGGGGTTGCAGTTAGTTCATCACACATTTCTGCTGCTCTTTCCTCCTCTGGGGAGAACTCCTCACATTCTTGCTCTGCTACAACATGGCATCCCTCCCATGGGAAACTGTTCTCCACCAATTTCTCCAGTGTGAGTCCTTCCCACGGGCTGCAGCTCTTCATGAACCAATTTGTCAAAGATGAAATGTTTTGCAAAAAACATTTTGTGATGAGTCACATTAGAAGGTGTCTATCATCATTGTTATTCTAACCCTCCTCCATCAATACTGTTGGAACAGCTCAATGACAGTTTAAAAACTTTGCTAACACAAATAAATTAATGAAAAGATACAGGAAAAACAAACAAACAAACAAAACAACAACCCACCAAAAAACAACAAACCACCAAAACAAAAAAGAGTTTAAAATTCTTAGACTAGATCTCCACATCTGAAACATTCAAGTCTAAACTGGTAATAAGTCTTGGAATGCAAATCATCCAATAGAAATATATTATATCAGGGTCATGTGCATTTTAGGAAAAAAAAAGTACACTAACACTAGTAATCAAAAACTACTTGTAATAACGAGGTTGGGGTGTGAGAACATTATCAAACAAATACCTGCATGGAGTAAGTGTTGCTACATCTTTACACAAACATTTGACATTATGATTTAATAACAAGGAAATCTAAAGGCTGACACCTTACATGGTATTGCCCCAAGAAATTTTTTGTAAACCTAGAAAAGCAAAATGTTTTATCAACTCTGATATGCTACCACCAATAATAAGGGAGGAATAACAATTCTTCTTTTTAGAGGGCTGTGTATTTTGGAGTTATCTTCTCAGGTATTACATTCCTGTAAGTAAAGGCCTTCCTGAGAGTCTGCTGAGGCCAACAGACATTGAGCTACCTTTTTGATCCTGTCCTAAAGTAGCTTCTAATTTCATTACAAGGTTGTAAAACCTGTACACATCTGGTTCTGCATAAGAATATACACCTATCAGAATAGCATTTAGTGTAAAAATAATTAACTAACTTAACTTCAGAAATACAGTATTTTGAAGCTCTTGCTAATTTATCTGGGACTCTGAATAACTTATGCTCTTCCATAGTTTGAAGTCATCCCCTCCAAAAGAAAGTATACCAAGAGTTAAGAAAGACTATTTTCACCTTTATAATGGATTATACCTTATCTAGAAAACATAATGTATTTTCACTTCATTATTTCAAAGTAATGGAAAGTCAATCACATTCCTTTCAATTAATTATTAATATTTATAGGTGAAAACTTGAAGAACTTGAAATACATTTGATTTGGATTTAAAGATTTCTGAGGCTATTTGGAGATATGTGATTCAAGCTAAACACTAATAGGAGTTCAGCTCTGAGGTACTTCAGAATAGACACAATTGTAGTTAATCTCAACACATATCCTGTCAAAACCTAGATCATGGCTTGCCTAAGATACCTTAGCTTTGTCCCATTTGTCCCAGTTAGTATGTCTTCAAGAATAAAGCTTAGCTTTCAGTTATGGGCTAATGAAGACCTGACCTGAAAATCAGTGAGATTATCTTCATAAGCACAGATGCAGTATCTCTGGGTGCATAAAGAAACCCAGTAACATGCCTTTTAAATAGCCTGCAGCCAGCAAACAGCCCTTACTTAGTCTCCTTCTCTGGAGGCATTCAAAACTCACCTGGACACATTCCTCTGTGATCTGATATAGGTGATCCTGCTCTGGCAGGGGGGTTGGACTAAATGATCTTTCTAGGTCCCTTCCAACCCCTAATATTTATGATTCTATGATTCTATCATCTCACATGTCCATTCCAAAAAAAAAAAAATGTAGTAAATATGAGCCCTTTATTGTACATTGAGAAACAGCAGCACTTGTTCCATCAGCTTAATTTTATATTCCTTATTTTGGTGCCAAATACTGAAGCTATGTGTATTTTTCTGTGCACTCAACAAGCACTCATGCTCAATTTCAGACTACAATGTGAAGGTATCCATCTACTAATATGATTTGAATATCACAGCGCATGTATAAAAATGTGCAGGCTTTCAAAATCTGGCTCCAGGTAGTTACTGTGCCAGAAAATAGACTTTTGCTTGTAAAGTTCACATCTAAAAAGCTGAATGCAATAATTGGCTAGATACAAGAAACATGCAACAAAACCTCATCCAGTAAAGAATCTGAATATGTTCTTAATTTTAAGCAGATACAAAATCTCTCTCACTTCAGTGGGAATGGCCTTGTTTAACTTCAGTACCATATTAGCTACCTTGGTACATAATTTACTTCTATGATACATGTGATCATTTTAATATTTAGAAGTATGCCGAGGTTCTGGTTTAGAACAGGCCATCTCATTCAGCCTCTAAAATTGAAATACCTTTTTAAAATGTCATTTATTGTCCTACCACAATTAGTAGAATCTCTTAAAAAAAATTCTCACGACTTGGGGTTGGGCTGTCTACTAGACAAATGACAGACTATTTCTATTAACCACTCTGCCTTCCCAGAAAGTGAAGAGACATGGAATAAAAGAGAGAGAGAGACTTATGAACTGGAAAAGAAAACTAAAACAGCTTTAATGAAATAACAGCAAAAAAAGTATAAATGCATACAAATATATACAAAACCAATATCAAACCTAAGCCCCCTGATGACAGTTACATGCCCATCACCACTGATTCTGTGGAACTGGCACTGGGGAGGTCCAAGACTGAAGTCGGTAGCAGATGGGAACTGGTCAGAAGCTGAATTCTGGAACCGGAGTCAGGAATGCACAGATTCAATCAAAGGCAGAATGCACAGTCTTCCTTGGACACTAGCCATAGAAGAAGAGAGCGTGACCCTTGTGATCCCTCAGCTTTATACCAAATATGACATATATGGGATGGAATACCACATTGGTCAGTTTAGGGTCACCTGTCTGGTCCATCCCTCACTGCAGG
>WUAM01000359.1:35591644-35653271 GCA_024336885.1 Actenoides hombroni
AGGGGGGTTGGACTAGATGATCTTTCTAGGTCCCTTCCAACCCCTAATATTCTATGATTCTATGATTCTATGATTCTTCTTCTGTGAGGCACCAAAACCTTGCCACAGCCCCAACATATCTACACAGCAGTGCCTCCCATATCTGCTTGTCATGGTTTAACCCCAGATGGCAACTAAGCACTCACTCCTTCACCTTCATTGGGATGGGGAGGAGAATTGGAAGAGTAGAAGTGAGAAAACTCATGGGTTGAAATAGAGACAGTTTAATAGGTAAAGCAAAAACTGCAAGTGCAAGTGAAACATAACAAGTAATTCATTCATTCCTTCCCATCAGCAGGCAGGTGTTCAGACATCTTCAGGAAAGCTGGACTGCATCATGTGTAACAGTTACTAAGGAAGACAGCCATCCTTCCAAATATCACCCCCTTCCTTCTTCTTTCTCCAGCTTTATATTGCTGAGCACAACATCATATGGTACAGGGCATCCCTTTGGTCAGTTGGGATCAGCTGTTCCAGCAGTGTCCCTTCCCAACTTCTTGTGCACCCCCAGCCCACTTGCTGGTGGGGAGATGTGAGATGTAGAAAAGGCCTTGACTCTGTGTAAACACTGCTCAGCAATAAGAACATCTCTCTACTATCAACACTGTTTTCAGCACAAATCCAAAACATAGCCCAACACCAGCTACTATGAAGAAAATTAACTCTATCCAAGCCAAAACCAGCAGACCACCCTATCCTCTACAACCTGCTGTGTTATCTTTTGTTGTATAAAACAAAACAAAGTTCTGAATATAAAACCATACTTTCTTGCATAATCTTTTTGCAAACTTATCAGTTACCTGTGAACAAATCCTGAAAAAGTTTATAAGCATTCTAATAATTAATTATTACAAGTGGAAGCCAAACATGGGTTAAATACCTCCTAATACAGTGGAAAACAAATGCAGGAATATTTAAACATCTGTAAGATTTGCATAGCAACATTTCCTTCAACTCAGACTATTCATCACATTATTAATGTTTAAGACTTTATGAATGAAAAGATTAATGATCAAGTATATTGCCTTAGGGTTAGATGTGAGCCCAGACATAGGGAAATGAGATTGCAGAGAGAGAAGGAGAAATAAATAAATAAAAAAGATAAAGTTGTGAGTTGCCTACATATTTTGCCTAGCTGTTAACAAACACTTCCTATTGCAATTGTAGTTTATCTGACTACATGACAAATAGAGAAGGCTTTCTTAAGCAGCTTGTGATTATAGATGTTCTGTGGTGTTCTTTGTTTACTAAAAAGCAAAAAAAAAAGGTATAATTTATTTTTAAGTTAATTATTTTTCAACAGTTGGTGAACAAGCATGTGCTAATTTACATGACCTATTATCTCCAGTATCTATTTGTTTGTAGTCTTTGCTTTTAGAAGAATTGGTATTAATTATAAGTATGAAGTAATTTGAAATGTCAGTTCAGAATTTTACAGCTTGGAACAGCTCATCCTTCAATAATTAAGTCAATAAAATTAATTTAATTTAATTTAAACAGTAATGCTTCTTTTTAGACCTTATGGAGTGATTATAATTAGTATTTCATAATTAGTATTTTATTGATATCCATACACTGGATTGCTAGGCATCATCAAGATACACCAATGATTGGAAGTAATTTGATAAACATTCAGAACTGTGCCATTAATGGCATGCCTCCTAATTATGTATTGAGTTAATGAATGCATTTAAATATTATGGAGATGAATTTAAAGGACAGCTCAGCCTTAATTACTATACCATTTCCCCCCCTCTTCCCAAACATTCTAGTTATAATTTCAGTAGTTATCACTTTTTAGTATACAGGTTCCTCTGTAAAGGCAGAACCAGAACGCTTATGATTTATTTTTGTTTTTATTTTTTCAAGAGTGCTAATAGTGTTAAAATAACAAGCGGTCATTATCCTGTAAAATACTTCTAGAGATTGAAGAATGATCTTTTCCCAGCCCTCCCTCATTGACTTTTCTCAGAGACTAACAGGCAGGGCAGCACAGAGAGTGTAACTAAATTAAACCCCCTTTGTTTTAAGTTTTTCCCCTATTTCTTAAAAAATGCCTAGAAACCATGGAAGAGTTAGCATCATTATCCGTAAGCAGCGTGTTTGAAAGTCTGTACAGGCAGGTATGGGAACATTTTGCAACTCTGTTTCAGTATAATTTAATAACTCTTATGTCAAGGAGATCAGAATTAAATGTTTTGAAATCTGTGGCTGCCTAAACCCACAATGGCTTCACTCACACATGGAAAGGATACAGTCCCAGAAAAAAACTGTCCCTACCAGTGCTTTTGCAAAACAGAGAGTATGTCAAAGAGGAGAATAGTCCTGAACTCAATGAACCCCTGAAAATTCATTCTCTTGTGAGCACACACAAACACAGATTCTAAGGAAAAACAAAGCAAAAATGCAATCTCTAAGGGACAGAGATGAATCATCAGCTACCAGATGGCTGATTTATGGCTGCAGTTTCTTAACTTTGCCATGTTTAAAGGGACAGCTGATGGAAATGTATGCCAGACAACATTCCTATAAAAATTGACTAAGCTGTTAGAACATCCTTTCCTAACGACAAAACCCACTCTAGCACAGAAAATAAACTTAAGAAGAATATGAAGGTTTTGCTATCAGGTATGCTGTAGCTTTACAAAAGAGATATGATTTGCACAAATTTCCTAATTCATTATAAAACTGGAAGGAACAACAGTGTGTGATATCCAAGGACATTATGACATAACAGCACACGAAAAATAGTCTGTTGTGTTTCTCAATCTCTTAACATTTCTTATAGCTGTTGTAGTGGCTTTACCTTGGCTGGGCACCAGGTGCCCATCAATCCCTTCTATTACTCCCCCCCAACCTCCATCAGGACAACATGCAGGGAGAGAATAAGATGGAAAAAAAAAACCCCATGGCTTGCGATGAACAAAGATGTTATTCTCTATTTCCCATGTGCAGATGATGTCGGGCCTGTCCCAAGAAGCAGGGCTCCAGAACACGTAGCAGTTGCTCGGAGGACAGACTAAATGCCCCCATCCTCCTCCTGCCCTCTCCCTTTATAGTTGAACTGACATCATATGGTATGGAATATCCTACTGGTCAGCTCAGGTAGGCTGCATCCCCTCTGCCATCTTGCCCCCCCCCCACTCTGGTGCCGTGTGAACACTGGCAGTCATAACAAGGGTGTGTTACCAACACCCTCTAGCTCCCAGTATTGCAGCATGAGGGCTGTATGGGGAAAAGCAGCTCAGCCAGACCCATTACAGCTGTAAAGGTTCTAATGGTATGCAGTGAGCATTATCTGCATGGAAATAGAGTAAAAGGAATATTAAATGACATGGCCTGAATGGAGTTTAAAATTTATGAATTGTTCTCCTGTCCAGTTCCCTAATTCATCCCTTTCCCCTTCCTTATTTATTTTTTGCTATCTAGTTTCTCACAAAGCTCTCATACATTTTCAGAAAGTGGTTTGTTTGTGGGTTTGGTTTTTTTTTTACTATTTAAAAAAAAAACATATTATTGGTAGTGGAAGATAAAGCCTCCAAAGTTTTGAGAAGAGAAATAGCAAGTGAGTTAGCTGTTCCACTCTAGGCAAAGAACTACTGTATGCCATTTGGCTAAAAGCAGCGGAGAACCAAGATACTGCCCATGATTAAAGATCTAAAATCTCTCTATTCCCATCACAGCTAAAGCAATACTATCTGTGGTGAGAGACTTTCTCTCTTGCACTGAAAAGGCAGTGTCTGGAAGACAGACGGCTGCACAAGTTGCACCAAGAACAGACTGAGGCAGCACTAATTCAGCATCCCTCTTGATGTGCCTGCTCCTAAATTATGCGTGCATCCTCACTGAAGAAATAGGACATGTGAAAAGAGGGCAATATAATATGAAGATATATTTATTAGACTATGCAGACTTTTCACTGAACTTATGTAAATCCTTGTAAATTCTTTGCCCATGGCACCTGTACAATTTCTTGGAGTTCAGTAAAAAAAAAAAGGCAAGTAAATTTAGCCTTTAAGACTGACTATAATGAACAGGATGGGAATCTCTTCTTCTTCAAACATGTCCACATGTGACAAGCTTGTGTATTCAGGTCCCTTCCCACCAAGCAGTCAGGATAAGTCTTGGATGTGCACCACTCAAAAGAATTCCAGGGACATTGTGGGAACTGATGACTGCACTAACTCGCCTAAATTTTTTGAAGAGATAGTATAGGAAAAGAGACCAAAATGTAGATTTTTTTCTAAGTTTAAATAGTAATTCCCATTGTGTTAATCTTCTATTCACAGACTAAGCCACAAACCTCAGTAATGCAACAAGAGGTTCAAAGTGAATCTACTCTAGCACTGAGAAACATCTGTGCTTTACATTACCACATGAAAGCATGATTTGTCTTTCAGCATTTAGTGTTTCCCTTAAGAGCTTGTATTTCAGATCAAAAAACAACATTGCACTTTACTAACTAGGACTAACAACTAACAAAGTGAACCCCATTTTTAGAAAGCCAATGTACCTTTAAAGACCTGGGGTTTTTTCTTTGTTTTTGTCTTTTTTTTTTTTTTTTACCTTTGAGATGAGGAATAATTTTATTTTTTTTTTAAACAATATTACATAGGACAGTGGCACAAGTATTCAATATAAATTGAATTGACTAGAATCAGCATAAATGTCAAATGAATGCAATGTACTCTTGTTTTTCAGGTCAGGATTAATTTTAGAAGGTGTTCCTCTTATTTTTCATTAAATATCAATTCAGAAAACTACATCAGTAAATTTCTGTAGGACTCTAGTCCTACAGACTGAAAATACTTACCTGTTGCCTTAATCTAACCATAACAGGGCCCAAACACACAAATTACATTAAAAATCAAGTGTATTTTTCCTGGAGTTTCTAAAATCAAGGAATTTTATTACAGTCAGTCAGCAAACATGCCTTTCTGGAACATCTAGATCCTGAAATTTTGGAATTGCAAGAATATGGTTTAATGAAGTTTAATGCAAGGTCTTCTAGAGGAGAAAGGGGATTTTATTTATAAATCATTAATCAAGATGACTTTCTGGACTTAAAAGCTCCAGTAAGTGCATCTGGACAAGTTCATACATACAATATGGAAGAAAAAAGAAAAAAAAAAGAAAATATGACAGCTGTCAGGTCCTCATCATATTTTTTTGAGTTCCTCTTAACTGCTGACAAATCAGCCACAGTGTGTTCCTACCATTCTGCAGACCTTCTCACCTTGATACAGGAAACATTTTTCCATTTGACTACTAGGAACAGCATCCTTGGAGTGGTATCTGGGGAATGGTATTCTCCATTACCAACATAAGCCACTCTTAACCCCTGTTAAACACATATTTACACATTCCTGTTCATATTACATTCATACTGATTCTTCATAATTTTACACATCTCTATGGAATTACCTTCTGAATTCAGAATGAAGAATCTTCTTATAAATTTCTTGTATTCCATTCTAGCACAAGGCCTTCAAATGATCTAATTTGAAGCTAATATTTCCATTACATTGAAGTTTATTAATATTCAACAGATTTACATTTACAGATGAAAGCCTCTCTAAAAGAACAAAAAACCCCATCCACATAATTCACCTCCTCAGATTGGCATAAGCTCTTCTATTTCTCCAAATTCTGTGAAACATTGTGAAAACAGTTAACAATTCCTGGGGTTTTTTTTCGTATTTTTTTTTCTTGTAAACTAGTCTGTGTTTTGGCTTTAATGCAGGATATAAAATCAAAATGTAATAACAAACTTCATGAGCAAAATGTCATTCTGTCTAGCAACTGAAGCTGCAGCACCTAACTGTGCTAACTAGACAGTTCAACACAGTCAATAAATGACAGTATTGGTATGAGTAATGTGTATACTTAAGGCTACACATAGTGGGAATAAAGTGTTCTTCTATTGTCAAAAGTGTATCATTTCAGAATCTTCATAGTAGAAGCTTTCTTGATAGCTCAGCAGGCTAGCAAACAAGCAAGCTAACGGATAAAGACCAGTGCAATGACAAGTATAGCTGCTACATATTTCTGGAACATCATGATATAACTGCAACTTTATTAGAGAAGTAGAGAAGAAAGAAAAAAGAAAATATATTCTGTCAGTTTAGTGTTGCTGATGATGTTCAAATATCAAACCTGATAATGCTAGGTAAATCTTTGGAAGACATTCTGTTTGGTTACACAAGCCCTCCCCTTCCTCCCCTGGCTGTTGAGGACATTTATAGCTACACAGGGAGCAACATAATACTGTGGCTATACTGTTTGTCTTTTACCTCCTGTGATGAGAGATAGAAGAGACACATCTGGAAGGTGTGACTGACATCTTAAGAAAAAAGAGTGTGAAAGTGCCTAAGGAAAAGTTTAATTTATTAGAACAGTTGTCCTAGTTATGCCTCTTTCATGGCTACTGATGCACCCTTTCTGTTGATCTCACTGAACTTCACTGTGCAAAACTTTCACATTGTAGTGGGTTGGCCTTGGCTGTCTGTCAGACCTCTACCAAGCCACTTTCTCATTCCCCTTGCTCAACAATGCAGGAAAGGGAGAAAATAATACAGAAGAGCTCGTGGACTGAGGTAAAAACAGGGAGCTCTTACCAGTTACCACCATAGGCAAATAAAAATCCACATAACAATGCACAATCTCCCCACACCCCTGAAACATCCATTATTTCTCAGTGCCTGAAGAAATTTGAACAAGTAAAAAACTGAACAGCTCCAGAGAGATATGTGCATTTGGTTTACCTTTGATGAGTTTAGTTTGACAGTCAGTTATACAGGGCTAACATCTGGATATGGGAAATATAGGACTGAAGAAAAGACACAGAGTCCAGAAGTAGAGCACTAATTTACTGACGATTAGCATGTAATATCACATGTGGATAAAAATCATTACGGAAAAAATATGAACCTGAAACTTTACAATTTACAAGAGCCTACATAGGAAAAAAATAATATTAGAGAAGTTGAAGAGGAGTAGAGTTTAAAAAAAACTGCAAAAAAACCCAACAAACCAAAAACAAAACACAAAGAGCTAACATGAAAGTTTAAGGAATTTGCCATCAAGATTTTCAGAAGCAGAGAATGTATGGATATAGTGTAGCACATGCTTTGGGAAAAGGCTTTTAGAAAGAGTTTTGCAAAGGGTGTATGAGTAGGTAAGTTGAATGGAGACTGAAAAGTAGCTTCAAGTAAATGCTTTAAGCACTGAATTCAAAGAACAAAAGTAAAGAGATAGGGAAGGTTACCTACTTGCAATAGCAGACTAGTGTGTTTTTGAAAAGGGAAACATAGACAATGCGTGGCCAGTTCCTGAGGCAGTCTGAAATAGTAGTGAGGTATCAGTGGCTCAAATAAGAAACTGGATTTAGAGATGAGATTTTCAAATTAGATTTCAAGAAATATAAACTTTTAATATTTCTTCAGCATTGATATATGTAACAATCACAAATACAAGCATCTGGATAAGCATCAACTGATGCGTTAAGAACTGATCTCTTTAGAAGACTTTTCTGAGTAAAGTTTGTATGCTTACATGATAGCATTTCATATAATTTTGATAATGATACATATTATTTCTACTATACCCATCTTTCTTGAAAGAACTTTTTATTCTGAAATAAAAGACAAAAACATGCTATTAAGTAGCTGCTAAGAAAGAGATATCTTCAAAATATAATTTTTCAAATGAAAGATTTTTTTGGTCTGTCTTAAATGTAAAAGGAACAACAATCCCTGTGTTTTATGAATCAAATAGAAGGAAAACAAAAATGAAAAAAATCTAGCTTGACACTTGTGTGGGAAAGCTTTTTGCTCTACAAATCCACATGAACAATGAAAGGAAACAGCTTTTTCTCTTGTTTCAATCAGAAACCTGATGTTGACAAAAACCTGCATTTAAATAGTATTATGGCTCAGATTTATCCCGACAAACTTCTTCAAATTCAAAAGCAACAGCATCTTTTAAACTGCGTGTTTAACTTTGAAAGCTCTGGCTTATGTGGCTTGTCTTATTTATCTGTGCTGAGTGGCTTTTCTCTTTTGTCCAGCTTTAATATATGAAGTGTACTTCAAACAATCTCATTTTGTCCTTTCTTGTTTGTTTTCTGTTTTGTTTTTGGTTTATTTGCTTGATTTCATTTACGTGCATATTAAATAGTTTAAAAATTCTCCTTTCTTAATTTCAATGTTCTGAAACAAGCATTCAGTGGCAGCCATTCTAGCCTCCCTGGGTGACAGATAGATATATGATTCCCAATAGCTGAATTCATACTGAGGAATTTTTAAAGGTTCGCAATTTAACTGGTTAACATGAGTTTTGCAACATGATTTAAACAATCTTCATGGCTCTTGAATATATGTATTTTGATAAACTTACCAATTACATAAAAGCATTTACTACTGTGGATAATAGCAGCTCCTATCCTTTATCTAAATTCTTTCATTTTGTGGATCATAAATCCAGGGACCAACTGTTTCAAAGGCAATATTAAAGTCTTTAATGTTGATCCAGTTACTAGGCACATGTACTAAACTGATGTCCCTAAATATCATTATGAAATTTTAATTGCATAGAAAAGATAATTTCTAAAATGAAACAGGATTTTTCATTTCTACAATACCCAGGAGCAATACTTCACATATAGACTAATGGCCTGTAAAATTCTGCTTGTTGACTGTTAACTGCAAAATTCAAGCAGTGTGTAAGAACATGAAACATTTGCAGTATAGTACCAGCTTTCAGTCAGTTTGTGTATTTCTTCACCTTTAGTAGATAAATATACACTCCCAAGCTTACTTTTTAGATCTAGTGTGACATTAAAAGTAGTAGTAGATGCTGCAACTTGCATTAAGCACCTCACCTCACTGCATACAGCAGCCTGTAGACACCATCCTTGAGATAAACTTGGATTAGAGTTAGTATCTGACACTGTGAATGTGTGTACTGCTTCAGGACTTTTTTGAACCGCAAAACAGAAGATAATTTTTCTGGTTGGGGAAAATTTATGTTCTTGATTGCAAATATAGAGGATGAATGCACATGTAGAGAATATGTACTAGATTGTAAGTGCTTCCTTCCCAGACAACTTGCTGCTATAGAAAAAACTGTATACCCTGTCACGTCTGACTGTGCCCATATGCAACATCAATTTTATGCCTGATGTATTTTTCGTCAGTTGACCTCCTTCTATCAGTTGGTGTTCTTAAAAGTCATATAGTCAGGACAGAGCTCTGTGGAAGGGGAAAAAAGCCTGGCATGTTTTATAGCAAAACTTTTGCTTAGTTGTTCACTTGATTAATGCACAGATTGTCACTTGTGGCTGTGAGAAGTATAGCACTGAGTGGATTTAGAATAAAAGTGCCAATAAACGAACTATGGATTTCCTCCCACCACCACTGTACTTGGAAATAACATCTCAGGTCCAAGATCAGGTGTGTCAGCTTGGGTATAGAAGCTGCAGCTACTAAAGTTCTCTGAAAAGTTGCAGCCTGGGAAATGAAGACTACTTCTTTCAAGTAACCAGAGAAATCTGACTCAAATAGGGCTACATAATGGATTAGAGACTGCATGCTAATGTTTTGCCTTTCATCTGTATTTGTACAGATGTGTTTTCTACACATGTAGATTCACAGGTTCTCTAAATAATCTTTGAGTGTAGGTGCTTATGTAAGGAGACATTTACAGTCTATCTTAAACTCATGTGACAGTTTTTCTGGTTAAAAAA
Source organism: Actenoides hombroni (assembly GCA_024336885.1). Lineage (NCBI taxonomy): Eukaryota > Metazoa > Chordata > Aves > Coraciiformes > Alcedinidae > Actenoides > Actenoides hombroni. The sequence goes on from WUAM01000359.1 coordinate 35,601,429, forward strand.
GTCCCTGAATATATAACATAGCAATGTTACTACTTGTTTTATTTTTTATTAAATAACCATGTGTTTACACAAATAATTTTTTCAGATTTAGAATTACAAAGGTGTATAGTTTGATTCAGTTAATCATCTTTAAATGCCAATAATGTACACTATACCTGCAAAGACAGCTGCAAAATTTCCAAAAATATATAACATTTAAAAACAAAACAAAACAAAAAACCCAAACCAAAAAATAATCAACCCTGAAACCACAAGCAAGAAACTTATTACTGAAATACAGAAGCTAAATCAAGAAAGCATGATTTCCCCCATTGAAAGCGCAGAAAATTAAGCTTTCTAAAACTGTGCTATCTAGCTATTCATTAAATCTGTAATCAGGATCTAATACACTTCAATACATGACTAAGAACATGGAATGGTATCATACATTTGAGGGATGTGGGGTTTGATCTTGTTTTTCTTGGTGAAGAGTTTGCTTTTCTAAAGTATGACTAACAAGTGAAGTGGAAGGTAGAGCTTCTTCAATTTGAGTACTTTGCTATTGTCTTTTGTTGTTCATTTTCTGTTGTGTTTTTGGTTTGGTTTGTTTGTTTGATTTCATTTAGGTACATAATAAATAGTAGTTTAAAAGTTCTTTTTTAATTCCACCGCTGGTGCTTGCATAATCCTTCTGACACTTGACCTGTCTATGTGCCCACCAAACATCATGAGGCTTGCCCAATATTATGGAAATTTTAAATACCAGGTTTTAACACTAAGAATCTGCTGAGTCAGCAAGCGAAAAGAGTTTCTTCTATAAAGTTGTCTTTATTAATGGCGCTACAATTCAAACTGCGTGCCTCCAAAGATGGGCCCCAAACAAAGAAAACGCTGAGCAGTTATCTTGTTGCAACCTAATTCTCCCACCCCTCATGCAATACTTGGGACCAATAGTGATATTAAGGCTTGAGGTCATCTTCTTGCTTCTTGGCTTGATTTGTTTGTTGTTTCATTAATAGGCAGTTATCTTTTTATGCAATAAGCAGTGGCCCTATATTCTGTTTCACGACCTCTTAGGTTGGCTTCAGCAGGTTCTGTGGTTAGCTCTTCAGCATGTTGTGGTATGGTACAGTTCATGTACCGTGGCCTAAAAGCTTTGTCTACTAATATTAAACTACTGGTGCTAAATTTTAGCTATATAATGATGCTTTCCAGAACAGCCTTACTGTTGTTTCTATTAACATTCCTGTTATTTATTATATGGGAGTGGAATATTCATAGCCTCTATGATGTGAGCAGTCGATTATAGCAAACATTACAACACCAATACAAACAGTATTACAAATATTACTATAAAAATCAATAACCCATAAAGAACTCATTTAGCAATAGCTCCTAAATCTGGTATCAGGATGTGAGCCAAGACCATACTTCTTGGAATCCTGCTGAAGTATTGTCTAATTGTACTTTATGCATTAATTTTACTTTTTCTCACAACTTCTGGACATTGGATGAAATCCTCCCACTCTGGTTAATACATGTGCAACAACTGGTATTAACAATTGTACATACTCCACCTTGTGAGGCTAACAAAGTATCTAATGCCATTCTATTTTAATAAAATCACAGAATGATAGAATGCCTTGGGTTGGAAGGGACCTCCAAAAGTCATCTAGTTCAAGCCCGCTGCCGTAAGCAGGGACACCCTCAACTAGGTCAGGTTCCTCAGAGCCTCATCAAGCCTGACCTTGAATGTCACTAGGGATAGGGCCTCTACCACCTCCCTGAGCAACCTGCTCCAGTGTTCCACTATTTTGCACTGTAATTCTAGAGAGTTGTGAAACCTCTTCTTGTAATGCAATAATTACAACAGTAGTATTATTGCCAAGAATTTCTATTGCTGCTGAAATGTTAATTAAAACCTTTTCTGATGTACTCACTCCCAATCAAGGAAGAAACCATCTAGCAAAGAAGTGGAATGCAGTTGGATTTTATGCTAGTGGATTACTACATTTGGCCCTACGAGCAAATGGTTGCAACCATGATCCTGATTCTGTAGGTGCATATTTGTTCTTTGTCTCTAGTATTACCACCTCCCATTGTTGTCAGTCAATGAGATCTCGATGGAAAGTAGCATTTGTCCATAAGGTAGTTCATGATGTTATTTGGTATAGGCATACCTAATAGGGGAATGCTCAAAACTGAGTGACTTGGAAGGTAAGTACATATCCAGCAATTAGTTTTATTAGTAATTTGGACTATGGTTTGTGATAGGTTGAAAAGGAGGTTTTCCCTATACTCATAATGAGGCTGTATAGATTTCTACACATAGAGAAATATTCCTCTACCCACGTAATAAGCACGGCAAAGATTAGTAACTTTACATATCAAATTTACATAATTTCCTCAGGCACTTGGCAACTTTGTGTCTGAGTAGCTCTGGAAAAGAAATTCAGTTTCTAAAACAGTGGTCATGATAGATTCTTCCTCCACCAGTCATTGTTCATCCACTGAATGATCGATCCCCTGGCAACAGTTTAACATATGAGCTGTGGATCCAAGCTTCCTTTCCTGTAGCTTAAATGGCAAAGTAAGAACTTCATAAGACAGTATATGACCTCTCCCACCTGGTTCCCACTTTGGATTTACAGGAAAATACTTTCATTAAAACTGTAAATTAAAGGCTGTAAATCATGTACCTGTAACTACAGAGGAATGGGTTGGTACCACTGAACATGATGCCTTTTAAATTTGAAACTTTCTTGTAAACCTAGAACACAGTGTGTTAAGTGCTAATTTTCATTCAAGAAGCTGGTCTTGATGGGGGTATAAGTCAGCAGTATAGTTAAACGTCTCCCAAAAGGGGCTTTGATGGGCAATAGTCCTGAGGGTTGTCTTGGGATGTTTTGAAAGTCCCGTAAGGCTAAATGTAATGCTTCTGGCCATTTTAACCCTCTATGTGTGTAAATTTTATCTATGTTCTGCTTAATAGTTTGAGTCATCCGTTCTACCCACCCAGATGCTTGAAGGTGATAAAGAATATGCAATCTTTTTTTATTCCTAAACTTTTATAGTTGGTCAATTATTTCTGCTGCGAAATGCAACTATACCTAGTAATATATACTTATATATATATAGGCTCTATACCTAGTAATAATTTCTTTAATGAGAGCTTTTATTATTCCTTCAGTGTCTGCTTTTCTTGTTGAGAATGCCTGCACTCATCCTGATAATTGCTCTACTATCACTAGCAAACATTTATATCTACTTACTGCAGGCATATCCACGTAATCTTGCAATCTTTGAAATGGGGAAAAAGACCATGGTTGACTTCCTGGTTCATGCGTAAATTTATATTTGAGTATTCCTGATAAGGAGGACAGGCAATAATTCTTTCAGTTGCTGCATAGACATCCAGTGTCACCCATACTCACTGTCACTGCTTCCACTCCTTTATGAGCTTTATCATGAAACCATCTGGTTATAGTCATCAGGCATTTTTTTGTAAGACAGGTTTTCCCCCTATTGTCCATATTCCATCTTCATCTTCTACTGCTTCACATTTCCTCCACTGTTCTTTTTCTTCATTTGTCACATTTGATTGGTATAATTTTCTTGGATGGTTGACACTGGGCTATGAGCTCTTGCCTGAAGCAACTGCCATAATCTTTACTGCAGGTTGGTGACCTGCAGCTTTTGCTGCTGCATTAGCTAAGGCATTCTGTTTGCTGATTACAGTAGTGTCCCTTGCAAAGGCTGGACAGTGAACAGCTGTCTCTTTGAAAAGTTGGAAATGGTTGTATCACTTCTCAGCAAATTGCTTGGAGATACTGATCTCAAAGGACATTGACTGAATTGGGTCTTATCACTTTATCCCTTTTGAGCAATTGTCCCAACACTACAAGGATTCTTCATCACTTCTACCCAAATCTCTTCCATTAACTGATAGGCATTACAGTGCCTAGTACATCAGAGCTCTAGAAAGATAGACTGCTGCTCTGATAGATACAGTTTCCATATTGAAACTTAGTCCATTTTTTGTGGCTGTAGCATAAGACGAATGCATTTCTAATCTGTTACTTTTTTGAACCACCCAAATAGTCAACCAGCTGCAAGTGCTGACATTTTCTTAGGGGATAATTATTTAAGAATTAGTATTTTCAGTATTCAACCAGCTTTACTGTCCATCACCAGTATGCATCTCTATTAGTGCACATTTTACATCTCCTTTGTACATTTTAGTTTACATTTAAGTCACCTGGCTTGCATTTCTATTAGTTTCTTTGTTATCATCTTCTCAGCTGGCACTATCAACTCCTCTCAATTTATGACAAGCTGTGAATGTCATTAACACTATATCCCCTGCCCACCTCCAAAGCAATGATGATGATGATATGCAAACGACTAATTATATCCTTCTGAAGTAAATAAGAGTCTTAACTCTGGTTTACATAGCTTGAGATCAAGTCCCTGGGGAACCTTTGTCAAGTTTTTCCACTTTGATACAGGTACTTGATCCCACAATTTACTTGTTCAGACAGTTCTAATACAGATCACCATTCCAGAATGACTTGAGCTAAAGTTTAAGAAAATGTTTACCCCGCCTCCCAAGCAAACGGATTCGTTAAAAAAAATCAGACAAAATTGAAACACATTTCTTCTAGACATTCAAACATTGTATTATTATTATGGAAGTTAGATTTACAAATGCAAGGGTTTACATGTGCAAATCAATGATGTTGCATATTAAGAACATTTGCAATTTCATCAGTATAACTTGAAAATACTGTTTATTATATCTGCTGTGGTAATTTCTGCACTTTGTTGTTGGTTCAGGAAAAGGTATAGTTTTATATCAGAAAAATAGCATGTAAAAAGGGGAGAATTTGTCCATGCTCATTTCATTGTGGGATTTATCCATCATAACATACACACAAGAAACACTCTAATCTAAGCCTAGGAGTATTAACCTTTATTCCAGCTTTGACATGGTGCCAAATTTCAGGTAAGTCACATTTTCTCTTTCCTAGTTAGACCATGATAGATTAGGAATCATCCACCTGACAATACATTAACTCATACATAGAGATCTGTAATATAATCATAAGGGGTATATAATTAGGCAAGAGAAAAAGGAGTATCATGAGCATGAGTCATGTAATTTCTGGTGAGAATCCTAAAATAGGCTGAGATAAACCTTACCTTGAAAATCTGACCATAACCATCTGACCATAACAGTAACTCAACCTGGTTCATTAAGACTTTGACATCCATTGTATAATGCTGCAGCCAAGTAGGATAGACAAATCCCATCCTTCTTTCCTCCACCTTCCCACAAATTAAATTGTTAAGAGGAACTATGACTTAATCTGAGACTTGGCAGCATGCCATAGGAGTTTCAGACTCTTCTTCCAACTCTAGGTCACCTGCCTATCTGTATCTACCAGATCTCACTGCGATGCAAATGTAAGTTAATGGTTTCAACTAGCTTACCTGATCTGAAATCAAAGCATATTGCTCAAATATTCTTGGCTTGTGCAGCACAATTAAAAATTTTAATAATGTGAACACATTTTTTATTTATCACTTGATGCAAGAAATTTTGTGTCTGTGCACTAGCAGTCACCACAATGTGAAAACTGTCCATAATTTTTACCTGTCAGGAAATGTCTGCTTTGTCAAAAATGCAAGGTAATAGAAGATTAAAGATGTATGTATTTTTGTATACACCAAATATTTAAATTATCTTGGTAGATAAGAAAGTGAGCATTTGCTGAACTCAGACATTTAAATAAATTCACTGTATCTCCAATAAAACATTTGACTTTATTGAAATATGTATTTTGATTATTTGAATTTCTGTTTTCTATTTCTACTTGCACACCTTTTTATTAAGCTCTTTTGTTTTATGAAGGGTTAGGGCTGGACTGGCCTCTAGACAAGTGACAGATACTATCTATTAACTCCTCTCCCTTCCCCAAGGAGGAAAGCAAGGTAAAAAGAAAGAGACTTACATTTTAGAAAACTAAAACAGCTTTAATGAAAATAATAATAATAATAAATATATACAAACCCAGTATTGAATCCAACCCACCTGATGGCAATTATGTCACTTTTACCACTGATGCTGTGGAGCATCCACTGGGGAAGTCTCAGACTGGACTCAGTGGCAGATGGGAACCAGATTCAGGAGCTGGATTCTGGAACTGGATTCAGGAACACATGGATCAGAATCGAAGGCAGAACAGAGTCCTCCTTGGATGCTGGCCATTGAAGAAGAGAGCTTGATCCTTGTGATACCTCAGCTTTATACCTAATATGACGTATACAGGATGGAATACCTCACTGGTCTGTTTAGGGTCACCTGTCCTGTCTGCTCCTCCCTGCAGGTGTGGCATTTTACTTTCTGCACCTCTCAATGTGGTACACAAGATTTAACAGTGACCTTGTTCTCCATAGGTGCAAGTGTAAGCAAGAGCCTTTCTGCACACCAGCCCTTGAGAGTAATTATAAACAGCAGGTGTTATCACTGCTAGAAGCAGACGTTGTCCGCAAACATATGCAATTAACTTCAGAAAGTGCAGCTAGTTAGTAAGAGACTTGCCTGAAAAGTAGAATCACTGAACAAAATTAGTTCTGTTCTATCTCAAACCAGAACATGTTTACACTCCACCTTTTGTACTAGAAATATCCCTAGGTCTCTACATAGCAGAGAATGCAAGAAAAAGATTGAGTTTGTTTCCTTTCTTAGGGTTCATGGAACCCACACACACTGTATTTTGGTTTTTTTCTCTTGATATTCTTCAGAGCTTCATAAATACTCATCTTGCCATACAAGCCTTGTGTATTACCTGATCAGGGTTACAACATCTATTGATGAATTCTCTTAGAGCAGGGGCTTTATTTTCTGAAGTCCATTGATCATCCTAAATTCTAGATATTTAATTTAGTCTCAAATCTTCTTGAAGTATTTCCAAGACATCTGCAGTTTATTATAATAATTTGCACACCAAAGATCTATTTCAGTGCCTGGACTGTCATAGACAGGACTCAGGATGAGCAGACAGTTGCCCAGAATGAAGAAGAAGAGCAGCAGCCTGTTCCTCTAAAGACTGTGCAGCCAGAACTTCTCACTTCGCTTCTCTAAGTCTGTTTCCCCATTTCTAGCTTCACTCGTCTGTCTCCACCCTTCTTCCCATCTACAGAGTGGTATTGCCATTAATTGCTTCCTGCTTTATTCTTAAACTATAGCCTCCATAACTCCAGCTGCTCATGTCTCACAGTGCCTCCCAGCCTTCTATGTCTTCCTTGGGATGTTGTCCCACCCTCCTGCCTGTTTCCCAGATCTTCTTTTCTTGAGTTTATAAAATTGAGTTTTGTCCTATCCTTGAGACATAACAGTATTGCATCTACTGTCAAGAAATCTTTAGCCAGCAGCATTGAGATACACATCTTTAAATATACATAGTAAGATACACCCATCTTTAAATAAACATAGTAATATTTGTTCAGAACAGCAGCATAGCAGAGAGTGTGAGCCAAGCTCAGAGCAGCTGTTTTCCCGGCAAGATCTCCCTCTTATAGTTATTGCAAAAGCCTCTCTTCTTCCTCTTCCAGATCTTCAGGTCATTCTCTGACCAGGTCTCTGGGTCTTTTCTTTCTCAGGATGAAGGATAAAGAAGGGAGATCACTCAAAAAAAAACCAAACCAAAAGCAAACCAAACCAAAAAACCAAAATGCACAACATCTTCCTCCTCCTCCAATAAAAAAACCCAAATCCACAGACCTATATCTCAAACCCAAGACACCCACAAATGTTCCAGAATCATCCATATCTACCACTGGGAGTACAGTCTTCAAAGGCCTGGGGAAACCAGCATTAGATATCTGAGATGATTTTCTCTTAATTACTTTAGGATTTTATTCTCTGTGGCTATTCCACACTTCAAAATCTACACTGGATACAATCACTAGTAAGCCCAGCACAGACAATAGCTTAGGAGAAGGAAGGGGAGGATGGGAAGAAAAAAGGCAAGAAGCTGTGCTTCTGCAGCATCTGCACTTGACATAATAGCATTGAAATATTCTATGCATGCACCTCTATGCAATAATCACTAGATAATCCCTGTTGCCATCCACAGAAGTCATGCTTCTGCATAGCTGAAATCACAGTAATGGGAAGACGAAAATGATTCATTCAGACAAAAAAGAGGTTTATTCTACCCAGAAGGAAAGCAAGGCTCTTCTTCCAGTGCATTTAGAAAATTATTTTCTGGGAGAAAAAAAGTATGATTTTCTTTGCCTTAAGTATATTATTTCATCTCAGGTAATAAACATAATCTACACTACAGAGGTAATGGGTAACATATCCAGAATATTACATACTGTATCATCATCTTTATAGAATGTATATTCTCAGTAGTAATACTTTGAAATGCTATCATTCAGCTACCAAAAAAAAAACAACCTAAAATTCTACAAGGACAATCTACTGCTGCAAGGAGCGGGTGTTCAGCTCCACTGACTCCAGGCCAGCTATACCTGCTGATGTCATCAAGGACTATGATCCCAGTCACTCTTCTCTCTCAGAAGAATAAAGGTGCAGGATACAGGACACATTGCATACTTTTATTTCTTTACGGGCTTTAGCACAATCTGCATTTACTGTGTGAAATATGGCAAAATTGTAGCATACGAAAGGCTGACAATGTCCTTTTACTAACCTACTTCTTCAAAGCAATATTCTCTCATCAGCTTACACTTCTTCTGGCCCTCTGCTCGAGGTCTTTGTCCTCTTCCCCTCCTCTCTACTGTGCATTAGAATTGAGCTCTGTAGCTAAACAGTCTTCTCCAGAAGCCAACTGTACAGACTCATTTTATATTCTTCTGAAAATCCACACCCCAGTGAAGTGTACTTTGAGGTAAATTTGATGTCCTTTTATACAGTTTTACTCCTACAGGTCTTTTACTTTTTCTGCCATTTTCTTCCATACTAAATACTTTATTAGGTCGTTGGTGAGTTAGCAGGCTATTCCTGTTCCTTTAACTCCTCATTCTGGAAATAAAAAATTCTATGTTAGGACTGTGACATAGAGGAAAGAGGCAATGGTATACAGGGCTTGGGGCAGGCAGCAAGGTGGATATTGTCAATATAAAACCAAACGTAGCAAAACTACATCAAAAAAAAAAAAAAAAAAAAAAAAACCCCAACAACAAACAGATGCAAGTATTGCTGCTAACAGTGGTGCACTGTGGCTGCAAATACTTAAATTCTCATCAAACTTAAATTCTCATTCCAGAATCCTTGCTGACATTGCAGATGACCATAGACATCATTGATACATGTAAGGATTATTAAATTTTACAGAACTTGAACTACCCTTATCATAAATCCTAACGTTGTACTTCACTGCTTTTTAGCAAGAATTGTTCTTCACTACTGGACCTCTCTTGATGCCTTTGAAGTCCTTTGGTGGCAGTTTTCTCATTTTTCCTTCTCAGTCTCTTTTGTCTTTTTCAATTAATAAATTTCCCTTTTTCTTCCTTTCTCCCTTCTTTAATAGAGTCATGGCTTTTGCTCATTTCTCCTCAGACTTCCTCCCTCAACCCTTTCAACTATCAGGTTCCCTACCCAACAAGAAGCTGCATGCTGGTGAAAAGCACCTGTTCACTGAATGCTGTGGGAAAGCAGAACTGAGGATGAAGCATTGCAGGTTGCTACTTTAGACTGCACATCTATACTTGTTAGCCACTGGTTTTTTCCCTCCAACACATAAAAGACCTGATCAGCAGCAGAGCAGAGAGAGATGTTGCTTTCAAGGGATCACCTGCCATTTCACCTACAGATAAAACAGCAGGTTTTCAGCATACATGAGGATTCTGCAGCTTTCTTCACCTCTATCTTTGCCTTTGCTTCTGTGAAAAACTAACAAACTGTACTATAATGACAAAGTACATACATACACTCCCCACCCTCCTTTAAGGAGCTTTAGGAAAAATGCCAGGGACAGTTCAGATCCACGCTGAATCCTCGTGTGAAGCCAAGGACAGAACATTTCAAAACAAAAAATGCTATGAAGCACAGTGCTCCTCTATAGCCCTACTGCCTTGCCTAGGCACTAGATGCCCCTGAAGTCAGAAACATTTTTTGGCTTGGTATTATTTCCTGTTTTAGATCCTATGAATAGAATGGGAATCAAGCTGCTTCTGAGGAGGGCAAAACCATGATCCTCCCACAGTGAGTAAGGAAGTATACTTACTTCTATTAACCCTGCTAGACACGCTGGTGTTCCCATTCAGACAGGAAAGGATACAGTAAAATTCATATCTATTTTTAGTTTTAAATGCATTTTGTCAAGGAAAAATGAGTTTAGAAAGTATTAAAACATAAGATTTTATGCCACAAAGACATGAAAACTGTATTTTTCCTCCCCTTTGCAACTTAAGTATTTCACCAGACCACTACTAGTACAAACACCCATGACAGAAGCCTACTGCTGATAACACAAAAACTGGATACGAATCACCACTTTCCCCAGTATATGGTAGCCACTGAAAATTAACTCTTATGTACCTGTAGAGGAAAATACTTTTTAAACTAATGGAGATTGATAATGAGCAAAGCAGTAGACTGAGAGAACAAAAAGACAGCTTCTCACCTCATCACCTTTCAGAGCATTACCTCAGCCATGCAGCTTAAACACAATCCCATCTAGCACTACAAGTATGATGCACAACTTGGAGGAATAGCCCACAAGCCCCATGCATTTCAGATATATTCCATTACAGCAGTCCCCTTGAAAGGCCTGCACAGATTAGGTTTTTTTGTAGCTAGATTTTCAGAGGTTTATAAAACACCTGCTAAAGCCTCAGTACAATTGTCAAACAAGAAGGAAGAGACTTCAGTCTCCTAAAATTAGCTGTTAAAGTTAATTGGCTGGTTAGAGTGAATTTTTTGAAGCAGGTTATCCAGGTTCCTCCTGTGTCTTGAGCTGATTATCTTCTCTTCTTGACTGCAGGGGCAAAAAACCAGAAGCTCAGAACAACTTGGAGCAGGCTTCTAATTTTTAGATATCTGTGTTATTTGCCTCAAAAAGTAATCTGTGATTCCACATAGCTATCATTATTGCAGGCATATTTTTACTCTGCTTGCATTACGAGACAGGTTTGGTAGAGCACCCAAGCACTCATTTCTCTATATCGAGACATCCGCTTTTCCTAATGTGATTTGATTTCCCTAAAAGGACATAGGACCTGTGTTGTATGCTACAACAGCACGTTGAGATGGGGCAACCGGAAGGGTAGGACTCCATAAAACACCGCACATCACACCTGCCACTGAGCATAACATCCCATCTTATTTTGCACAATTTACCACACAAAAGCAAGTAGGAAAACTGTCAACCACTTCTCTTCCAGAATGTTGTGAGTATGCTGCTTTGTGGAAGAAGTGATCATGCTTTCCCAATAATATAGCATCTGATAGTGATAATTTACAAATGCTTCTGAAAAAAAACCCACAAAAGAAATTTAAAACAAAAAAAAATTAAAAAAATCCAAGGAAAACTCCCAAGCCCCAAAGAAACAGAACAAAGAAAAACAAAACCACTAGATTTTATGAAACAAAGCTCTGCAAGTGATAAAACTAGGAGAAAAAAGTCACAAAGCTGAGCTTATATTCCACAAAATTTAGTAAAGCATAAGCTTCAAGTCATAGCTTTCTCCTCCTTGACAGTGCTGAACAGGTGCTCTTTCTACCACCTATCCACCTCTCATCAGGAAACTTAGAGAAGAGTACTTGATGCTTCCATTCTCCTGTAAAATTTGTCTTGAATTTGCTAACTCAGTCAAAAGTAACTTAAGACTGATTTGCAGTCAGAAAGACAGACATACTTTGATTACAGACTTCTTTTCCTAAGGAAATCAGGCAAAAAAATTAAAGCTTTTTAGGATGACAGAAGCATCATTGATGCTTGAAACTATAAGGCTGCTGATGGTCAGGAGCTTGAGAGACTCTTGTCTCTCTGACAAGACTTTATACCCTATTAATTCTTTTCACAGCAAGAGCTACTGTTCAAGGTTTATCTTCATAGTGCAAGAAGTTCAGTACTTCAAAAAACTTCAGAACAGTATATTTAAAAGAAATAAGACACCATACAGACATTATAGGGGATTCTAGAAAGTTATAATAGTACTCAGTACAAACCAAGTCTGATCTTCAAGATTAAACTTTTACTGTTGTATCTTGTAGTACATCTCCAGTGTTTTCTCAGTCTTTAACAGAATCATTACTTATTTGATATGTCTTAAAGCAGAAGTTTCTGCTGTCATACAAGTAAACCAGAAACTTTTTTCAAAGGAGGAAATTTCAGGCATAGCCTGTGTGTAAACAAGGTTGACAACATCAGGTGTAAAGGCTCAAGAGTCTAAAAGTAATTCCTGATATTTCTAAATTCTTCTAGTTTTTATCTTATCATGATTTTTGAGGCTTGCAATATACAAATACTTTGACCTAACACTACATTTCTTAATGTATGGATTTCTGTACATGGCGTTTGAGGACACAAAAATGATCCCTTCAATGACCGTCAAGTAAACCTACTAATTAGTTCAGGAGTTGGGTTAAAAGAAAAAACAACCAACTAAACAAAATAGAAAAAAGACACACCACTCCAAATTGCCCCTAGTTGCCATGATTTTGGTGGTCTGTGGATATTTGAGTTTATAATTAAAGCCCAAGAACCCAAAGACACAAATTTCAATCTTCTTTTTTAAAATGAAATCAAGTTTTCCTTGTTGCAGAGAAGAGTTTGAAACCATGCACCAAATATATCCTAAAGGGTCAAAAGCCAGTAAGTTTGTAAAAAGATTCCTCCTCCTTCAGGTTAGTTGTTGGGGGGTTTTTTTAGATTTATCTTTAAAGGCAGTCACAGGATTTTGGACCATTTTGAACTGTCTCTGCAATAATTTTCTCTAGAGCTTCTTTTATTTCCTTTTGAAAGCTAACATCCACCATCTTATCCTCTATGCTTTTAAAAAAACTTTCAGATTCTTGTAGGCTAGATATTGATTTACCGATATGAAATAATTAGATAATTGTAATATAGCTACAGAAGTGTCTTTTGCCCTCCACCTTTCCCATCATATCTGCAACCCCAAATTAGCAAGAAATCTGAAAGAAATCCAAGTCTTGGCTCTCCAATTTGTAAAAGCACAGCTTAGTTTAATATGTTAATGGACGTATTTATAATACACCCACACGTGGGTATATGTACACATCTGTACCACATGTGTGTTACATAACTACAGTTAGTACAAATTTTGCTCTGTAACATATACAAGAAACGGTTGCTTAAGTTTAGCTTTATTCACTACTTTGCATTGACTAACCACGAATAGAATCATAGAATCATCTTGGCTGAAAGAGACCTTCAAGATCATCAAGTTCAACCATTAACCCAGCACTGCCAGGTCACCACTAAACCACATTCCTCACCAGCACATCTAGACACCTTTAAATACTTCCAGTGATGGTGACTCAACCGCTTCTCTGGGCAGCCTGTTCCAGTACTTGACAACCCTTTCTGTTAAGAAATTTTTCCTAAAGTCAAATCTAAACCTCTCCTGACACAACTTGAGGCCATCTTCTCTTGTCCTATCACTTCTTATTGGGAGAAGACACCAACACACAACCTTCTTTCAGGTACTTGTAGACAGTGATAAGGTATCCCCTGAGCCTTCTTTTATCTAGGCTAAACAATGCCAATTCCCTCAGCCACTCTTCATAAGACTTGTGCTTTTGACCCTTCATCAGCTTCATTGCCCTTCTTTGGACACACTCCAGCACCTCAATGTCCTTCCTGTAGTGAGGGTCCCAAAACTGAACCCAGTACTTAAGGTGTGGCCTCTGCAGTGCCAAGTATAGAAGTACAATCACTTCCCTCATACTGCTGGCTATATACTATTTCTAAGTCAGGATGCCATTGGCCTTCTTGGCCATAATCCACATAAAACTCACTCAAAAGGTATGGAAATTCAAAAGCTGTTGTAAACAGTCTACAGAGTGCTGTTTCTTCCATTAGAGTAGAACAAAGGATAGTTTGCAATTCCTATATGGAAATATTTTGTGTATCATCAGAGATTTATGATTATATTTTCCCAGCTGTGATCTTCCTTATTTCAGATAGGCTTCAGGTGTATGTTACCTGCTGTTTCTCTAGTATTTAGTGTTTTGTGGTCACAATTACACAAGAGTTGCCAAAATTTCTTGCAAGAAGTGCAGAAGAAAGGCACCACAGGTCTGGCAATATAAAACCAGTAAAAATGGAAGCTGAATAGAACAGAAGCGAACATTGTGCTGGCAGGCAGGGCTCCACCATTAAAGAACATTAGTTTTCTTTTAAAAATAGCTCTCTTGCCTGCTTTCCCCCAACCACTCCTCCCTGCTAGCTCTTTCAGTAGGTCTGATTATGCAGTTTCCTCTTCTTCAGCATAAAAACTGCTCAAAGCAAACAAATTATTGCAGTTCATATGTATAAAGGGGGAAAGGAGAATATTTTTTGGATTAGCCAGGTTTTCATTGCAGACAATTTCCCCTAAGCAGTTTTCAAAATCTCCTTAGCATGCTGGACTTTTTCATGGTATCACTTATCTCAAGCACACCATTCAGTTCTGTAGCCTATCCTGAAGAATGCTTTTGTTACACTTTTTTTTTTTTAATCCAAAAATCCACTTCTGTAGAAATTACTTCCAATCATCAGTGTTCTGATCAAACTCTGGAGAAAACTAAATTCTACAAGATACTCAGCAAAGGATCATAAAAGCTGTGTTCTCAGCAAGAAAGGAGGGCAAATAAAAAAAAAAAAAGAAAAAGGAAAAGATAAAAAACTCAATACACCACTTTTAAATTCTATGCATGAAATGGAGATATTTTGAAATTGATCACAACAGCTAGTCGTATCTAGTATCCAGACATATAGGAGTTTAAGCAAAACCACCTTAGACAGAGTTTTCTGACATGTTCTATACCATAAACATCTTTCTGCAGATCCACCTTCTAGATGGATTACAACTTGAAAAAAGAGGGTGAATTGAGTTGTGCTCTACTTTTGGCTGGGATAGAGTTATTTCTTTTCATAGTAGCTAAGACGAGGCTGTGTTTTGGGTCTGTGGTGGTAAAAGTGTTGCTAATACAGAAATGTTTCTGTTATTGCTGAGCAGTGGTTACACAGAGTCAAGGCCTTTTCTGCTTCTCACACCAGCCCACCAGGATGGAGGAGCACAAGTGGTTGGGAGGGGACACAGCTGGGGCAGTTGACCCCAACTTACCAAACGGATATTCCATACCATTGGATGTCACGGTCAGCATATAAATCTGGGAGAAGAATGAGGAAGGGGGACACATGCATTTGGAGTAATGTAATTTGTCTTCCCAAGTATCCATTACATGTGATGTCGCCCAGCTTCCCTGGAGATGGCTGAACACCTCCCTGTGGGTGAGAAGGAGTGAATGAATGTCTTGTTTTGGTGTGCTTGTGTTTACATCTTTTGCTTTACCTATGAAACAGTCTTTATTTCAACACATGATTTTTCTCACTTTTAGTCTTCCAGTTCTCTCTCACCACCCACCAGGGGAGAGCGAGCAAGTGTCTATGTGATGCTTATTTTCCAAATCAGGTTAAACCACAACAGTCGTTTTAGGCACCCAATGTGGGGTTCAGAGGGCTTGAGATAACAAGAGGTTTGATGGAAATGTTCTAGATGGAATTTATAGATGTTATTGCTGTTTACCTATTAGTTGTCAGGCTTCTGTGCTTGCTTGACTTATTTTGATTTTGCTGCTTGCTATACTGTTTATCATCTTATTCTGATATACCTGGGAACATTTTGATAACAGCAATGGTGGTACACCTGGACTGGCAGATGACCAGGGCATCACTCCTATTTGTGCAGCTGTACTGGACAGGGTGGAATCCCAGTGCAAACTTAAGTTGAAGGGACAGTGACCTGTGGATGAGTCCATGCAGAAGCAGGTACATCTCGAAGAATCTGTGGCCATGGTTGTATCTGTGGTTCATCAGGCATGCTGAAGCGTGTGGCCATGGATAAACCTGCAACAGAGCAGGTACCTCCCTGGACAGACTTCAGCCATAGGTAAGGCCATGTTGGGGCATGTTCACTCCTGAAGGGACTGTGGCTGTGGGTAATGTCACCCTGGAGCTGGCATATCTCTGAAGGCATTGTGGCCCACAGATAAGGTCACGATGGAACAGATACACCTCCAAGATACTGTGGATAAGCCTATATAGCAGCAGGTGTATCCCTTAAGAGACTGTGGCTCCCAGATACAGCTCCACTTGAAGCAGATACACCACTATGGGACTGTAGTCTGTGGTTAAGTCTGAGATAGAAGTAGGGGCAAGAAGAGGAGTCCCTTGCAATGTTAAACACGGTGGTCTCATCCAAAGGGACGAGGGGTGGAGATTGTAGTGGAAATACTTCAAATTGTTGCAACCCATGATCTGAGTTCCATGTTATAGGAATTACTATAGCAGGAACCACCTGAGCCAATGGAGGACATGCCTTAGAAGAAGCAGTGCAAGTGTAGCGGTAACACAACCCGAGCTGGTTTTGGTGACCAGTAATTCCATGCAACACACCACCTCTTCTGTCTTGAGTGACCACCATAACAAATGGACCCCAAAGTCATGGTTTAAATGAACTCAGTGCACATTTTGTCAATATTTTACAGGGGGAATTTTTGAAAAGGCACCCACAGAACAGTCAGTGTATCTATCCAAAATGCAGATTTATTCCAATCAAAAATTACCCAGCACTCTGACAGACCAAAGTAAATTACAAATTTGGATATCAGGTGGGAATATACTACTACACAACTAACTCCTAAATTTTACGAATATTCCTTTTTAGAAATATGACCCAAAATTTGCACACACTCACTCTCAAAAGGGAAAACCTCCCACTCAAGTGTACCCAGAAATGGAGATCATTCACACATGAAGAGGCAAGCGCTCACTCAAGGATATATCCAGAAATATTCACTCAACAAATTGGGGAGCAAGGACTCACTCAGTTATGGGAAGTTTCCTTGGGCAGCATCCTAGTCCAAGGGGAAAGTCCCTGGCTCCAGGAGTCCTCCAAGGAGGACTGACTCAAAGCAGTTCTCCATCAAGGATCCATATATACCCTAGTTGAATCAGACCTATTTACTTAGCTGGATGCAAGCATACAAGAAAGGGAAAGTAAAGTCCTGAAATAAAGTAATCAGGTTTTAATGACCATAAACCTCTGATCTTCATCAGGTCTTTGGCAAACCCTATTTCATTGTTAGGTCTTTGTCAGTGTGGGTGCATCTGCCACAGTGATCCGTAGACTGATGGAATGATACCTATGTATTATATCAAAGGATGGGAAGGGGAGTGGTGGTTAATGAGGTTGTATTGATAGTGTGAGACCAAATCATGATATAAATGGTGTGAAATAGAAGGTGGAAAAAGTGCTGATTTTGTCTGGAATAGAGTTCATTTTCTTCATAGTAGCGTGGGGCTATGTTTTGGATTTGTGCTGAAAATGGTGTTGATATTACAGGGATGTTTTTGTTATTGATGAGCAGCGCTTACACACAGTCAAGGCCTTTTCTGCTTCTCACACTGTCCCACCAGCAAGTAGGCTGGAGGTGCACATGAAGTTGGGAAGAAGGAAGAAGGACATATTTAGAATGTGGGTGTTTGACTTCCCAAGTAACTATTATGTGTGATGGAGCCTTTCCTGGAGATGGATGAACACCTGCCTGCTGATAAGAAGTAGTAGATGAATTTCCTATTTTGCTTTGCTTCCATGTACCTCTTTTGCTTTACCTGTTAAACTGTCTTTATTTAAATCCATGAGTTTTCTCACTTTTATTCTTCTGATTCTCTCCCCCATCCTGCTGGGGTTGGGACTTAGCAATCATCTTGGTGGTACCTAGTTACTGACTGGGGTTAAGCAACAACAAGTGATTCAGCAAAATTGAACAGAACACTGTCAAAACATTCCTTTTTCAAGATACTTGGTATCACCCTTCACATCATTTACAATAAAATAACAGTTTAGCAGGTTAATACACCAACCAACAGGAGATGAGCTTTTGCAGATTTGGTGAAGACACCTCTCCCCTCCATCCTCTACAAACATACAGGAGCTTGCCTGACAAACACATGCCTTGAACTTGTGCTATTAAGGCTCTGACATTTTATTTTTCACTAAACAGGAAACTAATGTACAGATAAAGCTTTCATATAAATCTCCAGACCACCACCAAACCTCTCTAGGCAACTACCCAGGCAAAACCCTGAAAGCTATTAAGGACAACAAATTAGTTATCTCACAGTGTAAGTCTTGACCTTAAAGTACAGAGTACTTAAAAACTTTCCTTCCACTTTAAATCCTTGCCTATTTAATCTGTCATTGATAATTCTGCAGATCACATAACTTTATCCTCTTTCAAATCCTTCCTTAAAACCCACTTCTTCTGTGATACCTACAAATCTCTGCCAGATGGGACTGTTTATATTAATGGCCATTTGTGACTAGCTTCAGCAAATGCATCTTTCTAAACCTTCTCTCATTACCTTTTTTCCCCACTCTCAATCTGCTTGTCTATTTATTTATTGTCTACATAATCTTCAATTCAGATATTACAAAAGTTTCTTTTACAAATAGAGCTGCCCTAATGCTTTCATATCTTACAATAACTAGCATTTGAATGCATGAAAGCATACCATGGGAAAAGGAGAGAATAAGGAGGCAGAATTACTGTTTAAAGCATTATGTAAGAAAAAAAATAGTTCTAATTTCACACTTTTAATGTAATTTACACTCAAAGATAATCAGAAACTCAAAAATAAATGAACGAAGAGCAGCATTACTGTTCTGGAAATTTTAGGTAATAGTTTTTCATTTTTATACCCTCTTTCCTTTTTCTGAGGGATAGACAGATAAAATAACACAAGAAAAACAGTGCTTAATATGAAAAAGTAAAACTGACAAGGGCTTCTCTCATAATGTTAAATAAGTCATGCAGAATAGCTTCTGCATCATAAAACATTAACAACCACAATTCTAAAAACAAATCAAAAAAACTAACGAGGTGGGTTGTTTTTTTCCCTACCTTCTACAGAGTTCAGCAAAAAGCATGAGAAGCTACCTAGAACAGCTACATGCTACCAGTTATATCTTTCTCAAAAACAACAAAGAAATTTGACACTTTTTAAAGTCTTAAAGTATTTTCTAACACTATTTTTTTAAAAAAACAAAACAATAACGACAAAACCAAACCAAACAAACAAAAAACCAAACAAACAATAAAAACAAACAACATAATAAAAAGATTTTTATCCTCTGGTGTGCTCATCAGAGTAGTTAGTGGACCTCATCTAGACAGTTCCTTAGGAAGATATGCACTATCTTCTTCCACCCTTTCTTTCCCCTTCCCATACTAAACCCACATACATTTCTTACCATTAAAACTACTGGTCTCTTTCAGGCAGAGATCAGGCATCTAGTGCGTTAGCTGCAAACTCTTCTAATATCTGGCTGGGAGAGCAACTTGTGCTAGGGCTAAACTTTCATGTGGATCCAGTTGAATCCATTTGAAAATGCTGCCTATGATGTTGGTGCTTTTACTATTACAGGCTGCAAGTTCTAGCCTCAAAGAATTATTACTTTGTATCAATTGTAGGGAAGGACATTGAACATAAGAAGCCCTGTTTTATGTGTGCAAGAGCAATAGGACAGATTTACTCTGAGAAACAGCCTCTATCCTAAGTGTAGAATGACTGGGATCTGTGAGTAAATCTACCCTTCCTTGCACATGTCCAGGGCACTTGTTCTGGAGTGGTGGATAGATGTGCCTGGTGTTGGATTTACAGCACCTGGGGTATGCTCAGGGTTGGAGACAGACATGTCAGAAGAGCATGCTGCATCCCTCCAAGAAGCACAGTGATGCTAAGCAGGCAGTGAGTACCTTCTCTTCTAGTTCTGTCCTCACTACTGATCCCAGCTGAAGCCCTCACACATGACTGTATCTTAGAATTATAGAATCATTTTGGTTGGAAGAGACCTTTAAGATCATCAAGTTCAACTGTTAGCCTAACACTGCCAAGCCCACCACTAAACCATGTCTCTAAATGCCACAACTACATAACTTTTAAATACCTCCAGAGATGATGACTCAAGCACTTCCCTGGGCAGTCTGTTCCAATGTTTTACAACTTCAGTGAAGAAATTTTTCCCAATGTCCAATCTAAACCTCCCCTGGTGCAATTAAGGTCATCTCCTCTTGTCCTATCACTTATTATTGGAAGAAGAGGCAGATACCCACCGCTCTACAACCTCTTCTCAGGTGGTTGCAAGTGATAAGGTCTCCCCTGAGTCTTCTTTCTTCCAGGTTAAACAACCCCCGTTCTCTCAACCACTCCTCATCAGACTCATGCTCTTGACCCTTCACCAGCTCCATTGCCCTTCTTTGGACAAACTCCAGCACCTCAATGTCCTTGTACTGGGGGGACCAAAACTCAACATAGTACTTGAGGTATGGTCTCACCAGTGCCGAGCACAAGGGGATGATCACTTCCCTCATCCTGCTGGCCCTGCTAATTCTGATACAAGTTGTAAAAGGCAGTTCAGAGAATTTTTGTTTAGTCTTTAGAACTTTAAGTGTCATCCTGTATCTGGCTCAGGACTGCACATTTGCCTCCTGCTGTTGGCACCGACAGGTCCTGGGGGCTCATGGGCAATGTGTGACAGGTGAGAACAGGGATGCCTGCTACTCAGGGTACCATGCGATCATCACATGGATACTGAAGGACCTACCTGGCTTGTCAGAGACCAAGGACAAAACCACCACACCCCCACCCCCCAACCACCAGTATATGTGGTTCTTTATTATCTCTCGTGCCACTGCCGCAGACTGCATGGACCCCACAAGATGCCACTGGATCCACGGTGGTGACTGTTCTTTCTCTGTTTATTTCCTTCCTTTCCTATTTTCTCTCTTTATCTCTTCTTCTCTCATTGGTTAATTTTTTTCCCAATTGATATATAACTTTGTTTGCATTTTAATCCTGAACAGAGCGATCACAAATATGAACCCCAGGTCCGAACTTTGCTCAGGCTCTAACACAAGTCAGGATGCTGTTGGCCTTATTGGCCATGTGGGCACACTGCTGGCTCATATTCAGCCAGCTGCCCTCTTCTGAACAACTCCGGATATGTAAAATACGCTGATATAACTTATTTTCCCTAATGCTTTCATGATACTACCTAAGTGCTAAATATCTGATAGTGGCAGCAGCAACAAAAATAATCATTTGCAGAAAATGAAACACAGCACACAGATTAATTTTGTGAGCTTCTGTTGTACATTTTCATGATTTCAAGTGTTCAGTATTTTTCCCACCAACCTACAGTTCTTCACAACTCAAGACATGAAGTGAGAGTAAGAAGAGTGAAAGTAATTTTTGAACTCTCTGGGTACCGCTAATACTTTGAAATTAACTTAAAAGCTCTGAAAATAAATTTTCAGGAAGAATGTATCCAGACTAACAAAAAAACTTCAACCTGAACTCTAGTTCTTATGTATTTGTTAGCCTGATGTTGGTTTTGTTTGGATTTTTGTTTGGTTTTGGGTTTAGGGTGGGTTTTTTTGAGGGTGTAGGGTTTTAAGTCAATATTTGCCTTTGGAGAATGAGGCTAGAGTAAGGGGATTTTATACTTTGTAGTAACTCCACATGACCAATAATACAGTGAGACCTGTAGGAAGATTTAGAATTCCATGGAGGCAAAGAACAGAATGATGAGAAATAATATGAAAGAGAGAATAAAGATTAGAGCAAATATTGTAAGGAATTGACTGGTTCCTTTCTGTATACTTTGTTAATATCCAGCTGGCAAAAAGCCTTCTAGCATAGGAATGGGAAATTCTGCTAGGGAAAGGACTTTGCAACCTGAGTGAAAGAAGTCAAAAGCTGTATTAAGTATAATATGCCGAAGGCAGAAGACTTTTGAACCATTTGTAAAAATATTTTAATCTTCTATATAGGAACATCTTTAAACAGTTCAACAACAATTTTTGGTTGAAAATGCAGCTCCAGCAATATTAAAATGTTTTATTTTGTTCCTGTTTGATTTGCATATACTCAGATGAATATGGTATATTATTAGTTTGCATTACATTTCCATGTTATGGATATGTTTTTGAGTCTAAGTTCTTCTGAATATTTCACTCCACATAATAGTGAGATTGTGACTATTCGTCATAATTATAGTACTACAGCAAATTTAGAAATGTTAGAATTATCTCCAGTTACCATTTATGCAACTAAAAAGGCCAGAGGACTGCAGATAAGGTCCAGACTGTGTTTTCTGTCCCAGCCAGCTTCCCAGTTTCTCTCCCTCCCTCCCTTTGACCTCACCAACTCATAGTCCTAATTTGTGTGTGATTTTCCTTGGGACAAGCTGCAATATTCCTGGTCATGAGACTCAGATCTACACAGTGCTCTAGCAGTGGTGCAGGAGCAGCAACTGTTGAAGCACAAGCCAAGTGCTGAAGTGGGAGTCTTGATATCTTTGGAATTACTATGTCAAATTTATGAAACATATGGAAGTTATAGCTGCTGCAGAAGGAATGGACAGGTGAAACAGCATGTTCCTCTTTTTTTTTCCTGAAATTGCTAAACTTTTTTGTGTGAAATTTTCTGACACACTTATGTGAGCATGATATCCAGGAAGAGAAAAAATATGTCTGAGTTGAAGTTTGCCAAAACTGCAAGCAACTGAAAACATGATCTTTTAAAGGAAAATACCAAATATCAATAGATATGTAACAATGATATTAAATAACTCTAGGGACTTTGCATCTGTTTGCAGAGATCAAGACAGTTTTTCCTTTTCAGTTTAAAAGTACCATGTTTCAAATGCTGGGTAGAATTTTTTTAAATGTGTAAAAGACCTTGCAAAAAGTATGGAGACTTTGTAAGAGCAATTGGATATTTCATTTCAGAAGAGGGAGAGAGCATTGGATTGAAGTTGTTCTAGGCAATAAAGTTGCTTTGGATGCTGATTGATTGATTTCTAGAGACTGTGTTAATAAGAAGTCCAATTGAGCACTTAGGTGCAAGTGAGAGTTATATGGGTTAGGTATAAAAATGTCTCTACCTTTCCTTCCAACCCCAATTAGTGGATAACTTCCATGCTCATGGTTTAATTTCAAGGAGTCTTTGTAAAGATCTGCATGCTTATTGAGTTTCTACTAGTTATACAGACTCAACATCTCTTTTGTTCTTAGGACTCAAGAGACCTCATCTTGCCTAGTCTCTTTTCTGTCTTAACAGGATTTATGACCGTATGGATTATTTTGGCAGCAGGCAATGTTTTCCCACTATATGGGGTATGACCTGCAGGCAGTGGATGTAACAATAATCTGGTGAAATAAAAGTTAAACTCACATGGATATGTTTCATATCAAAACAGAAAAGTATCATGTGATTGTTTATTAGAAGGATAGACAAAAGTTAATCATAACCTGTAACATTTATTGTAATAGTGACAGTACATTCTATGAGAAGTGCTAACGTGATTTTTTACATATGGTAAATGTAAGAGAATGAGTTAAGCTGAAACAATCTGCTTTAAAAAGCTGACAACTATATATCCTTCAGCCCAGGGTCTGAGTTGCCTATTTTACAGGGTTTAGTTTGTTCCAGCACAATTTTGTGATGGTGGTATGTTTTTACTGAGAAATGGTTTTTGAAAGATAAGTATGTCAGAGTCACACAGCATAAGGAAAGTTAAAACCTAGACAGGCAATTCAGAAGACAATAGTTAGCAGCTCAATGGTTTAAAAGAAAATTTAAAAATCACAAAAAAATTTAAAATCACTTATAAAACACCAGAAAAAGAAATGAAGGGAAGAAATTTGTAACAGCATCAAGAGCCAACCCTTTCCAAGGGGCACTGAAGATTGACTTTTGCCCATTTGACCAAAATCAGCCTGGATAATAGAGGCTCACCAAATGTCTCACTAGTGGTGGTAAGCCCATGAATGTTTATTTTGTTGAACAGACAGAAGGTATCTTGGACTATTAATGGTAAAATAGTGTTTTGTGCTCTGAATTGTATATTTGTCTTGCAAAGTGTTTTTGTACATGGTTAACATTTTCCTCCACATATTAAAAGTTATGCAAAGAAGGAGAATTAGAGCTGAGTCATTTAATTATGAGAATGCACTGGTCAAAAATGTTGGCTAAATGCTAAAAGTATACATCTTAAAAGTAGAAGTCTAATACATGTATGCTGCTTAATTGTTCAATTGCTTTATTATGAGTCATTAGTTTGAAGAAAAAAGGCTGCATGGCTATAAAATCCCATTACTTGATGGTGTTAAACCAATATTGAATTTTATCATACTATTGAATGTATGTAAACATAGTTTCCTTTAATGATGTGAAAATTTAAGTTTAGTGAGAGGGAAAAAGAGCCTTTGACTCAGTATAGTTAGGCAGTTTGATAGCCTGCCAAGGCATGTTTTACACTTGTCAACAATGGATTGTTCAGTGCTAGACAAGACACCACGCACTGGGGATGTAATTCACCAAATAGATCCCTCTGCTGTGCTGAGCTGGACTAGATGACTCACTAGAACAGCTTTACAACTGATGTAATTCTTGACAAAACAGTAAAATGCATGAAAGCTTCACATTTCAGAAAGAAGAGGAAAAAAAAATCAAACATTCGCCCATACCTGTAGTCCTATAGTAGCAAAATGGTATATGTGTATGATGAAAGAATCAAGTGGTAAATAAACAATCCTGCAGGAAATTAAATTGTTTTCTCAAAGGATTCTGTTGTTTAGTGTTTTGTTGTTTTGTTTTTTTAAAATTTATTTTGTTTTGCCGTTCTCCCATTAGTAAACATTATTTAGATAACTAATTAGCTGAAGTTTGGCTTAAACAAAAACATGTTTATTAAAATATTGTACCACAAAAGAAAGCTGTAAGTCAAAGGATAATGGAATGCAGAGAAAGTAAGAAATAGTGTAATGTGCAAGAAATGTCCTGAGAGAAGTTCAACATAAACTTAATGAATAAAATGCATATATTTTACAGCCATATAACAGAAGTGATCTCCATCCAGCACTTCTAGATAAGTGTTCAACTCACTGAAAGCAAAACAGAAGTGATATTATTTATTTTTTTTTCCTGGGAGGCCTCATTATTGACAGAGTCAAAAGCCAAATAAAGCATTTTTATGAAAATTAAAGGCTTCCCAGGAAAATATCCTGTATTAAGAGCAAAGATTATATTTTATCTCTCCTCTGGAAACTGTGAAGTCCAAAAGGCAGTCTATTGACTTGCTATATGGGTATTAATATGGTCTTCTTCTTAATGACTTAGTTAAACATATTCAGACAGATCAGAAAAACTACATAAAGGTGGTTGTTTGTTTTGGGGTTTTTTGTTGTTTTTTTTTGTTTGTTTTGTTTTTAAAAGGTCATTATTTTCTTGTATTGTGAATTCAGTGGATGCTACAAACCCAAGTTTCACTTTCAAAAGTGAGGAAGTGTGGGAAAGAATTTAGTGGCACACTTAAGATTTGTGTTGTTTACTTTTACCTAATGATGTAGAAAGTAGTAAACTATTATTTAAATATTGCAGATTCTCATAGGGCCCTTTATTTTGTAATTCTTCATAACTGTAATTTGCAGAACACCCTTCCTTTTCTTAAAGTTCTCCCAGAGCAATATTAAATATTATTTATCAACCAGGTAATGTTTTCATAACAGAAAGATAAAAAAAAATTAAAAAGCAGAAACAGTGATACATGCTAATATGTGTTAATTGAGATCTTTATGCATACAATCTAAGCTGAAGAAATTTAGCAATTTTTCTAGATAAAGTTTTAATATTTTCACTGTTGATGTTTAATCAATTCTTTTTACATTTTTCTATCAAAGATTTGGATCCCATATGCATGTCTTGCTGACAAACTTATTTTAAAAAAAAAATCAAATTTTGAGACAGAATCTGACCACAATTTAATCCCTTCAAAAGTATTAAAGAAAATATATTTTTCTGTGAATGTTATTATTGAATGATATTTTCACAAACCCATTTTAACTGTGTATAAACAACCTGGTTCTCCCCTTCCTTTCCAGGAGAACTTTTCTACTACTATTCAAATGATAGCAGAAGGAGAAGTTTAATTTAATAATATAGATAAAAAATTATTCCTTTAAAGTCTCAGCTATTTTTTCATTTCCCAGCTAATGTCTCTTAGCTTTAGCAATGAAAACAGATAAAACTTTTTCCATGATGTTTGCAATTGGTTTAAAGTTTGTTTTATCTTTCTGATCCACTTACTCAAGTCTTTACAAGCACTTCAAAAAAACAAATGAGAGATGTTTGCATTAATCTTAATTTATAATTACCTTTGCTTATTTGTAAGTCTGCAGATGTTTATTCTTTAAGATGTGTGTTGTATAGGAAGATGAGTATAGTTGAAAGTAAGTCAATACGACTAAAAGAGCAATTTTCTTGAGAGGTAAGAACTAGTTTAAAGAACAATTAATGCTTTTTCTGGTATTAGCTAGATCATTTCACCATGTTATCTCCTTTCACTTTCTCTCCAGTAAAATGAAAATGATGCTTAGATGAGGCTATGCTAAAAAAACACAATTGTTTCTAAAACACCGTTTCAGCCCCATTTAAACACCCTGTGGTTCAGGCATTCTGTGCCTGTTGTGTGGAGGCTGTGGGATGGGTCTGGTTGGAGATGGGGACACTGCACCACCCTGACGGCCTCACAGCCTCTGCTGCCCTTGCACCCTGGGCCATCCTTGCCTGTGCTGTGCCCTGTCACTCTGTAAGACTATTTAATTTATGTCATTCTTATCCTCACAGGCTGTTGAATGCCTTGATTAGCAATAAACCTGGATTCTCAGTAACTTTTATGCATGGTCAAAATATAATACAGTACGAGAAATGTGAAAATCACAGTTTTATTTTTTTAGTGGCTCTGCTACTCAGGCTATCTTCTACTTTGAGAGGAAATGATTACAAGTGCACTATATTAACGTGAAATACAATATTACTGCAGATAAATCGTTTGTAAGTGAAGTATTACACCAGAAGATTTTTAAACTAAAACCTGAGAATAAACTTGGAAATATTTTAGTATCTGTAAATGTGACAGGACAGTTTTAGAAAGGGTAAAAGCTTGGTGATTTATACACCTGGACAAGACTTGAGATGTACATTTAGGTAATATTTCTATTCATGGACCTACATCTTTGTTACTCAAATTTTCTGAAACTGGCTCTGATCCCAACAAAGTCCACATAAGACAAAATTCAGCTTCAGATGAGTTTCCTTCCACTGCAGAATTTTGGCAGGACCACCAAAATAAGCTAGGATTAACATTAGACTTTGGGTTTCAATGGCCATAATATAGATTAAACATCTGCCTCCTCAACATGATGGTCCAGATACTATGTCTAGCTCAGGAAGTCTCTCATTAATTGCTCAAAAGCCAGAGGAAGTATCAGTCTCTATGCCCAGTATATGATTTATTGTACACTTTCCCTAAGCATCTGCTGCCAGCCCCTGATTCAGATGTGCTTTCAACATATCTCAGTTGCAGATCATTAGATTCTAGAAAGAATATTGTACACCTAAAATAATTAGAAATTGTAATATTTGTCAGCTTTTCAATAAAACTGCCACTAATGACATTACACAAGACCACAAGTTGTTGTGAAAATTTACAGTCCTCTGTAATGTCTAAAATAAAACCTAGGTGTACATATCTTAGGTACATGGAAATATACATACAGACATGGATATGTAAAAATTCATAAGCATCTGATATTGGCCAGGACATGAAAGTCAGGTATGTTTCATGCGCTGAAAATAGAGTTAATGATGTCTGTTTCATAAGGACTTTTAAAATTGATTTTTACTACCACATTGCTACTTGTAGATCTGCAGAGCAGTAGCATGGCAAAAGGCTGGGATGTACTGAGGCTGCTTCAGTGGTGAGTGATTTTATTTGGCTGGCAAATTTAATTTCTTTTTCTCTGGATGGTGGATTTGAGATGTAATGTAAGTTCAGTCATCTCCATCATCCAGCTATGTTGAGAGTGAGACTTATTAGGTATTTCATGTAATATATGCTGGCTTAGGTCTGATATGTCATTTATCTTCACTTGTGAGAAGACCTTAGAACTCACTTGTGGTAATGTCATTTATGATTTATTAGTCTCCTCACTTTTGAAAATAAATGTCATATCAGACCTCAGTCATTGTGCCTTCCCTCTACATATAAATCCAGATTTAGAAAAGAGAGTGAAAAAGAGAATAAGGGAATATTCCCAGATGGTTTGTGGTTAAGGGATGTCAAGCTTTCTGTGGTAGAAATTGGACATTTACTTTAATAAATCTTGTTGTTCAAACATTTCTTCTTTGACATATCCCATCAGGCAGATGCCACAGAAACATTCAGGTGCTTCCCTTCATGCTGCACAGAACTTTTTTCTAGAAATGCCAGCAGTGATTGGTAAAAGCCCCTTTAAAAGCTTTACAAGAGGAAATGGCTTGCAGAGAGAGAGGTACATTTGTCAGATTCACAGAAGGGTAGTCACCATTTAGAAATGGAACCTGAATGCCTCGTATGTGTATCTTCTGTCCAATTTTGTGACCTTTCATATATCACACAAAACTCAAAGAAAAAACTATGCACAAAGTAGAATAAAACAAGACTGAAGATTGAACACCATTCTAGTTCATTTCTAAGCTTCCATGGATACTGTGTTATAAAGGATCACAAATCAGTTGAATCTATTTTCCCTTTTGAATCCCAGACACTGGGATCATGCCTTTAATGTACAGGACACAATATCCAGAATGAAGTTAAGAAGTTGTGTGACAGGTTGAATTAGAATTATTACAGATATGCCGGTTGCCATGATGCAGATATATAGGAAGCAAAAAGGGATACAAATAGTATCACTGTAATTTAGGAATTCATTAATTCTTCTTAACAGCAGACAATGTTTATGTTAGAGCATCTGATTTTTTGGAGTGACTTTCTAATAAACCAATTAACCCTCTTGAGTTTGCAGTCTCTCTTTACCTTGGTAAAAGGTTTTGCTTGGCCTAATGAGAATACATCATGAAACCTGTACCTACAAAGCAGCTTGATTTCTGTACAGAAACAATCCAATTGCCTTCCAGAAAAATGTTTGTTATGTTGAAAGCTATCATGTAACATCATGACAGCTAACCTAAGCAAGGGCACTCATGTGTGCAACCTAGATGCTGCCTGTAAGCAGGATGGTTCTTAAGGATTTAGTTTTCCTGTATTCATTCTTCCTGCAGGTCCAACAGATCCCAAGTTTCATGAACTTTTGACCATGCTTCTCTGCTCTTAGGTAATTTTTAAAGGAAAAGAAGACAAGAAAAGAAATTTTTTTTTCCTCACTCTTTCTTATGGAATGCACAAGGAATATTCTAAATGTGTATTTGTGTGCTTACATATAGATTTAAGCATACATGTGGATGTACACGCATCATGTCAAATAGCATAATGAAACACCGGACCCACATAATGCAGTAATATCTTTATGGACTAGTAGATGTCATCCCAATAGGAAGAGTACCTTATGTATACTCTCACTAGTTGAGTTTCAGTTAACATGAAAATTTTCTAAAGAAAAAAAAGGAACATACAAAGGTAAATGCCTGGTACCATATATCCATCTCAGTGGTATTATGATTTACAGAGCTTTTTGACCATAATGTACATGTCCTTCACAAACTTTTCATGTCAGAGAAACGTGCATGAGTTATATTTCTCCATTTAATGATGCTGGACCAAAAGGGAGACAAACATGAAAAGAGGATGGATTTTATTTGGAGTACACAAGATATGCCTAGAATTGTCTTGCTGAGCTTTATAAAACCCACAGTCATCATTTCTCATTGTCCCTTTAGAGGAGTTTACAGCTACCTGCCATAGTTCCCTTCAGGCAGTTAGACGTTTAGTCCATGAAAACCTGATATGAAAGACATATTATGTACTAAACTAGGATATAAGAGTGTCTATGTCTATAGACTGTCCTCATTTCTTTGAAAACATGTAGGTGTGTAGAGTATGTGATAGGGTACCCTAGTTAGAAAGGCTTGGTGGAAACGGCTATAATTAGTAGAATTGGTATGGAAACTGTCAGACCAGGACTTGCTTCTGAAACTGTGCAGAATTTTTCCACTGTGGGCAAGCCAGATGGCCCATCACACTTAACCACATACTGAGAATGAAAGTGGAGTGAAAATGTGCTAAATCAATGGCTGCTTTTTCACAAAAAGCAGACAAACCAACCAACTCAAGGATAACCACCTAACAGAATTTCAGATTATTTTGCCATAAAATTAGCTGTTCTTACAAATATAAGATTTAATGTCAGATCCCCAGATTAGCTAAATGATATCTGAATGAAAAATTTGCTGCTAGAAGCAAGTCACAGGATTTGTCTTATCTTAGGTAGAGTGAAAAGATTTCTGTTTTAGAAACAACTGATGATCAGTTAGCTTGTCACAGGCTCAGACAGGTTATACTGTACATTATAGGTATTATAGAGCTTGTTTCAAGATCAATTGTCAAGTGGAACTATGACATTACTAAGAAATTGAAAGGTACTCTGTTTATGAAAGTTTAGAAGGACATCCAAACACCTCAGTTTTACAGGTGATATCCCTGTAGTTTAAGTCTGTCCAATGCTTCTAACAAATCAGAAATCTGGTCTGCACTTCAGCAGAGTTAAGCTGAAGATCTCAAAGAAAAGCATAATGGAGGTTTGTGGCAGGTGCAACTGCCCTGACAAAAATCTAACAAAGGCCAGGACTTACCAGAGACCTGATAAAGATCTGTTGTGCACTTCACAGCCATTAAATGGCACCTCATGTGATTAACCTGAACTTCAGGGTCCAGGCCCTTATGCTGCCTTTGTTGTTTTCTTGCCCTCAAATAATTAGAATAACAGTTGACTAGAAGGTAAAAGTAACCCTAATGGTGAGGCAGTTTTGATTTGGTTCTCTCAGACCAAGTGGGCTTTGCAGTCATGAATGCTCTTTTTGAGTCAGAGATGCCATCCAAGGATGCTTCTGTGGATTAAGTGAGTCTTAGCCCCTCTTTGATGAGTGAGCCCTCAACCCTTTTGGGTGAGAGACCTCCTTGTGTGGGAGGTTTTCACTTTATAAGTGTGTGTGCACACATTATGGTTCACCTTTCTAGAAAAAAAATAGACCTTCAAGCTTAGGAATTAGTTGCATAGTACTATATTCCTGACTGACATCCAAACTTGCAATTCAATTTTGTCAAAAGGAGTGCTGAGTAATTACGGTTACAATAAATCTGCATTTTGGGTAGCTGCTGCTGTCTGTTTTGTGGGTGCCTTTGTGACAAGGTTGTTCATAATATTACCTCAGTGGTCTGCTACTATGTCACACCATTTTGTTCTTTATACATATATGCTAGTAGTGGTGCAAGACAACCAAACAGAATGGCAGCATAGATTCAGAAAGAAAATCTCATTTCTTTTTTTTTGTCCTCAGTCTTGTAGACCTTCCTAAGAGCAGTCTGAAAAAACTAAGTCTCCAAATTAAATCTCTCCCTATAATGCTGTGGTTGAACTAACTCAACACCTGATGAAGTACCCCAGAAACATAACACCAATTATGGTACGACTAAAAGTTAGTTCTTATTACAACATAGGCTGAGATGAATCCCAGTACTATGAGTGTATGAGTGATTTTTCAAGCTTAAGAAGATTTTGGCAATGCATAAATCATTATATATATTATTATATAATGCCATCTTATTTCTAAAATAATTTTAATGTGATATTCTATGACACAAAATTAGTTTCACTGCAAAAGAAGTTACATTCATCTTTTAGTCTTTGTAATGGAAAAAAATTAAATTGCTTATTTCTTTGATATTATGTGATTCATAACACCTACAGCCTCTCATTGGCCACAGTGTACATCGATATTCCTTCCACAGTACTAAAATATATACAGAGTTTGCACAGTGAAGGTTAATCTGGACTGAATATTTTAGTGAACATATAGATAAGTGGGTGCTGTATGTATTAAAGCCAGGGAGATTGTCCAGCACTATGTATTAGTACCATGCTTTTGAATAACTATTAAGAACAAAATGAAAACTTGTAGAAGAAAACAAACCTCTCTTCCAAGCTTTTCATGCAGTGAGTTCGGCTGAGGAAACAAAACATAAATGTCGGAATATTTCCAGATGAGAGTAACATTTTTTTTCTAGGGTAAATTTATCAGTATTAAATAATTCACAGCGAGAAAAATCAAGAAAAGATAAATTATTTCTGCTTTGTGGAAGTGCTCTTTCAAACAGAATGAAGTACCAATACTGAGATACCTCAAATTGTTGAATCATTAAGACTGGGGTTTAATAAACAACTTGTCTGCAATGCTAGCTAAAACTCTAATAGAATTCTCATATTACATTACTGGCTTGTATATAATGCTCTGTGTTCTGTTTGGTGTTTGGGTTTTTTTTCAGAGAATGTTTACATTTTATTTGGCCAAGCAATGAAACCAGTAATTTTATCTTCTCATATCCAACAGTGCGGTACTTTGAATACCCACTCACTTGGAGTTTTTGTCTTCTATCTCTGAATATGTCTATTTTATCTCAGAAAATATATTTCAGTTTGTATACCTGTGCTAAGTGCTATTTAATTATTTTGCGTTATATGCAATGAGAGGTGCTGATTATATATTTGAGCATTTTAAACCAGTCTTTCTCAACATTGTTTTAAATCTTCCCCCAGATATTTTAAATGCAATCCCATAGAGAGAAGTAATTAACACTCTAAATATAGTTTCCTCCTCTGAATAAAGTTTGGCATTCCATGGTCTGGCGGTCCTCTTGGCTGCGAAGCACAATGCTTTTTGAGATCTGGCAGCTTTCCCAGGATTATTCCTAAGAAGTATGAGGGATCACTAAGATACTCTAGCACATATGGATCTTTGATGCATCGGTTTTGATGTGAAGGTGCACACATTATAGTTTGGGTTTTTTTCTTTGATTTAGCTTTGCTATTTTTTAACATAGCAATTTGCCAATGAGACATGACAAACAATATTATTTAGGTTGTTGGTTTATTTGTTTCTTTTTTTATAAATTAAATATGAAAACCTGTGTCAAAATTATATTGTCTTTGTTTTCTGTGGTAATTTCAGAAAGTAATTGTTGTTTGTATTTCACAATGACTTCAGATTAATAGTAAATATGCACCATCAATTTTCATTGAAACCATTGTTAAACAAATAATAATTAGTTGGCAAAGTGCTTGCTGAAAATGCAAAGTCAATTAACTTGAGCATTGTTTTACATTCAAAAACTGTAATTTATAAAGGATCAATCAGCGGGTTTTAATGGTAATTGTGTCTTTCCAAGCAGCTATGGCGTAGAGCTAACATTAAGTATATAAAGAACACTTTTAATTCCTGTCCTTAGTTTCATTTCTTTTAAATGGTAAGTATCAGCAGTTTGAAAACATGCAGTAAGTGGAACTACTGCCACCAAAATGATCTGCTTATTTTGATCTGCTTATAAATATATAAAGAGATACAGCTGCTGTTTTAGTAGCATTGGACCAAATCCTATTGACCCTTGAAGTAAATTTTTCTGTTAATAAGATGATGTTCTTCATGGCCTGAGAATGAGACAGTGAAAATTCATACCAAGAAGAGCACCAAGATATAAAAAAAATTTAAATGGTATTTTGTTTCAGAGCTATATTCAGGTCAAATCAGTGTGTTATTAGTTCATAGCATCTTTACAGCAAATATGCAGTGCCATTATCCCTCATAACCTCATTTGTGTCACTAAGTTCTGATTATTGAAGGGCCTTTTTTTTTTAACTTTACTTTACTTTACTTTACTTTACTTTACTTTACTTTACTTTACTTTACTTTACTTTATTTATTTCTTCAGTTTCTGTGCTCTCCACAGTGGGGAGAGAAAGGAGAAGCAATAGGAACACAAGGTAGAGAGGAAACTTCTAGGTTATGAAATCTAACCCTTGGAGGCACTGCATGATTTAACTGCTTTAAAAACCTTACTGAGTTTTCTTATAAGCACTTATGTTCTTTTTGTCTCCACTATTTTCAATAAAAGACTATTTCAAAATCTGATAGACAGGAAGGCTCACAGCCCATTCCTAAATTAAATCTAAATTTATTCCTGTTCAGCTTATGTCTATTTGTTCTTATGCCAATGTTCTCCTTTAGCTCAAGTTGTTATTTTCCCTTCCTTGTGATTATTTGCTTGTCTAAAGACAGCAATCTTATTCTTCCTCATACTTTGCTTTTTCTGGTCTAATAAAACAAGTTCTTTTGTTCATCTTTCATGAGAAAAAAATCTTTTATGGATCATCCTTTGCTGTAACATTTCTTCTTTGAATTTATTGATCTGTTTATATGCTCACTTTAACAATGACAGCATTTTTTTTTCATTGTTCTTTAGATAGCAGAATGGAGAGAAAGTTCTTATATGCTCTCCCTTACTTCCTATCTCTATTGTCTTCAGGTAGAAGTTGGCCTTTAGTTTGTGTGCAAAAATTATTAACCACATTTGAAATCTAGAATGATTTCAGCTGAAAAGCTCACTAAATCATGTTAAAGGGCGTAGAAAAACACCCACTGATTTTTGCCGTTTTAGAAACATTATCTCATTAAGTTACTAAACAATTATGGGTATCAGAAGGCACAAGTAGAGACATTAATCCTCCCCTTGATGCATATGCAGGACTGCAGTAAGCCCATTAGAGCCGGTGAGATTTATGGATCTTTATAATGGGAATAACAGGCCCCAGTGGGTGGCAAAGGGGGAGCAGGAGTCTGAACTCAAGATTGGAAGCCAACAGCTTGAGTTCTAATTAATGCAGAGTGAACATTTTGAAACAAGCAACATGTTCAAAAAATTCTGTGCTTTTGCCTGTTTCGTACACTGCCTTCCAGACAGTCCATAATACCAAAACTTTACTTTCAGTTTACTTTTGTCAGAAGAATCCATCCTTTTTGTATGAAGAAAATGTTGCCAAAACCATTTCTGAAATATTCAGTGATTTTCTGCTTTGGAGATGTATAGAGTTCTTTCTAGGCTGTTTTTATGGAATATAAACTTGGTAAATGAAAGGATACCCTGAGTCTTCCATGTGAAGTGGATAGAGGGAAGAAAAGGGGCTGGAGATTTGAGGGCATAAGGGACATAAGGACATTTTAAAACATTCATCTTGACCCCTTAAGACAAAAATAAGTCTTTAGCTAAGTACCATAACAAGACCTAAGATTTAGTTACGTGTGTGTTCTTTCCACAGACATTCTGAAAGGTAGTGATTCACTGGATATGCAGCAGACTTTGCATTTACTCATGTCATATTTTCACCAATTGTATGTGTGTATGAATGTGACATTACTTTTACAAGTTCTTGACTGATCCTTTCATGAATGATGTGATTGCCTGTAGAGACCTAAATGCATTCCCATGTACAGCACTACTTACTGTTTTATATGTTTCCTGAGATTG
The DNA here is from genome assembly GCA_024336885.1 of Actenoides hombroni. Classification (NCBI taxonomy): domain Eukaryota; kingdom Metazoa; phylum Chordata; class Aves; order Coraciiformes; family Alcedinidae; genus Actenoides; species Actenoides hombroni. The sequence goes on from WUAM01000359.1 coordinate 35,637,090, forward strand.
TAAATTTTAACTCAACATCCACATCTTTTCCATTTTTTGTAACCATTATTTGTGGGTGTGGTTCACTGCTGTTTGAAAAGAATTATAGTAAACTCTTCTAACCTTTTGCATTTTGGAAGGTTGTTGCAGTTGGAAGATTGTTGATTTAAATGGTTTGTCCTGAATTTCAATCAGATTTTTTTGTATCTTTATTAAATTGATCTTTTCTTTGTCTGTTTTATTCCTATTATGGCAATTTCTTCTTACTTGAAGTCAACTAATGTATACTGTAATATTTGGCACTTTTTCACTGTTACATTGCCAGGACAATGCCTGAAGAGTTGCGTAATAGTTCCCCATGGCTTACTATCCTCCTTAACTCCCTATGTATGTCACATTATTTCTTCTGCAGCATCTGCCAATTATACTGAGCAAAAAAATATGCTCTTTCTATATTCCATCTTCAGTTATTTGAAGTGAAGCAATTGTGTGCTTGTGACCAGTCGGCCATGTTTGCCAAGGCTGTGATAGACACAGCTCTCTTAGTCTACCTTGTGGAGAGTTAACAGGTATGTATTGTGCCAAGAACAATTTGCTTCTCTGTTTACAGCAGCTGATTTCAACGTTATGCCTGTAAAGAAAAATATATTACTAATATTTTGCTTAATAACATATTTTCAACTATCTAGCAACAAATAAAAAAAAAAAATTGATTTCCTTTTGGTTCACATTGTGATTACAAGCTGTTATATCAGAATGCCCATATTTCTTCACCCTTAGAGCATCCTTTTAAGCCTGACTATTCTTACCTAGCCTTTCCTGTCAGGGCAAGAGAGCATAACTGCAAACATTATTTGCCATTTTAACTTTCTGAAGCTGCTAAATACTGTGAAACTAAAATTTCTTCCACCCAAATAAATTAAGCAGTATATATGCAACTATTCCTCAGGGACATGACATTACGATAAAGATAACTCTTTATAGCAAGATATATGCAAGTTAGATCTGTATCTCCTAAGTTGTTTTTCATTCTCACAGGCTCCTGATGTGTTTCTGTAGGTAAGATTTAAACTGCTTGTGCTTTTTAACACCTTGTTACATTTAAAGATTTCATCCTATCAAAACTGTTGAGCATTATATTAATGCTATCTAAGCACGATCTACAGAACAATAAATGTCAATGAGGCCTGATACATGTTTCTTCTGCAAGAGTGGAGGGAAACCAGGGACCTCTGAATGGATTATGTGTTGGTCTAATATTTAAAGTTCAGTTCAAGTCAAGAGGAAAATACATTCTCTATTCTGTTACAGTCAAAAAGTGCATTTCTTCTTTAGTAAGTATGAATGTACTTAAGAAACTTCTGGAACAATTGCACCTTAACAAGGCACTTTAGAAAACCAACATGAACACTACTTTCAACTGACACACCATTTGATATCACACAGTAAAAATTATTCCCTGAAATGTATGCTATTTAGCTTGCACCTTAGTGCATACACCTTGCTTATTTGGTGAGAAAATGATGGGGTTTGCATATCAAATTAAACAATTCTGAAAACTGTTTCAAATATCTTCTGATTACATCCTGATCTATGTGATTGTAATTCAAATGGTCTGTAAGGAAAAGTATGTGCATTGTCTAGTTTGTAACCTGAAGTACAGATATTGTATTTATAGTATTAAAGATCTAGCTTTTCAACATTTCATCTTTTGCTATAGAGAGTAAAATGTATCTTGAGAAATCAGGGAGTATATAACAGTGAAGAAAGTGACTTGGCCTTTCAGTGGTGCTGATAACAACTGAAGTGAAAATTAATTTGATTGTAACACTCGATTCGATTAATCTACAACACAAACCCTGACAGACATTGGCACCATTTAGCTGTTAATCAGCCTCTGCTCAGGGGAGGTCTAGAGCTGGATCACTGGCAGTGCTAATAGTCAAGTACTTGGTAAAACCTCTCCAGGGCTTGTCTGTGCTTTGATTTAGCTCAGTGATAGTGAGCCCTCAAAAATATTTTTCTGGTGTTTAAACTGAGACATTCCTACTGTGAGAGAGGTGTTGTAACACTGCAGGCCACAGCACTGGATCTGATTCTGGGTCTGGTTCTGTACAGGCTTATCTTTCTACCTAATGCATTTAGTCAGTCATCAGTCAACAAAAAACTTTTTCCACTTAGCTTTGAAATTTTTCTGTAATTGTTTTTAAAGTAAAATAGTAAAGAAATAAGTTCTGAATTTGGATGAAGTCAGATATGATACAGTTGTTCTTCACTAACAGGTTTATTAAAAAAAGTTTCATTTTCATATCTAAATGGATGTCTAATTAGTTGAGTGCTAAACATGTTTGGTCTCTGAAGATTAAGATCACATTTCAGAAACCTCTCTGCTCTGCAAAATCTATGCCACGTCAGACAGCTTTACATTCATAAAAGGAACATAAGTTAATATTCTAATTAAAAGAAATTATGAGTACTCTAAGTTACAGGAAGTCTCCAGGTGCTTTATGCATGGTGGAATTCTCACTGTGTGAAGGAGTTCATAGGAAGTTTCTCCAGAATAGAGACTCCCATTTAGGAATTACACTACTGAAGAAGTCACTACTCTGAAAAAAATGGTGTGCAGCTCTAATAATATGGAATTGTCTTTGTTAGTCCTTAGCTCAATAAAATACAGAAGACATGCCAGAAATCAGTTCATAAAGGCAAAGCATACCATTCTTCTTTTTTTATTTTATTCTACATCTGGTAATTAATTATTTGGTTTTGCATTTTAGCAGACTAAAACATATCCTGTGTTCCATCCAAATCTTGTCCAATAGTATGAATAAATATAAGTTAATGTGGCAAATATTGATATCCCACTTTGTCATGGTTTGAGACTATACAGCCAGCAACAAAACAACCACACAGGCTCTTGCTCACTTCTACCTCTCTCCAGTGGGATGAGGAAGAGAAAATACAACTAAAGGTTTGAGGGTCAAGACAAAGGGCAGGGAGGGTTCACTCACCAGTTATGGTCATAGGCAAAAGACAGACTTGACTTGGAAAAAACAAATTTAATTTAAACAACAAAACCACCACCAATTCACCAATTGAATCAGAGTAGGACAATGATAAATACAAACAGATCTTAAATATAAATCTTCCACCCACCCTTCCCTTCTTAGAGGGCCCAGCTCTGCTAACTCTTCCCTCCTAGCAACACAGAGTGGCAGGGAATGGAGGTTGCAGTCAGTCCCAGTCCATTCCAGATTGTTTCTGCCACTCTTTCCTCCCCAGGGGGAAAACTGTTCACAGCCCTCCCCAGCAGCAATGTGGCATCCATCCCACCGCAAACAGTCTGCTATGAAATTCTCCTGCCACTGTGGGTCCCTTCTGTGGTCTGTAATCCTCTCAAGCAATGGACTGCTCCAGTGCAGGCTTGTGTCAGAGTCAAAGACATCTTCAGGATCAATTTCCTGCTCCAGTGTGGGGTCCTTCACAGGCTGCAGACGGGATTCTACCCCACCATTGATCTCTAAGGGCTGCAAGGGATCAGCCTGACATCTCACCACAGGCCAGAAGGGAATGGCTGCCCTGCCATGCTTCCCCCCTCCTTCCTCACTGACCTGTGTGTCTGCATGGTTGTCTCTCTTACATCCTACTCCTTTCCAAAACAGAAGAGCTGCCAAAGCAAAGAAACTTGGCCAGCAGGATTCCCCTCTTAAATAAGTTATCACAGAAATGCTGATTGATTTGGCCTTGGCCAGACATGGGTCTGTCCTGGAGCTGGGAGCTTCCCAAAGCTTTTTACAGGAACCACGCCAGTAGCCCTCTCCCGGGCTACCAAAACTCCCCAGACACAGATTTAGTACATACTCCGTGTGATATGATAGACATAACAAAAGTGAGTGAAATTAATGAAAGTGTACCTTTTGCCCAACACAGCATTGATGATTGACAAGCTCTGCAGGTTTTCTTCTTGCTAAACTGCAAAGGACTCACTCAGAAAAGCAAACCATGAAAATCAAGTCATGAGTCAGTCAGAGTATCATGAGAAAGTGCTAGGCAGATATCCTGTGGCAGACACAGAGCATCAGGAGTGAAACTGAGGCCTGAAAATTTAATGGCAGATATGCCTACTCATTTCTTATTTTACTACATTTCTGATCTCCTTAGTCGTGTAATCTGTTCACCCCAGAGGTCCCATAAGAGGCAAAAAAATCCTAAGAGTTTTTAAGCTTAATCAGGAGACTCATCTGGCATAGCTGGGTGACGGTCAGTAGTCTCTGACCAGGAACAGAGAAGACAATCTGATGCAGGAGCCACTTGATATGCCTTAACTGAATCTTCAGGAGCTTGTCTGGTAGAGCAATACCAACTAGGACCCAAAGGCATTCAGGTGCCTAATGTCCTACTGACAGTTTTCTTTCTGTTAAAATATTTTTTTTTCCCTTGATGCTGTGCTTTGTCCTCATTGAGAGGTTAAATTACTTTGTCTCTAACATTGATATTCTTTAATCTGAGAATAACAAAACATCTGCCTAAGATGAAAAATAGGAAGGTGCAAACCTGTGAATATAAATGAGTTTGTAAATTCCTAAAAAAGGATCCTATTTTAACCTTCTTTTTCCACTTCATAATATGTCATAGTTTCATATTATAATTGAATCTCTGATTGAAAGTCAATACTTTATAAAACGAAGAGACATAAGGCAGTAAGTAAAATAATTAAGCAGGCATTTGTTGCTGAACTTTTAACTTTCACAAGGCAAAAAGCTGTAATATATAAGGCCTGAAAAAGGAGAGTGCAGTAGAATTACTGAAAATGACAGTCATAATTAAACATACACTTGTTTCTGTGTGCACACTGTTAAGCATACAGTAGGGTTGGATTCAGAAGAATTACTTGATGATAGTTTAAGGAATATATTTCACCTTCTGTGGCAAAATTTTGCAGTAGCTTCTGACTGCCCTCTATCCAATTCCAATTTTGTTGTATGTGGCTCTTTTTCCTACTTGTCTTTGATCTATAGATAAAGCAAGGGGAATCACTTTGTCTTTAATGTGCCAGAAACCTAATATTTCTGTACTGTATGCATTTCTTTAATGTAGCTACTATCCAAAAGGGACATTGGTGTAAAGTGTAAGACATGAACACAAATCAGGGCAAGCAAATGAATGTAAATAATCTCTAATAGAGATACATTCCATTATAAATAAGTATTAGTTTTACATTATATTGCAAGAGAAAGAAAAGAAATGAAGGGAAAGGAAGATAGAAAGGGATGTGTCTACAACTCTTTGGGGAAAGGAAGATAGAAAGGGATGTGTCTACAACTCTTTGGCCAAAGGCTTGTAAGTGTCACTGATCACATTTTAATGTTGAGATTTTATGCATTCAGAATATTAAATCTTCTATTACATTTCCAAATAAAACCTCATGTGGAATACATGTTATAGTAATATCATGCTCTCCAAATAAATTAATGTATGCATATTCTGAGGAAATGGGAATGTTTTTAATTTATAAACTGAGAGGTTTGCTTAGAGAATTAGTTATATGAACATCTTCTGCAAACATCCTGGGACAGTGTAGACTCTCATTACATTTTCTGTACTAAACTCCATTTCTTGAATAATCTCTGTCTCCTGGGCAATTATTCATTCCCATTTAAGAGAAAAAGGCATGTGCTCAATGTCAAACAGACATCCAGTCTCTTTGAAGAGGGAGCAGTGCACACGGAACAAGCCATAATAACTGATCAAGAAAAAGATGAAGTTTGGGCAGAACTTGGGTGAAATTCCACTTCTTCTGAAAGCAAATTTCTCATGAGTCCTAATGGAGTATTGAGTATTGTAGCTAATGTACTGGAGTATCTCAGTTGTGCTGCATTTCCTACTCATGTGTTTTTTGAATTATTTGGATCATGTTTGACATAAGCAATATCTATTTAAAAATAGTAGGAAGGTCCAGTTGCTGAATCAGTGATCTTGTTTAGCTCCTTAGCAGTTTACTACCTTCCCATTCAGCATTATTCTGTCACCTATATGAATCTCAACAGTTTGTTCAGATAGTATCCAGCAGAGTTAGAGGAATTATTTATCCTAAATAGAAAAAAACATTTCATGTTTTCAAACACCATCCTTTTCTGTAACTAGACAAACCCCAAGTTTTTTTTCACTTTTACAGAAAAAGGGAAATAACAAGTAGCTGTAGTAGAATAACAAGTAGCTGTCAAATCACTACCTTTTTTAAAGGAAATCAAGATTAGGGTTCCTGGTTTTCTCTGAAATCCTGGGTTAGTAACTTAAAATACTCGATGAATGTTCTGGTTGAGGCTGTCTGTCTCTGAAGGCATCTCATCTAGACATATGTAACTGTTCATTTGATTATATTAGAAAGTTTCTTCTAGGATCAATGTTCCTTCCTCTAGTTCTCTAGGAGTACCTGTGTCATATCTTCATGGATTTCTAAGTCCATTAGTCTGTGACTGATGTAGATTTCTGTTAATGTGTGCATGATGATGGCTCTAGACAGATCAAACTGTCTTGCACCAGTTACTTTGGCAATCTGGTAGTGCTTACAGCACAATGATTTCAAATGGTAGCACTCTCCAAAGTAGTCTCTGTGAAAAGTGAAGGAAGTTCCTGAGACCTCTGAAATCAAAGACTAAAAGTCCATGGTGAAATTGTGGCAGATTTATAGCTAAAAAATTCAGCACAACAGATACCTTTCTATGTAATATCTCTCCCCATGGGCAGAGTATGGTAGTGTGGTGCATGTGACAGGATGAAGACACGCTCTCAGGGGAAGTAACGAGATAAGCTACTGGTCATGACATAAAACTCATGAAATTAGCAAGATGAACTGGAAGTAGCCAAGAATACTAGTACTATAAAATAAAATTGTTTATTTAATAGGATCACTTAACAGGAACCAGTGAGCAATATTCTTCTTTCAAGGGGACTAGAATTTCACTTGTGTGGAAGACTTCAGTTTCCCTTAAGGGCAAGAGCTATAGCCAAGCACTGGAGAGGAAATAAGTTAGAAGCTGAAGTACTGTAACACATATTTGTGAAAGTAGCAGCCATTCTTCTAGTGACTCAGGTTTGAACAGAGACTCTCCAGAGTGAAAACCATCAAGTTCGACAGAAACCATTTCCATTCTTTTCTATTATGCCTGCTACTCTCATTAACTCTGCAATCTGAAATGCTGACATTAACCATTGAATTTCTGCCAGGATGGTGACTCCACCTGCCACTGCCATGACCTTCATCTTGGGAAGTGCTGCCCTACAGCTTGAACTAAGAATCTAGATACATAGCTGAGACCTGTAAAATACTTCTAATCTCTGTAAATGTGTAGAAGTCTTTGAACAATGCATGTTTTGTCAGCACACTGAGTGTGTGAAGGGGAGAAAGAAGAGAAATGCCTGGGCAGGGAAGATACCATCAGGGAGCAGCGGGAGTGGAGATGCTCCTCAAGGTGACCTGATGGAGGTCAAGCCAGGCCCTGCCTCCACAGGGAGCAGCACCATGTGGGGCTGGGATGTCGACAGTGACAGGTACCAAAACCACACTGAGTTTGCTGCCCCACAGCCCTCCAATACCCCTGGGGGCCATTTATTTGATAGGGATTGCCTGAGGCTGTCAGTGCCTCTTCTGTTGGTACTCACAGAGCTGGAGCTCAGACAGTATGAGCAATAGGCATACCTGCCCACAGGTGCCTGGTAAACCCAGCTCAACCCCACTCAGGGCAAGGGCATCCCAGCTCAGCCTGCCCCTAGCAGTGGCAAATATAACCACAGTCACTGGGATTTGTAGAAATTTCCAGCATTGAGAATTTGTACTTTCATTTAGGAGAGAACAACACGAATATGTGAGAGCAAGGAATCTGTGAGCACACTGGATGTCTATGCAGTGTAATGACTCACCTTCCTGGAAAGTAAAAGACAAAATGAAAAAGCTTCGGTTCCAGGAAGTATGTCTTTTTGCAATGTGCAAAACCAATTTATTGTATTAACAAGTTTTAGAATGGAAGAAACTGATACTTCTGGTACCATGAGAATCAGAACGGAAAAAATAACTTAGAAATTCAAGTAAGAGTTTTGTGTAGAGAAGAGGAGAAAAAATTAATCAGCTTGTGAAAGAGACAGTATGTGAGGAAGAACCCATTCACAGAATTTCTGCTAATACATGCCCATAAGCTTTTAGGAATAAATCATCGTGATTTATTATTTTCTATTAAATATGCTGTTTTGTAGAGACATATTAGATCTCAGCACAAGATTTCAGATTAGTTTGTGTGACAGAGAGTTTTTCCTGGCTCGTTACATTTGTCCCACTTAGTGTTCAAGGCATTTGAATGTAGTTTGGATGAAGAGTACGGACAAGTGTGTGCTTTGCCGGAGGCTTCAATTCTCACTAATAAGGAACTAAGTTTATAAAGGCAATTTTATACATTTCATGAGGTTGTTTATTATATCCTGACTTTAAGAGTGAAAGAAGACTGTAGGGCTTAACTTGACCAGAAGTTAGTTATTGTTATAAACCATAGAAACAGTAGAGAATTACACTGAATTCAATTTTATGTATCAAAGATTTTGACAAAAGATAAACAGAATTCAGTAGATTATAATAAATAAACTGCAAAGAATAGACAAGCTTAATGAAAAGCAGTCCCAACCAGGCCTGATGCCTCTTACTAGTAGCACCTATCCCCAGTTACAACATGTATCGTAGAAATGTGCTTACATAAACTGACTTAAACATAATGAATCACTATGCCTGAGACACATAAAACAATGAAAGATAGCATGGGTTATAATAACACGTGTAAGTATGAAAGAAGTTGCAAGAAAAATTTAAAATATTAAAGTATATTTGGTATTTTGGTGAAGAGGAAAAAAATTCCCTGAGCTGAAATTACTCTGGTGCACAGCCTAAGGCATACCAGCAGAGATTAGCTTAACAGATCTGTAATTATATTCAGAGAGAGTAACTTATGGAGTCCGTTTCATTTTCTGTTTTGACACACTATTAATTTAAATGGGACAATGGAAAACCATAATTGCATAATCCGTGACTTTTCCATGTTTTAAAATCAACCTCTCTCATATCATTCCTTTTCTGCTTTAACTGTCCACTAGGACTAATTGAAAAGGAAATGAGCATACATCTGGCCTCAATCAGTATTTCTGATTCATTGAACAAGAGATTACAGGAGTCTTGTTTATATTTAAGACCTACTGCTGAGGCAACCTGTGGATACTAGTGCTGAGAAGTTAACATGGTCCTAGTCCTGAAAGCAAAATCCCTTTGGGTTACCCAACAAGAGTGGGTGAAAAAGGGGTGCAAAGACAGTGGAGAGGAGAGAGGACTTAGAGGAAAAACAGAGAAACCTCATTTTTGTTTAGCTTCCTACCACCAAATTAATTTTTTTTCCTCTTTTTCTTATGTTTGTTTCCAGGGTTAATTAGTACAATTGTGACAAAGTGCTTGAATTAAGAAGAATGTATTTTAATTAAACTGTGAAAAGACTATACACTTGTGTTTTCACTATTTCTTTCTTTAGCAGAAGAATAGGGTATATAATTAACATCTAGAAGAGGCTGCAATAAGAGTTAGAAAAACTCCAGTGCTGGGTCCAGACTTACTGTTTATGAAAAACAGGATCTATTACTGTGTTATGATAGCTGTATATCTGTAAAAAATCCAAATTAGTTCATTAAAAACAACAGAGTATTCGTAGCATCTAATTCTTTGTGTTTCTACTTATGCTGCCACTCTATCAGCTGACTGCCCTCTTCTGCTGCCACTTTGATTTCTTCTACTTCTGCATAAACAAAGCACATGAGGTACATTAACTGCTGTTGGAAGACATACTCATGATTTCTCCCTTTGCTAGTTTACTCCTCTGTTTTTTAGCCTTTTGGTGTCACAGTTGTCTAGTGCCAGCCTACTGATTTGACAAAAACAAAACTCACCCCTGACAACAAAAATCCTTAACAGTACAAGAAAGTCATATTTCCCTTCTAATTTATATATATATACATATGTGTGTGTGTGGAGTGTAAATATTCTATGTTTGACATTTTCTTTCTTCAGGCCTTGTATCTTTATCAGTTGTTTAACTCTTCCACAAAACACCAATAAAGAAGGACATGCTTCAACTATTTCTTGAGACTGTGGCTGGAGTTTATTAAGGTAGTGGCACTTCAGATAGCAAAGACAGCAAAAGTTATTCAGTGTTTTTCATATGCCCTGATATAGATAAAATATTGCTTAAGCAAATATGTTTTTGACTGTAATAATGATAATTGGAAAAGATAAAAAAAAACTTCTCTAATTTCTTAACAATAATTAGCAAGCTAACACATCAACTTATTTTTTTTCACCAAACAACAGTTGAAAGTAATTTTCAAATGTGATATGAAAAAATGAGTCTGATGTACCTGTCTGTTGGATTTTTCTTATTTATAACATAAAAGTCTTTGCCTTTCTTAATACTTATACTTTGATCTTTTATATCTACTTATCTTTGAACAATGGAATTGCACAAGAACTTAGGTAAATTCAGATATAAAAAAAGTAAACACTTCTCAGTTCTAATTAATGAATCTTACTTTGCATTTGATTGTAGATTGTTTTAGACTAAATAAGCTAATTCTGTTTATGTTTTCTCTCTAAAAACAACCATATTGAGTCAGATTTTCAAGACAGCTCAAGTCTCATAGTTTATCTATGGCAAGATAAAATTCTTTAAAAAGTAGGTCAAAGCATTCTGTGGAAATCTGACACTCACTGTTAAATCATGGCTGTATTAATCTTTGCAGGATAGTGTACAATAACAGACGATGATTTTCTTTTAATTTAACTGCTAGTTTTCATCATCTTGACTAGGTCTGTACTTCTCAGAGGCAGCCTCAACCTGCCTATGCAAAATGCTGCCTGTAAGGCATCTGCAATATATTTTTCTTTCTTGACATATTAGGTTCCCCCAGATTGTGTAAAAATGCAATAGGGAGGGGTCTTAGAAGTCAGATGGGAGATGATATGTCAACCTGTCCTTTCTTTCTGAAATAACACAGCACAGGACGTATACATTGTGCCTTGAACTCTTCTCCAGCCTCAAGGCAACTTGGTACTATGTCTCTTGGTATTTATTTATTTATTTATTTCAGATAGACCCTAAATTATTTATCATTTGCCAGCAGTGTGCCCAGGTGACCAAGAAGGCCAACAGCATCCTAGCCTGTATCAAAAACAATGTATTCACCAAGAGCAGAAAAGTGACTGTGCCCTTGTACTCAGCACTGGTGAGGCCACAGTGTAAATACTGTGTTCAGGTCTGGGTGCTGCAGTATAAAATAAACATTGAGGTGCTGGAGTGGCTTCAGAGAACGGTAATGAAGCTGGTAAGGGGTCTGGATAAAATGTCTTATGAGGAGCAGCTGAGGGACCTAGGATTATTCAGTCTAGAGAAGAAGAGGTTGAGAGGAGACCTTATTGCTCTCTACAACTACCTGAAAGGAGGTTGTAGTGACATGGGTGTCAGTCTCCCAGGTAACGAGTGATAGGATAAGAGGAAATGGGCTTAAGTTGCACCAAGGGAGGTTTAGGTTGGGTATTAGGAAAAAATTCTTTATTGTGAGAGTGGTGAGGCATCGGAACAAGCTGCCCAGGAATGTGGTGGAATCACCATGCCTGGAGGTGTTCAAAAAACGTGTTGATGTGGCACTTCAGAACATGGTTTAGTGGTCGTGATAATGTTTAGGAGATGGTTGGACTTGATGAACTTGAAGGTCATTTCCTACCTTAATGATTTTGTGATTTTATGATTCTAACAGCTGTTTTTGCAGATGGACTGAAAGATGTATTAGTCTAAACCACTGGGTGGCACAAAGAAGCCAATGTACACTTGAGTCTGATTACACATTTGTTTTCTGTCATTTATGGATGATATACTCTTTCTCTGAAAAATCTGAGTGCCTGTCAGTCTTAAAGTACTACGCCAATAACTGAAGTACAGCTATTTCCTTTTGTTTGCATAAGTAGGTTGATCTGAGGTACATGGAATCTGCTAAATGACTGGAAGTGTCAGTATGTCTGTGCTTTAGGATGAGTTTGAAGGGAGGAAGGAGGAAGACATGAGTAGTGTTAATGTTTTAATATATCTCTAAATGATTCCTGCTCACTGTCCCTATTTTTGTCTTCTTTATTCCTCATTCACCTGTTCTCACGGTAATTTGTATTGCATTCTGATGGGCTGCTGGTTATGTCATGCTTAAAGACAGAATTACTTTGCATTACTTTGCAGCTTCCTAGTACTTTCACAGTATTAATTATATTATCCTAACTTTTTTAATCCCTGAAATAGAGGCATTTATATTCTCATTTAAGGAGTGGACAACTGAGGCATGACTTGTTTAAACAACCTGCTCAAATCTGACATGAACCCTTATAGTGGACTAGGGATTTATTATCTTTTACCTCACTGGTACCATTGACAGGTCGAGGCTGCATTTGCTTTCTTCCATGTTCCTATCAGATTAATTTTCTTATCTTTCCCCTAGTCCTTTTAAATTTCTTTTGTCTGAGTTCCAGTATTTCTTTCAAAAGATTGAAAGTATTACTTGTATAAGAGATTAAAGATATCTCTTTAGATTTTAAATATCTTGCATTGCTCTGATAATACAATTGGAGTTCCGGGCTTATAATTTTCATTTTGTGTTTTGTATTTAAACAGAAGTGAGATTGAAAGTATCAGAAATAGATAACTGTATGTTATGTTTTCTGTCTCTGAATTTGTTTTAAGATATTATGAGAAGCACCTGATTCAGCTAAATAGTTTTCTATTTCATATTAGGGTTTTTGTCATATTTTATTCCCCTTGGGAATATATTAATTCTCTTTTCTGACTGGAATGTATATTTGATGAAGTTCTGTCTCTTGGTGATCACTTTACATTTCAGAAAAATCTTTCTCTATAGTAAATTCTTATGAGAAGCAATTTAGTGATGACATCCTTCTCCTGTTCTTCCTTTTGCCCATTTAAAACTGGCTTTATGAAAACATCCAAGCTATTCTAGTTTGTGCACTCATTTATATTTGGGTACAATAGAGAAATTATCATACTGAATATGCTTAAAGTGGAACTCTTCTGCTTCAATTCAAAGTCATGATGTGAAGGAAGGGGATTAAATTATGGTGGTTTGTTTTTTTGTCTTTTCAGGATCTTGTGTTCTGGCTTTGGTCTGCCTTTTTCTATACCACATACTGTGAAGTTTTGATTAGTATTTTAATTTTTTTGTTACTGAAGTTGTGAAGAACTTTCCAGGCTTCCTGTTATTGATATCAGGAACAGAGTATTTAGGGCTTATTAGAGTTGGACAGTTCACACTTGGTGTGAACAAAATGGATGCTTTGGTCCCTTTCAGAATTATTTCAAGGAGGAATTAGAGAACATCTAGTTTTTGTTTTCCAGTTTACCTTCCTAGATGGCTTCTCACAAATGGTATCAAGTTGCACAAAGAGGTTTTGCATTCCTTAGAGCTTTTGGACAATGGAACCCCTCTACTGTGCAGTTGGTGGGATAATAGGCAGCTAGCCTACGTGGGAGAGATGCTAAAGGAGAAAGGAAAACCCATGAGATTAATACATGGCTTAAGGGTTGGTGCCACCGATGGAACCTTGTTTTTTTTAACCACAAGGAGGTTTTCATGGCACTGGGTCTATTGGTGACAGGTGAGGTTCATCTGTCCAACAAAGGGAAAAGAATCATAGAATCCTTGCAAGTGAGTTAGCAGGGCTCATTGACAAGGCTTTAAACTAGTTTTGAAGGGGGATGGGGTTGTTACTGGCCTTGCCAGTGAGAACCCTGTTCATAGTAACCCAACACTGGTGGAGCAATATATAGGTGTCTTGGATGGCCAGAGGGTACACCACTCCTCAAGGTTGAAAATTATGTATTTGACTCCCTCCCTGAAATGTTTATATACCAATGCACGCAGCACGGGCAATAAACAGGAGGAGCTGGAGGCCATCGTGCAGCAGGAACACTATGATATAGCTGCCGTTATGGAAACCTGGTGGGATGGCTCACATGAACGGAGTGCTGGGATCAAGAGCTACCAACTTTTCAGAAGGGACAGGTCTGGAAGAAGAGGTGGTGGAGTGGCCCTCTATATTAGAGAGGTATATGAATGCCTGCAAATGAATGTGACTGATGATAGCAATGAGTCTCTGTGGGTAAGAATCAGAGGGAAGGCCAACAGGGCTGATATCATGGTGGAAGTCTGTTACAGACCACCCAATCAGGATAAAGACACAGACAAAATTTTTTTATAAGCAATTAGGAGAGATTTCAAGATCTCTACTCCTTGTTCTCATGGGGGACTTCAACCTCCCAGACATCTGTTGGAAGTACAATACAGCAGAGAGAGAACAGTCCAGGAGGTTCCTGGAGTCTGTGGGAGATAACTTCTTGATGCAGTTGGTAAGGGAGCCAACCAGGGAAGGTGTCCTCCTTGACCTACTGCTTGTGAACAGAGAAGGACCTGTTGGAGAAATAACCGTTGGAGGTCAACTGGGGAATAGAGATCATGAAATGATAGAGTTTTCAATTCTTGGGAAAGTTAGGAGGGGTGTTAGTGAAACCTCCACCTTGGACCTTTGGAGAGATGACTTTGGTCTATTCAGGACGCTGCCTTCGGAGAGTCCCTTGGGAAGCAGTCCTCAAAAACAAAGGGGCCCAGGAAGGTTGGGCTTACTTTAAAAATGAAGTTATGAAGGCTCAGGAGCAGGCTGTCCCTATGTGCCAGAAAATGAGCCAGCAGGGAAGACTGGGCTGGTTGAGCAGGGAGCTTTTGCAGGAACTCAGAAGTAAAAAAAGAGTGTATCAACTTTGGAAAAAGGATCAAGTGAATCAGGAAGCATTTAAGGATAGTGTAAGGTCATGTAGGAAGAAAATTAGAGATGCAAAATCTCAGTTAGGACTTAATCTGTCCATCTCTGTCAAGGATAATAAAAAATTATTTTATAAATACATTAATAACAAAAGGAGTGTCAGGGAAAATCTCACTCCTTATTGGATAAGGGGGAGAACATAGTAACGGAAGATAAGGAAAAGGCTGAGGTGCTTAACACCCTTTTTGCCTCGTTCTTTAACAAAAAGACTAGATAACCTCAGGATAACTGGGCTCCTGAGTTGGTAGGTGGGGATGGGGAGCAGAATACCCCTCCTGTAATCCAGGAGGAAGTAGTTAGTGACCTGCTGTGCCACTTAGATCTCAACAAGTCCATAGGTCCATATGGGATTCATCCTAGGGTGCTGAGGGAGATGGCAGAAGAACTGGCTAAGCCGCTCTCCGGCATTTATCACTGTTCCTGGTTAACCCATAGGAGGTCCCAGATGACTGGAGGTTGGCCAATGTGACTCCATCCACAGGAAGGGCCAGAAGGAGGATCAGGGGAACTATAGGCCTGACCTCGGTGCCTGTCAAGGTTATAGAGCGGATCATCCTGAGTGCCATCACACAGCATATGGAAGACAACCAGAGGATCAGGCCTAGACAACATGGGTTTAGGAAAGGAAGGTCCTGCCTGACTAATCTCATATCCTTCTATGACTGGGTGACCCACCTAGTGGAAGAGGGAAAGGCTGTGGATGTGGTTTACCTCAACTTCAGAAAAGCCTTTGACACAGTCTCCCACAGCATCCTCCAGAAAAGCTGGTAGTCCATGGCTTGGACAGGTGCAACCTTCTCTGGGTTAAACAGTGGTTGGATGACCAGGCCCAGAGAGTGGTGGTGAATGATGCTGCAGCCAGTTGGCATCCAGTGGTGTACCCCAGGGATCAGTACTGACCCAGTCCTATTCAACATCTTTATTGATGACCTGGATGTGGGGATTGAGTCTACCCTCAGTAAATTTGCAGATGAAACCATATTGGAAGGGAGTGTCGATCTTCCAAAGGGTAGGAAGATGCTGCAGAGAGACCCGGGCAGGCCAGATTGATGGGCCAAGGCCAACAGTATGAAGTTCAACAGGACCAAGTGCCGGGTCCTGCACTTTGGCCACAATAATCCCATGCAGCACTACAGACTGGGGGAAGAGTGGCTGGAGAGCAGCCTGGTGGATAGAGACCTGGGAGTGCTGGTTGACAACCAGTTGAACATGAGCCAGCAGTGTACTCAGGTGTCCCAGAAGGCCAATGG
>WUAM01000359.1:35653371-35664732 GCA_024336885.1 Actenoides hombroni
AGGGAAGGGAAGGGAAGGGAAGGGAAGGGAAGGGAAGGGAAGGGAAGGGAAGGGAAGGGAAGGGAAGGGAAGGGGCAATCACTAGTGATTGCTTATTGTTTTATAGATTTATTATGAAAAAAAGTTGGTGTGTCCTGCCCTCCTAACGTCTTATACCTCAGTCATCCATACTTTCCAGTCATCATCTGTTTATACTCACTTGGAATATTCCTTGAGTACTTATAACACTAAATCAAGCAAAAAACCCAGAACAACTCTCAATCCAAGTCTGTTTTCTAACAATTTTTTTATTGTCATCCAGTAAAATGGCATGCCCTGTAAACAAAAAATGATCCACCAACATTTTTTTGGTATGTCTTCTAAGTTAGAAAGGTGAACAATATTGAGACTTTCCAGCTATGGGCTTATGAAATGAAAATCAATAGTAGTGTTAAGTGTCACTGAATGATTGGCTATAATAAACATCATTTCCATCAGACCTTATAGGTAATACTGACACATTATATTGGAGTGGCTTTTTATTGTGCTGTTGTTATTGGCCTACAAAAAAATGAAGATAATCCTACCACTTACAGCACACTGGAGTGTTCAGTGGAAGCCTCAGACAGCTAAAGTCCTATCATAGACAAAACTGTGTTCCAGCAGTAATCCTCTTTATGTTACATTTTGCTGTAATGTCAATTTTATAACTATTACAGCCAGCACTTTACCTTGCAGCTATGGAGCATTGCAAGGCTAAAAGGAAATAAAAATGCTATCAAAATATTCACCCTTTTTTTAAAATTTATTTTTTTTATTCTGTCACTGGTATTGTGCTGATGTTAGAGTTACAGACAAATATAAAGTGAGGGAGTTAAGTTAATTGAGATCTCTATATTATGTGTGTTTGTGTGTGCAGTTTTGTGTTCTTATTTGAACAGAAAATATATTTCATAAATAGCTTTTGGGGGGATAAATTATAGAAATATACTGTAGACTGAGAAAAGGTAAGAAAAAAATCTTATAGTTAAAACTTTTGAGAACTTTAGTATATTAGTCTGAAATTGCCAGAAAAAAAAAAAAAAAAGAAGACATCACAATTTAAACTAAGTACATTCAATGAAAACCAAATTTAATATTAGAACTCTTAAACTCTTCATTGAATAGGATAAGTCTCATTTAATTTCTTATTCTGCATTATTGAGAATAAAATGGGAAAATATGCTTTGGTAAACACAGATTGCATAAAGACCAAATTCTACTACCTTCAACCTAGAAATTCTTGAGGCTTTGCTATCATTTCAGTATTTGTAGAGGCATAGTACCTATAGTGTTGTTAAAGACATTGAACAGCTGTGTTTCAAAGGAGCCAAAGTGACATCAGTGCAACGGACTGGCAGCATTATCCATACTGAAGATATTCACATATCAGAAATTTAAAAACTCTACCTTTTTGTGTTTTGGGAGCAAGTAACCACTACTTTGCTGAATTAGAATATGAGAAAGGACATTTTACTTTTTCACTGGGGCAAGACATGAAAATCAAAGTAGTCTGCAAATGAAGAACACAGCATCATGAGACAATTTTCTGAAAGCAGATCTGAAATAACTAGCACTAAACTATGGTCAGTGTATTTCTGGCTAGCTGCCCATGGTTAGCTACTTAAATTCACTGCAGAACAGCAGGGAAAAAAAAACAACAACATGGGAAAAGGATAAAATCCAGGCTATGTCGTATTGTCTTCAACATACTTAATTAAGAATTGAGGAAGATAGAATGGTGAAGTCAAAATGAAACTCACAGTATGTGAATCAGAGAGAATTAGGGGAATATCATTTAGCAGAATCTATGGCAATGAATATATCTAAGAGTCATAAAAGTTTTATATTCAGATATCATTACAAAAACATTAGGATCATTGTAGAACTCAGAAAGTGGATCAAAAGTTTAATATATGAACCTATTCCATGCTACAAAACAAAAGAAGTTACTTTCTTAGAAAGGCATAGTGGTAACTGAAAAGGTTGATTTGCTTTTTCCAGAATACACTAGTTGATTGATCTGCATTTAAGGTGACAGTTTTGATCTTTTTTTCTCCTGAATGGTCATTCACAAATAAAACTGTCAGATATAATGAAAAAGCAAATAAATTTACTTATAAAATCCCTTATATTCCAAAGTTAGCATAGAATCATAGAATTTATCAAATGGCAAAACATTTCATAATCTATAATCTAATTTCTCAGAACTTTCACAAGATTTAGCACCTGACTAGTATGAGTTAAAACCCAACAAACTGTATTATATTTTAAATGAATGAAATCATATAAAGCATGAAGTGTTGCCCTTTAGAGTACTTTATTTTGGATGCTTAGAATCCTTGTTTATTCTAGCTTGTCTGCTGCTACATCTGTATTGATAAATACAACAAATAAATACTGCCCTTCCCACCCCTTCACCCTTCCTCCCTTATTATCTGATTGAGATTATGGTTATCTGGGTAAAGTAAGCTATAAACATAAAATCATTGCACACATCCCCTACAGGATAATCTTGTGTATTTTAGGGCTTTTTCCAGGACAGAAGCGATACAAAAATAGAGGAAACTATCACTAAATATTATACAGACAAAAGGCACTAACCTAAAGTTGCATAGACTGCATTTATAAGCCTTCATTAAGTCTACTTTAAAGTGAAAGAAGTAGTGGGACATTACTTTCCCTTCAAATGTATGCTGTGTTCAAAATCAATAAAAGAATAAGCTTCCTGGTAATAAAAGGAGAATTTCCAGTTGACTCAGTGTTCACCCCCTAGAAGCATCTGAAGAACTGTTGAAATCTATGTATTTGACTCCCTCCCTGAACTGTTTCCTGCACGACAGGTATGGGGCTCTAGAAACTGAGAATCAGGCAGAGGAAGATGGAGAGGAAAGTCCATCCATGCAGTTGCCCAGGGTGTGTCAGCCAGCCCCAAGACTGAGGACTAGTGCAATCAAGAAAAAAAGGGAAAGTGATAGTCATCAGGGATTCTGTTCTCAAGGGAACTGAGGGCCCCATATGTAGGCCAGATCTGTGCCACAGGGACGTCTGCTTCCTACCTGGAACACGGATTAGGGACATTTCCAAGAAACTCCCCAATCTGGTACAGCCAACAGACTATTACCCGCTGCTGGTTATGCAGATTGGGAGTGATGAAATCATGGAAAGCAGTATAAGAGGAATTAAAAAAGATTTAAGGTCCTTGGGAAGATTACCTGAGGGCTCAGGAGCACAGGTAGTGTTCTCCTCAATCTCTCTAGTGACAGGAAGAAATGCTAAAGGAAAAAGGAAAACCCGTAAGATTAACACATGGCTTAAGGGTTGGTTCCACCAACAGAACCTTGGTTTCTTTAACTATAGGGAGATTTTCATGGCACCAGGTCTATTGGAGATAGATGGGGTTCATCTGTCCAACAAAGGGAAAAGAATCCTTGCAGGTGAGTTGGTGGGGTTCATTGACAAGGATTTAAATGAGTTTTGAAGGGGGATGGGGTTGTTACTGACCTTGTCAGTGAGAACCCTGGTCGTAGTAACCCAACATTAGTGGGGCAGTATGTAGGTGTCTTGGATGGCCAGAGGGTACACCACTCCTCAAGGTTGAAAACTATGTATTTGACTCCCTCCCTGAAATGTTTATATACCAATGCATGCAACATGGGCAATAAACAGGAGGAGCTGGAGGCTGTTATGCAGCACGAAAACTATGATATAGCTGCAATTACGGAAACCTGGTGGGATGGCTCACACGAATGGAGTGATGGGATCAAGAGCTACCAACTTTTCAGAAGGCACAGACAAGGAAGAAGAGGTGGTGGAGTGGCCCTCTATATTAGGGAGGCATATGAATGCCTGCAAATGAATACGGGGAAGGGCAGTAGGGTTGATATCATGGTGGGAGTCTGTTACAGAACACCCAATCAGGATAAAGGCACAGATGAAATATTTTATAAGCAGTTAGGAGAGATTTCAAGATCTCTACTCCTTGTTCTCATCGGGGACTTCAACCTCCCGGACATCTGTTGGAAGTACAATACAGCAGAGAGAGAACAGTCCAGGAGGTTCCTGGAGTGTGTGGGAGATAACTTCTTGTCGCGCGCCGGTCATAGACCAGAGCAAGATTTTGCTCATATTCTTGGGAACAGAATTAAAACTCAAAATGGGGTCAAGCGCCAAGTGACTTTATTTGCCCAACAAAAAAGTTCACAAAGCAAAGAGAAAAAGGAAAAGGAAAGAAAGGAAGAAAAAGGTCAGTCACAATAGCTACCACCATGGATCTGCGGCATTCCATCAGTCTGATTTGTTTCCAGGTCCGGTGGAAGAATATTCCATCCGATGTTGGTGGCTTCTGCTCTTTTATTGGGAACTGTTCTGCTTAACCACACCCAACACCTGGTGGTGGCACACATGCCCAACATCATCTCTGAGGGATCTTAGGTGGTCTTTAGGGGTCTCTGGACCCCTTGGTCTTCCAAGCCCTGGGTCTGGGTGCATATATTAGAATGAGGTTGCAGTTTTCAGAGTTAATTCGGGAACTTCTAACTTGCGGTCCAACCATTGTCCAGTTTGTGGTTTGACAAACCATCATCCAGATTGTGGTTTGAAGTCTGTCCACACTGATACAGCAATGTTGAGACATACATTACACCGCCTCTGCCACCATCTCTGACACTTCTTGATGCAGTTGGCAAGGGAGACAACCAGGGAAGGTGCCCTCCTTGACCTCCTGCTCGTGAACAGAAGGACTTTTTGGAGAAGTCACTGTTGGAGTCAACTGGGGAATAGTCATCATGAAATGATAGAGTTTTCAGTTCTTGGAGACGTTAGGATGTGGGTTGGTGAAACCTCCACCTTGGACTTTTAGAGGGCTGACTTTGGTCTATTCAGGACACTGGTTTGGAGAGTCCCTTGGGAAGCAGTCCTCAAAACAAAGAGGCTCAAGAAAGATGGGCTTACTTTAAGAATGAAGTTATGAAGGCTGAGGAGCAGGCTGTCCCTATGTGCCAGAAAATGAGCTGGCAGGGAAGAAAGCTGGTCTGGTTGAGCAGGGAGCTTTTGGAGGAACTCAGAAACAAAAAAAAGAGTGTATCAACTTTGGAAAAAGGGTCAAGTGAATCACGAAGCATTTAAGGATATTGTAAGGTAGGAAGAGAATTAGAGATGAAAAAGCTCAGTTAGAACTTAATCTGGACATCTCAGTTAAGGATAAAAAAAAAATGCTTTTATAAATACATTCATAACAAAAGGAGGGTCAAGGAAAACCTCCACTCCTTATTGGATGAGGGAGGGAACATAGTAGTGGAAGTCTCCCAGGTAACGAGGGATAGGATAAGAGGAAATGGGCTTAAGTTGCACCAAGGGAGGTTTAGGTTGTCTTCATAAACTCCACAAACTTCCCCAGGATCCTGTAGTTTTAGGTTCCTCCAATAACCTTTACAGAAGATATTAATTTTCTTCTCACTGTTGCTTACTTTAGGACTCTTGAAATCCCAGATCTCAAACCAGAGCCTCTGCATCTTCTGTAGGTGTAACATTTTTTGTCAGCGTTGAGGATTTCCAGGACAAATGTGCTGGGAGAGCAGATTTTGCAAGAGTGACCTATGATCCTGTTATATGAAATATTGTGTCTTTAGGTATACAATATCTTAAAATTATAGAGGCATTTTGAGGTACAAACCTTTGTTTAAATCTAACTGGTAGAGAAGCAGAAGGATAACTTAATAAATTAAATCGCATTAAGATGTAATAAGAAAAATATCTGTTTCTCATGGCCTGTGTGCTTTGGCAGATGTCAATTGCTTTCAAAGGAGATCTTAATGATGAAATGTGCCAGCATATTTCCTTCTTGGAGTCCTTTATTCTCCAAACCCTAATCTTCCCCAATTTACTCATGAGGTAGTTTGTACAGTCCTTTGTATAACTCATGAACTTTCTCACCTCTTTGAAGGTGCAAATGTTGCTTCTGGAGTTCACGTGCTCTGTATATCTTAGCAGTCCCAAACACACAGGTTTGGAAACTAAAGGAGCCCAGTGAAGAGTGCTGAACCCATGCTCTTTTTTTCTGACAGTGAAAAAGCAGAGTGTTGCATCTGAGGAATGTGATATATTTATTTGCTCTGACTTGTAAATTGGTTTAGTTTACTTTTTAAAATAGCTTGTTTTATAGGATCTCTAGAGCAAAGGTCCTCTTTTTATACATATTTTGGCATAAAAATTTTGATTTATTTTTCTCTATGTAAACCCTGAATAATAGTAACAAAGAAACTGTGTGTTATCTATACTTCAGCTGAACATTGCTCAAATGATTACAATTGAGTAGAGCTCACTTACAAGGTAGTTCAGACATACATTTTTTGAACTCATAAAGCAAATGATGAATTGTTTTTTTTTAAAAAATTATTAAAATGTATCTATATCCTATAGATATAGACAATTTTACAAAAGGGACAGTTATTTGGGGAAAAAAAATAGGTAATGCTGTAGTAATATGCTTCACTTTTGATTTTTTTTTACCTTAGGTTCAGCTGAAATAGTTCATCCCCTTGGGGGTGGAAGATGGAGTAGAACTGTGGTTGGACCTTCTGCAGGTCCAAACCCGCTACTTTGTCACCTCTTGCTCTATGCAAACTTTGGCTCAGGAATCTAGTTCCTTACAATGTTATGACATTTAAAAATCCTGATCTTAAGAACCATGGGTTTTAAGTTCGTTTTTTTTTGTTTCTGTTTAAGATTGGTTTAATTTGGTCATTGCTTTTTTCTGGTTCAATAATTTTCAAACTTGGAGTAAGGCTGGCCATTTCCATATTAGGACCCCATACTTCTCCCTGAATTGATTCAAACCAAAATGATTTCTTTTTCAACTACAGAGTAAATTTCTGGTTTAGGTCACTGACCTAAAAACATTGAGCTCTATTAGTAGGCAGTGAAGTGTCTCTTATAAAAAGGAGAATATGTATTTAGAGAGCAATGATGATGATGCCCAAAATGCTCTAGCCTTTTTTTCTTCATTTTGAATTGCCACTTTATCTTTGTTCAGAACTTCCTATCTCATCTTCATATATGTGAGTTTAAGATATGTTAGGACAACTACCACAGGGAAAAGCTGCTCATTTTACATAATTGAAGGAAATCAGGATTGAAGTGGTTTTATTGATTTACTAATGACATGCAATTAGCTAGAAAACAGTGAACTATACCTTTAGGATCAATATGAGTAACAGAACGAATAAACCTCAGTCTTGGCTCCTTACAAAGCGTTAATAAACACCCAAATCCCAGAGAGTTCTCTCTCTCTCTCTCTCGCACAAAGGTACACACATATGCACCTACACGGGTGTGCACACAGACAATCAGGTGCATCCCTACCCCTTGAGCAATGTGAATGACAAGCACACATACCTTTTTTAGGACTGTAGCTTACGTGGGTGATCCAGCTTTGTGTGTACCTGTGCTGTTCCCTAAAACCTGCTAATGCATGAGCCACTGAAAAAGCACCACGTTAGTCTACATAGGCACACCTGAGGTGTACGTAGTACCTGTGTTACCCCCAAAGTTGGTCCCCACAACTGGAATGCAGAGGCTGACCATTGCATTCAGTGCCCAGTCTGGCCAAAGCAGAGGTCCCCAGGGTTGGTGGAGTGTTTCTGTGTGTGTTTGTGGGTATGTGACTTCTGTCACATCAAACTGGGCTCAACTTATACTCCCAGCTTTCTTCCCTCAGTTAAAAATTAACTTGCTTCTTTTAGATGTCTTTTTCAGGCCAACTCCTTCACTGTAGCAAGAGTCTCTCAGTAGTCTTTTAATCTGCCTGATGGTCTTCCTCTTCCATATGATCAGCTTTGGGCAGACACTATACCAGATAATTTTGATTCATTCATGTTGTTGATATACACATTCTTCTTGCCTTAGCAAAGGTTGTTATCCAGGCTATTTTGCCAAGGATGGGCTGTAATAAAAATTCCCATGTACAGCCTGCTTATCATAATATTTTCAGCATTAGATTAGTAAGTTATTAGAAGTTACCTTGTTTTTAAAACTTTACTTCTTGTCTCCTGTGCCTTCAGAATATGAAATGTTATTGTAAACCATTTTTCTGTGTGCTCCAATGAAAGCTCATTTTCCAAGAAATTCTAATTTCTCAGTTAAGTTGCTGTTTAACAGTTGTATATGCATTTTTTTTATGGACTAGATCTTCAGTAGCTGCTTGCCAGTTGAAGTTATAATCATCCAATAATTACAATTTCAAAGCAATGAACACTTTGAATTTTAGAACTCAAACTTAAAGAAACCAAAAAAATCAACCAAGCAAACAAAGAAAAGAAAACAACCGTATGAGCTACTGTCACAACTGTCACTTAGGCATCAAATTCTATTGATTACTAGTGTAAATTCTGAGAATCTAACATGGGTACTATGTGATCCTTAGGGCTATCAGAAACTGTAGGCAGTGGTTTTCAAGTTCTGGTGGAAATATCAAGGTAACAAACTTAAAATCATTTTTGAAGAGAAAACTAATTTCCTCTGTAAAGAACTCAGATTTAGGATTGAAGAAGTTTCAGCTGTGGTGTTAGACATTCTGAACATTATAGAGCATGGATATTTGCTCTATAAGGGGAAGGCACATATTAGTTGCAAAATATTGGAAGTATTTACAAAGCATTTGGAGATACTTTTCAAAATTAGATACTTTTCAAAATTAGTTACTTTGCCCCGTATAATACATATTTCCTGATATTTACACTCCTTCACTCCAGTTTAAAAAATGCTGTAACTGAGGATTTTGAGAAACCTTAGCAATTAAGAGATTGTTTCTGTTTCAAAGGACTGTCAAAAGTATTTTGTCAACTGGTATTTTTTAGAGATTAACAATTTTTAAGTAATTACTATCACTGTCTCAAATAAATTAATACTAATCCTTTTCTTTTGTCTTCCATCTTCACTCCCTGATCTGTGTCTATGTCAGATGTTGTATGGGTCTGTTTATGTTTATTCAGTTCCTTATGGACTTATTTTCTATTGTTTTGCTTTTTTGGAAGATGGGCAAAAGAGCTTTCTATTTTTTTTTTTTAGTTTTGGTTTTTGGGTTTTTTTTTTGGTTTACAGCTGGGATTTTATGTGGCACAGAACTCTGTAGCAGCATCTGTGCATATAAGCCTACCATATGGGTGGGAGGGAAATAGCTTAATTTAGTGCATATGCATGAAGTAAATGAAGAGTTGATTATTGCTGGACTACAAATCACTAAACACTTCAGAGAATAGTAGGCTGGGCAAGGTTTACAAGAAACCAAAGGATAAATATGATCTCAGTGGCATTATACTGTTCCTGCTAGATGTTTCTTCAGCATTTTTCCAAAGCAGTGATTCAGCAAGCACATGTCTAGTCAGAAAATCATTACAGGTTAAATCTTGACCAATATGAATGAATTGACATTGACTGAAAGTACAGCTGAGGGCTTGCAGGCTTACTTTTGTTCCAGTGAGACAGAGTATGAGCTTCACTGATTCAGCTAAAGGCATCAGTAGTCCCAAAGTATTTTTACTGATAACATCTAGCCAGAAGTCTAAATCTTCTCTGACTTTTTTTTTTTTTAACTGCTTTTGATCATTTCTGTTTTTTAAGTGCTTTCATCTGTTATTACAATAGGTCAGCTTTATATCTAATATTTCTGACATAAGGGACTTTTCTAAAAATATGGTTACTTTTACACAGATGTGATTTGGAGAGGCAGGTATGTATAGGTTTGGAAGAAATAACTCCACCACCTAGGAGTTTTAGATTATTTCACTTGATAAAGTGCTAGAGGTGTTGAAACAATCTTTTATTTATGGCTATAACATAGTTGATGAAGAGACAGATAAGTCACCGGAGAACATAATTAATTACTTCCTATGGAGTTCAATTGCCATCATTTGATGTGAAATTTTTATGCCACTGATGGTTCTTTAACAAAGATATGGCAATAGTCAAAGTCTAAGTAATTTACCATCTCAAATAAATAACAGATTTAAGATCACTTGTGAGTAACCAGACAGATGATCTTGGTCAGGCCAAGGAAAAGTGCAAAGGACATGTTCATTTCTGTAGCTTCTATTATATCTCCAAATATTAGCCAAGAATGGCTTCCTGAGCAAGAATGGAACAGGGTTGTATGAGATGGGAATAGCTACTATTGTCTAGGAAAGGTGAAAAGCACTATATGGTTAAAGTCTGCCCGTGTCACTAAAATGCATGCCTATCTATTGTGGGTTTTTTTTGTTTATAACGGCACCATTATCTGTGTTATTTGCCTTACAGAAGGTACTTGAAAAACTCAAGCCTGCTGACTTTGGATGGTGTATGAGGTGAGTTAATAGTTAATTTTTAAGGTTTTTGTTTGAACCTACAGAAGTAGTCATATTTAACAAAGTTGAAATGAATTACAAGTTTCAGACTGTGATTATATGATATCTAATACTAGTCACTGGGGAAAATATATAAAAAGTTCTTGGATGAGGGATGAAAATTCTCAACATCCTTCTTCCAAGCCAGCATCACACAACCGGACAAGAGTCAGATACATCCTTTCCTCTCTATTCAAATTTGAATTATTTTCTACACAGTGGAACATGTATTTTAAATTACATGAGTTACATAAACAATTTAAAGTGAACGTCAGTCTTCCAGCAAAAACACTTAAATAAAAGGCTGCACCTCTTTCTCTGGGTTGTGTATAAAAAGGACTAAGTCCCATCTCAAGGCAATGTCAATAATATCTTGAGCAAACTGCTAATTTTTTGTGGTATGTGGAATTCTTCTTAACATGCCTATTCCTCAAGATAATGCGTCGTATAAAACACCAAGTGAAGCATTTTGTCAAAAACATGTAACACATGACATCATGTAGTACAGAGTAGAGATTAATTCCAAAGAGAACCTTATAAACCTGTAAATAAACTCACAATTTAAGCTCTGTGCTAATGTAGCTATGTTACTTGCCATTCTGGAGTTACTATGCTTAGTGATGTGTATGTGAGCTTTTTTATTTTTGCTTTTTTTTTCCACGAATATGTACCTGAATGCACACGCACTGCAGTCTTGGAAGGCTTTTGGTAAGCTAATTTCTAAATTCATGAGTCAATGATGAGTTTTGGAATGTTAGCCATAAGTAGTGCTGAATGGAAAATCTCCTTTTGAATAAGTCTCTGATGCACAGGGAAAAATCAAAACCTCAGAAAAGCTTTGAATGAAAACCCTTCAGGAGGAGGAGATGAGAGGAGGGGATGGGAGAGGAGGAGAGGAGAGAGGAGAGGAGAGGAGAGGAGAGGAGAGGAGAGGAGAGGAGAGGAGAGGAGAGGAGAGGAGAGG
>WUAM01000359.1:35664832-35685109 GCA_024336885.1 Actenoides hombroni
GGGGGGGGGGGGAAGGAAGGGAGAGGAGAGGAGAGGAGAGGAGAGGAAGAGAGAGAGGAAGAATGATAGGAAGAGAAAAAACATAATTGCAAATGCAGGCCATGGGTCCCATCTACAACCTCCTTAAATCTCTTTTCATTGATCCACCCTGCCATGCAGAAGCCTCTCATGTTGGTTAAGCACAGCTAACGCAATGGCAGCAACCCCTTCTCCAGCTGAAAACACGTTTAGCCTTCACTTTCCTTGTTGCATACCTGCTGTTTTTATCTTAAAATATGGGGTGGATATCTGGGAGATGGTTAAATAGGTGGTCAGTTTCCGTTCCAATGGGGAAGACCTTCACTGGGAATTGCTGTCAAAACATGCATGTGAAATTCAGCCTTTTATTCCATCATTACTACTGGTGGTACAGCACGAGCACTTGTGCTGAGTAGAAGGGGATGCAGAGATGGACTGGTAGGGCTGGGTGGTCTCACAGAGCCTGAGGACCAGCATGGGCCATCTAGCCCAGAGTGTCTCTATAGAGCTGAAGAAGCCAGCTTCAGGAGTTACACTGGCCTCTTTGCTCTGTAACTCCAGACACTGTTAACAGCAACTGGATGAACTGACTGAACTTCTCATTGATTCACTTCTGGTTCATTTCCCTGACCTTATTTTTCATGTCTTCCTATTTTCAGGACTGAATACCATCTTATGCTGCACCTTTTTTTTTTCCCCCAAAAAAATGATGCAGAACTCTCCTGTACACTTCTTTCATAGCCTTAGTATGAGGTGGTGGAAGAAAGGGAGTCTAGTTTGCTTGTAACTACCTTACAGCAGAAAATAAGGTGGAATATAATAGTGTGGTTTGGTTAAATCTACTGTTTTGTCCACTGACATAACAATTTTGATGATTTTACTTGTTGCAAAATAGAATTATTTTGAATTAGACTGTTACTGTGGGTTAATCCTGGTATGCAGCTAAGTATCCTGCAGCTGCTCTCTCACTCCTCCTCCTGCCCAGTGGGATGGAGCAAGAAGAAAAGAAAACTAAAAGCAAGAAAACTTGTGGCTCAAGATAAAATGGCTTAATAAATGAAGGAAATGTGAAGAAGAAAGAAAGAAAATAAAAAGTAAGGGATGCAAAGGCAATTACCACCACCTCTCATGGGCAGACTGATGTACAGCCAATTCCCAGGCAAAAGATAGCTAACCTCCCTAAACTCCCTTATATTCCCTTTCTATTGCTGATCATGTTGTTATAACTCTTCAGTTAATTCAGGTCATCTCCCTGGCTGTGTCCCCTCCCAACATCTTGCACACCCCCAATCTATTCACTGGGATTGCAGAATGAGAAATTGAGAAGGATTTGATGCTGTGCAAATAGTGTTCATCCATAACTACAAGCATTAGTGTGTTATCAGCAATGTTCTGGTCACAAATCCAGAACACAGCATCACACAAGCTGCCATGAAGAAAATTAACTCCATCACAGCCAGACCCAGTGCAACTATGATTCATAGTAAATAGCAGCTGTAATCAGTATATTGTGGTATTGTGGCATTGAAATTATTTCAGTTTGATCTTTTTTTCAGACACTTCATTAATGCATGTATTAGTCTTGAAAGCAGATGCAGCTGACAAAAGAAACTCTGTTGCAAATCTTATGTATTTAAGACTTCATATATACATACACATATTTATATATAGACACACACATGCTATGGGGAGTTCTTCATATGCATGGCAATGGAAGCATACTTTATCCTTTCTTTTATTTTTAACTTGCCTAACATTCCTTTAGGTTTTCCTACTTTAGGACAAGTTCTGTTCAACTCCCAGTTACTGCAAAGCACTTTTATCTAAGACAGAAATAAACTAATCTTTCACCTGGAAAAGTAATTTCAGCTGATCTTTGCCAAAAGCCATCAGGCAAGACACTGAGCAAGAACTGTCACCAGTAGAGAGGAGGGTTTTATATGACAGACTTTTTACTAAGAATCCAAGGTTAGCTTTATTAAACTCAGTGGAATGGGTCTAAACCAAAATTCCTGAGTACGGTGTTGTAATTGTGTAGATACCCATTAACAGCTTGGTCCAGGCACTAGTGACACAAAAAGTAGTGCTGTGTGCCATATCTCTGTTGTTGGTGTTACCTAGTCCTGCTTTGTAGGACTCATCCAAGCACTGCCATCAGAAGAAAAAACCAGCGTATAAGGTAAGTTGTCAGTAATGTGGTAGCTACCATTTTTCTCCAAACTGGGTCTGAGGACCCTTCTGTCTCTAAGCGTAATCCCCTAACAAATGCTGTTAAGATTTTGTCCTTGTCTAACTATGCCTTAAGGGGAGTGCAGCGTATGTTGTTGATACTATCCCCGTTAGAGCATGACAGCTACTGTTGCCTGTTCTCTTGGCTTTGATTTCTGATTCCTTTGGTTCAGTGATTTCTGAATTAAATACACCCAGATGCTGTGTTTCATTTATTGTGGATGCATGTGTACACAAACAGATAAGTGTTTGTGTTACTAACCTTTAAGCATTGTAGGAATAATAGAAACATTTAAAGTAGCAAAGCCTCTAAATGACCTAGTATGGTTCTAAAATTAAAAAGTGTAATAAAATGTGCTGTTATTCTAGAATACAGATGAATCTTCTAAAATATTTTTTAAAATGCATACTTACAGGCAATGTATATATCAGTTCTCTGCATTCACTGCCAGTGCAGCTTTCCTTAAAGCTAAATATATGCTGAATCTATTTTTTACCCCCTTACAACAGAAAAGAAAGATGGAAAGGATGTGTATTTGAATAGTTCAGCACTTTTTTTTTTTCCCAATGATGTTTCACGTCCTTAGACACTGTATTAC
This sequence comes from Actenoides hombroni, assembly GCA_024336885.1. Classification (NCBI taxonomy): domain Eukaryota; kingdom Metazoa; phylum Chordata; class Aves; order Coraciiformes; family Alcedinidae; genus Actenoides; species Actenoides hombroni. Next base: position 35,667,679 of record WUAM01000359.1, read on the forward strand.
TGTTAAATTTAGTCTCTTGGAAATGCTGCAGTCTGGTAAAATTGACACAAATATACTATTAACAAAGAATTTATTGATTCACTTACCAGAATATACATTAATAAAAGTAAGTCCTCATTGCAGCTTGAGAAGTATTTTGTGAAAGAGGGGGCACACTGTTAGAAGGACTTTAAAGCTAATTGGTATGATTGTAATGATTTCAAAAGGCTGTTTCACAAAATCATTAAGGCTAGAAATTAATCTTTGAGCTATATTAGATCAGAGACTTGCACTTTCTTCACACTTTGCAAGCACAACCAAACTGCCATTAAGTTCAAGGTGCCCTCCATGATGCTTCATCAGAAAAGTGAATTCATTTAAGAGTTTTGTTTCAGCAGTATGTAGCTATAGACAGAATAGTACCCCATCATGATTGGCAAAGTAAGTGGCTTCACGATGGATGTGCATCTGCAGGAGTCAGAATTGTAAGTCACAGTAGGGTTTAAGGTCACCCAGTTAACTTTCTTATTGTAGCAGCATGTTTGTCTCTGACTTAAAACAGTCCTTCTTAAGCATGATTAAAGTGAATATATATGCCTTAATTATGGATTTGGAGTTATTGCACTGTATGTAGGGTGAACACCAGTCCTTTTAATTCCTCTTCCATGTTAGCAATTCTTTCTTATCTGCCTCCTCAGATACATTTTAAGACCTGGATCCAGGACCGCTGTTTTACCTGTCTCTAGCCAATGGCACTTTGTTGCCTTCTGTATACATTGCCTTAAAGATGCACAGGAGTTGATATAGTACCTCTTTGTTTGGCAACTGCTAGAGAGATAGGCAGCTGTAGTGGCTGATTCTGTAGATAGTGGCTTATGCTATCTCCATTCTGTCAGCAAATTATCTAGACTTCCCCTGTAGGCTTTTCTTCACTGGTAAACTAGAAATGTCTTTGAAATAAAGATAAGTAACTGTGTTAAATAAAATAAAGGTAGAACAAGAAGTAAAGTGAGGTGTAATACTGTTAGCATACTGGGGTAGGAAAATAACCTCTGAACAGCTATAGAAGAGGAGGACAGTTTAATTATACTTGTAAATAGACACAGTTGCTAACAGTGTGTATTTTAATTTTACTTAGATGCGCCCAAAAATCCTTTTAGTCCTTACCCACTAGCATTGTTTTTTCTTACCTACTGTTTCTGTAGGAATAAAATCCTGCACTTTCCTCCTATATTGAAATTTTGTCCCATGTGAAAGGAGACATTTTATTGGCTAGAAGAGACTTAGGATCCGAGGGAGCCTTTTGACCCACCCTTTCTTTGTGTTAACGTCTTACAATATTGACTTGAAAATGTATTTATTTTACCTGTGCTTTCTGTCCTCTGGAACAGTTGTATAAAACTTGTGTTAAGGTTTAGAGCTGGATTGGCTACTAGAAGAATGACTAATTGCTCTCTATTAAACCCTTTCCCTTCCAAAAGGGGAAAAGGAAGGGAATAAGGGAGAGAGACTTGTGAATTGGAAAAGAAAACTAAAACAGCTTTAATGAAAATAATAATAATAAAATGGAATATATACAAATATATACAAAATCAATATAAAACCCAACCCCCCTGATGGCAATTACATCACTGTCACCACTGACGCTGTGGAGCAGACTGGACTCAGCAGCAGATGGGAACTGGATTCAGGAGTTGGATTCTGGAACTGGATTCAGGAACACAGGGATTGGTATCAAAGGCAGAAGGGACAGAGTCCTCCTTGGATGACAGCCATTGAAGAAGAGAACTTGACCCTCATGATCTCTCAGCTTTATACTGAATATGATGTATTTTGAATCAAATACCTCACTGGTCAGTTTAGGGTCACCTGTCCTGCATGCTCCTCCCTGCAGGTGTCACCTTTTACTTTCTGCACCCCTCAATGTGGTACACAAGATTTAACAGTGACCTTGGTCTGCACAGGAGTAAGTATAAGCAAGAGCCTTTCTGCAGACCAGTTGTTGGTAGTAACTATAAACATCAAGTTGTCACTACTAAAAGCAGACATTGTCTGCAAAAATATGCCATTAGCTTCAGAAAGTGCAGGTAGTTAGAAGAGACTGAGCTGAAAAGTAAGGTCGCTGAACAGAATTAATTCTGTTCTAACTCAAATCAGGACAACTTGATCTAAGGAGTTTCCTAGGACTTTAGGAGAAGTATGTATTTTGCCATAGGCAACCCTGTAGAACTGCTAGTTACCACTGGTTTTGTTCTTCCATGCTCTTTTTGCTAGCAAATATTGCCATTTTTATAATGTCATCCTTTTGTTTCAGAATTCTTCAAGTCTAAAATTTCCTCCTCGATAACTGTCTAAGGTTCAACAGGTTTCATAGTAAGACTTGGCACTGTGGGAGCATGCTTAACAGGAAGTTTTAGACAGCTGTTAGGGTGATTTGGTATTTTGTTATCAGTGGATTCAAGAGCTGAAAACAAGACTGATCTAACTTGCTCTGTTTTCCTTTCCTTAGAAGACTCTTTTGCAGAACTGTCTATTCTAGACTTAGTTCAATCAATGGGAAGAATCAAGACCAAATAGGCTGCACTAGCCAAAATATGAAACATGAATCTCCCACACCAAATTTTGTCCCCAGTTTATCTTCATTAAAAAAAAGCTTAATTTCTAGATACTAGATTTTGGTTGTTCCTGTAAGCTATAGCTCTGTGTAGTGTATAAATAGAAACACTAGCTGTGCAGTTTTAAAAGACACTCATACTATTGAGATGACTGTTAAATTTTGCTATCTTTTAATCTGATTCCATAGATCTTTATTTGGACTCCTACATGAGTAAGGACTGTTGGAGTAGACCCAATATATAATATACACATAATTATAGTATGTTATTAATCATAATTTTGTTTCTCACTAGCTCTAATTACAGTGATTATACAGTAGTGATATATTCATAATTATATAACTCGATAAGGTTAGTGAAAACCTTCAAAAGTCTGTGAGGGTGTCTCTGGTTTTGGATGTACATTTTGATTTACCATACAGTTCTGTGTTTAAAAAACACTTAATATCCTTCAAACTGAATTTTGTCTCCTTGTATGTAAGCGTTACAATGGAGTCTTAAATTATACAATTTTATGGTTTTTTTAATGGAAACTCTGCCTCATTCTTGCTGTGGTCCAGAAACACTGTCAGTCAGTGGGAAGTCCCCCTTAGTCAGATGAAAGCAGAAGGACCTTACATGATGTTTCCTAGCATATGAAAGTATGCTTGTCAAATACAAATACTTTTGACATATATACCTCCATCTAAAAATAGGATCCTTTCCCATAGTCTCCAGTATTTCATGATTGGTGTAAAGATTACCGAGTAGATTGCAGATTTTTACATCAACCTACATTAGCTCCAAATGTGAGTTTTGAGAAGTAAAGCTTCCTTGTATGTGTTTTTTTATATCATGACTAAAGCTAGTGGTTTGGGGTTTTTTTTGATGGCAATCTGCTTCTGAATCAAATTGTAATTACATTTACTTTTCTGTATGGCTCAAATTCATACTCTGTTCAATTTCCACATGTTGCATCTTGCAATGCTGTAAATTGAATCCAACTCTTATTTTTGGAGGGAAATATAGTAATTTCTTTGAGTAAAGATTACAAGGGGGAAAGATTCCTCTTTCGGAGCATGAAGACTTGTGTTTGGTTGAGACTTACAAATAGCTACTGTGTAGAAATTGTCAAGCTTAGGACAGTCCTAACAGTCTTCATGGCAACAAGGTGTTGCACTGTGGTCCAGGCCATAGACAAACATAGGTATGATGGATGAGCATTTCCAGGTATCCATTAATTCCTGTTTTGCTGTCTGACACTTCAGACAGTGCATGACATACTTACATGATAAGCTTGCCCAAATAGAAAAAATAATTCAAATTTTGTGTCTGCAATATATAAGTAGGAGAGTGCTGCTACTTCTGTAGCAGACTTCTGCTGACTAAGGCTGTGCTTCTAGTGGCTAATAATTATAGCAAAATTCTTACTTTTTGGTGCATATTCCTGAACAATAAATTAATTGAAATAATTTGTTCAGTTTATAACAGAGTTCTTGATATAAACAATCATTTCCTATTGTTTCTATATTCTATTACTGAACAATGGATTATCAATAAAGTGCTTTTCAGTCCCCATTTTATAGAGAAGCATTAGTATCTATAAAATTGTTGCTTCTGTTTAAATTTACCAGACTGTATGGACTGATGAGGAGAGTTCCATGGGAAAAGCAGAATACTCACTTTTCATACCAGTATGCCTTTAAATGAATGCAGTTTTGTTCTTGAAATAAAGGTTCTCATAATCTTATTCTTCAAGTTTACCTCCACTTAGCTATGGGATTATGTGTAGACAGTCATTTCAGTAAATCTAATATTAATCTCACTTTTTCTTGTGAGATTTGAAGTTTAGATCAAAAGTACTGACAGAGTCAATTACCGACATTTTTATCTGAATTCTTTTTTTTTTTTTTTTTTTAAATTTAAGTTAAGTAGTCCTTTTAATTGTTTTAAGCATTGGATGGACCTAGTATATGGAGAATTTGTGTGTTAAGCTTGTGGAAACCATCAGTAGACAGTATTATGCCACATGTTTTTCTATCTGATCTTCTGAAGTGGGGGGTTGTATTTGTTTATATGAACTCTTATTTCTTGACAATAGAGAATAAAATTCTCAGTACCTCTGGCTTTGACTACTTCTTTTCTGGGAGAGTATGTTCTCTTGTTTGTTTAAAGTATCTTGGCATCCTAGTTCACTTGAAGGAACTCCTACAACTGAACTTTGCAAAGTTGTTTTTTTGGGTTTTGCCATCATCCCCTCAAAACAAGAAGAGTGAAGTGTGGAATATTCTGAGCATTCAGAAACTTTTCAGTTAAGTCTGAAACCTAAACAAATGGAGCTACTGTGACAAGAACAGATGTAGTTGTCTTTTCTGCCTTGAACAGTCTCCACAACAACAGCCAGTTTGGCCCTAGTAACAGTCAGTTTTGTTTGAGACTTACATTGTAATCATTTTACAGAAGAAGCATACAACACAGTATGTGAGCAGAGTTAACTGAGTTTCATTGAGCTGCCAAACAGAGAATCTATTTGAGTAGTTTTCTTTATGATGGAAAGAGAAAACTGTTCATGAAGTCATGTTTTCACTGTTGTGAAAACTTTTATGTCTTAACCAGTCTTATTCTCAGCTTAACTATTGTTTTCACTCTAAATTTACTTGAATATTTTGGAAATATCATTAGGTGAGCATGAGCAGGCAAGGCGTATTTTATTTGTAACTATATTTATTGGTACTGTGTGGACAGTACAGATCTTTTATATATAGACTTGTCTGATAACTGTAGTGTAATGCATGGACAACAGTATGTGAGGAGGTATTTTATCTTATTTGCTTATTAGCTGGAATTGCTTACTGTCTTATCAAAAGTTGTAATTTTTAAAGAATTTTTAACAGTTTTCACAGATGTAATCATTAGTTTTTCAACATTTAACAGAACTGATTGAAATGTCATTGTTTAGTTTTTATTCTTTCTTTTAGAAATGCTTTCTTATGTCTCACACAAATTTATTTTAATTTTGAAGATATTACAGGGATTAGCAATGTTCTCTGGTAGGGATAAGGGCTGCTACTGAAGGCAGCATTGTGTTTTTAGTAGAAAAATTAACTGTGCAGGCTGTCTGCTGTTGATTGGTATAAGTGACATAAATAAACGCCAACTTCTTACAATTTCTAACAGAAAGTCATAGATCAGAAACTATTATAATCAAAACAGCTTAATTTATTTTAAATAAGTTAAAAAAAAAAAAAAGATGCAATGTCAACCACTTTTTAAAGGTATAGTCTTTATTTGGCCTTCTTTTGCTTCATCCCAGTAGTGTGAAACAAAGCTAAATATAGTTAAATCACTTTACTGGGATAGTCTGAAGCTGCTTCAGCTATAATCCACTCCCAAACTGACCATTTCCAGTATGCCCTCAATGAGCAGTCTACCTCTACCTGCTGAAGCATCAAATGCATTTTATGAAAGAATTGTGTAACAAATGAAGGAGGGGTCATAAAAGGTAATCAGTTTTGTGTTGTAGATAACCACAGTTGTGTAGAATTGAGTATTGTAGAATAACTAGCTCATTTCAATTGCATTTATTTATCTTGACAGGTGTGTGGCAGAGCTCTAACCTGTGTTGCACTCATCTAGTTAAATTTGATGGCTTAGACCTGGACCTTAAACTTTCCTGTGGTTCCACGTTATGCAGACAAATCCCCTTTTACTTTCTGTAGTAAAACTTACAGAAGTCAGACATTTCTGCTGCAGCTTTTGAGTCCAAACATCATTGTAGCTGTCCAACTACAACTAGCTTTTGCCTTTTTCTTTTAAAAACAGAAAGTTATCCAGGTACCTGTTGAAAGCACCAAGGGTGAGTTACTCAGTGATGGATATATAACATGCTGAAGATACAGATGTCACACTTCTCACATATGCAGACAATGAATTCAGAGATGTGTGCAACGATGGTTGATCTAAGCTATGGCTATTGATAAATGGAAATGTTTCTAGTAGGCGAGGTAACAGAAAGCACTCTGCTTCCTGCACAGGCCAGCTGCTCACAAACAAGTGCTCCATGGGGAAAATAATTCAATTCTTATAATCATCACTGGCTCAGGAGTGGAAATAAAAGAACAAAGAGGTGATGAAAGATACAATTTGGAGGGTTTGACAGGAGGTTGGGTGGCTTTGCAAACACCCACAGAGCATTGATGGCACTTGTCATTAGTCTTTTGCTTTATTTATAGTGTTATTAATTTTTAAGGAACCATTAATATATTTCATTTATAGCAATGAAATGTGCTGTCATATTCACTCTGAATATGTTTCCAGTATTATTTAGCTTTAACCTTGATCTGCATGTTGACCACATACAGGTATAAATTTGGAAGTCATGACATTGTCTAAGGTAGCTGAAAATGACCCAAGAGTTTGTGTAGCACCTTTGCTCATAAGAAATGCTGTTTGTCTACCCTAAAAGAAAAAATCAGGGAAGGTGTAGAAAGAGAAGGATAAAGAAGGAACTTGACATAGAAGAGCAAAACAGTCCAAGCAAAGGCTATTGAAGAGTCTGACAGCAGAATAAAATAGATTAAATCCTCTAGAGTTCCCTCCATGTAACTTGGAAGGTCAAGATACATAGAGACAATCTTTTGGGTTTTCTATGGTTTTATTCTCCTACACAGAATTCAGATGTTTCTTGAAACTTTTAAGGTTGCCTCCTTGACTTTGATTTTTCCTCTTTTTTTTTTTTTGTTTGTTTGTTTGTTTGCTTTATATCTTCATACAAAATAAATATCAAGCCATATTTCTAAGCAAGAAATCTCTGTAGTTCATTCAGATGAGCTTTTTCATTTGATCCTCTACTTTAGATGCAACTGTGTCTCTCTCTCATGGGCATTTTCAATAGGGCAAACATAATCAGTGACATTAAGGAATCTACAATGACGAAATTTGAATGAATGATGAAATTTGAATGAATGATGAAATTTGAATGAATGATGTCATACTACAGAAAGAGGTAATACAATTAGGTAGTTTGCACTCTTCTTGATGATACATTATACATTGTTCCTAACTGGTTTAAAAAAACCCCTAATGGTGTCATGATACTACAGCCATTAGCTTATGCTGCAAGTCCTGAACGCATTGTGTCAGCAAACTTTGACCAGCAGTCAGTAGTTATAGGTTATAGCTGAAATCTGAGAGCTAGGATGTACTGAGAAAGCTAAGAACAGAGATTTCTGCTTCCTTGTATACTGTGAAGTCATCGGAAACTATGAACCATTATCCTGCATTGAAATAAGATACACATCATTGCTTCATGTACATCATCTTGCCTTTTGTTGAGTGGCAATGTCTCTCAGTTCGTGTTTGGTTTTCTCAGCATACATAGCTTCTAGTCTAGGCAAGAATAAGGACAGGCTAATCCAGTGCTCCTGAAAGACCTGAAATGAAATGTGGAGACTGAAAACTTGTGATTCTAGAACAATTCCAAGTTGTTCTCTAAGAATGAGTTGACATCAGGTAAATTTCACTAGAACAATAAATACTTAATCGCTTATTTAATTTACTGTCACCTATTTCTGTTGCATACATCTTTCACTTTTCTACTATTTTCACCTGCCTAAATGCTTATGATGAACTGGAAAATAATTTCTATTAATTTTTATGAATATCTGTTCAACAATTGAGAAAAAAAAAACTTTTGTTTTCCTATACTAAGACAGATAAACTGGTCTGGTGATTGGTGGACACGGCAACCAAATTCAAGCAGTTCAAACAATTGAGAATTGACCTTCAAAGGAAATAGCAGAAGGAAAAAAAATGGACACATCTCAAGATGTTACTTCCAGGTCTACACTGAATGTTTAGCTCTTATTTTACTGAGGCTGTGATAAGGTGAAGAAAGGAACAAAGGAAGGAACATCCCAATCTACTTGACACTATAGGTAGAGATAGGAGATGGCTACAACTTGGCCCCTAGAGATTAGGCTAGGAAGTGTGCACAGATGACAAACACAGTAGAAAATAACACTGTAGTCAGAATTGTTGATCCACTATGCAATGCCAGTATCTTCCTATATTTACATACTTCATGATAAGTTTGATGCTGTAGAAGTGGACATGAAATGAATTTTCCTTTCCCTGAGTGACTGTTTTCTAGGTGATTGCATAATGGGACGTGAGGAAAAAAAATCCACATTTTAAACACATACATGTGTGTGTACATGTAAGCCTCTAGGTATCCAGGACCTTTATTTTACAAAGCAGCTCTCTTGACCTTATCTGTTTAACTAGGAAGAGTAGTGGTCAAAATTAAAAGTAACATAACTACCTTCCCTCGACTTTAGTCTCTTCAGTGTTCCTTAAGACTCTGATGCAAAAAAAAAAACCCCAAACAAAACCAAATTAAAAAGGAATAAATCCTTTTCCTTTTTTTTTTTTTTTCCCCTCAGAAATTATAATAGTCCCTTTATACTGACTGCAGCTGTGTATGTAGCAAGAAGTTTTCTAACAGGAAGAAAATTCCTGGAACTTTAATGAAATGCCTGCTGAATGAGTGTTTTAATGAGATTTTACAGTAGATTTACTGACAGGGGAGGGGAACAAAAGCAATTAAGCAACTGGAAAAAAAATGTTGCTTTCTTTCCAAAATGTGATAAAATGTGTTTGTCTTTAAAAATAAAAAAGATATAAGCTAAAAATTCTACTTTGCAACAAAAGAAAAAGAACGAACTGTTTACCTTTGGAGAAAATGCTGTATCTGTACTTTTTTTAGTTTGGCATAAAGGTGAACATCCAGAGTGGGAGAACTCTACATCCTACTTCTTTCTAAGGATATTTCAACACCTAACCTGCAGTCTTCAGTTCCATTGTGTACTCTTATAATTAGGTTGACTTTATTCTCTGAAATTGTTTTTGCTTAGTTGGTCTTGAAGCTTTTCCATTTTGTATAAATAAATTTTCTTTTATTTAGCTTCCCCTCTCAGTCAATAGAATCACTACATTACTCATTTGATTATGAACTCTAAGCTCTTCCTCAAACCTCTTTAAAAAACAGTCATACTCCAAAGGCACTGGGGGAAGCCATTCACTTGTTGAGTGATTGCAGAGCAATGCTGACTGCTTTCAGCTGACATTGACGAAGTTATGTTCTGAGGAACCTGTTACAGCCTCATGAATCAGATAAAGAAGTGATTGAGGTAGATAGGTTCATTCACACCGTCTTCTTCTGCATTCACCTGAGTTGGAAAATCATACCTGAGAACTTGCTTTTGGGGATAAACAGATTAGCTGATTTGAAGCCAGGAACTGTGACCTTCTGTAGTACATACAACTTTGATTTTTTTCTGATGAATTCTAGGTATTATCCCTGAAATACTGTATTTAGTATTTGAATTATTTCTCATGTCTTATAAACAAGATCTCACAGTTAAAGGGATGTATGCTCTATTTCGTAGTCTGTTCTTGCTGTTAAACTAAGTTAGCTAAAGCTAGGAACCTAATTCTTGCCTAGGTACTGAAAAGGTGACCTATTTATAGGACTGTAGAGTGCATATGACTCCCATTAGGGTGGGTAACGAACAGTTAGTGTTCAAAACCTGAACTTCTGTCCATCTGATTGATTTCTGGAAGATATCTCTAGACAGTTGTCATCTCATGAATATAGCCTGAGATATTTTGGTTTTAGTATTGCTGTGATTGTAAAATAAAACAGTAAAAATTAATTACCTTGATTTTATTTACCTTTATTGATATTGATTAAAACATGTTTGTTAGTTTATTGTTTTGGTTTTAGTTTTTTGATTTTTTTTTTCCAGAGGCTTAGTGATTTCCAACAGTTCTTTTGTTAATTGCTCTGAAGGCAGGTATTTCCCTGCATTCAGCCATCAAGTTTTGACGTCATATAAAAGTCTCCTTTTCAGGATAAACTGGATAGTGGGGTTTGCAGATTAATTTGTACACATACACACAATTTAATATTTAGAAAGAATTTCTGTTGTTTTTTTCTTCTCTTAGACCAGTCTCTTACTTTGAAGGGCAGCTTGCCATTCAGATACTTTAAGTAGAAAATTCCTTTTTGACAAACATCTTTTGCATATTCAGGGTATAGAGAGATATTTTAAATTACTGTTGCTCTGAAAGTTGTTTCACTGTTCTCTCAGTACAATAAAAAGTAGTTTCAGAGAACACTGAAACAAATTTGACCATCGAAGTATTTCACAATAGCCATTTGCTAGGCATAAAAAATTGATATGGACTGCTAATGATGGGACCTTGAAGAGTTAAGTTAGAAATGCAGTTTTCTTCTTCTTAGCTGGCAACAAAGTATTGTTTAAATAATGACAGTTATCACATTCTTCCATATTTCTGCTTGACCTTATTCTAAATGCTGAGTGGAGTATCATTTACAGAACCATGTATTCAGAGATATCTATGATGATTAACATGACATTAGGAGCAGAGAAATGAGTCTCCACAGGTTGAACTAAACTAACACCTATAGTAAAATTAAAATAATATATTCATATGTCAGACATGATCAGAATGGTATAAATTTCATATTGTAGATTATAAAAGTGATTATTCTTAACAAATACAGTCAAATCAATATTGTACCACCTGTTGTGCATAATTTTGAACAGATATTAGCTAAGATAAATTTCAGAAATTATAAATTCAGAGTATTTCTAAAGAGAAAGAAGAGCAGCAGGCTGAAGTCTATGCACAGCATCTGTGCAGGTTTCATTTGGCTTTTAGAGTTGCTAAGTGATTTCTTTGAAACTGTCTGCCAAAATCTATCCACTAGGGTGCAGATATGTAGCACAAACCACAGTGGGGAATGCATGTAAACATGTCTCACCACTTCAAAAGGCATTTTTTTTCTTTAATGCTACTAAAATTTTGACAGTATTTCAAACTGTGAATGTATTCATTAGTTCTCAGAAACTAAAACCTTCAAGCTTTCATTCTGCAATTAAATATTTGAATAGGTTCCTATTTTATTTTGTGTTTATTAACAAATAAAATTTCTAGATACATTTTATTAATGATACTTACAAGATTTTAAAGCATTGTGGACTTAAAGCAAAGGCATGAAAGGTCAGATGCATTGTATGTGACCTTATAGTTTAAAATAGTCTTACAAGTGTAGTGTTACAAAGTCCTACTTGAATCAGGACTATTGTGTATAACAGTATGAAGAAGAGGATGATGTTGGAGCTTCTCTAGTAAAAACAGCACTGAGGATTTGTAAAATGGTCATTGGAAGTAAGAACTGATAACCAGTAAACTCCCCCCTACAGGTACAATTTTATTCTGAATCACTATTTCATACATAAAACTTTTCCTTTTTGCTTATTAACACTAAAACAAAAACACTTCCTTTACTGTATTATTTTTAAGATGGGGACATTTTTATTTCTTTATAACGAACCATTATTGATGCTGCAGAAAATAAAATTAGACAGCCATTTTGTGCATTGACAAACTCACAGATAGCAAATACATTTTTGTCATTTGTAATTTTATTAGAGGTAATAAACACTGTCACTGATACCAGAACAACTTTTTTTATTTTTTCTAGCAAGATAAAGGACAACATTTCTAGTATATGTGGTGCAATTGGCTTGCCCTGTGGATGTGAAATAACATATCTGGCCTTGACATAAGAATTCATATGTTCCTTGAATACAAATCCTTTCCATCACACTAATGTTCTCTTTTGCAGTACATTATCCAAACTGTTCTGTCTTCTTTTTTCATCCTGCAACACATCAGTTGCTATTTTAATCCATTGTTATTATACCTTCTCTTTCAAAATGTTTTCATTTTTACCGACCAAATTTTTGCAATGCTCTTTTCAGGCGCAGCTCATGCACACTGAACCCAGAAAGATGCATGCGTACTGTTTCATAAACAGCCTGCCTTTACTGGAACTCTGGATGCCATGCTGTCCATCATTTTCTCCTTACATGCTTTCTGTGAGCCTTTCTGACACCCTGTCTTGTCTTTTTAATGACACACAGTATTTGAAGCAAGAAAAATAGGAATTTTGTAAATTTCCACGATACAGTAACACTGCACTTCAGCTGGCTAAAGAAACACCCAACAAAGCCAAGGTACCGATTTACAGGCATTTTACCCCTAATGTCTTTTAGTCTCACTGATTTGGGGATGTAGCTTTTCTTAGTTTTCCTTTATGCATATTTGCTATTTGCTGTTAATTTGTTCCTTGACTGGCCTGCTTAGAAAACATACCTGGTCCATTTGACTTCCTGTGTCCTTGTGAACGGTCATCCATTTTTCAGACTTCGATCCAGCAGTAATGTCTGTTGATGCTTTTTGGGGAATTTTTTTTTTTTCTTTTATCTTTTCTTCCTTTTTATCTCTTTTCAGGGATTCTGTTCACTCCAAATCCTGAAAAGCTGAAGAAACCCCTTTTCACATAGGTTTGGTCTTGGTGACTATTTGTAGTTTTGAGATGTTCTTGAGTATTATCCAATGAGTTGAGTATTATGGCCTTGGCAGCGTAAAAAATCACCCTATTTTTCCAGAGTTCAGTGTTATATCATACCTATACATTGACAAATTACTTGACTATGCATATCTGGACTGTCAAAACCAACTCCCAGCTAATAATTTCTTTTCAAGTAGCCAGCCATACAGCGTAAGCATTTTATCAGCTGATGACAAGAGAAAGATGCTTTGGTATCCAGATGAGAAAAATGCCTGTTAATGCTTATGCAATTGCTTAATAATGGAACTAATGGAGTGATTATGGGTTTAGGATAGGGTGCTGCATTGTGAAATCTTGTAGTATTTGCTTTGATTATGTCTGTGTTCCCCTGTAGCTGAAGAGAAAATTGGAGTTTAAGATTTTCATCCCAGTTGGTTCTCACAGACAAATCACTGATGTTGCAATTAGTCCAGTGTAAAGGCATAGTCTAAAATGGCTTAAAGTTATCTCCAAAAATAAGCTATTGTAAGTTTTCTGGAAGCAGCGAAAAAAATAAATAAATTATAATCTAGACCTATAATAGCAAAGTCTGGGAAAAGTCATATAGAGGGTATAAAAAAATGTTAAGTTTAACCTAATCATTAACTATTACCACATTGAAGAATCCTTGTAGAGAATGTCACAGTATTCTCTGCCTCCTGCAAGGTATCTTTCACTATAATAATTAGGTGATGAGACTGAATGGAAAATCAGGTTATTTCATTACAATGATGCCCATGTTCCTAATACGTAAACACATTTTTCCTGTCTCCTTTTTTGTTCTGCTAAAAAGTGACAAGCTTTTGCTTTAAATGTCATAAACCAGCTTAGTGCAGAATATATTTCTAATGGGAAATATGGAATTATGAAATTATGGAAGCTCTGGTGCTTTACTTTAAACCCTTATTTTTTTTCTTTCTGTTTAGGATCTATCCTTAGACAGCCAGTTAAAAGCAGCCATATCATACCTGATAGGGAAAGGACAAATGTTTCTTTCATGTGAATACTGAATACAACAAAAACTAAGTAAGGATTACTTCCACTTGGAGTAGATTTTAGCTGAGTGACCTCAGAGCGTAGAAGTATTAAAGTTTAAATCATTTGTTGGTATATTTACAATGTGATGCTATGTTTCTTTGGAAGACACTTTAATATTTGTCAGCTTTGTTAAAGCAAAACATGATTCAAATTTCATTATTTCACTAAGATTATTTACTCTCTAGTTCAGTGGTTTCTTGCATGTATCAATACCATTAACAGAGATTTTCACTTTTCTCTCTTTTCTGTTACTGTAGTTACTTGTGACTCTGCTAAGGGAATTATCTTGCAGAATTGATCAGATGGAGTTGAATCTTACCTTTTAAAAACAACCAAACCTCTAAATTCAACTTAAACTGATTTCCTGATCTAGTTTATCCTTATTTAGCTGCCTAAATAATGCTTTTACTTGCAGAAAAGAAACAACAATATAATATTAAACAGAAAGAGGGCAAGTGCCCTTTTAAACGTATCAATGCCATATTTTAAGTCTTTCTATATTATAGGCGTATTATGAAACAGGCGATCATGTTTCATGATGCCCTGCCAGAGTTACATGGATCTATGTAATGTCTATAACACTCATAGCTGTGATTCATATACTGAAAACTTGTTCCTGCATAGTCCTGTTCCAGAGTCTTTCTGTATATTTTTGTATGCACTCCCAAACTACAGATTTTAAGTGCAATTTCACCCATCTATCCACCCCCTACCTCACTCCCTTGAATCCAGGAGTATTTGCATAAGTAGCCACTGTGGGCATGAGGCCCTTGGATAGCTAGCTCATTTGTGTCTACAGCAGAAACAAGGGGCGGAACTGCAGTTCAACCTGTCAGTCACTAGTTCATGCACAGAAACATTTACTACAAACAGTCAGTAGACATTTTCGCCATTCAAGAAATTTTTAAAAAATTAATCCATTTTCAGAAATGGTGATAATTACCAAAGAACTGTTAGAAATTTTGGGTATCACTACAAATTAAAGCTTTATTAACTTTAAAGGCTGATGCATCTGGAAAGCTAAATGCCTCACTGCAAGTCTAAATACCTGTGATTCTGAACATTTAACTCTGATTTCTATATTTAAATTGATGATAAGTGTCTAAAATGTCCACACTGGAGTTTTCTCAGAAGGGATTTATCTTTTTTTGCATATAAGTTCCAGCATCATTCTTCAAATCTCTCTATAAAAATAACCTGTTCCTATAAGATATAATGTGCTGTTATGCCTTTTGTAGCTTAAAATGGAATTATAAATGGTTTAGATAGAGGAGTGATATAGTTAATTTATTACCAAGAAATATCTGAAAAGCCTGTGTTCCAGAGCTGACACACAGATTCTGCCATGCAGTCATCAATTTAGCAGCTGAAGTGGCTTGGAGAAGCTTTTTGGTGTCTGATATGGAGTTATTTGTATTGCATAAGCAACTCTAGCAAAAGCTACAACAGAAAATTTAAATGAGTTGCATTGTGTTCCATTTATTTTAATGCAATCTCCTATGCTACATACTGAATAATCATCATTATAAGTTCTGAAACTACAAAGTCAAACAGTATATTGGTATATACACATTGTCCTTACTTTTGGATTTTTCAGAGCTATATATTTAATATTGTAATACATTGCTGCAAGTGTTCCCTATGGATTCCAATAAAGAAAGGAACTCAGAGCCCATAATGTATTGAATAAAATGCCATCTCTTGGTGATATAATGAGAAAGGAAAAGATGATCGCATAGATAAACTTATGTCCCTTTAGGTGTTGGAAAGCCTGAGTTGTGCAGCACCAGATGGGCCTCCAATCAGAGTATGGCACACTGCACTGTGCAGTGCAAAGTGGAAAGACTCACCAGCACTGTAGTCTTGAAAGGTTTTATAGGATGGTCTTAGAAGTAAACAACTCTATTAATTATTTCTACTGTCAAAGAAATGGATGGCATCTGAAAATGTGCTGTTTTACTTCAAGATAAGAAGATACACGCAGGTAGTATAATCACCTGGTGCTAGGAGGGAGACACATCCAGTCTTCTCTATTAAAACCAGTGCATTGAAGGTCATCCAGCAGCCACGTGGTATGTGCAGCCCAGCACAGGCTACACCTACTCAACTGTAAGGTGGATCCTTAAATCCTCGATGTTCCACTGAGGACCATTCCTGGTATATTCTGTTCACAGAGAATATGTTATCCAAAGAAGGTGGAAATAATACCAGTAAACTCTCAGAGTGGTTTGCCTTCTCACTTCTAGTGAGTGTTAGTGTTAAATGTGTAATGTTAAAAGGTAAGGAAATAACAGATGTATAAAGTTAGGTTAGACCACCTGGAAGACCCTTTAATCCTTTTCCTGTCTTAACATCCATTGTAGGTCACTCAGGAAAAATCATTCACTTTCTTTCTTTCTGCTAGTTTCATAGAATGGCTTAAGCTGGAAGGGACCTTATTCATCTAATCCAACCTCCCTGCCATGAGCAGGGACACCTCTCAACTAGACTAGGTTACTCAAGGCCTCATCCAACCTGGCCTTGAACACCTCCAGGGAGGGGACATCCACAACCCCTCTGGGCAACATATTCCAAAGTCTCACCACCTTGGTACTGAAGAACTTCTTCCTAAGATCCAATCTAAACCTATTTTCCCTCAGTTTAAAACTATTTCCCCTCATCCTATCACTGGACACTCTTGGGAAGAATCCCTGTACAGCCTTCCTGTAGGATCCCTTCAAGTATTGGAAGGCAGTTATAAGGTCCCCCTGGAATCTTCTCTTCTCCAGGCTTCTCTTCTCCAGGCTGAACAATCCCAGGTCCCTCAGCCTATCCTCATAGCAGAGGTGCTTCAGCACCTGGATCATCCTCGTGGCCCTCTTCTGGACTCATTCCAACAGATTTATGTCCTTCTTATGATAGGGACACCAGAACACAGTATTCGATGTGGGGTGCCACAAAAGCAGAGTAAAGAGGGACAATCACCTCTCTTGATCTGCTGGCCACATTCCTCTTGATGCATCTTAGGATACACTTGGCCTTCTGAGCCACATAAACACACAGCTGGCTCATGTTGAGCTTCTTATCAATCAACATCACCAAGTCCTTCTCTTCAGGGCTACTCTTAACCCACTCTGTACCCAGTCTGCATTCGTGCCTGGGATTGGCAGAGAGAATGCTGTTAGACTGAGAGGACAACAGTCTATAGCGCTGTGTATTGTATGAGTTTGCTTATTTGGTTCTGATTTTGATTTTCCTTCAGATTCTGTGTCTTTTGGCTCGCCTCTTTCCCCCCCCCCCCCCCCCCCCCCCCCCCCCCCCCCCCCCCCCCCCCCCCCCCCCCCCCCCACCCCCC
>WUAM01000359.1:35685209-35710088 GCA_024336885.1 Actenoides hombroni
CCCCCCATATTTTATGAGAACAAAGTATATGAGGAAGAGCCAAAAGCATGAAGAAGTAGATGATGTGAGATGGGAAATGGGTTCACATGAATGGAAAGGAGGTTCATTGATTGGCAGGGAAAAAGAAGAGATACTCCTTTGACTCATCTGCATAAAGAGATAAGAACGTTCTGTGAGGGCACAGGCTTACTAAGATGGTAAGCAGTCATACTGTAGGAGGGGAGTTTTAAGCAGACACAGATGCTATATAGATGAGGAGGCAGCCAGCCTATGGCAGGGCAAAATAGGGATAGTAGCAAAGGTAGAAAAGACCCAAGTAAATACTGAGGGAAACATATAGACCAAGAAGGAGGAAACTCAAGAAGAATTCAACAGTAAGAAGAAAAAATGGGGAAAGTATTTGGACACAATGTTAAAATATCTACCCATTAAATAGCTGGAGAGGAAAGGATACTGAGTCAGCTTAGTAAACTCAGGAGATGTGGGAATTTAGACTAACAAGAAAGAGTGTTAAGGATGCCAGAGTAGTAGGAAAGATGTTGATTCTTTCTCTTTCTTTCTTTACTCCTCTCCTTCTTTTGCATATTTGATAATAATAATGTTCACACAAGCAGTTCAAGGCTCAGTAGTTCATGTGATATTGAATAGAAGAATTAAGTTTTTTCTAGGAGCCAAACTGCATAGTCCTTCCTGGGCAGTAGAAAATAATCTCACAAGGCACTTGGTCAGCTCTTCTCAGGAAAACAAGAAGGCAGTTTTCTCCCTTAGCACTTACTTTTGCTTAGGTAGATAGACATTCTGTTTAACCTCACACAACAATTTTATGCTGGTTAGCAAAGAGTTTGAAATGCAGCATGGAGTGTTTTAAGGACATTGACTAAACAGATTAAACAAGGCAGTTTCAGTATTTGAACTAGTCTGTCAAAATCAATCTGATATAGATAAAAGACAAATGCTTTTCTAGACCTGCCTTTGCCTTTATGTTCATCATAGCTGGGGATCATCTGTAAAGAGAACTAGAACTATTATTCATGGCAGTGGAAACTAAATGACCAATGTAACTTAAAACTGGTTGCAAGTAACCCAAGAAATGTTGCAACAAGTTTTTCAACCTGCACATAGTACTCAGGGATGACTATTTTTCTGTGACATAACAAGATGGCAAGGTTTCCAGATGCACTGTCATGAATTATTTTGATATACAGAGAAAGAAGAGCATCAAGAGTTGGCATTATTTCAGAGCATAACTGCAGCCTGTGGCAGTAGATATGCTTTATTTATTTATTAAGGCATGGCCTTCTATAAAGTATTATTCAGACTTGATAGGTTAGAATAATAATGCAATCAGGTAAGAGAATAGTTTTGTACAAAAGAAACTATTCTTCTGAACTTACATCTCCCACCCTCAAAAACCAGTATTGAACACTCAAACCCCACCCACTCCTTCCTCAATAAAAGCAGTCAGCATTTTGCTCCATATAATGCAAATTAATGGAACATATTTCTTTTCTTATTCCCTTTTTTCTCAATACTGTCAATCAGAAAATGAAATGTAGCATAATCACTTAAAAAAACTTGTGGAGCTTAACCCTGATTTCACTTAAAAGACTGATGTAGAACTGGCATGAATTTGGTAGAGGTATTCTTGGTTATACGTTAGCCGAAAGTTGTACAAAACCTATAAAGTATTACAGTAATTTCCACCTTTTTAAAATTAAACTTCTCCCATTCCTGAGGGAAGGAAAAGTTGAAGGTAGTTTTAAAAAGACCTTATGTCAGAGCTTAGCAAAATCTGAATTACTCTGTAAAATCACTTATGTTATTGAACAACTATTCAAACAATATAATTTTGACAATTAATGATTGCTATGATTTTCTTTTCACAAAGTAACCATTTTTTTTATTCTAGTAACATTGATGAGTAAGGTTCTTAAAAATTAAAAATAAAAACCCCTCAACCCCCCTATTTTTATCATATGAGTTCATTTAAATATATGAGATTAATGGTAATTCAAAAATATTTGAATTTTGTCTGCTTTTAGAAATTGTTCTGTAAGTCTAGGATACTTCATGTAATTCTTCAAACTAACAATGTGCAGAGATTTTTCATAGATTATGTGGTACAGAAAATGGTTAAACTCTAAAACTCAGTCAGGATATTATCCGAGAAGGAGGTGTTTGGAAACATGGTATTGTGATTGTTCTATTTTATTAGCTGTGAAAACACACTTCATAAATATTTCTCTTAGCTAGTATTCGCTGTAGTTAGATGCCAGAGTTTAATTTTATAAAACAGATTACCTAAGAGGAGATTGTTATTTCTTATTAAAAAAAGCAGTAAATAAATATAATTAGTTCACAATTCTGTGTGTAACATGAAATTTAGCTAACTAAAAAAGTTATGGCTAGCCTTTTCTAGCTGTGGATCTATCTTCAGTAAGCTAAGGATGTGTAATATCTTCTGTAGATGTGGTTTTGTATGTGTTTTCACACTCAAGCTTTTTGCCTGCAGAGCACATGAAACAACAGGTATTTACTCCAGCATAGTGGGAAGGAGGTAGGTCCTCTTTAGCTTCGTGTATATATACATATAAAATATAAAAATATGTATGTGTATATATTTCATCTAAGAAGATTAAGCAAGCCAAAAATACTACCATGTTATGTTATTTATGAGGCAAAATTGTCAATAAGAATTTGTGTTGGTTTAACTTTGGTGTGTTTTGTAGTTTAGAGCTGGTGTTCATACATATTCTTGCTTTCAAACAATAATTTAGTATAGTGTAGTTTTAGTATTTTAATATGTAAGGCTTGAGATGGAGAACTGATAAGTAGTGGTGCCAGATGAGAAGGGAGAGAATGCTTCTCAGGACTTGAGTCTTGAATTGGACCTAGAGCAAAGGACTAGGATTTTGAATGATAACAAGCTGAACAGATTGCTTTCTCTTATCAGTAAATACCAGTGAAACTTTCTGGAAAAATATATATTTTGTTCCTCTCTAGTTGTGGTACATCTAGAAGATGGAAATCTATTGATCCTCAAGATTACTGGGTTAGCTCAAGATGAAGTTTGCCTAGGACTTCATTGAAAATCTACCAGGAGATATTAGACTTTGTATGTCATGTCTTCTGGGTTTGATAGATTCTTTTCTTCTCCAATTTTTTCTTTTAATCACAGAAAAAACAGTGAAATATAGTATATGGTGATGTAGTTAAGGTTTTATCATAATAATTGAAAAAAAAAAAAGTAAGTCTAAATTAAATTAGGAAAGGAATCATGATAATTGTATTTTTAAAAGTAATTTGTCAGGTAACAATTTTTAATTTTTTTTTTGACAGGCCTTTTAATGTTTTAAAAAGCATGATTAACTTTTCATTTCATTTAGTTGCTCTGTATACATTAGTTTATATATAGGTTTTAAAAAGAGGCTAAACTGAAACGTTAATAAAAATATTATGAAAAAAAAGTGAGTATTTTGTAACTTGGACAAGATCAGTTTTATAAGTACATGTTGGTCTAAAACAACTTGTTTATTCCCTTAATCTTATAGTAAGGATTTTACATCATTGTCTAATCATAAAGAAAACTCACTTGAAACTTGCAAGAGAATTTTCTATTGACGTCCAATGAAATCAGAAATTGTAGTTCCTGCAGCTGTCTGAATACTATGCAGATATGAAACCTTAAAAACCATCCCAGCAACACTCTTTTTCCTTGCAATTGCCATACTCTCATGTTAGTGATGAAAACACAACAATAGAATAATTAATGGCCACTTTCTCATCAGTAAACTGAATAAACATTCACATCTAAAGGAACTATAGATTTCTTCCCCAGTCAATGAACATGACTGACCATGTCTAATTTGCTAGGCATAACAACACTGCACTTTCAGGTATAAAAAATAACATTTCCACTTCTTTTTTTTTTATCCTAGTAGTCTTATATATTTCCTTTAATTTTTTTCACCTTTATTTATTTTTAATGTAGATTCTCAAATGACTTATCAGATGAAAGCAGTCTTAAAGCCAAACAGATTTGTTTAATCACTTGCAGGTTATAATAACTAGAGATCTAACGATACTTTATTTGGCTTTATCATCTTAAAAATTGAACACACTGATGAGAATTAACCATTGTCATGACAGTTCCTAACTTAATAGGGGTCCAAGGTATTAAATTAACTGTTTGATCCTATTCACAAAAGAAGTCTGTGTCAGGCAGCGGCTTTACCAACATTTTGCCTTTGATAGTGGCCAGAGGTGGATGACTCAGGGAATATATGAGAATGCAGGACTGAGGTGGTATAGACTACCGTTCTGATTCCAGCAACCTTTTAATTAGGAAGTTTACAATTTTCTGAAGGACACATATCTATTATTAAAAATTAAAACCAAAATCAAAACAACAAAAAACCCCACAAAAAAAACCCAACCCCAAAACCCCAATAAAAAAATCCACCTTAAAAATATCTCTATGTGTCCTTCTATTCACTGCAGATGGGATGTTGTGTAAACAAGAATGTGAAGAAAAGATTAATTTGCTCTTCATTTTTGAGGAAAGAGGTTCCTTTATGGTGGATTTTTATTTCTGAAGGATATTGGCATCGCAAGGAAGCTTTTATGATTTCATCACAATAACATCTGACTTGAAATTAGAAGGATTCTTTTTTTGTTTTTCTATTGTTGTTCTTTGTCTTGTGTGTACATAGTTTTGTATTTTGTTTTTCTTAATCTGGGATTTTGTTCCCCTCTTCTCCCTCTACACTCATCAGAAATAATCTGGACTATACATTTCATCCAGACACATGGGTCTTTAAAATCTACTTCTGACACAGCTACTGAGTTATCCTCCAATATAGAAACAAGTTTTACCCAACCAATGAACACAAAACTACTTAACTGGATACAGAACTATTAAGCTCACATCCAATGTTATTTTCTGTTAAAATTCTGTCACACTCCTAATGATATCAGTTTCTGAATAAACTGACACATACAGTGTAAATGAAAAAAACAGAAGCACTTATGTAAACAGAAAAATAATCTCTAGGCATCAAAACTTTGAAACTAAGAATCTTTTGCCAAGCACAATATAGCTATCACCAAACTATGAGTATTAAAATTTTTTGCACAGAATGTAATTTTAAAACCAACAAAAAATCCAAGACCTGCCAGGCTTAATACCAAATACATCAATCTGTTGAAAAGGCAATGAGTTTGAAAATAATTCATAAAAATGCTAAAGTACTGTCTGTTCTCTCTGCTCAGAATGCTTTTAAATAGTAATAGTCAGCTAGATAACTAAAACACAGATTTTAAATGCATCTTAAATTCTACATACATTTAAATGTAAGTTATGTCCCAAACATCTAGCATACTAGATCTAAATATACAGCAAATTGGTACTTTCCAATTACTCAGTCACATCTTCAGATACTATTTAAAAGCATTCTGAGCAGAGAGAACAGACAGTACTTTAGCATTTTTACGAATTATTTTCAAACTCATTGCCTTTTCAACAGATTGATATATTTGGTAAAGCATATGTGAATGATAGGTAGAAACATGTTAATAAGACAGTCCTGTTCTGTATTTCTTACTTACACAAAAATGACAAAATATGAGGCAACACCTTAGATATGCTATTGGCATATTGTCCTTTTTGCTTATTGATGGAAGTACTGGTATTCATGACAAAGAGAGTGTTCATATTGAATTCTGTATTCCTCATTTTTGAGATGACACCTTTTTAAGTTGCAAGTGTGAGTTGATACACATCTCATTCATTTTTGAGCAAGAGACATCTTGGACAGCTGCAAGAACTCGGACAGAACCAGAAATGGCAAAAATACGTGGCTCCTTTTGAGGAGTCAACTGCTGATCCCATTGGCTTCAAGCTGTCTTGTACTGTGATGAGCAACTTCATCTTCTTTGAAACAGTGACTCCTAGGTCGACCACACTGCTTGAAGCAACTCCATAGGATCTGAGAGCAGCAGTAAAGCCATGGGCATCTGTCTGACCAGGGCTTGCCTCTCTGTGAGACAGCCTCTCTTGGCTCCCCTGAGTTCAAAACTCTGTAGGAACTGCTGTCTTACCAGAAAAAATAGTCTAATATGACTTTTTCTTAATCAGAATATCTCATTATATAATGGGAGAGAACCATGAGACCCTTACATAAAATATCTTTCAGGAGTGCTGGAGTTGTTGGCTTTTGCACTCCTGATGACTCACGGAGTCATCATTAGTGGGAGTTGGGGGAACCATTTCTTACACAGGAGCAGGGCTACAAGCTGTCATTGTGGAGGATGTCTGCTCAGGAATGGAGTAGGAGAAGCAGTCTTTCTGTGGATGAATCACCAAGTTACAGATCATTAGCTGATGACTAGTGTATTTCCTTTGTGCAAGGTAGAAATTTCCAGGGGTATTTGACACTATATCCTTCATTTTAATTTTCTTTTGTCTCAAGCACAAAGCAATATATTTGACTTTTCAGGTATTTTATCAATAGGAATGTCATTAATAGACCTGTAGAAACTGAAAAGACTCAGAGCACACTATCAACAACAGGGAATATCAAAAAATGGTGAAATAACAATGTCTAGAAAATGTCTCACCAGAACAAAGTTATGACTGACAAAACAAGAAGGAAATTGTATCAGAGGTAATAACATGTACAACTCCTCTAAAAGCTCCCTACTGGAATATAACATGTCCTCACAAGGAGGAAAGTCTGTGACATTCCTAAATGAATCCAATTCACAGGCTAACTCTGGTATAAAGTTCTGCACAATTAAATTCCTCTAAAATGAAAATGAACTGTGGGAATTAACTTTGTCAGTTGAAACATTTTTTAAATGTTCTTTTTCTATATGTATCCCTCCCACTCATAATGAAATGGTGCCACCAATGGCCATGAACAATAACACTCAACAAAGATTGAATCTCTGGGTATTTTGCTGTAGTGGGGAGCAATTCTCAGAACCAACATAATGTCCTGTTGTATGTTTTGTAAGCACTTTTGATATCTAAACATTACGTGTGTATTGCTACTGTTTTTGTCTTAGAGAGAATGCTGGTCAGGCAGCAATTGTATCCAGTGCCTTTATGTATGTATGGACAGTTTCCAACTGAAAACAAGAAAAAAAACCAAAAAAACAACCCAAACCTGTTACCAGTCAAGGTAAAATGTTATTTGAACTTTGTTATTTGCTACATGCACATAATTAGCATAGCTTTCTCAATTATATCCAAGAGATGTAGTTTAGTGACACAGGAGGAAAATAAAGATGCTTGTCTGGGCATGCAGAATTGTGATTAGGAAAGCCAAAACCCATCTAGAGTTGAATCTGAATGGCAACAAGAAGAGCTTCCACAGGTACATCAGCAGCAAAAGGAAGACCAGGAAAAAGATGGGCCCACTGCTTCTCAATGACTTAGTCTTTATTGGTAAGATTTGACCTCAGCAATCCCAGGCTGCTGAGATCTGAGAGAAAGTCTGGGTAAAGGAAAACTTATTAATGGTTAAAGAGAATCAGGTCACGGCACATTTAAACAATCTGGATGTACCCATGTCAGCCCTGTCTTCAAGAAAGAATATCCAGTGAACCACACACTGATCAGCCTCAATTTGATCCCTGGGAAACTGATGGAACAAATTATCTTTGCAACTATTTCTATTAAGTATCATATGAAGCTCAAGAAGATGATAGGGAGTAATCAGCATGGATTTATGAAGGAGAAATTTTATCAGATGAACCTCATGACTTTCTATCAAGAGATGACTGGCTTGGTTGACAAGTGGAGAAGGGTGTATCTTGTTTATTTTGACTTTAGCAAGGCTTTCGACACTGTGTCCTGTAACATCCTCATAGATACCTGGTGAAGTATGGACTGGGTAAGAAGGCAGTGAGGTGGGCTGAAAGCTGGCAGGATTTCTGGGCTCAAAGAATTGTTGTCAATGGTATCAAGTCCATCTGGATGCCAGTCCCTAGTGGTATACCCCTGTGACTGATATCAGGCCAATGTTTTTTAACATCTTCTTTAATGACATGGATGATTGGTGAGAATGTGCCCACAGCATGTTCACAGATGATAAAAACTGGGAGAAGTGGCAAAGTGGTGGACAAACCAGACAGTTGTGTTGCTTTTCACAGGAACCTTGACAGGCTAGAGAGATGGCTGGCAGGAATCTCATGAAGTTCAAAATGCAAATGTCAAGTCTTGCACCTCGGAAGGAACAGCTCTGTGCAGCAGTACAGACTGAAGACTGAATGGCTGGAAGACAACTTTGCAGAAGAAGCCCTGTGGTTCCTGGTGGACCTGTAATTGACCACAAGACAACAGTGAAAAGTGGGAAAAAAATGTCCTGGATGGCATTAGGAAGAATGTTGCTATCAGGCCAAGGGAGGTGATCCTTCCTCTCTGCTCTTCCCTATGGAGACACATCTGGAGTGCTGGGTTCAGTGGTAGGCTTCCAGCACAAGAGAGACAGGGATATAGTGGAATGTGTCTGATGAAAAGTCACAAAGTTGTTTAACAGCTTGGATCATCTGTCATATGAGGAGATGTTGAGAGAGCTGGGACTGTTCATTCTGGAACAGAGAAAGATAAAGGGGACCTTATCAACGTATATAAATATCTGATGGGGGTAAAGAAGGTGGTACTAGGCTCTTAGTGTATCCAATGACAGGAAGAGAGCAATAAGCACACAGTGAAATATAGAAAATTCCATTTAAACACAAGACTTTTTTTTTGTTTTCTTTTACATGGTGATGATCACATTACACATTGCTCAAAGAAGTTGTGGAGCCTCCATTGTTGGAAATATCCAAAACCCAACAGGACACAGTCCTGGGTAGACTCTGGCCCAGCAGGGAGCTGTCCTAGATGATGCCTCTGATAACTCAGAGGTACCTTCCTGTTCTGTGATTCTGTGACACTTTGTAGTGCATGTCTCATACCAAGATGAATTCTGTTGATCAATAAATTATGCTTGGAGTAACAGCATACAAGGTGGTAAACACAAATTCAAATCATTCATTTGTTGCATGATTTGTGAAGGTAAAATATCTGAGAAAACCTGGAAGATAAGCAGATTTGCAAAATGAATAATAACCTTCCCAGATATTCTGTCAATGTTACAATAATATTTTCAGCTATATAGATAAAGAAAGGGGTTTATTGCCTCCAGTTCCACTTACATTCTAGCTTTCTAGTTTTACTTGTAATGTTTCAGAAATAAGAAAGTTGCATTTTTCAGACTCCAAAGGAAATTATTACTATATAAGCCTTAGTAGTAAGGTTGTAGAATGGGTGGAGAAAATGGACTATTTTTTCTGTTGAAGGAAATGCCTTCTTTTTTTTCCTAATCCTTGCCTCCTTGCAATTACAACTCTATACTAAGGAGGAGTGGTATTCTGGGGTCAGTGAAGTAACAGAGCAGTGAAATTGAACAAACCATATTCACTATTAACATAATTGGTTTAACTGTGTTGCTTAGGAACATAGCCACTTTCAATCATCCCTCTGATGTCCAGTTTGTATATGGTGATTTTCAGTACTGTGAAATATTTCTGACACCTTGTTTAGAGTTTTTAGACTTTATTACACCAGATCCCTATAATGTTTCACAAATGAATTTGTGTTCTTTTATAAACTTTTTAAAAGGTCTTCCCATCTGGAAATACACTTGATGATAACCTTTTCAGGCTAAATTAAAATGAGTTCATTTTGATAATTTTTTATTTCACTGATAATGTGCTGTTTAGTCACCAGATAATGGGGCTTTTCATAGATGATGAGAACTCATTATCCCAATCTTCTAATAGAAATGCATCTTAATGCAGGTGCGTGACTGCTATTCTTGATTTCATTTGAGATCATGTCTGAAAAAATACATAAAATATGGTATCTTTGTTGTCCGTGGGGCAGCTGGTTAATAGACAATGTCCAAATCATTCACTGTGAAGTCCAGATGTGTCCTGTTTGTCCTTTACTGAGAACATAACTTTTAATAGTCTGAAATACGAATGTAAGTATCTAATAATAATAATGAAGAAGTCAGACCTTATCCCTCACTCATCTCTGTGATATTACAGGACTAAAAGAAGATATTTTGTTTCAGGCTTATCTCTAATTGTGGTTCTTTTTAACTACCCAGGGCTTTTAGCTCCTTGTAGTTCTTACTCCAGAAATTCAAGATAGAAAGATGTGTTTTAAACTTGTATTTGTTGATGGAAGGACTTGAAGATGTTCTAATTTCTGAAAAGGATGTCATGTAGTATGTGAATATAGCTGAAAAAAAAAGATCTGTCCTCCTATGTCATACATGAGATAGATATGTTCTTCCTGAGCAAAGACAGTTGTTTTGGTGAACAGACAGACTTTCTCTAGTATAAATGTCAGATTGAAATTAGATTTTCTGGGGGATGGCTCTAGATACAAGTGATGTAGTTGTGTACTGCCTTACTGTTATTGCATAATATGCAATTCTTAGCATTCTGGACCTTCAAGAGTTCCTTGAGGACTTCTCATAATTTCCAAGATTATGAAGCTGTGGGATGTAACTGTTGATATCAGGAAAAAACAAAGAATATTGCCATTATATCTATCCCAGTGAGTGCACATGGTAGTTTCTACAATCTTATTTCCTGTCATTATATTTTCCAAAACTTCAGGAAAATATTTTTTAGAGGCAGTCTTATGGTTTGCTTTGAGTTTCACCAGCTTGAATTTCAATTAAAACCTCTTCCTTTATAAAGAATGACAAGCATACTCTTGTGACTATCTCCAGTGCCATTAACTTCCAGTTGCTCCAGCTCTCTTGAGTATTGGAGTTGTGTATGTTCTGTCAATTAGAAAACATTTCTGGGGCTCCATGTTTAAAATCAAGAACCTAATTTTTAACATATTTAATAGATACCAACAAGCAGAGATCTATGAAGAACAAACAAATATTTTGAGGCAGCTGTGTTATTTTTAATATATCAACTGAGTATACATGCATTTAATTAAGAAGCTTATCAAGATTTTTAACTCAGAAAATTGCTTAGTCAAGAGCATTTATTGGTCTTTTTAAGGTGATGGCTTTCTGTTTTTTCTTTGTCACTGTTTCTCAGTACATGGGGTTTGGTTTGTTTGGGTTTATTTGTTTGTTTTGTGCTGGTTTCTGTCTTGTTTCTTTTAACTTTTCCAACAGTAATGAGTCAACTCTACCTTATTTTCAGTGGATCTAGATAATTTATGTAGATGTCCACTGTTTACTAAGCACTCTATCACAATAAGTATGTGATGGGCTATTTGTAATATTTTTAAGATATTTGTCTTTATTTAAATATTCTTACCGCATACTTTTAGCCTTAGTAAAAGATAAATGTTCTTACAGAAATAAATCAGAGAACTATATTATAAAACAAACCAGAGGGAAAGGGCATGTGTTACTGCACTACAGCAGTATCTTTGACATCTCTTTCATTTGTTGATTATCAAACCGCCTCTGCTCTACACTCGTCCTGCTCTGAGCAAGTGTTTGGTCGAGATGATTGTAGAGGTCCTTTTCAGCCTAAATTACTCTATTTGCCGTGAGAATGGTGAAACACTGGAACAGGATGCCCAGAGAAGTTTTAGATACTGGAAGTGTTCAAGACCAGGTTGGATTGGGCTTTGAGCTACCTGATCTAGTGGAAAGTGTCCTTCCCATCTCAGGGAGATTGAAACTGGATGATATTTAAGGTCCCTTCCAACACAAACTATTCTATGATTTTATGATCAGAACCAGCCTAATACACAGTACCAGGCATGATTCAGATACAAGACCTTGAATTTCTTCTTAAAGCAATTTCTCATTTGCCTTCTGTGTCTTTTTCCAATAGTCCAGACAAATCCAGATCTGTGCCTCTACTTTTCTGTTCTTATCCTGAATTCTTTCTGTAGACCAGATCCCGACCTCATACTTGCCTCACATACTCTTCACACTCATCTTTCTTGCCTCTTAGACCAACCAGAAGCCTTCTCCACTCTGGGACTATACCTGTTTTGTCAGATATTTTTCCTCTGGAACATGAGCACATTTGAGAGGGATAACCTCCATCCTACATACTTCGGTGCAGATGCCTCTGTGGAGGCTGTTTCCTTGCAACAGAATTTGGAAGGCTGGGTGAGAAGGAAAGCAGAGGTCAGCAAGTGTGTGATATGGCCTGTGATGGTGGATCATTTCTATGCAAACTCATGGCACTTATAGTCTCAGTTTGCAAGTAGGAAGACCAATGTGACAGTGGAGAGGTACATCTCAATTTGCAGTCACAAGTTGGTGGGAAACTGTAGGAGATTCTCTGATTTTCTGTCATACCAGAACCCACAATGTCCAGCTGCTGTCTGAAGGGTAGCTTGTGAGAGTAAATTGCATGCACACAGAACAAAAATTTCCTTTGTTCCATGGAACTTACAATTTCAAATACATTGTTTATTGCTCCTTATAAAGAAATAAAGATGCTCTTGGCAACATGCAGGTTATATTTAATATGAGCTTTCCCATCTGTCAGATTTTCCATCTTTTATCTCCAGAAAAGACATGATTTTGTGGTGTTACACTGTGAGAAAAATCAGTTTTCTGGGCCAGTCCTGCCATCAAGAGGCCATTTTATTGCTAATGGTCCTTCTCTACTTGATGGCTTCTTTGTGTGCATGCAGGTAGGTCTAAAATACAGGATTTCACAAAACATGTATGCTAACACCATTTAATGTTATTTATTCAACTCAATTTTTAACTCCTTAGGGATTTAAGCTTTTTCACAATTCTGCAGTCTTTGCAAGAGTCTCATCCTCTTTATGGAATACAAATCTAAAGTGTTGATTTGATGTTAATGGAAAGAATTACTGCCTTTTTTCTGCATATAGTATGGTTTTATCCACTGAGACTTTTTAATAAACTGAGTAGACATTAATACCTTCCTATGAAAACTGAAATATTCCTTATTGTTAAGCTATGACTTAGTAAAGAGGACTCAAAAATAGAGTTAATGAAGCACGAAGGAGTTTGCTACTTTGTTATTTAAGGAGCTGGTTATTTGGTTAAGCAAAATCAGTGTTCACTTAAGACTGGAAAAAAATCTAAATGCCTGTCTCTGTAATTTAAGTGGTATTCCCTTGTGTTTATTCTTTTCTGGGGTATGCAAGGTCTATAAATTCCCAGAATATCCTAAGCAGATAGGAATTGCCAAGGTAAATAGAAAGCGTTCCATGGGGTATAGAAACTAAATATCTAAGTGAGGGTTCACATCTGTGACAAGAACTGTATTATGTAATACAGAACACATAAAATAGTGTGCTTGGTGTTTTAGTGGAGGATCTAGAACTTTCCCTGAGCACCTGCATTTGCCTTCCATAGTATGACATGCATCTCATAAAGCTAGAGAAATATTAACTTTCACTTTAGATTAACTAGAATGCATGCCTCTAGGAGACAAAAAGAAACTGAAGAAGGTCAGCAGTTTCAGGGAAACACATTTTGTCCTTTGCTATCAACCTCTTGCTCGCTTTCACATCAACAGATAACATCCAGCATTTTCCTCTGTAATTATAAACCTACCTTGTAATTATAATCTTCTTTCAATTCAGTGACAATGCTTTAAAATTATTTTAAAAGTCCACCTTTGAAGTTTGACAATTTTATCTCCTATTTGATCTAAAAATATATTTCATCTCCATAAATCATTTCTATTTCTTAAGAGAAGTATTTTTTAATATTTAAAAGTGTCTTACAATCAGCAAGATTCTATCATGTTTCTTAGTTGTAGTTTGATAGGTAATACCTAAATTCAAGGTCTTGTATCCTCTGTATATAGCTAGATATGCAAACGTTTTAATGATAAGATGATATCGTCATCTTTAAATAATTAAAAAAGATATATTTAATATTATGTCTATATTTTGTTATTTCTTCTTGAATTCTATGAAACAAAAGGCAATTAGAGTCTTTTTTTAAGAAAAGAATTCATCCTTCAAATATTTTATCTATCTTTCTATTTGACCCCTCACTCACTATCTTTCTATTTTGCTTTCTAGCTGTCTTTCAGGTTGCCCAGAGATGTTGTGGCGTCTCCAACCTTGGAGACATTCAAAAGCATCTGAACATCATCTGAGAAATTGGCTCTAGGTGTCTGTGCTTGAGTAGAGTGTCATACCAGCTGATCTCCAGAGCTCCCTTCCAACCTCAACCATTCTGTGATTCTACTAGTGCTTCATGGTTACAGTGTCTGGAGCAGCAATGACTATTTGGGATTCTATTTTTCAGGTAGTTCCAAACCATTTTATCCATCTTTTCCACAATATAAATTTAGTAATTTATGTGTTCCTGAATCTTTTATATTTGTTTAGTTTTATAACCTGGTATAACCATTTAACATTTTTTGGTCTTCAAAAATATTTAATAAAAACCATACAGTTTTACCTCAAGAACTGTTACTGTTGAGCAGGTTTCTGTGGTCCAGGTGTTATGTAACTTGTTCATTAGAGATATTCTACTGATTCTTAGTTTTACTGCTTTTGGATTATTGTCCATCATTACCGAGTTCTGTAGATGTTCTGCCTAGTGTTTACTTAATGGAAATTCCAAGTTTCCTGTTAAAAACACTAATCACAAAAGAAATGGCTGTAATGTTCAAAATTTTACATTTGTCTCCTTAGAGCCACCTCTTTGTGCTGTCTAAAAGTGCAGAAACTGGGAGGAAGTTTATTCAATATTTACCTTTAATATTTAGGTTTTTACATTTCTGACACACAATCCACATAATTCTG
This sequence comes from Actenoides hombroni, assembly GCA_024336885.1. Classification (NCBI taxonomy): domain Eukaryota; kingdom Metazoa; phylum Chordata; class Aves; order Coraciiformes; family Alcedinidae; genus Actenoides; species Actenoides hombroni. The sequence continues at coordinate 35,700,007 of WUAM01000359.1, forward strand.
TCTTTTTTTCCTTCAAGTCATGTTCTCACAAAGCAGAACAACTACACATTTTGCTTTTATTGTTGTCAATAAGTAATACATTTTCATCTGGAGAGTGGACAAAATATTCTGTTTTAACATAGACTTTCTTTCTTGCTGTATTGGGGGTAGGTGGCAAGGTGTTCAGCAGTTTCCTACAACTGAAGTAAGTAATAAAATACTTAATTTAATTGGCCATAAATTAAGTCAATTTTCCATAAGTCAAATCTACTTTGTCTATGATGGTATTTGGTAAATGATCTCCCCGTCATTATCTCTACCCACAGGGATTCTTGGTCTACTTATTTTTCTCCCCACATCCCACTGGGTGGGAAAGTGAGTGAGTGGCTGAGTGGACATTTAGCTGCTAGCCAAGGTTAACCCACCATGGTCACTAGTTTCATTTGTGTTCCACACACAGCCATTATCTTCAGTGCATTTTTTGCAAGAATAACAAAATTTTTCAGAGTGATACAGGTTAAGAGTGATTAGCATTTTGCATTTGAAAGTACCTTCCTAGGACTTTTCAAAATACTGTATTTATTCAGTATATAAAGTCCTTTCTGTGACACCTGTAGATTCTTTTTTTTACCTTATTTTTTTCTCTCAGGTTTCCTTTGTTGTAATATTAATCTGCTATAAACATTTCCTGGAAGTGACAGTAATGTTCTGCTGAGCTGCTTAATACAGTTTGACTCATCTTCCTTCTATGACACTGAGGCAATTAAGGTTGATATGTTTTTGTATTCAATGCATTAGTGCAGATACTTGGTCATTTCTTTCAGATTCTGCAGTCAGATTCTCCTTGATATTTTGTTTTGGCCATGCATCTTCCTGCATACTTTTTTACTAGCTTCAGGTGTTTCCTGTTTAGTGGAATGTCATGGCTAATTAGTGAAGTTTCAGGCTTTTCTATGAGTACTTGGGTTTAATCCTAGGTTTTGATCTATTCAGACTCTCTTGGAAATACTCTTACCATCTTTTGAGTTTATACTTATCAATTTTTTGTGTAGGTCCTGCTTAATCCTCTCACACAAAGATTAGTTGTCTAGATTGTTTAAATGTTTTTTGAGTATTTGGTAGCTTTAAAATTTACTTTTTTGGACATAGTATTCTGCATTCTAGACTTTATACTAATTACTTCTCTATGTATTAATTTTGTAATGAGGTCTTTCATATCCTTGACAATATGGTTATGACATAAGTCCTTTCTGTTGAAAGAATATAAAGTCTGTGGTAAGAAAATAAAGGATTAAACCAAGGTATCAGGCTCCTAATGGTGACTAGTAAATGTTTTCAGAAAGGGTAGGTAAAGTCATCTTTTCTCCAGTATTCAGTTCAGCAACTCAAAATCTGGGAATTAAGGACCATGAGATCCAACTGTCAAAATTATCGTAGACACCAGTGGACTTTAAACCTGTGAATTCACCTAAATCTGCTCTGAACATACATATTCCTTTGAACTTAATCTGATGACAATATTTTCTGCACTTGAATTACACACTGCATATGAAAGCACTTTTTGTTAAAATGCTGCCAGGTAATTTCAATGACAGTCTCTGAGAAACAATCACTTCTTTCCTACTCATATTCCTGCCCTGGCTACCTTGTACATGTGTTTGGCCCCCACCCTGTTCCTGAAACTCCTGGATTGAACTCAAATTTGACTTGTTATTTTGCCTTTGCATAATGCTTGCTGGACTGGTAGTAGGACCTGTTGTAGTCCTTCCTGCCATGCTCTGCTGGCCTGACTCTGGTGGTATTAGGCTGTGCCTTGTTAGAGAGGACATTGTCCTGGTTTTCATCGGGTCCAAGCTTGCCCTCCATTAGGTAGGCAATTATTGCTGTCTGAAAATGCATACAATTAAATGCTTTGCATTATATGATTCAACATAATGATGTTCATTATTTTGTCTTCATCACCATTGAATATTTATTTCCAAGTCATTCAGGAGGAAGATGCTCCACTCATTCTAATGGCAGTTATGAGGCTGTCTCTTGTTGATCATAATTTTTCAACTGCTGTTTTAGAGTGAGCTCTCAACAGGCATGTCACAGAGTCTGGATTTATGCATGATGAAGGCAGCAGTTTCCCATTAGAACAAGCCTGCAGAATCAGTCATCTTTCTTAAGTGTCATAGGGGCTGATTCGTCAGCTTTTAACTCAATTTGAATATAAAGTCAGCTTTGTTTTCTCATCCACCATAGCATTCCCCATTAAGAAAACACAGATAAAGACAAATATATGGCTTTTTGGGATTGAACAGGAGAAAAGAAGTCATACTTTACAGATAGTAAGTGATAATAAAGCCTAAAGTGCAAGGGAATTGGAAGAACTAGATTATTTATTCCCATGAAGCCCTTGGGAATAGAAGGCAAGGGTACAAGATTGTTCTAGTATAGCTTGTCAAAATTTAGGGTCAAGGCGGCCCCTTAGATCTATAACAGACGCTCTCTGTTAACCCCCCTCCCTCCCCAAAGGGGAAAAGAAAGGGAATAAGGGAGAGAGACTTAGAGATTAGAAAAGGAAACAAGAAAAGCTTTAATGAAAATTAAATTAATAATAATAAAAGTGGAATATATACAAATATATACAAAACCAGTATCAAACCCAACCCCCCTGATGGTAATTACATCACCATCACCACTGATGCTGTGGAGCAGGTACTGGGGGAGTCCCAGACTGGGCTTCTCAGCAGACAGGAGCTGTGTTCAGGAGCTTGATTCTGGTACTGGGTTCAGGAACACACAGACTGGGATCAAAGGCAGAACAGAGTCCTTCTTGGATGCTCTGAGGAAGGAACCGAAAGAGGACCTGAGCCAAGCCAAGCACAGCTGTCGAAGCAGTCCAGGAGGGGAGAAGAACCCAAAGACCCTTCAGATCGCTTAGCCTTATACTGAATATGGCGCATATGGGATGGAATACCTTGTTGGTCAGTGTAGGGTCACCTCCCTGCAAGTGCAGTCTTTCACTTTTCTGCACCTTCCAATGTGGTACACAAGATCCAGCAGTGGCCTTGGTCTGCACACCAATCCTTGGTAGTAACTCTAAACATGTCAAGACATATTTTGAAAAATATATATATTTTTTTAAAAAGATAAAATGCTATTAAATATATTTGAAAGAAAATATTTAAACTTTTAATCTCAACATTGACAAATCCTTAATTAAGATACAGAAGGAATGGGGTGTTATCACTGCTAGAAGCAGGCACTGTCTGTGAAAACAGACCACTAACTTCAGAAAGTGTAGTTAGTTAGAAGAACTGACCTGAAAAGTAAAATCAAAGCACAGAAGTAGTTCTGTTCTCATTCAAACCAGGACACAGCTCCTGCGACTGCACTGCCTGTATTTTGAGCAAATTACTCAAGAAATTTTATTTATACTCTTGTGCTAGGTAGATTTCTTTCCTATCAAAAGTGATCCAAACTAACTTTCTTATTTTAAATAACAAATTTAGCTGACAATAAGTGGCTGTAAAACCCAATCTGTCATCTGGTATAAGCAGCAATAGCTCTAAATGGCATTAAAATTCTTATGAACACATCTATTTTCAAAAAAGTTTCATGATGTTTCGTAAAATGTTTGATGGAAAAAAGAAATGTCTTTTTCAGTTAACTTGGTCTTAGAAGATCATAAAAAATGAGTTGAGTAAGGTCTCACTAATTGTAGCAAAATGTCAAGGTTTTAAAAAAATCAGTTGAGCATTTTAATCCTTTTGAAGTAAACATTTTATGCTGTGGTAGGAGTAATTTATGATCTCTCAGTCTCTAGTGTAACAGATTAGAAATTACTTTTAAATACAAGTAAGAACACTGTGAGGAAGTGTCTGTCTTGATATAGCAATGCTGCTTTACTGGACACTAAAGTCATATGAACATTGAGTAGCCATTGTAGCTAGCAGAAAATAATTTCAAGTATGACCTTCATAAATCTAAACTGTACACAAGTGGTAAGCAAATATATCAGTCATGATATAATATGTTGGGGTTTATGACCCTTTCTGGAACTGACATGGGTGGTCATGACAGAATTGAGACAAACAATATTTAGATATTTTTGAAGTAGTAGATGTTCTGTTGCACACTTTAAACACATAACATCCTCTGCTTTGCTCATCATTTAATGAATGTTATATTTTATACCCCAATCGACAGGACTAAGAAGTAGTTACTGTTTATGAACATGTCTGTTTACAGTAAAAATTTTAATTCACAGTTAAGCAAATAAACACTGGTGTGGGGAGTGCTCCTCAGAGCTTTAGTATAATAAGCATGAGAAAGCAAATTACACACCTCTTTTATAGGTGGGATACCAAAAATACAGCAAGTATGACCTCATAAACTTATATTTGAAGCTTGACACCAAATATGTGGCAGAGGTAGGAAAGTAAAGCAATCCTTCAGGTAGGAGTAAAATTTTCTTCAGCATGTAACCACCCTACCTTTCTCAAGGCAGAACATAAGATTCATAATCTCTGACTACATTTGCCTAAATTATATAGAAGATTCATTAAGTCAAAGTTTTTTCCTTGCTGGAACAAATAAGGGTATTCAACTTATTCAGAAGCACTCCCATCACAGTGGTGCTTGACAGGAATGTAGGCATACATTAAAGTGAGATATTTGAGACATCCAGATCTTTAGGATAAGGAAGAAAAGGATAAGATCAAGATCCTTCATGTGGTAGCCCCAGACCCTTTTCTAATTTACAGCTAAGAGTCTGCAATTCAGTATATAATATTTTGATGAAGCATCAGTAAACTTGGGAAGAACTATTTCTTAATGAAAATTAAATTAAAAGCTAGTTAAATCCATTCCAACCCATGAATGAGTGCTACTTACCCCACCGTGAGTACACAGTCATAATACATTGCAGATTTTTGACCATTTTTTTAAGATATGAAAATACCACTCAGTTTTATGATATCACTCATCATTAAATGATAGCTAAGAATAAAACAACCTTAAAGTATACACATTTCATGGACATTTTTCTCTAGTAGCCAGATTTGATGTGAGATTTTGAAGCATAAGAATTGAATTTACAATCTACTTATGGTTTTCTTGCAGTGAGATTTTCAATCTTTCCTCTTACCCTCTTAATTTCCAACTAGCTCCAGACAGTTTCTTTAACCTCCACTTCTTTTCATCAGATTCAAGTACTATGAGATAATTCAGGAGAGTAATGTCTGAATGAAAGACATCTCATGTGTTATTTATTGTCCTCTATTCCTTTGTGTCAGTTGCTTCAATCACTTCTGATAATTTTCTTTTTACACCTCTACATCCTGAGAGAGTAAACCATCAGTCCATCAGCACAACTTGTGGTACTTATCAACACTGCCTCAGACCACCTGGATCATCTATCTTAGTTGAGATATTCCTTCTCTAATTCTGATTTTCATCAGAAACTGTCATGCTCTTATCAAATTGCCACAAGTGCTCTTCAAAATAAATGTGATGTTCTTAATATACAGGTCTTTTCATCAGCTATAGAGGGTCAGACTTGATAGTCTGTAAAACACTTTAGTCTCTGTGTTTATGAATAGGTTTCTTACACAATTCTCAATGTTAGGGCTTAGTATAAGAGCATTAAGGAGGACAAAGGGACTATTAACTTACATTTTCTGACCTCCTGTGATCTTATTCCACAAAGAGTAATTTTTGATAAGAAAATTCAAGGAAGACAAATACATTTTCAAACATAAGAAATTGCTGTAGACATATTTTTTAAAAAATTTTTTTTACAAAGATAAAATGCTATTAAATATATTTAAAAGAAAATGTTTAAGCTTTTAATTTCAACATTGACAAATCCTTAGTTAAGATAAGAATGGAAGGAAAAAAATAAAGGGTTTATTAAAAGCAAAATATTTTCTACTGGCTTGAATTACACCCTGGATTGTCCCAAATCCACATTTCTAAGGAGGGGAGAGAGGATGTAGGATAGAGGGAATCTGTTTAGTTTCTGATAAGAACTCAAGTCAAATCACAGACAATTATACTTTATCTCTTTTAATTTAGTTATCTGACAGATTAAAAGATGACCAGTGTTTGATTACTCTTCTGGGAGATGTAGTTTGCCTATTGTATATTTGAGACATCAGATGAGAGCATTCACAGCTTCCTTCTAATTTGTTACAGTGATTAATCACCCTCTCTGTAGTGAAATTTGTACCCAGCATATTATTCTTGTTAATTTGAATGTTCATGTGTGTATGTATCTATGTAACCAACATAAATATAGGAACTCACTATGCTTAGTTAGTTTCTGAGATGATGTGTGCTTTTTTACATCCTTGAAACTTTTTCCTGATCATAACACTTTTATCCATTAGTTCTGTTTGGTTCTTAATCATCTTATCTTGGTATACCTATTGTCTGATAGGAATAATTTCAGCCAACAAGTATACTCTCTATCCCATTCTATTCTTTCTTTACAGGTATAATTCCTATTTTACCATAGCATTTATCTGTCCAAGACAATAAGACCCTTAATATTTTCTCTAGAAACATGACTGCTAATTATACCTTACTTATATTTTACCCTCAGAAAGTTCCAGCATGTACTTCATTTTATAGTACTCAAACTGATCAAAAATTGAGTCTGAATTACAGTTTTTCATTACTTCATCCTCTATCACTTTCCAACTTGTTTATGGAAAGATCAATTCTTCAGACTTAGATTTTACACAGGTTGTATGTTTCACTTTCTTTATCTTCTGTTTAAAAATTTCCACTCAACAGCATAGTAGTTCACAACAGTCTAAACTCATTTACTTAGATATGATTTATTGCAGTCTATGGCATATTCCTTTGCACTCAGTGATGTAAAGTGGCAAGATGAGCATTGCTTAGATGTCATCAAGCGCAAACAGAATTTCAAGAAAAATTCTAAGTATGGTATTATGAAGTCATTGTATAGTATTTGCTGGACTTGGAGGTCTACAGCAAGAACAAAAGAGCAGTTATGTCTGAAGTAACCATACCTATTCCAGGAGTTAACGTCTTGGAAATAAACACAGTGAGAGATGGCAGGGTTTTTTTGTCTGAATCGCAGACTGTCACAAGAATTTTCTGAGACAGTAGTACTGTGTTTCAAGCAGACTTTCTACCTCATTTTCCAGTAGGAGCAACTTTACCATTCCCTTTAGTAAAGGCAAAAATTGACAAATTGAATTAGATTAGGAATTGTCTGATCTTTTCACTCACTACACTTCCCAGGCAATGCAAAGTCATCAAGTGAAATGTTTCATGCAAAGAATGTTTTTAGAAATTATGGATGTCCATATAGTAGTTGATATAACAGTTTCAGCTGAGGTAAAATGTGATCAGAAAGATGAAATAACTCAGGTTGAAAATATTAAACCAGTTCATCAAAGAAGAAGTGTGACATATACCAGTTATTCTCATTATGAGTTAAAACCAGTGTAATACAATTGAAATGTCACACAATAAAGTGCTTCAACAGTAAAAGGCAAGTCTCTGTAATCTGCCCAGCTCTATGTGTCAAAACATTTGTCATCTCACAGACAAATGCAGTCTAAAATTGAATGCTTGAACCAGAAGGATCTATTGAAGGTACAGAAGTACCTTCATATTTACAGCACCATATTGACTCTTGAAAGTGTCTGCAAGAGGATAATTTATGTCTCATCAATTGAAGAAAAATTATAAAATCACATTCATTCTTTTACTAGGAAGCACTGGAAAGCACCTCAGGGAGTGATACATGAAGCATGTGATAGAAGAGGAGGTCACTGACAGAAAAGTGTCTTTAAACAATCAGAACAGAATAGAATAGAATAGAATAGAATAGAATAGAATAGAATAGAATAGAATAGAATAGAATAGAATAGAATAGAATAGATAGATCCTATAATGTGAGAATAACACTAATGGCACAAAAGTGTAGATTCTGTGTAGAGGTAAACAAAATAAATTATGACTGGTTTGTGTTCTGAAAGACACTGTTTCACTGCAACAAGGTTTATTGATGTTGGAAGGCAGGAATATTTTTCCTAACAATATAAAACAGAATTTGTCACCTGTTTAAAAGAGTCATATAGAAGACTTTCAGTGAAAAAGTTCTAAGCTGGTCAAGGGAATACATTGTTAGATATAAATCTCCATATACAGAGTTTTATAGATGAATGAAGTGTGTCAAAATCTATTACAATCAATTTAATGAGATTCCATGTCTAAGATATCAAAAGGTAAGTAGTGACTGTGTTACTGCTGCAGATATACATACTTACTGAACTTTAAGATTTTTTTTTTCACTCTTGAAAAGAAATCCATCTTTGTTCCTTGTGAGCTTGAAATCTGTTTCTTGCTTAAAAAATTGGTCAGTGGCATATTCCACTTGGAAGCAAAAAATAGAGTTAGGTTATTTCAGATGAGTTATAGGAAAAACTGGTAAGTTAAACTTATTAAATCAAAGTTTTGGGAGATGGATAGGCCAGGGGTAGGAATAGTTCTTACACTTATGTTTCTGAAGTTTAGAAATTTAAAATTGTCATCTCTAAATAACAATGATGATACATTCAGAGATGTGCCACAGGTCCTCAGAAGATTTATGACACTTGAAACTGAAGATAATACTATATGCCATAAGACACCCAAATTATTGTACATATTCCATCTTGTAAATCTAGTATACCTAGAGACAAAGGGAGATTGATAAACAGAGTGACTTTAATGTCATCTTTTTAGTTTTCACTTCCTTTTTTTTTTTTTTTTTTTCAGTAATGACATGATATCAGTGGATATTGATTGTCCTTTTATACCATTTAAGAATTAATTTTAATTTCTTTTTAATTTTGCTATTTGACTTCTTTTCTATTGTAAATTGTAACTGATAATTTTAAAACCGTGATGTGTTCTGAATGTTTAAATAGTTTATATTCTATAAAGACAGAATGATGTAGGCTCTGCTGATGGTCTGATGGGTGCAGAAAGATCCATGATCTGGAAAGTGTCCAGTGCAGTGCCACTAAGATGATTAAGGGCTTGGAGCACCTACCATATTAGGAAAGGCTGAGAGAGCTGGGTCTGTTTAGCTTAGAGAAGAGGAGGCTGGGGGGGGTTGATCTTATCAATGTTTATAAATACCTAAAGAGTGGGTTTCAGGAAGACAGTGCCAGGCTATTCTCAGTGGTATCCAGTGACAGGACTAAGGGCAATGGCCATAAACTGGAAAACAGGAGAATCAACCTCAATAGTGAGGGTAACAGAGCATTGGAACCACAAGAGAGGTGGTGGAATCTATGTCTGGAGACTTTCAAAAGCTGCCTAGACTTGTTCCTGTGTGATCTACTCTAGGCGATCCTGTTCTGGCGGGTGGGGGGTTGAATTAGATGATCTTCAGAGGTCTCTTCCAACCCCTACCATTCTGTGATTCTGTGGTATGCCATAAGCTATCTAGAAGTCAGATAGCTCTTACGTGGTGTCCTGGTTTGAGTTAGAACAGAACAATTCTATTCAGTGATTTTACTTTTCATCTCAGTCTTTTCTAACAAACTGCACTTTCTGAAGTCAATAGCATGTTTTCACAGGCAGTGTCTGCTTCTGGCAGTGATAACATCCCATGTTTAGAGTTACTACCAAGGATTGGTGTGCATACCAAGGTCACTGATGGATCTTGTGTAGCACATTGCAGGGTGCAGAAATTAAAAGGCTGCACCTGCGGGCAGGAGTGGACAGAAAAGGTGACCCTAAACTGACCAAGGAGATATTCATTCGCATATATGTTATATTCGGTATAAAGCTGAAGGATCACAAGGGTCAAGTTCTCTTTTTCAATAGCTGGCATTTGTTCTGCCTTCATTTCCAATTCCTGTCTTACTGAATCTTGTGCTTGGTAAGATCACGGAGCGGATCCTTCTGGAGGCACTACTGAGGCAGATGAATAACGACGAAGTGATTGGCTGTAACCAGCATGGCTTCACCAAGGGCAAATCATGCCTGACTAACCTGGTGGTATTCTATGAGAAGGTCACAACATCAATAGATGAGGGAAGAGCAACCGACGTCATTTACCTGGACTTGAGCAAAGCCTT
>WUAM01000359.1:35716655-35730752 GCA_024336885.1 Actenoides hombroni
GCCACCTGGGCACACTGCTGGCTCATGTTCAGGTGGCTGTCAATCAACACCCCCAGGTCCTTCTCTGCCTGGCAGCTTTCCAGCCACTCCTCCCCAAGCCAACAGAATTCCTCTGCTCTGAAATATTCTGTTCTGTTGTTCTCACAAAAAATATACTATTTAGTATGTAATAAAATCTTTAATTAAGCATCTGTAAATTAATCTTTTCACCTTTTCCTTTTGAAACAGCTGAGTTTTGCCTGACATGGACACACACATCTTTTCAAAAGCATAGAATCTTTCCAGACACACACACTTTTAATGTACTTTAGTTAAAAAATGGTGGCATGACTATGTTTGGAGACAGTCAACTGTATTTTAGGCTATTTCATTATAAAAGGTAATTCTTACTTTTTCTTATCTGTTTCTTGATTTCACAAGAGGTGTTAAGAAGAATTGTCATAATGCTCTTTGCATGTATTTTAATAGTTCATTTCCTCAAGCAGTTGAGGCTTATAAAAAGCAAGTGACTAGGAGGAACTCCTCTGAGTAAAGTACAGATCTTCGTCTGTCTTAGGAAGAAAGAAAACTTATAAAATTTCTTGAAAACTCTTAGTAGCAGTATTTGTTACGCTTTCTTTCTGTAGAAAAACACAGGTGGGTTTAAGTTGTGAAAGATTACAGGCTGGGAATGGAAGGGGTTTTCGAGCACAGAAGCCTGCCTATATGTGCAGAGAAGGAGAACTTCCATATTTTAAAGAAGTATTTCTGGAGAAATTTTTCTATTCGTGGACTAGTGATGTTGAAAGAGAAGTCTGAAGGAACAAAAATTGTTGTGCATGATGAGTAGGGGAATGCAAAATGTAATGAAGACTGAGAAACTGATCAGTGAATCAGAGGTCTAAGTGTCATCAGAGGTCAAAGGAGACAAAGGTCATGGAGCAAGACAATGGGAGACCAAGATAAATTTGGAGACAGACTGGTAATTTTATGGCTCATTGGTTAAGGATTATAACGTTATATGTGATTTAGTAGTACATAGCTTGAATATTAAGTCTGATGTTTTTTCATTATGAGTAGTCGGTCACTTGCTTACCAAATTCAAACAGATGATATTTCTGTTCTAATTTTCTTCAATTAATGAAGTAAACACATATATGCTTTATTACTATATAAAAATACTTCTGCATAAATTTTCCCTGGGATAATTTCTCTTCTGAAAAACATAGTGACATTCTCCAAGAGTGCTCAGAAAGTAGACGAGAAAAGAAAATTATATAGATATATTTATATTTATTGATATACCGGATGATAAGCTCTTTTGAGGAACACTACACAGGTCATTTTCTATACATTACATGCCTGCAAATTGTTAGGATCACACTGAGCTTTCTCACACTGTAAGAGCAACTGATGTAAGAGTTTGCAAAACTGGGTAGCTACAATGGTGAAAATTATACAGTAATTACAAAGTCAATGCTTTTTGATTATTAAAATACTATTTTTAAAAACTGGGATGATAAGAACTGATGTTCAAGCACAAATACGCATAGTGTACAACTGGCAACATCTGTAAAAATGCACTTAACATTTATTTTAAATTATTGTAATCTGATATGACTTTTAGAGGATAATTTTTCTAAGATCTGTAATTATGAGTGATCACATGCTTTAAAAAAAAAATATCCAAATGATCTTACCTGAAGAAATACATTAACTTTATTACTCTCCCCTTTCTCAGTTTGAGAAGGAAAAGGTATGTTTCTTTTTCTGCTGTTGTGGCACAAAGGTATGATAGATAGATAGATAGATAGATAGATAGATAGATAGATAGATAGATATGCATTGTCAAATTATCTAGTTGTTTATCCCATACATGGCTTATACGTACACACATGTGGTGGCAGTGCCATATGAAAAATTTGCGGTTGTATGATAAACAAGTACTTATATGATGCCACGATTTATCACCTTAACAAGACATTAAGTACTGCTACAACTTCCATTCGTGTTATGACTCTAATTGCATTGGAACTGAAATAAGGATGATCAGACTTCCTCAAAGTCATTAAGGGAGGATCAGAGAAGGTTAAATTTAAAAGTTATAGTTTCTTTTCATCATCATCATATATTTTTACTTTAAACAAAAATAAAAAGTATGGGTTTTTTTTAAAAACCGTAGTAAGTCTGATAAGTGTCTATTTGATTTTACCATAGAGCTTGGAGGGGCATGAAAATCTTCCTTTGTTTCAGGTTCATTTCTTCCCACCAAAATTACAGTGATTAAATGAGCAACCAACAAAAGACAGCTCAGCAAACCCCACCCCCTAACATTCAACAATGCAAAACAAGGACCAACCTTTCTTCAATTTCACTTGACTTACTTGATTTTTCTGTGGAGGTCTCAGAGCTTTCCCCAGTCTTTCAACCCTAGATATTTTGAGGATCACTAGCCCAAATTAATTAATTAATTAATAATAATAATAATTTTAAAAATATTGTAGAGATTTTTCAAAGCTATCACTAATTTTAACATTACAATTTTCAATGTAAGGTGCAAACACATGGGAAATCAGGGAACAAGGTATAGAATTTGATGTTTTGAACCAGTAAAATGATGCAATGGTAAAATGGAAAAAAGGCTGTACAGAGAAATTGTGGTCCCTTATCCTAAATGCTGGAAAGATGTAACTGAAAAACATTTATTGCTTTCCCTGTAAAATCAGAGGATCTATATATTTTTTTGGGATTGATGGCATGGACAGAAAGGCGTACAGAATGAGCTACTTTCTAAAGGATTTCAGTAGCTCAATTTTATAAGCAGTTACTGTGGGCTTTGAAGCAGCTAATATTTGCTCATATGCTATATTGGAATTTCTGTGACCCTCAAACATGTGGTCTCAACCTGTTTTCTCACCCTGACTGGAACCAAAATGTAAAATTGCTGATACTTTGAACAGAATATAAAGCCCACCTCAGACAAGCTAGTCATATTCACTGTACTGACAGCCTCTAGCTGAGGTGGTATCACTGGAGCAGAAAATTTCTGGGTTAGTTCATGCTCATGAACTACCAAAAAAGAGGATTTTAGGCAAGATTCTTACCTTCATGGATGAGGGAAATAGGGAAGGAGTATGAGAAAGAGATGGAAAATACATATTAAAAATAAAAGGCTTTTTTATTTCTGAGATGCAAATTCTCTGATTTTTTGAGAGCTGAAATTGAGCTCTGCACACGAAGAATCAAAGAGAATATAATATTTACCTTTTGAAATTGAGCCTCCCCTTGTTAATGAGGAATAAAAGAGAAAATGAGTCATAAAGGGAGACTCAGAGAATACAACAATTTACATGCATATATATGTACTTACATCTTTTTAATATAACTGTCTGGAATCTTTTTTTGCATGGACTCATTACATTTTTATTCTCCCTAAACAGTAGAAGTACAAAATCTTCATTACACTCTGACACCTGTAACAGCCATATAGAGAAAAAAAGAATGTATTACACATTTCGACAGGGGGAATAGAAATTAGAAAAATAAGTTTCCAAATATTTTTGCAGGAAATAAGTTTGAAAAAAAATTAAGATAGTATAATATATGTTTCATTTATTACATATGTTTGAATGGTCTTACTGTGTCTTTTTGCCTTACATTCAGCAGTTTTAAAATTTGCCTAGACAATATTTTACTGCAGTATTTGGACCTTTTCAGCATATTATACTTGTCTTAGTCTTTGTAAACATAATACAAGATACTGAAAAGCCTTTGATTTTCAGAAGATACGCATTACTTGAGTTTATAGTGAAAGAATTGTCCGTATCCCTTCATCAATTACTTAAAAATAAGTCACTGCATCACTAGATTGAAAGGGAAAAAAACAAACAAATCATATATCAATGTTTCAGTAGGAAGCTTGGGATTCTGAAAATGAATTAAGAAGAACCACATGAGAGAAGATTAGTTTGTTTTGTGTGTCTTCAGCTGGAGGATAGCTGAGATGTGGGCAGTCTGATAAACTAAGAATATTACAGTAGTCATCATGTTTTGGGTTCATGGTGTTGGGTTTTTTTTTTTCTTCTGTTTTTACATGAGGTAAGAAATACTTGCTGGTTTTCTTGCTCAGTATTCTGAATTTCAATAAGCAAATAAGTAAATAACAAAAAGTGGTGTTTCACCAAGAAAAGCTGCCTTGTCACTAAGTGAAACCCTTGTGTCTTCCTGTCTCAGGTCCTGAGCTGTTTCCTGTGAAGAAATAGTGCAGAGAAGAGCTTAGAGCTGAACTGCTAATGCATTTCATTAAAACCCTCAAATTTTAAATAGGATTTCATTGTCACATGGTGAACAAGTAATAGACATTGCCCTGGGCATAATTTTAATCATTTTTCATTTATTCCACATTGTAGTTTGAGTCAGAGAACTGGCTTACTTTTAATAGTATACTTGCAGCAGTGGCATGAGTTATTTACTTTGCTTATTTATTCAGAACACTATGTGCCAGAAAAATCTCGGTATAATGAATGTATATCAATTCCGTCACCAATGTGGGAGGTAAAATGATCAGTAGGAGTAGACAGAATATTACAGAATATTGTTGTTTACAAACAGAGCAACATATATTGACATATATATATTAGAAACCGTTCAACTTTAACACAACAAAAAAGTGAAATACAAACAAGTAGATCATGAGAATAAGCTACCTATCTTCAAAATTTGTGTATACATTCGCAGTCTGACTATCAACTGTCTCCCTTGGATTTTGATTCAGAAACAGGACTTACCTAATAGTCTGAAGTAACTGCTTTAGCTGGCTTTTGTAGGGAAGACATAGTGGCAGATGCTTTCTACATGGACATTATCTTCTTTTTTTCCACAAAGACACATGAAGTTTTTCCAGATGACAACCTTATTACTTGGCACAGGCAAAAAGAAAGGAGAGCTGGCCTGAAACTCTCCCACATAAAGCATTTTCATTAGAAATTATAACTTATGAAAATACAAATTTTTTTGTGCATCATATATGCAACCTTTACAAACAGAATTTTAGAGAGAATTTCTGGCCAAGGCAAGAGGTAGAAAGGTCAACTAGTCTCTTCAAATATGGTAACAGTGGGGAGTTCTCCTAGGGTGTAACAAACAAATCTGCCTCTTTGTATGATAATTAAATAAGCATAGGAAGAGAGAACTGATCTTTGTTATTATACCTCAGATGTGGCTATTCATGTCATGGACTATGGAGTAAAAATGTTTATCTTCGTTAATATGTGCTTAATGAAATATATCAAATCTCACTAAATAAATTTTCCGAGTGGGACTCTTTTCAATGGGAGAGATTAAAAGATTCTCTTTTACCCCTCTGCAGGCTGGTCCTCTATCTAGCGGTTAAGGTAGTCACTTTTTCCTTGTAAGATACTTACTTAAGGTATGAGAAAAAAACCCAGTTGTGTCCCTGATGTGAAGATGAAAGATTTTACTCTGACAAAATGAACAGAACAACTTGTATAAAGTGTTGCCCTCCCACACTCCAACACCTTTTTTAGGGAAATTGTTTAAGAGCTCTTGATTTAATTCCATTGGAAACTGAAATAAAAAATAAATAATTCAGGATGTTCTGTAGAATGAGAAAATACCTTCCACTAACCTTACTCTGAGAGTAAGTCTTCTGAGCTCTTCAAAAATGAGTGGAAATTTTTCTTCTGCAACCTGTGTACTATTTCCTTACCATTCTTATAACTGTAGGTATTGCAGGATGACAATGCCAATTTTTAAACTTCGAGGTTGAAAAAAAGGAAATGGATTTTTCTTGTCAATCAACATGGAAGACAATGTAAAAGTCAAATCATCTGCTTGTTATTACAGCTTCATGAACAACAAAATTAATCGTTACTTTCAGCTATAGTTAGCCCAAGAAAGGGCAGTGAACCAAAGGTGGAAAATAATGCAATTGGAAAATTGAAAAGCATTGTTCTTTTTACTCAGCTAGTCAAATGCACTCAATTAAACAGTTAATTTAATGTAACCAGTAGTAAGCATCTATTTATGCCAACCTCAGTAGCTACGAGTTTACTTTTACTCTGGGACACTTCTTTATGAGGCATTAAGATTATGCAGAAGAGTTGTAGATTTTCTATATACAGCTGTATTGTAGAGACATCAGGCTTTCTCTTTCCTTTTGGGAAGGGAGAGGGGTTAATAGCAAGTATCTGTCGTTCATTTAGTGGCCAACCCAGCCCTAACCTTTAATAGTGCCATCCTTGAATTTTGAATTCAGTCTGGTAGACAGTCATTTTTAGGTGTTTGTCAGTTGCAAACCCTCAACTTCCAAAAAAGTGATGGGGAGGTACCTGACAGTTATATGTAATGGTTAGGCTGTTCGAGGCATTCAGGTTTAACAGGATTATATGATCAAAGCTAAGCTGACTATACACTGTGGAATGTATCTTTGCCTGAAACAGCTAGTATTTCTCTGTCTCTCTCACCTGTGGCACCTGGAAGTATTACTGATGGTAGAGCACTTTCTGAAAACTGTAATTGCATCGTGACTCTGTATGTGTACAGTATTTTCCATGATGTTTTGGTTTCCAAGGGAAGGAAACAAGGGAAGGACAAGTTACCCATGGGATTGCAATGTGCCCTTGTGGCCAAGAAGGCCAGTGGTATCCTGGGATGCATCAAGAAGAGTGTGTCCAGCAGGCCCAGGGAGATTCTCCTCCCCCTCTACTCTGCCCTAGTGAGACCAACTCTGGAGTACTGTGTCCAGGTCTGGGTGCCCCAGTACAAGAGGGATAGGGAAATACTAGAGAGATTCCAACAGAGAGCTATGAGGATAATGAAGGTACTGGAACATCTCTCTCATGAGGAAAGGCTGAGACACCTGGCTCTGTTTAGTCTGGAGAAAAGAAAACTGGGGGGAGATCTTATTAACATCTCCAAATATCTGAAAGGTGGGTGTCAAGTGGAAGGGGCCAGTCTCTTTTCAGTGGTACCTTGTGATAGGATGATGGGGAATGGACACAAACTGGAACACAGGAAGTTCCACCTCAACATGAGTAAAAAGTTTACTATGAGGGTGCTGGAGCACTGAAGCAGGCTTCCAGAGTGGTTGTGGAATCTCCTTCTCCAGAGACTCCATCCTGGACACATTCCTGTGTGGCCTGCCCTAGACAATTCTGCTTTGACAAGGGGGCTGGACTTGATGATCTCCAGAGGTCCCTTCTAACTCTTACCATTCTATGAGTCTATGAATCTTCAGACATATAGATTAAAAAGTCAGTAAAAGAGGATATCAGGAGGTACTCTGTCATACAGCTGCTGAACAATCAATGCATAGCTTTGGTCTTTGTTTTCTTTTCCAACAGAAGTTTAGGAAGCTTCAGGACCATTAAAACCAAATCCTGTTCTTTTCTTGAGTGGATCCAATGAAGTCATATCAATGTTTTCCATCCACTGAGCAGATATTTGCTATCAATATCTGACAACGCTAGTCATTAAAGACTGACTTTCTAGTCCTCAAGACGTTCATTTTGACAGAATGTGGGGAGAAAATATGATTTAAGTTATAGAAGCATGGGTTACTGAGAAAAGTTCTGTTACACTGGAGGCATCTCACATCTGGCTTAGAAAACATATGAGTAGCTATGGCAAATACGAGAAGTTAGTACAAGCTATCTCATCAAGAATGTTTGTCTGTTTTTATGTTTAGCATTTCTACTGCAGCATTTGTACATCTTCTCAGTGATCATTTATTTCACACAATTGTGACATGTTTCGATTCAATGTTCAGTTCATAAAAATGTTTCTGTACTGGGCTGATGATAAAATGCCTGGGAGTTTATGTCTTGCTATCAGTTTTATGTTGCAAACTACACAGAGCATCCATCAAAAGAATTATACACATTTTGAGGTATGTAGATATTCTGCTACATTTTTGAAATTAGTTAAATTTGACCCTATTTTGTCAACAGAATCAGAGGTCAAATAATAGTTTGACATGGAATCCCTTCAAAGTGCTCTTACTCCTTGCCACAGACAGATGTCCCATAATACTCCTTTATTAGCTATTTTTTGTTTGGCAGCCTTTTACTGTATAGAAGTAGGAATACTGTATAGAAACAAGAATATATACATTTATGTTTACACAGCAATTATTTCTTGGCTAATGTGCATAGTAGATTGTCTGGGCTAAAAAATAGGCTAAGCATTTCATAGATTTGTAGAGTTGTCAGAGTTGGAAGGGACCTTAAAGATCATCTACTTCCAACCCCCCTGCCAATGTCATGGACACCTTCCACTAGATCAGATTGCTCAAATCCCATTTATATGCTTGTTACTTCTGATGCAGGCATCTGATGAGTCACTGTATGCAGCTTGTGGCAGTCAGATGGGGAAGGTGAGCTTTGTTGCACCTTGGTGCAGGCTGATCCTAAAGTCCTTCTAAGTCTCTGTCTTCCAATTTCTTGAACTTTTATTGGGACTTTTCACCTTTTCCTGGAGTCCTTGACAATTGCACAGTCTAATCTTTAGTTTATGTATGGACAGCATTTTATTTTTTTCCAATCAGCTGGGCCAAAGTCATACAGCAATGATTCACAAAGCTGGGTTTTGGTTCACAGACAGCTGGGCTATGGATTGCCCTCATCCCAGGCATGAGGCAAACATACCACTTCTTTCTCGGTACAGCCTGTAATAATAAGCTTTCTGAGTCAGCATTACAACCTACACACAGCTTAAGTAAAATATACCATGCATACTAAAATACATTAAACCCAGATGTATTCTCACCATATTAAGTGCTGAGTGTAGATATTTTCCTCTGTGACTGAGGCTATTACTTCTTCTTGATTAAAGATCATATCTCTTTAGTGGTGATATGCAATCAAGAAGTGATTATAAATTACTGAGGACAGTGTGTTTTCAGAATATGGTGGAAACCTTTCCTCACAAGATTAATTAATATAGCTAAGTGTAATTTAACTCAGAATTAGTCCTTACAAAGCTGTGTTCCTCTGTTGTCAAGTAGGGATAGGCTTTTACACATGCCTTGGGTAGATTCCCATCTCTGAATGGCATCACTGAAAGCTAATTTTTTTTCCTCAGATTTTTTTCTCTAGATTTCATACTCTTTCAAAAATTAACGTGCCATTCTTCACAAACCTTTTGTTCTTTGGTGGAATGCTCAGGTAGTCTTTTACAGGCTGGACCAAAACAGGCTGGGAAAGATCAGCCTGGCTGAACAGAGCGTTTTGGCTGGAACTTGAAAAAATAATAAAAAAAAGAAGATCATGATGATAAATTTATAACCTTTGGAAGAAGGGGCAGGAAACTCAAGAGGACTACAAAGATGTTGTGAAGTTATGTAAGGAGAAAATTAGAAGGGTTGAAATCCAAATAGAACTTAATCTGGCTACTGCCATAAAGGACAGTAAAAAATGTTTCTATAAATATATTAACAACAAAAGGAGAGCTAAGGAGAATCTCCATCTTTTATTGGATACAGGGGGAAACATAGTGACAAAGGATGAGGAAAAGGCTGAGGTACTGAATAATGTCTTCTTTGGCTCAGTCTTTAAGAGTAAGATCAATTGTTCTCAGGGTACCCAGTGCCCTGAACTGGAGAGCAAGGATAGGGAGCAGAATGAAGTTCCCATAATCCAAGGGGAAATGGTTAGTGACCTATTACGCCACTTGGACACACACAGGTCTATAAGGCTGGATGGGATCTATCCAAGGGTACTGAGGGAGCTGGTGGAAGTGCTCAGCAAGCCACTTTCTGTCCTTTACCAGTAGCTCTGGCTAACCAGGGAGGTCACAGTGGACTGGAAGTTAGCAAATGTGATGTCTACAAGAAAGGCCAGAAGGAGAATCCAGGGAACTACAGTCCTGTCAGTCTGACCCCAGTGCCAGGAAAGGTTATCATCTTTGAGTGCTATCATGTGGTACATACAGGACAAATAAGTGACCAGGCTCAATCAGCATGGGTTTGTGAAAGGTGGGTCCTGATTGACGAACCCTTCCCTTGTCCACTAGATGAGTCACCTTGTCATAAGAGATCAGGTTCATCAAGCAGGATCCACCTTTCATAAACTCTGTGTAATTTAGAAATATGAATTTATTTAAATGCATATAGTTTAGATTATTAGTACAGTTATTACACAAAGGATATCCCTTAAATTATTTTATGGCCATTATTGCATTGCTGCTAATAAGTAAATACTTATCAAATTTTATGTAAAAATTTACATAAGTTTAACTAAAATATAATTTAGGTAAATTCAAATCTTCCACAATCATCTTCAATCCAATTAAAAAGAAGTAATATTTAATAATACAAAATTCAGTTATTATTTTGAATGTTCTTATGTTTTTATAATGAAAAGAAGGGTAATTGAACTCTAAAAAAAGCTGATCTAATCATTTGTTCCACATCTCTGATTTATCACTGAAGATAATTTCCAAATTAGCATTTTGACCTTTATGAAGATAATTTAGTGAATCTTTCAATAGTAGTAGACCACGCAGGAGTTGTGGATTAAACTACTAACTTTTTCTGATAACACAGAATATACTTTTAAAAGTTTTTGGAAGTTCCTAAATTTACTTAATTTGGTGATTGATTCACAGCAAACCATTTTAGGTCAAGCTAGCATTTTCAACAGAATGCAACTTAACAGACCATGGGCAAAATATCAGTTTGATTCTTAGGGAAGGTTTTTCAAATCAGATTTCCTAGCCTGGCTGGACTGGCATTATTTCTAGCAATACTTTTTGAAATTATTATTCAAATCAAGAGCATTATAAATTTATGAAATCTGACACTACATACCAAAAGCTTCTGATCACTATGCGTATGTCCCACTAAGACTGCAAGAGTGGTAAGTACTGTCTTTATATGTACCATACACAAAATAGAGGATGCCAGTTAATTGTTTACAGATGCTTTCTCTCTGTTTTCATGTTCTAGAAAAAAAAGAACAAGTGTTGGACCATTTCTCCAGATAAGCAGCCTGTGTAAATTAATTGTTACTGTGTTAGGTTCTTAGAAGCTTCAACCTCACTCGGTATACTTTTCAACAGAAACACTCCAACATTTGATTAGAATTAGAATCTACTACTTTATCCTGCCAGAATTCTGAGGCATAGTAAATAACAGGTGATTTTGAGGTACTACTGTAGGTATAACTCTTGTTACAGTTAACTGCTGGAGCTTGGTGTTTGGTTGTTGTGGCCAAGAGAATATTAACACTAGTGGAGGATTTTCATCAACACTTGTCTCCCTCTAGGTCAGCAGTGTCTTTAAGTATATGTTCAATTAATTCCTATTCAATGAAGCACACTGGAGTTTATGCTTAGGTCATGTTAAATGTAGGGGGATATCTGTTTGTTGTGGAATTAAGGATTTTTGGCAATTAATATAGTATTCTTTTGTTGCTATCGGTTTAAGAGGCTCTTTGTGTGAATCCTGCCACTCCTGAGCTCTAGAGGGGGTCCTGGAACCACAGACCAGTGAGCCTGACTTCTATCACAGGTAAGATGGCAGTCTGTCATAGGAATTAAGAAAAATGAGTGCATGCAGAAACAGTTGGTTGGAAAAGTGATAATATGGCTTCTGTAAAGGAAAATACAGGCTCAGCCTGCCAAAATTGGGGCAGGGCAGGCACAGTGACATCTCCAACTTTACAAATTCCTACAGCTTACGAAGTCATATGCAACATATAAACTGGATGTGGATTTACCTTTCTTTCAATACTTACAATACAAAGATTAGGAAGCACCTAATGAAACTAATGATATTGATTTGAAACAGTTTACACAATAAAAAAATAAACTTGTGTGACCTGCTGCCACAAGACATTGTGGGAGGAGACAGCATCAGCGGGTTCAAGGGATTAAATAAATTCCTGAACAGCAGGTCCAGAAATTAATGTTAACAGGATCAGGCAGAAATTTATTAACAATTCTACCACAATTATGGCTGCCCAAGAAGTATGAGTAGAATAGACAGCAGAAGATGATTAGTTTTGCATGCTCTGCATATTTCTAAATAGCACCTCCTAATGCCAGATAGAGAGACAAAATAGATGGCCAGTGTTTCTGAGATAGCAGGACATGTCTTAACATTCATTTTTCGCAGGTAGCACTGCTCTGCATTCTTTCATTTGGTATTCAAGTAGTTTGGAGTTCAATGTCTTATTTCCTGAGTAACTCCTTGCTGAGGGTCATTTTGTACCACCTTCAGAGAGCACTCATTACTCCATGAAGCTTCACTAATTTTGGTGTGTAAAAATTCCCTTATTCAGATAGAATATAGTACAGCTGAGTCTCTGAAGACTTCCTTTCTGTGGAATGATGGCTGGGGATGACTTTAAAAACTAAAATCAAATTAAAGTTGCAGCATCGTTCACATACAAGGAAGGGTATAACAGCTGAGAAACTTTCAGGGCCGAATGCAACTGGTATGCCAAAAATCCATTTCACAGCAGTTCCCTAGCCAAAACTGTCCACTAACAATGCGGGGAATGGAGTGGGATGAAGATTCCACGGCCAGGTCCTGCAAAGTTGCAAGAGTAATGGGAATTTGCTGTTCCTCAGGGATCACGGGGACTCCACCACTGCCCTGGGCAGCCTGGCACAGCCCTGGACAACCCTCCAGGGGAACAAATTGTCCCTAATATCTAATCTATCTCTGCTCTGACAGAAAGCCGTGGTTGCTTAACCCTTATCTAATGAAAACCAGTGATCATTAGCTCCAGTAATGCAGGTCGATCACCATTCATGATCAGGAAGCAGCAGCTGAGACAGAGGCTCCTGCACCAGCATCTGTCACCCAAAGCCAAGGAGCTTGGGGCTAAAGCTGAACAAGACACAAGTGGGCAGGAGGCAGTTTCACATGAAAAGAAGGAAGATAATAAAATAAAGCAAGGGATTGATGGAGCAAAGCAGCCTCCAGGTCCTCCTGCAGCAGAGTGAGGGGCTCCACACGTACCTACAGGATTCTTTAATGGTGGGGAAGCTGGGAACTGAGCAAATCTCTCCGGTGCCAGCGCTGGGAGAAAGGTACAAATTGCAACACGCTCCCAAGACCATCCCATCCCAGCCCTGCCTCCACCCGCTCTGTGTCATCTCCTGAGATGCCAGCAGGAGGGTGGGGTGGGCCCTCCAGAAGGTGCCTGGCACTGCTGGGTGGAACACCCCGGAAAAGGTGGGACACACCCAGCCCCCCGGGCACCCCCGGCTTCTATTTACACACTCCAAGGGCCGTTCCTGCAAGTTCTGACTCTTCTCCTTGGCCTGGGAACGGGGCGGGAGGAGAAAGGGAGGCAGCAAGCCCAGGGCGGGCTAATCGCGTCGCTGGCGTGCGGTTCCGTGAGCTTCCCTCCCGGAGCGGCTGGCTGCTCGTGGCAGGCCCTGGGGCAGCAGCCAGGCTGGGCTGGTGGCAGGTCTCGCACCGTGTCACCGTCACGGCGTGTCACAGGACGGCAGCGGACAGCCCTCGAGCGAAAAAGGCAACGTTCTTCTCCTGGATCTTGTACTGGTAGATCTGGATGTGGTCCTGCTCCCCCAGCAGCTCCAAGGACGCTCGCTTGATTATTTTAATCTGCCAAGGGAAGGAACAACGATTTCAGCCCTTTGGTTGCCCCAGTCACAGCATCCTCGTACCCCACACCTCTTGCTGGCCTGCAGGGACAAAATACCATCGTACGGCTGCCTGTGGTGGCAGCCCCCAGTGAGACACCAATGCAGCAACCAGGACCCAGTGCCACAGTTGCCCTCCCAGTCCAGAGGAGATCACTCCAGGCCAGGCTGAGAGCCACCAATGGGATAGTGTGGGGAAAGATTCCCAGGAATTAGGTATATTTCTTTGCCTTGGGGCAGGAGACGGCCCTGTATAGACCCAGCTTCCAGGGCTGGGGAAGCCCCCAGGCCACATGATATCCCCAAGATGGCCCCATAGAAGCAGAGGTCCTTTTCAGGGAACAGGCCCTGTGGGGAGCTGGTTGACAGCCAGCTGAAGGTGAGCCAGAGAGTGCCCAGGGGCACAAGAAGCCCCCAGCATCCTGGCTGGGTCAGCACTGGGGTGGCCAGCAGGAGCAGGGCAGGGACCGTCCCCCTGCA
>WUAM01000359.1:35801949-35815612 GCA_024336885.1 Actenoides hombroni
GGGACTCCACCACTGCCCTGGGCAGCCTGGCACAGCCCTGGACAACCCTCCAGGGGAACAAATTGTTCCTCAGCTCCCCCCTCCTGTCAGGAGCTGTCAGAGCCAGAAGGTCTCCCCTCAGCCTCCTTCTCTCCAGGCTCCACAAGCACAGGCTCCTCAGCTGCTCCTCACCACCCTTGTGCTCCAGCCCCTTCACCCTTCTCTGGCCACGCTCCAGCCCCTCAATGTCCTGCTGGGTGTGAGGGGCCCAAACCTGACCCCAGGATTCAAGATGTGGCCTCAGGAAAGGACCATTTCATCACATCGCGTACGAGCTACTCCATGGACATGTAGGCTGGCAGCGGTGAGAGCCAAGGCACACGATGTTGGTGTGACCTGTGGGGCTGACCTGGGGAGTGCGGATGTGCAGAGGCATGAGCCCTGAGGGTGTATCAGCCAGCACGTTGAAGTGAGGAGTAGGAGGAGGGCCCATCGCCATGGGACGGCTTTCTGGATCCACTTGGTAGTTAATGAGTCCCCACTGCTCCAGGAAAGCATGAACTCTGTGGAACAAGGTGACAAATTAAAATCAGAAGAACCAAAGCCTTGCTTATGCCTGACGCTCCAGAAAGAGGACAGGAAAGGAGGAAATTTATGTTTCTGGATCAAACAGAGATCCAGGATGTTCTATACTCCTTCACTAACAGCAATTCAAATCACACAGCACAAGTCTGTGCGGACCCGACTGTGCTCCAGGAGGTTGTGGAAAACATTTTTGGTTACAGATAACAGGAATTCACTTAATTTGTCCTTAATTAAGGCAAGGCAAAGTTAGGGCTGAGTTCAGGGAACCATTGGATGGGGAGGGCTGCACAACCATTGACTTGCTTCCCTCATTTACCTGCAGCTGTTTTTCAACATTCATCAAGTTCCAAATTTCTAGGGCTCTGCTGCAACTGGCAAAACACAGAACTGACAGAACTGAGAACTGCTGAAAAAACTCCAGATATTGACTGAGCAGCAGGACCTAAACAATCACAAGTGAAGATCCAAACTCTCTGGGCATGGTTCAGCAAACTGACGGAATATCACAAATAAAGAGTAATGTAGAATAGTCTGATTACCATCAATCAGGGGGAAACTGTCAATCAGCAGCACGGCAGCCACTGCCCACACCTCTGCTGTGCTGCTGGAGCTCTCCATACCTAACAGAGCTCCAACCTCTTTTTGTTACAGCAAGGGCAGTGGCTGGAAGAGCCCTGGCCTTACCTCATGACAGCGCAGACGTCTCCGGTCAGGTTCCTTCTGCAGGCAGTGCTGGTCAGGTACTCTTGCGGGTTCAAGCGATAGGTGTCGATCATGAAGTTGCGGTAAGCCAGGTATCTGGAAGACAATATGTACAGGGATGTCTCACAAAGTTCAGAAGGTGTTTGAGGGTTCACCTTCTCCAGCCACCCCTATCGCTGACAAGCAAAGAACAGCAGGTGATTTTTCTCAATGGAATCAACACACCACTATCAAAAAGAAAAAGTAGAATTTATTTTTTATAATATTTTCAATTAATTTAAAATATATAATACTATTTTAATAATACATATAAATACTGACTATGACCCATCTCTTTGAGTCTGTTTCACTCTGGGTTTTATCCGCATGTGGATCAGCAGCACATCAAAGCTCGAAATGACAAAGCACAGTTTCAGCAAGTAAAATTCTTTTAAAAACAAATGTACTAATGCTTCTTAAGGCAAGTTGTTCGCAACGAAATAAACTGCCATAAAATTATTGCTCTTTAGGTTGAACAAAACCCATCTGCCAACCACAACTGAGTGTCCTACACGGAGGTGTGTTCAAACCAGAGTATTAGAAGCAGATTTCTGCCTTTGGAAGATTCGAGGAGGGGACATCTCGTAGGCAGTGTGCAAAAGCAGCTGGTAACCAAAAATAAGATGGAAGAGCAACTCCTTTCACGGGCAAGGCAGGAGCAGACAGATGCTGCAAATGCACCCTCCTGCCAGAATCCCACATCTTCATTCTGACCAAATTATAGGTGATACTTGCTGGAAAAGAGTTATGGGACTAGGTTTGGGGCTCCTTTGTGTTGAAGGTTTGGAAAGCAAGAAACAAAAAAAGGAGTTTCTTCCATGGAGGAATACTGAGGAACAGTTTCTGAATGCTCCTGGGGAGAACTGGGTTCCCACCTCCTGAAGAATAGGTACTTTAAAGCAGTCTGGGCTGCAGGAATTAGTTTAATATTTATTAGTAAAGGTCACATTATTAGGCAAAGAGAGAAGGTTAAGACAGAAATATCCCTCAAGTTTATCCCGAAGGGAGCCTGTTGTCGACAATGACACGACCCATCAGCTAAAACTTGTCAAGAGCGAGAAATGCAAGTCAACTAGTATTTAGTTAAAGCCCCTCTGAAGACAGAAACCATGCAAGTCAACTAGTATTTAGTTAAAGCCCCTCTGAAGAGAGAAACCTCCCTCCAGGCACCGCTGTCAGAAGAACGAGCCTGCGCGAGCTTTTGAGACGCGGTGTTTTGCTTGGCCTGAACACTCAGCTGCAGGCAAGACATCTCCATTCAGAAGGACGCCTCTATTTTATTTAGGAAAGAAAACACAAAGCCAAGACCACACGCTACTCCTACGGTCCCTAAATGGCAACAAAAATACATCTCTAGGCTAAAATCAGGCTTGGGAGGAGTCCCTAATTTGCTTCACTCAACGGCAATGAGCAGTAGCAGCTCCTGGATGAGTATCAGGAGACTTGCTGATTTGATGTCAGCTGAAAGCAGAAGCCTGGGATGACATTTGATGACCACATCAATGGCAAGTATGATGGTAGATAAGCATTCCTTCACAATTCCATCTGTTTGCAGTCCTAGAAACCTCAAAAACAAAAATACCCCGAATAGTAAAACTGATGGAGCAGAGTGTCAAATACACTTTGGATCAAATCCATCTTGGACTCACTCACTATGCTGCAGCTACAGTTACCTCTGCAACTCAGGCATGTACAGAAGTTGTGAGTGAAGAGTACAGAATGAAAACCATTCAGGGTGCCAGGGACTTCAGGGGGTCTCTAAGCCAATCTCCTATGCAAGCCATGGTCAGCTCTGCATATCGACCAGGTTGCTTAAGGCTTTGCCCAGCAAGACCCAGGAGACTCCAAGAAAGAACATTCCCAGCTTTCTAGGGCCCCATTCCAGTGCTTCATCTTCTTCAGACTAATTTCTATCTAATTTCTATCTCAGTATTAGATCAAGAGCCTCACAAAATTATAATCTTAATAGAAACAAGTGCATTGTTCAGAAGCCTGACACTGAACAACTTCCTTTAGTCTCTCACCTTTAAAGATTGCTGAGGAACTCAATTTTCTGCTTTAAGAGGGAGTTCTCGGAGAAGTGGGGGGTATTTTCACCAATGCAGGTAACAAGCCTGGCAGCAGATTCTCAAGATAAGCATTTGATGCAAAATCAGCAGCTTATCTCGTGACACCGCTCAGTCAGATCGGAAGTTAATCATTTGTTGTAGGAAAAACCCTGCAATACCCCAAGACAATAATCAGCTTTTTGATTATTGTTATTATTTTAAAACAGCTTCAGGGAAGCAGCTTCAGCTGTTTAAACAAATGTGTGCATGTAACTCTGAATTAAGAACACTTAAGCTCTGCAGTAGGTACCAGATCCCACCAGGAGATGCAGTAGGTGCAAACTGGATCTGCATTCAACAGAGAACTCCAGAATGAAACCGTCACGGGAGGGTTTGGAGCAGCTATGTAAGAAAAAAAAAAAAACATTTTCCTTTTTGCAATGCACAACCCCAGCTCTCCGATTTAAATTGGAATATCAACACAGTTACATCTCAGGCCTGTGAAGACTCATTTTCCAACCCTCACCTGCACTTTCAGAAGTGCCCATCAGCTGCTCAGGGAACCATGAAATCAACACAGATAACTGTGCCAAATCCATTCCACAGCCTGACACAGCATCCTACGACAAACTGGGTGATCAGTGCCTACACACAGAACTCCCCAGCCTCAGAAACAGAGTGTGGCATGAGAAAAGAGAGGGAAAAATAAGGAGGATTATTAAGTTCCTACAGTATCATGAAATTTTTCAGACATCTTCGGAAGACGATCGTGCTTTGTGCCACTCAAAACAGTTCAAGAATTTGTTCCAATATTACCTGGGAGAAGCTAGTTTTATTTTTCCCAGATAACCACCTCTACTTGGATATTTAAACTCTTACCTGGACTACAGTAACATGCAGACATTATCACACCACAAGAAGTGGTTGCTCCACAGCCCTCGAGACACTACCTGCTTAACACACGCATAGCTGAAGTAACCACAGGACTCATGAAACTGGAAGCTCCTTTATCTTGCCACACTTTGATCCATCTGTATTCAGGTGGTTTACTTACATTTCTGGAGTCTTGGACTTGTTTTTGCCATTGAAGAATTCCGGAAGCGCGCGACGTTCGATCACGTGAATACTGCAACAAACCCAGACAATTCAGATGTCAAACACCAGCTCTGCACACCTTCAAACGACTGTTTTCAGGGAGAACATTTACAGCAAGGGTTGTTTTCTTTATGACCCTTTGAAATGTGCTCATTTCATCAAGTAAGCTGCATGAAAAGAGCATCATGAAATTCAGTCCTTGATCAAAGCAAAAGCACACACCCAACTCTGCCCAGTGCTTTTCAGAGTCTGATAAGGGCAGTGTGTTGTTCTCAGCTGTGCCTCCACCAGCTCTGTATTCTGACAGTAGCATCTTTATTCTCCAGCCCAGTTAGTGCAGACATTCAAAGCACCAATACCTCCAAGAAACCAAGGTTACATGAGGTATACTTAGAAGATGTAAGTGCTTTGAATCCAGATCTGAAGTGGGATCTACAGTAATTACTAGTGCTCAAAAGCCAGGTAAAAGACTGGTTTCAGTGTGTAGCTAGTACCTCACTGGTCACCTGGGAAAACAAACCCCGAAGTACGGAGATTTGGAGCAACTAAACACTGTCTAAAAATAATTCTTCCCCTCTGCACTCCGAGGAAGGAACACAGAGCAAAACCCAACCATCTATGGATAAGAAGAACTAATGACATGTGAGATGCTATGCATCATATACAAGAAACTAAGGTAAAGATCACCAAAAAGTCAGCTTTAGTTCTTTGACAGATTTTTCTTTCCATCCATAGCTCTTCCAGGCAAAGTGTTTAAATTTAAATGTTCTTTTAGTAGAGTCTGCCATTCTGCACCTACTGCCAGCCTGACAACGGAAAGAGCACTGCAAAAACTTCCCACATCACATTCTCCTATTTCCTGAATAAAGGATGGAAGTAATATAATTTATTTTAACATAAATAAGGAAGTCATATCATATTTTTACATGAAGAAATTTGGTCCTGAAACGTTTTCATCGCAAGGGGACTGTCTCCATGGAGATCTACCAGCAACAAATGAACAGGATCATTTTGTGTTATCCATATACAAGGGTCTTTACTGCAAAGCAAAATTATAATCTAAGTAAACAACCAGAGTATGTGGAGCTTGATTCATCAACTATTTTTTTTCTTCCTTTTCTAAGATTTTTGTATGCAAATTCTTTGATGGAGCTTAGATTTAGCCCACCTATTACTGAGGAAATAATAAAGCTTCCCATTTTATACAAAAGTGTGAGAAACTGAGGGCTTGTTAGACTAACCTAGGACAGAAACCTGGAGAATTTTATGCAAGTTCAAGCCTGGAGAACCACAATGGCCCCTTAGAATTGTAATTTTTAAAGGAAACATAGAAAACTATATTCTTCACAAATCTTCCTTCCTCCTGTATGTTCCACCTCCCACGCAGCGCCCCTTTCACGCTGATACCCCTTACCCTTGGCACTCACAGTAACTTGAAGGTGCAGATCAATAAACTGTTGAGATTTTAGTGAAAACTGCTCTAGTTCTTGCAATGAAGTTGCCCAGAACATAAGAGATTACACTGACACTGAATTGAGTCTTAAATAAAGGTAATCTTCTTACTAGAAAATTGATTTTAGCGAGGACTGTTCCAAAACAGCAGCTCACAAAACCTTTTGAGAGGAACAGATTAGAATTACTCTAATTATTCCTCAGCTTGCTTTAAGTTAGTCGCAAGCAGAGACCCTAAAGAAGTACTTGCAGCTGGGGAGGGCTGCCAACAGTGCTTTCTTCAGGGTTTTACCCACAAAGCATCTTGCTGCCACAGTCACAGCAGCAACACCTGCAGCCCAAGGTGGGACAGGGTACGTTCTCTAGCTCTCCAGACCGACAAAATCCTCCCTCTGAGCGACAGAGGAGAGCTTGGAGACAGAGAAACGTGTCTCAGAGCTGCACTGTTACAGCCCTAAACCCAAATCAGCTGAACATGCTGCTTCTGGAGCACTCGAATCCAAAGCAGAACTTCCTTCCACATCATCCTGCCCCCTCGGGGGTGCCCACTGTTCCTAGCAGAGATGGTTTAGGTTTGCCTTTCCCAGGGTCAGAGCAAGGACACCCGCTGCAAGGAGATGTTTATTCTGTCTCATCACAAGTACTGCATTAGTCTTTCAGCCAATTCACAAAGAGATTTACCTCTTTGGAACACCCCCCCCCGAACTACAAACACACCCATCAAGAGGTTTTTTATCACCCATCACTCCCAGTCACCCTGTCCTTTTGGGCACTTACGCGATAACGTCAAGAGTGATCTCCTGACAAAGCATCACCATTTTCTCAGTAGAGAAGTACAGTTGTACCTTCACTTGACAAACAAGAACTGAAGCAGAGACTACAGACATGCCTACCCTGGTTTAAAGTAAACCTCACTTCCCACCCCCCCCCCCTACATAAAGTTGCCTTTCCTGACCTCAAGCTGACTTGCGGCTCCCGATCCCTTTTGGGAGCGCATCAGCGGAGCCTTTCATTCTGCGCTCGTGACAGAACTGAATATGGGAAGGATAGAGTTAAAACTTTTTTAGGCTGAATAAGCATCTTATGAAGTGGTCTGCAGGCAGGATAAAAATACTGCAGGGACCCTAAGACTGAAGGCTGGAATGACCTCAAAAGTTAAAATAACAAGAACCAAGACACAGGCATTAAGAGCAGTATCTAAAGACAGTAAAATTCCTGTCAACCTCTGGAGCTAACGCCTCGTTCTGGCCTCTTTACAGAAACCAGAGACAGATCTGGCAAAGATCAATATATGAGGTGTCCCCAGCGTAAACTGGGGTGATTTTAATACTAAAAACCACACATGCAGGAGGAGAATTGACATGCAAATGTAGGACCACCTTCGTATAATGAATTAAGTAATAATATAATGAATGGGGTAATTGACAGAGCACATGAACAAAGACAGATGTGATGTAAAATTATTTAACCCATCACAGATCATTTGTTATTTGTGCTGTGTATGAACTGCTGCTGTTTGAGCTAACGGGGGCTGGGTTTGGGATCTATCAGCCAGCACCCCTTCCTGCAGAACAGAAATAAAGCAGGTATCTCACCTCTGGGTGCCCCAGGGCTTCGCACACCAGGGCAAGGACCCTTTTTTGGGGACTGCAGAACTACACCTCAGGTTTTTCTGCTCACGAAGCAATTGGAGCACCTATAAATTCAGGCTATGTGATCCTTGGTTTCTCTGCTCCCAGGATTATCTCGGTGGGGGACTGAGAAAATGGATGGTTCTATTTATGAGGATTTAGGTCAACTCAAGCCGCTAGCACAGACACGGGCGAAACAACTGAGCAACTGATGGAAGGCAAAAAAGTCTGCCGGAGCTGGAAACTGAGCCAAGCCTTACACTAAGAGTTCATGGCCCATCTTAATTCACTACTGTAACGAGTTACCCGCTTTTGAAAGTTACATGTGAATACTCAAGTGCCACAGCACAGCTTTTGAGGTTCCAGCCTAAGCTCCTAGAGCGAAGACGAACCACATGCTCAAGTAAAGCCCTTCCAGACAACAGGCTGCTCCTCAGTCTGTCTCCAAAGCAGTTTTTATTTTACAGAAGTGCTACATAAGAGTTGAATTTGCAGAGGAACCTTCGTTCCCAATCACTTCTCTTCCCACACCACAGAAGTTTGCATGTGCAGAGAATATGGGGTTACTACAGCGAGTTATACGGGCACAGCTCAGCACGAACCTCTGGCTCCAAGGAGGATTCCAAACAGAAACAAGCATCCTCCTGGTGCATCAGTGACATACCCTCAAAATCAAGATCTGAAGCCAAATTGAAAGCCACCAGCTTTCAGAAGTAGATACAAACACTGAGAGATCATACAAGGGCTAGAGAAGTACGGACAAGAAAAGAATTCTTTTCCCACGAGGGGAGAAAAAATAAAAATAAAGCAAAAAATGCTGAGAATGTAGACTGAAGATCTATGCGGTTTGAAAGTCTCTTCCTCATGCCACATCCCTGAAAACTGCCAGAAAGCTGCTCAGAAAGACTTCTAAATGGAAAAGATATACCCATAAATGGGACCTAGACATAAGCAAAGGTAATCTCTTTCAGCACTCAGCTTGATTTATGAGAAAACCATCAAAACTAAGTCTTCCCCTTGTTCCCAATTCCTTCCTTACCAGTTGTAATCAAACCAAGATGCATAGCTTGGAATAATGATGTGGTTGGTTTGCTCTGTGACGTTGTCTTCGCCCGGATCAATGGACCGGCTTTGATCCCCTTTGTTAGGATCTTCATCTTCCTGCATCACAGAGGGAACACAGCTGTTAGTAGGTTACACGAGACGTACCCAACAGCTCTGAGAGAGCACAAAGCGAGTCCAAAACAAGTGTTTGCCAACCCTGTGCAGAAAACACTTCTCCTGATGAAATTTCTGCCACCTCCGGTTACTGACACCACACCAGTTTTCAATACTGTCCAAGATGGGTTATATTTTTTGCTGCTACTCCCCCGTTAGTGTTCTCACTCCTCAGAAAAGCATTAAAGCAAATGAGATTTGTTACTTCTCGTTTCACCGGGAGACACTCGTTACCAGTAAGAGTTTCACCTCTGAAAAAATGTGTCTCATTACACTGAGTTCTTGCCTGGACAAACTCGCTTTGATCAGTCTTAAAGCTGATCTTGGATATTTCTCTCTGTTGAAGAAGAGATACTGTGTTCAACTTGTACCTCTGCTTGTCCTTGCATCTGCTCCCAGAGGGGGAACCGACCCATGACTTTGCTCACCCAGGGCTGTGAAGACACCAGTGAGCACGGTTGGGTGATTCCCAAGTCTTTGGTCACTCTGTTGCTTCACAACAGAAGCCTCCTGTGAACATGAGGAGTTCTGCAGCTTGAGCTCCAGCATGTGCTCACCTCCTGACCCAAAACCATACAGAAAAGGGCACAGGGGTAGTATAAAAAGGGGGTCGGGACATGGTATGAACCATACAAGAAACCCTCAGGTGCTATTTGAAGAGTTTGTAGGCAACTCACCATTAAATGGGTTTCTTTACCTGAATGACTAACCCAGACTTCAGAGAAACCAAACAGACTGTTAAAAATAGCCAAGTCCCTAGAGCAAGGTCTTATTGAGTCACTGGTATCAATGATGTATCTTTTTCTGGGACTAAATTCCCCCAAAAGACAACAAGGTATCGTTCTAAATATATTTAGTGATCTGACAACAGCTGTTGAGAAAAGAAATCCTTCCTCTCATCATTCCCTCAACTTCCAACACCCTTCTCCACTCAAAATGCACTCACTGAACTGAGAAACAGAAGCTGAACAGGACATAAAATGCAAAGCTCTTCCAACCTAACATGGAACAAATACTAATGTTGCTGCATGAGTCCTACAGTTCCAGGTCATCCATGGAATCCCAGCATGGTGGGGCTGGGAGGGCCCTCTGGAGATGACCTGGTGGCACCCCCTGCTCCACCCAGCAGGGTCACCCAGAGCAGGGGGCCCAGCAGCCCAGTGCCCAGCCGGGTTGGGAATCTCTCCAGAGAAGAGATTCAACACCCATGGATAGAGAAGTTACACCAGAATAAAAAGAGCATTTCCCATACTGAAAAAAGAAAAAAAACCAAACCTGCTGTCGTGTTCTTTGAGTTGGTTTCCCTAGACTGAAAAACGGGGCTTGCCCAAGAATTGCATTTTGGAGATGTCTGTTCATGTGTCTGTATCTAGATACTCAAACCCACTGCTCCTTTCTGTGGTACCTGCCCTAAAACCCCAAAGAAAGGCTGCTGGCTAGCTAGCCAGGGGCCTGCACACCCAGAGTCATCCTTCCCCGTTTTAACCCATGAAAAAGGATTTTTGAGCACTTTGGAAACCGTATGAGCCTGACACAGACGTGACGTTTTTCTCACCCGCATGGGCTGGCAGCCACCTTGTACTAGAACAGTGCCTGACATACCAGCAACGCAAGACAGAAACCACCCCAGCACCTCTGGAAATCATCAGGAAGCCTGTCCAGGGTTTAGAGATAGTCCTGACACTTAATGAAAAAGCATAACTTTTGAAAAATCTTGCAGCAGAAAAATGCTGCTTCGAAAATATTTTGCATTGGTCTCCTCGTTCTCATTTTTAATAGACTACAATTTAAAACTACAAATGCAGTGAGATTATTCTGTATGCTTTTTATAATAGTAAGCTACCATTCCTATCAGTAACTAATTTAATCTCCTATATCCCTCGAAAAACATTACAGGCTGAAAGTTATTGATGATGAGATTAGGATCTTGATAGGGCAAGGGGTGATCGTTTAAACTAAGAGAGGGAGATTCAGAGCAGAGAGGAGGAGAAATTGTTGCTGCTGAGGGTGGTGAGAGCCTGTGCCAGGCTGCCCAGAGAGGTGGTGGCTGCCCCATCCCTGGTCTGGAATCCTTTATCCAGTTGCACCATTTTGCCTGACATTACAAAGCCCAAGAGAGTACAAATGCTTTTTCTGAAACTCCTATGTTAGTATAAATAGTGTAAATTTTATCATTGTTTTGTTTGTGTCAACAGTGAAGGAGTACAGTAATGTATATATTATTCTCTTCTTTTGGAGATTACACTGACTCAACCAAAGATGAGAAATCTGAAATTAAGACTGGCAATGAGCAAAGGTAAAATTTTAAACAAACAAAAAAATTTATTCACAGTATTTCATAAATAAATTCTCAAGGATTACCTGAAAAATAGCTACTATACAGCCTGATCAAGGGACCAGTTGAAATAAATCTATTTGTTTCAACACAGTTTGAATCCATTGGGAAATCGGGAGGGAAGTGAAGGAAAATTACTTTCTGTGGTGATATCGTCCTTTAGATGAGGGAAGTCACCTAACCATGGGAAATTTTGCTATTGATTTTCTGTGCACTAAGGACTTCACATGTTGAGTATTAGCTTGGATTGTCAGCTGCTGTAAAGCATTAGAGCTGCCAGCTGAATATGTAGTCCCATTATATACTTTAGTCTGATGAGCTTTCTAATATAAATACACGACATCCCTTCCAAACCATCCTGTGATTCTGTGACATACAAATACTATCAAGGTAGCATTTTAAATATGTTGGATTTCAATAATTAATGATGGTTAGTATGCATATTACCTCTACGACAAACTCCAATGCATGCATAAACAAATGTGATATATATGTATATATATCATTATGTGTAAGATGAAGAAAGGGAAAGCCTTTAGCTTTTCATTTTTACAAGGTTTCAAGCTTTAAAGCCAAAGTACAGTTTCTTTGTTGAATATTTTAAGAGCTTTTCCCTTTTTTTGCTGCAACACTTCAGCTAAGAGATAATGCTGTATATAGCTGAGTTATGTTGCAGTTCCAGGCCTGAAAGATTTATTTTAAGTATCAATATTCAAAGTTAAACATCTTGATAAGTATTTTACTACATATCTTCAATTAAAACACATCCACTAAAATGGTCTGAAAATCTCAATCTTAATTTTGTAGAAATCCCTCTGATTACTTTCTCTTTTTACCTGTAGTCTATTTGGGTTTTAAAATGGTTCTAGATGAACAAAGACCAATCCCTCTCCTCACAGTCTGGTGCCAAAAATGGGACATAGGCAGAATCTTGTTACATGAATCTAACTTTACAAGCTAAAATGAGTCCCTTAAACACTGACAAAACCAAAGTCATTCCAGGCTGTCACTGACCAGCACTGTGACACTAGCTTCTTAGACATTAGCATCTCTTGCCTGTGCACACACAGTGATTTCCCAAGCCTCACAAAACAGAGCAAGGCAGAGCCTGGAAGACATGGAACATGCCATTAAAGTCCAGGTGTTTCCAGAGCTGTTTTGGATGACGCATGCTACTTGGAAATGCAGCAAAAAGAAGAAATTATTTTGTCATCTCTCACCTTTTTCCCCATCTCCATCTCTGAATCTAAAAGTTTTGGAGAACTTATCCAGAGCATGAGAGGTACATACTATTTCGCTCTCTTCTCACCCCTCTCCCACAGTACTTTTGTATCCAAGCTATGATGTACAGTCTGGGTGGAAACCAGATGGGCAAAATACTGGCTTGACGATTTAGCTAAAAAGGCCTCACTGAATGGGATAAAACCAAGTAATCTGGTATGGTTTACTAGTTGCCTCTGCTTTGAGAAGGATTCTAGCCCCAAATTCCTTTTGAGTTGTCCTGTGTTCCTGCAAAAAGCTGTGGAAGAGACCACAATGACATCAGGGTGTTTTTTTCCTCTCTTGTTAAATATGTGCTATGGCTCAGTAAGATTTGTTATTTCAGGAAGAGGTTTTTCAGAGTTTCACCTAAGTTGCAGAAATCACTGGAGCATAACCCAGATGTTTTCCAATATCCAAAGTGGCCATACTAGCAACTAGGACAGAGACTCAATCTTGGCATCATCTTAGCTAAATGTGGCCCATCTTCTGTAGTTTGTTGTCCTCCAGTAAAACACAGAACCCACAACTAATTAATAAGCACAGAAAATTATTATTTTTCTTTACACACATAGTGGTAGAAAAAAGTTGTCATTGAACACAGTTTTCTATACCATAATTTCAGATGCATAGTAGCCTGATTTTATTAATACATTATGGGAGACACAACCTTGCCTGAGAACACGATCCAGCAGAGAGAACTGAAATCAGATGTCCTTTACACAACATGACAAAGGGAAACATAACATTTTTAATCGTTGCAACAAATTTTAATGAAATCTTTAATTTTTTAATGTCTGGCAGGTTACCTAGATAAAAATGTGTTGATATTTCCAAATAAGAGTGTTAGAATGTTCCCTAATGTGGAAAATTTCAAATGCTTATTCCTAGGGTGTGAAAGTTAAATGTAAAGTTTCTCTTGATTTTTGATTTCTAAATTTCAAGCAATTCTAACTCTTTTGTCATGGCCGTGTTTAAGAAATTTGAAATAGAGAAAGCTGTTTCAGTTTTCTTGGCTCTGTTATGTTATAAAACACTGTCACTACTCCCTATCAATATTATTTTTAAGTTGTGAAAAAAAATGAATGATTTTTGAATATTACTCCTAACTAACTTTTCTGATTTGAAGATAAAAAAATCATTTATTTTCTTAGCCATTTATGCTCTGCAGTAGGGAAAGTCTTTCATGACATTTGTTTACAGTGCAGAGTTTGTAAATTCAGTCTGAGTTTAGCGTTGTTTGGATTCTGTAGATAAAAAACAGTTATGTTAGTCTTTAAGTTCCAAACAGTTCTTGAAAAATTGAGGCAATTCCATTG
>WUAM01000359.1:35815680-35830442 GCA_024336885.1 Actenoides hombroni
TTGCATAAAAGTTGCTGGAGATGATGATGGACATTTGTGATGTTACCTGTTGCAAATTATCTTACTGAAACACCTTGCCATTTTAAAGTAAGGTTCAATTTTGAAACTGGATTTATGATCTCCATGTAACAAAATCCCGTATTTCAGGGTCTGTATTTCATTATTCAGAAACAGGAAGCTTTGGAGGTAAAATTTCTCACATTCATGGATTTTATAAGGATTTTGTAAGGATATTAATGGGTTGTAATGTCTCACAAACCTAAGGTTATATTAAAATGTATTTATCACTATTGATGGTAAAATCCCTAATTAATGTTTAATTTCTATATGCTTATGGTTAATTAGGTCGGCTCTTCTGCAAGTAACCTTGGAAACAGGAATATATATATGTATATCTTCCCTGTTAGATCACTCATTTGTGTTGTGGATGCTAGCATATGCTCTAAATTACTAAGAACAGGCTGCTTTAAGTAATAATACCAAAGCACATGTGAGATTTTCAGTGACTTGTAAAGATTTACCACTGTATCATAAGGTATAACAAGAGCTAACAGTGTCTGCAAGCTGATATAAAGATGCCTAATAGGTAATTATGTCGGACAAGCTAATTGAGCGGGGGAGTAAATTAATTTGTCCTTCCCCATATCCTGTAATGTCTTAGTGTCACAAAGAATGGAGAAGCAAATCCTTCCAGGTAATGGAAGCTAGAAGCTGAAATTCCAAGCTCAGATGAAGGTAAACTATTGACTGGATTATTCAAAAGTAGCTGTCATCCATTTTTGTACTTCTCCAGTTTGGTCTTTTTTGACATTACAAGGTATCCACTGATGTCAAGAGCAGATGCCTCAGAGATGTGGTGTTCAGGGGTGCCTCTGTCCTTTGCCTGGAGAATAAGTTACTGGGAAAAGAAGTGGATATAAAAGCACAGGCAGCAAATGGCTAAGAGATGTGATGTAGAGCCAAAGAGCATCTGTTGAAGATATCTTGTCTGTGGTGAGTGAGAAGGACCACATTTTTCTTTCTTTTGCTTGAAAAAAAAAAAAAAAAAAGAATTTGTTTTCTATTCTGAAGTCTATATGAGGAACTGCTTTGGTATGAACTCCTAGTTTCAGATATATAAACAATATAAATCTCCCCAACCTCAGTAACCAAGGTTAAAATGCATACACACAAGATTAGATAGATTCCTGAGTTTTGTTACCCTTTACTGGCACAGAGGAACTATTTGCCATTCATTTTTACAACTATGAGTTTCCCAGTTCTCTTCTTCACTATGTGCCTGAGTCCCAAGATCTTCATATGCACTTAATTGTAATTGTCATACAGCCTCAGGGCAATAAATAATCTCCCCCCCCCCCCAAAAAAGAAGTTACAAGTGGGATGAGCATCCTGTTAAGTTTATTCAAGTGTGTATAATGTATTGTACAAATACCCCCTATTTTACAGGAATAGTCTTTCAACTATGAAATGCACATGGGAAGCCACCATGCATTTTTGGAGAGGAAGGAGACATCTACTTTTAGAATTAAAAGGAGTTTCCTGTTTTGTAAACTTTTTGCTAAACACCTATATAGCTCGGGTGATTTCATAGGGTGAAGGCAACATTGCAAGGTGTGGGCCTAGGTCTCAAGTTTGACGCTTGGGGGAGAAAGCAGTCTCATAATAATATAACAGATTATTTCTTCTCATTCTCAAAAATGAACCAAGATGCTTAATTAAGAAGAGCTGGGATTCTCATGATGAGATTAGTAGACAAAATATAAGGAAGAAAGTAGTACACTTGAAGAGTTCACTGAAATCTGCCTTTGGATTGAACCTGAGCAAATCCTCTGTCAATGAAAACTGTTAGTGGTAGTAGTACACAAAATCCTTGGCTGTTAAGTCGACAGCAGTTTCCCTGTGCCAGATTCCTGTGATGGAGGCAATGTGGACCTGCTACTTCTATGTACATAAAGCACAAAGAAATAAAAGCTCTTGTTGTTGTTGTTGTTGTTGTTGTTGTTGTTAAAATGAAGCCGGCAAACATTTTTATTTTCTGCGACTATTCTTGGCAAAGGCCTGAAAACTAGCTGTGCATAGTAAAGCACCTGTACAATGGAGGTGCAAGCAATAACAGAAAACTGGCAATAACTGACTGAAGGCGGGGTTTTTTTTTGTTACGTTTAATGTCAATTTGCAAAGCATTTTACATTTTTCTAAGGAAAGGCTTCCCTGACAATCCAGAAACCAGCTGAGTACAGGACCCTAAGTATGCATTTTAATGAACTGAAACAGGACAAAGAAACAGTACATGATCTTGCAGACTCTTTTTCTCCCCTGTGTAATGACAACTGGGCAAATATTTTTATATTCAGTGGCGAAAGTCACTCAACAAACTGCATTGTACTACATTCAATACAATATTACAGGATTTACACTTCTCTTCATCAATAAAGCGATTCTTTTACAGCAGGTGTCACAAGGCTTCTACAAAAATTGGAATAGAATCTAAAGGTAAAAGTCCTGTCCTTGCTTCTCAAGTATTCCCATGCCATAAACTTGGGGATATTTCTAAAAGTATGACTAGTCAAAACTCTTCTGGACTTATGGGTGCTTTGACACAGAAATCAACAACAAGTAATAGAATTTTCAAATTTCCCATATTTTTTAGCTTTATTTTCCTTAAAAAAGACAAGAGCAGTGACTTGTGAGTACAAAATAACATGCTAAAAAGAGGATAAAAATCTTACAATCTTAGAAAACAATCACATGTCCCTAAATCAGTTTGCTTCAAGGATAAAATGTTATCAGTGCATATTTGAGGGTTGGTGGGTTTCTTCTTTCATGAGATTGCTCCACTAAACACCAGCTGCAGCAGCCTCTTAAAATCACATCATTCATGTATGTTTTTGCAAGCACTACAACTGGCAGGCATACATCTTTCAGCACATAAAAATCACGCCATAGGGACTGTTCTATTGTTTGAATAATGTAAAGTGCAGATGTGCAAGGTTGACAAATCCAGCATTTCTTTGTGACAATTCATTATGTAGATTCTTAATATTAGGGCTAATTCCGAAGCGTGTGTTCAGACAAAACTCCTATTTCATATGTGCCAAATCAGTAAACAATCCAAGTTCAAACTAGTACATGCTAGGGTTTAGGCAAGCTGTTTGAGGATCACAGGTGAAGCAGTCCTGAGTAGTGGCACCTGCTCAATAGACTTTCTATCACCAATGTCATGAAAACCACCAGACATGGAATAAAAATATACTTTTTGTCTTTGCAACTTTATGTTTCTAGAACTGTCATTCCAGGCTTCAGAGTCACTGAGCGCCACCTGAACAGATAATAAACTGAGGGATTGACTTCTGTTATTTGCAGTCCTTCATGATGAAATTACTTGAAAATAAATTATTTTGGAATTGAATTAAATTACAAAGCATTGCTGAAAGAAATTAGGAGGTGGAAGGTGGAATTTCTCTGCTGGTTACAAACACAGTTCTAACTGTAAGAACCAAGAAATACATAAGAATGATCCTCTCACAGGAGAATGTCATGAGAAATAGCTTTATAAGGTCACATAATTTAAGTTTTTTAAATGAAGAATCCTTCAGATCATATATGGTGATTTTATTTACTTCAGTTACACAATGCAATAACTACTTACTATAGTTAGTGCGACAAATTGGCAGCACTTAAGTGGAAGTTGAACAAATGTGAAGATACAGGATGCTTTTTCAAAATTTCAAGTTTCAAGAATGAGTCCTACAGGAAATAGATCTTTTTTTCTCTATTTTTCCTTTACAATACCTTTTTTCCTCGACCATCAGATCATTATATGCACATTCTTCCAATTTATCTTTTAATAGTGATAGGACATATTTCTTGTTGGTGTGCCTGTATATGATAATGGATCTAACATAATTTTGAAAAATAAAAGTGGAAAGAACAGCAGCCATTAAATAGAAACTTCCACAATACAGCCAACCTTGAGATAGAACCTCAGGATAGAATTGTTCATAATACATCTCTGAAAACTCTCCCCCACACCCTGAAATAGAAAGTAAGACCAACAGAACGAGAGTTTGAAGGGGACACAAAAGATGCATTGTGAGAACAGAAGCAGCAAAATGTATTGCTGATGTCCTGGATTCTTTTTATAGCAAAAGTTTCTGTCTTAACAGAAATATGCAGATGATTCTAGGAAATGGGTCATGCATCATGGTAAAAAGGAGTGAAATAAATCTCATGCTAACTTCAAATCGTATTAATTTCATGCTGAGAAGGCAAAAAAAAATCTGACACATGCAAAAATTCCTTTCTGTCACTAAATCTGACTGTTTGTTTAGACTCGAATACATATAATAAAAGCACACGAGATGGTTAGGGTTTTTTTTAAATATAGAATTTTTTTAACTCCCCGTAATCTACCTGGACTTTTGTAAAACATTTGACACTGTCCTGCATGTCAGCCTTGTCTCTATATTGGAGAAACACGGATTTGGTGGATGGGTCTCTTGGTGAATAAGGAAATGGCTGGATGATCACACTCAAAGAGTTGCAGTCAGCAGTTTGATGTCCAAGAAGAGACCAGTAATGGTGTGCCTCAGGGATCAGAATTGAGACCAGTGTTATTTGACATCTTTGTTGGCAACATAGTGAAATTGAGCACACCCTCAGTAAGTTTGTCAATGACACCAAACTGTGTGGTGCAGTCAACGTGCTAGGGGGAAAGGATGCCATCCAGAGAGCTTGACAGGTAGACCTGTGCAAACCTCATGAAGTACAAGGCCAAATGCAAGGTCCTGCACCTGGGTTCGGGCAATCCCAAGCATAAATACAGACTGGGCAGTGAGTGGATTAAAAGTTGCCCTGTGGAGAAGGACTTGAGGGTGTTGCTTGACAAGAAGCTCAACATGACCCAGCAATATGTGCTGGCAGCTCAGAAAGTCAATGTCATCCTGGCATGATGGCATGTTATTATAGACACCCTTTCACATTTGTTGATTGACTCAGCCTTGGCCACAGATGAGTCCAACTTGGAGCCAGAGGAGGCCCTAGAATCTTCTCACAGGAGACACTTTGTACCCCCCCAACTACCAAAACCCTGCAAGACACAAGCCCAACAAAACTGCATCAAAAAAAGTGTGGCTGAGCAGGCTGAGGAAGGTGATTCTTCCCTTCTACTTTAACTCTCTTGAGACCCCACCTGAAGTCCTGCATTCAGCTCTGGGCCCCCCAGAATAAGACATGGACCTGCTTAAGTAGGTCTAGAAGAGGCCCACAAAGATGATCAAGGGGCTAGAGCACCTCCCCTGTGGGGACAGGCTGAGAGAATGGAAGTTGTTCAGACTGGAGGGCTGGGGAAGCCTTGTAGTGGCTTTTCAGTACTTAAAGGGGGTCTATAGGTAAGATGGGGAGAGACTTTTTATCAAGGAGTGTGGTGACATGACAAGAGGTGATGGTTTCAAACCACAAGAGAGGGGATTTAGATTAGAAGTAAGGAATAAGTGAGGGTGGTGAGACACTGGAACAGGTTGCCCAGACAAGTTGTGGGTGCCCCAACCCTGGGAGTGCTCTAAGTCAGGTCAGATGTGGCTTTGAGCAATCTTGTCTAGTGGGAGGTGTCCCCGCCCTTCGCAAGGGAGCTAGAACAAGATGATCTTTAATGTCCCTTCCAACTCAGCCATTCCGTGAGTCTATGATTCTATGAAGCAGATCATTTTAGTAGCTGTATACAAACAACTTGTTACTACCACTCACAATAATCTATAAGATAAGGTATTGTTGAAAAAATAACACCAAAAATAATACATTCTTCTTGTAGATAGTAAATGATTTAATAAAGTCATTGACTCTGGGGAGCTAGGATTTCATGCACTAACTTTATCATTGGATCATTTTTGGAAGACTGGAATGTTTTTAATGACATGATCTGTTTATGTAATAGTGTGATTGACTCATTGTAAACCACTGATGTTGCTGTGATACACTTAACATAGACTTTTTCAGAAACCAGAGTAACAAAAACTCTGTTAAACGAATTTAGAAAAACACTGAATTGGATACATGATTTAAAGCTGATCTTGTTTGGAAGCACAGTACCCAAGCACCTCCATAGCCATGCTATCATTGCAACAACAACAGAACAGCAGCATGTTCCTTAGGAATTTCTTCAGTACACTAAATGCATATTATACAGGTTTTCACATA
This sequence comes from Actenoides hombroni, assembly GCA_024336885.1. NCBI lineage: Eukaryota > Metazoa > Chordata > Aves > Coraciiformes > Alcedinidae > Actenoides > Actenoides hombroni. Next base: position 35,821,876 of record WUAM01000359.1, read on the forward strand.
GTATCAGGCATACCTTGGATCTTGACCTTGTTTTACTTTCCAGCTACAATATTTACCATAGACTGTTCCAGAGTGCCTTGTTCTCCATTTCTTGGTACAAGACAGGGACTTCTTATGTCTTTTACTAACTTGAATTTGATGTTAACAGCAACAAGGAAACTCCTCAAGACACCCTAACATCTGCTGGTTTACCGCTTTCAATAAAGATTGAAGCTAGATCAACTTCTTGTGAAATGAATGGATATGTGTTCCCAGAATATACAGGAAGGGAAAAACAAGTAGCAGAAAAAAAATGTATCAAGTAATAAGGAAAAAAACCCCACATCTCAATTGCTTTTACAAATTATCTATGAGTACCAACACCAATATATCTCATCCCCATACGAATGTTTTTTTAAAGAATGAAAAATTTAAGCTATAGGCTTAAAGGTTGAAATACCTAGTTGTATTTTCTCCTCTTATGGTAACAAATATATGAAAACATTCCCTAATGACTTTTACAATTTCTTGTTATGTCTTGTTAGAGCTTTTTTCTTCTCATATATCTAACATCTCCTTAAAATATTCTCATATGTATTATATGTTAGTTTAGATACATGATTGTATAAATGTTTATTATTAATAATTTAAGAATTTTAATGTTCCTTTATTGGAAAACACTGTAAATTATCAAAATTAAAATATAGTACATAAATGATCATAGATTTAACCTAATGTGTCAGCATTCATCGAAATTTGTTATCTGCTAGCAACGAAATTGAGATCTGTGAAAGCAATACATGTTTTTGTGAGTGACTTGCATGCAGTAGTAGTCTGGACAGAATTTAGCAGATTGATAGTGAAGTAACAAAAATACAGCAGATGCCCAGAGAAATGGAGAAATTCATATGTACGCTTTTCCTATGCAGCATCTTCCTGGAAGTAAACAAAGAGATTCTATTTTTTACCAGTTATCAAGCATTTTATGCATCTTAAACCATAGAACCCAATATCTGTACTTTTCCACAGTATGAATTTCTCAAAATATCCAATATTATGCTGGAACAATCTTACAAATATATTGTTCATAAGATTGCATAATACTTTATCTTTCTAGAGCACCTCAAATAATGAGAATCACTCTTCTATTGTCATGTAATCATCTCTTTCTCTGTGAATTTGTCATGAATACTTTTATTTGATGCTATAAACTCTTTTTTTCCATGATTCAAGCAAAGTCTTTCTTTGTATGTATTTTCATCTTCCCTATTGTCTCCATTTAAGGCTCAGAGCAAGCCCACATGAAACACAGAGCAGGATTAGCCCCTTCACCCCTTCCCTCCCAGGGGAGGATAAAAAGGAGAATAAGGAAAAAGAAAAATGCCTCACGCAAGATTGGAAGTTAAGATTATTTTAAAAATTAATTAATAACAGGAGAAAAGAAAGGAAAAAAGAATATTAAGGGAAGAAGGATACTGAACTCTATCCAAAACTCAATTTAGTGTTCACTAGAAACATTAAAAATTCTCTAGATGTTTCTAATTCCGTTGGAAAGAAGTATATACCTAGAATGAAAAAAAAAAACAAACCAAACCAAAACAAAACAAACCAAAAAACCCAAACAAACCAGAGGTTATGTAACATAGAAACCCTAAAACAGGACATATATAAGACTTAACTAGAGCTTAATTCTCATGCTCTTTTTCTTTACCTGGAATTATTTTCTTTCCTCCTAGAGAATAGCAGAATAGGAAGAATAACACTAATCTATCAAATAAGAAACTGCAAACAGCTAGAAAGTGATCTGAATAGGTGCAAACTGCTCAAAGTTTATTAAAATGGCACTTGCTCTGACTGACTTGAAAAGGTTCAAGTAATATATGTGACATAGTGAATGAAGGTAATGATATATGCTTCATTCACCAAAGAAACAAATGTTTTCTTTCCCTACTCTGATTCTGTACTTTGCAGATACCTACAGTGGTATAATATGCACTAGTACTATTGGAAAACAAGAGTTTATTACATGGCTAAGTAAGTTGATCTTTGTAAAAGTGCACAATTGCATTGAAATAAAATAAAAACTACTTAATCCAATCTTCTCTCATACAATTTCTTTCAAGGAGAACAGACACAGCCTGTTAAAACAACAAAGAACGTAGAGGTTCCATTCACATTCACAAAGTGTCCTCATTCAAACCCCCACTCTAAAGCTACCTTTCCTCTCCTCTCGACTTTCTTTGCGGTGGAGAAATGTGATTCCATGGAACCGACAGTGATTTGTTTTATGTTAACTTGCAAAGCTTTTCAAGCCTTGCAGACCTGGTGACACTTAAATGGCCCACACTTTGTATTGTCTTGTTGTGTGGAAAAGGTAGATAAGGGAAGGAGGAGAAACATAAAACAGGTGGGCAAGGGCAAAGTGGCATTCACAAATGTTTCTTAGATCAGAGCCAGACTGAGGATCATTTCTGCGATAAAACAATTGCTGTATTGAAATGACTTCACACAAGGTGTTATATTACTTATGAAATCCTGAGAATTCTGTAAAATCTGGCAAACATATCACACAGACAAAGGTAAGATCTTCTGAACTTTTAGGCAGGAAATCAACAGAAACTAATATAGTTTAATGGTAATTAGTCTAATATGTGCTGCTTGTAGAACTGCTGCCAAAAATACCATGTAGTAACTGTTGTAAAATGCCAACTCCTCTGTCTGTGTTAGGGATTAGGTGGAAACACTTAGAATTGTACTTGGCTTGATATATAGGTCACTCCTGAAACAACTTTATAAATTAATTTTGCAACATATTGTATACAAGGTTCTTAGTGGGAAATCCTGAACAGTGCTTATTTTCTATTTATATTTCTATTAACATAATGAATTTCTCTATTCACATTTCGAGATCCCGTTACAAAATGGTATGTTTTCCTTCTCACATCAGTGTGGTGCTTTGTTGCACACCTGGCTTATTCATACAGACAAACCAGAAAAGTAAGCTGAGGATCTAAACAAAAATAAAGTTTGGATAACGTCAATATTCAGTAGCAAGTTTTCATATTACAGTAACTGTCAGCATATCTGAATAACTTGACTGAAAAGTTTATTTGAATTGCTTAAGCTAATATTTTAAGTTTTGATATCTTATTAAAAAATAAAAACTGTGTGACCCTTTGTCCTTCCCTCTCTGTCTTTTTAAAGAAGAGCTTGACTTTTCAACCATAGTCCCTATTCCATCTTCTTGCTGCTAGTTTCTCTTTACCTCCCATACACTCATGGTGTTGAAAGGTAGGTCTTTGCACCAAACTCCAAGAAGGTGCCATGGAACATGATCTAAGAGGTGGATCTGTGAGTGGATGACAAAAAGGAGAAATGCAAAGTTGTCACAGTCCTTGGGATGATGCATTCCTGTGTGCCAGGCAGAGACTGCATGTCTGGCCCAGAGCCCAAGCTTCTGTCATGACTGAAAATCTACTGAAAAGTGTTTGCTTTTGTATATACTGCACCAGACTAAATATATCTCAATATGTATAGCTGTTCCTCAAAAAATGTAGTATCATACAAGTGCTAAGAGAAAAATAAAATTGAAACATAAAAACATACTGAGAAGTTCTTAGATATTGTGTCATCAAAATCACTACATTTGCTTAGAACCATACCTTTCCACATCCCTTCCAATATGTAACTAGGTGGAAAGAAATACAAATTTGTGGATTTTCTGCTTGCTGGCACCTGGCCATGCATTTGACTGTGCTAATAGTCATCAATCTTTGGGTTTATTTGCCCTGCTTCTATCATAAACATAAAATAATGATAACACAGAATTTTATATCATGGAGATTGTAACCACTGTTTCATTATCAAAACAAAAACAACAGCAAAACAAAACAACAACAAAACAAACAATTAAACAAACAAACACCAAACCCACATATTAACCAATATATAATAACACTGTAATTTGAACAAAAAGAGAACTTCAGTATTTTACCAAGTATATTCTTTTACGTTGTTCTTCATTGTTGCAATTGTAATGATAAAGATCATCATTTTTAATTAACTAAATACACATTTCACAAATTGTCACTTTGGTTTTAAAAGTTTTTTACTCTCTATCTCACCTGTACAGGAAGATTTGCATTACATGTAGAGACTGCTGTTAGACAATACTTCAAACTTCAGTAAGAGGTAGTTTTCATGAGATACTAGAATAAAAAATTCTCCTTGGATTTATCTCCTTATTCTTGTCAATTTATGCCAAAAAATATCTCTGTAAATGAGGAGACTGTGACTTAGAACACACAGCAAGCTGGGCATCAGATTATTATTATCATTATTATCATTATCTGTAGTAGTAGTATCATTCTATGATTTATTTAACCATATTTTTCAAAGCAATACCTCAAAGAAGCCATACAGCATGTCAATATGTAGTCTTTTCTGACTTAAGGTCATTTCACAATATGCTCTGATCTTGTTAGATCTCAGAAACAGCTATTTTATACAGATCACCTGAAAGAAAACCATCCTGACCAAGAACTAGATACATCACCTGATAATTAGCAGGTCAGCAGCTAAAGCACACCGTGTTTACAAAGACTGCCTAACAAATAACATTCCTAATAACAAACCCTGACTCATATCACAAAGTACACTGAGTAATATGCCTCCAATAATTTCCCACTTAGCAATTTTCCTTACAAGAAAACATTACTTATTTTTAAAGGTATTTCAGATTCAGTAAATGGATAGAAAATAATCTCATATATTTATCAAATTTGGGTTTAATGCTTGGCTTTGTGTGTACAAAGGCAGGTAGGCACACAGAGACACAAATATAACTAGGCTTTGTAGTGTATTATACTTCATGAACCTGTAATAAGATGACTAAGAGGAACTGGGAATATAAGATACATGGATAATGATGAGTATCCCAAACAAAGAAGAGAAACATGTAGCCCTGAGACGGCACTTCAGACGTGAAGGTGCATGTGTCACCTTGAAAGGAAGGAGGTCTGTAGCACAGTGAGGGATGAAGATTTTAGAGCCTGTTTCATGGCACACTAAGACAGCTCAAGCAAAGCACAAAATGAGTCACACCAATGCCTTGTTGCCAAGGACTGCAACCCTTCCTGGACTCCCTTCCATGCCTGGAAAGGAGGAGGCCAGCAGGGAACCTGGGGGAGCCCACACCCTGCCATGCCCACAGGAGCAGGCTGCGCTCAGCCTCCACCACACTGTCACAGTGAAGAAGAGTATCACCACCTGGCCCTCAGATATTTATGGCTTATTCATCATTAAAAGTGTACTCTTGGGATAGCCAATCAAAAAGCTACGCATTTCACTGATAGTTTTTGAACAAGCTGCTATAAAATTACACATCTTTCTTTCACGGGGCTCTGGATTAATTTTGGATATGAGGAATGGAGAGGGAGGTGTTTCTTCAACTGCTTCTGGGACCAGAGTCAGCATTTCTGTCACCACCACCACCATGAGTAAGCAAAGATACAGATCGAGCATACTAAAATAATGGCTGTGCTCCAAGTAGCACATTTCTTTCAAACACACACTCGGGGCTGAGAATATTGAAAAGCGTTTACAATGTCTGGTTAATGTTTTGATCACCTCATATGGTCCCATATATAGCTTCTTTCTTGTGTGTATTTGTGGCAGCATAACAAAGGAGCTCAGAGATTCCAGAGTCATTCATATTCATTGTTTTTCTCATTGTCTAACTTCGATTATGCACAGTTTTCTTAAAAGAAACCGCAAAGCAGCAATCATTCAGGGGCAGGGAGACACAATGGAGTCAGTTTTGCAGGCTTTTTGCTAGCAAAGTTCCTCGTGAAATCAGGTGAAGGAAGCGGTATTTTTTTGTTTAAGAACTAAAATCGGTTGAATTTGAGAAACCAGACGTTTTGTCTGAAAAAAAGTTGAATGAGTTAGCTTTATTGACATTAGAGAGTTTTGTTCTACATACTGGGGAATTTCATTCAACTAATAAGTGTGAAACTGAGCCCAAGGATGTGTGAAAGCAGCAGATCTTTTTTCCATTAACATTTACTTGTAGCTGTTTTCATAGTTCTTAAACTTTTTTGTTCCAAAAATAAAACATAACAAAATAAAAGTAAAAAAAAAAATTAAACAAAAAATAAGATAGAATAATAAAAAGGTTTAATTTTCAAATGGATATTGAGGGGACAAAATTACCATACTAAAAATAAGTACATTACTTACCTGTCTAGTCTCATATCCCCTGATGGGCTGAGAAGCACCCCACTTACAAAGGGGAGATGGGGTAGAATTATTTTATTGGCTATTGGTATGAAACTTTCCATAAAAAAGAAACATGGCGCTCAACTGCTTTAACTATTCAGCAGTTATCCTGAGCACCATGACTCACTGTACTTCTGAGTGAGAGTGGTGGCAGCTGTGTTTGTGGAGAAGGCCACTGGGGCACCATACAGACAGAAACCAAACCCAGAAATTGGTCCAGTCTGTCAATATGCTGTGCTAATATGCAGACATTTTTCCTGCTGAAATGAGGGACAAGATGGGAGCAGAAATGAGTGGCAGCATGGCTGCATAAGCTGGCTCAGTCACCAAAATAAAGTAGGGGCAGCCAGAAGCTGTCCACAGACCTATTGTTTAGGGCTCCTCCATGGACTACAAGTCAGCTCTTCAGACCAATGTGACCTCTGACACAAGAAAAAAGCACCAGACACCAGTCTAATTGCTGACTTAAACACCTTAGATCTCAACCTGTTCACAGTTTCATAAGAAATCAGTGACAGAAATGGTTACAGAGCCTAGAAGTCTGAATCCTTTGTCATCTGCTGCCGAGAGCCAATGGAGTTTACAGCAGAGGGTCTGTAAATAATTTTACATGCACATACTTACAAACCCTGTCTAGCATTAAATAATCAGATGTTTCCTCTTAAGAATAAAACTACACATTTTTATTCTTCCCATTGTTTTACCTGAGAGAAATACATGCCAGAAGCATTTTACACTCTTATTTTTGCAGGTTTTGCTATTCTAGAGAATAGATTTCTAAGAGGGAAAATGTCATGTTGCAACATAGCCTTAACCTTAAACTTGAACAAACAGGTCAATAGCCATAACATCTGCTAGGCAGTAAAGTGTTACATAAAAGGGAACCTTCTAATCCACCTGAAATTTAATAGCATGTATTGATAGTTGTGTTCCCCCTCCCCCACTTTCTATTAAACCTCCAATGCCAAGGTGCTTTGCCCAGGATGCTATGAGAGAGAGCAATTAGTTTTAAAAAGGGGGAAACAGAAAGAGAAAGACACAACAAAACCTTTTATATATCCTTCACCCTGAGGCATCTCATCTTCCTAAAGGAGATACAGAGTAAGAGTAAAAACATTTGAAAGATGAATTCTTTAACTGTTTGTTATTAAAAACAGTTTTATTGTTCTAACTGTATCATAGAAACAAATTGTGTGTTATCTGTCCTCTATTTAAAGGTCAGGCATGTGTGTCTTGTGCTGTATTTTATTCAGTATTTTAACTGTTTGAAAAAATGCTGGCATTGCTAAACTTAAAAGTTTTCCATGTTTTTTTCTCTATGAATGCATTACTTTAAACTGTCCATAAAGGATGACTAGGAAAAGAAGTTTGTATATGTGATTTTCTTCAGGGAGATGGAAGTGTTCAAGAGTTTGCAAATCAAAAAAGGTTAACAGTCACATGGATATATTACTATTAATTTATTTTTAGCTTTTTTTTAAATAAAGATCTGCTAACTAGAGTTCCTACAGACTTTTTTCAGTTTCTTTGTTAATATCACTTTTGTTACGTGTTTCTGCAGCACATAACATTTCCGTTCTATAGTGTCCTGTTGGTGACTAGCGTTTTTAAAATTATCTCATGACTTAGCAACAGCAATAAAATGAAATGGTTCCAATTTTTATATTAGTTCAAAGTTTTGAGCACTGGTAGTTACAATAAAAGAAAGAAAATATCAATATAAAATTTAGACTATTAGTCTAAATTTAGACTATTGAAGTAGGAGCCACGTTCTTAAAAACACAAGACTTAGGGGTTTTTTACAAGGAGAGAGTTTTCATGTATCGAAGCTATTCTACCTTGCCATGTTGTTGGAATTATGTAAGAAACATTTATTTTTCATGATTTTCAATATTTGAAAAGTGTTGGTTTCTCAAAAAATTGTGACAATCTATCACTAATACCTCTGAATTTCAAAAATCTAAACTATCTATATAAAAATCTTTCAGAGTGATGATTTTGTTGCCTAGTAAGAACTAGTGACTTTGGATAAATATCTGATGATTGTATATACTACATGCAGTTTCCATGCAAGCTTCGCAGTGAAATCCACCTCCCACTTTCCTGCTTCCACCTGCCCAATTCAGCTTCTTCATCTCAGCTGTGGCACCTGAGCTTCTGGGAAGATACTCCTGGTTAGACATGCCCTGCTCTTTCACTGGAAATAAATAAAAAATAAAAATTAAATAATTAAAAAAACCCTTCCTTTTTTTTGAAAACCTGTTACGACAGAGCATCCTCACAATTGTATCAGACAGCTATGAAGGATT
>WUAM01000359.1:35863190-35875016 GCA_024336885.1 Actenoides hombroni
GTGTCCCGAGGCGGGCCCGCGAGGCGGAGCGCCCCCCGCGGGGGCGGGCGGGAGGGGGGGCGCGCGGCGGGGGGGGGGCCCCCCCCCGGCGCGGGGGGGGGGGGGGGGGGGGGGTCACCCCCACCTGCAGCCGGCCCCACCTCTCCTTTCTTTTCTCTCAGGCCGTGATTTATGGCCCTTTCCCTGCCGCCCCCCCGCCTCCTCGCCCCCTGCAAAAAATAATAATCCAGGAACAAAGGAGGAAATTGGATCTTCTCCCCTGCGCGGCTCCCGGCCCCGCGGTGGGAGCCGGGTTTGTTTTGACGTCGGTGTCCAGTTGGCGAAGGCGTTTGATCTCCAGAGGAATTCCTCCTTCCTCGTGCTGCTCCGCTGACTCTGCCGCACAAAAGGGCCCCTGGGAGCTGCCGGCGCATTTCGTGCCGCCCCGACACCCCCGGGAAGGGTCCGGCGTGGCAGAGGCGCCTGATGGGGCCCGGTCCGGCGGGATCGGGCGTTCGGCGCGGGGTGAGGGGGGGGGGTCCTGGCCGTGCGGGTTCTGTCAGCGGGGGTCCGGGAGGCGGCTGGCTTCGGGGTGTCCGCGTCCCGCTGCGCCCCGTCCTTCCTCCGGGCGGCGAGAGCGGAGCCCCGGGGCCGGGCCCGCGAAAGATCGCTACGCTCCAGCAACCGCCTCGTTGCGGGAGCAAAAATACCCTTCGGCAGCCCCGGTCCCCGGGTCCCTGCTCTCCCGGCGTCAGAGCTCAGCGGGACAAGCGGAATAAAACTTTTCAGCGTAAAGGCTGCGCGTTAATCGGCGCCGTATTTTCCTAAACCGATGCCCGCGTTTTGACTCGCAGATGAAGATGACGTGCACAAGTGCGGCCGCTGCCAGTCGGAATTCACCTCCTTGGAAGAATTTGTCCAACACAAATTGCAAAAGGTCTGCCAGCGAGCTCCAGAAGCTCTGGCTGCTGCCTCCGCAGGGCTCCTCAAGCCCGAAGCACAAAAGGTGACAGCAGGCTTCTCCTCGAGCCGTGCCTCAAAATAATTAGGATGCAACGGTCTGTTGGGTTGGAGGGGAGAGAACAGAATACTGTGCTTTTAAAGGTAATCAAACCTTTCTGCTAAAAGTGTTATCTGTTACGGCAGGTGGTTCCTTCTGTCGAGGAGTCCATAACTGTTGCTCATATAGTTGTTGAAGCATCTTCAATAGCAGAGGAAATCAGCAACGCATCTGCTATCGTAGGTGAGCTCCGAGGCGCTTGCCTTCGTACCCCGCTGGGTCAGCAGCTCGTCGGGGTCCTCTTCTGGTTGATTTGTGCTGTAGTTGGGTGCACGATGCCGCGGTGCATTACCTCGGCGAGGCGAGAGGCATCCCGAGGCCAGCTTTGCAGTTCTCTCCACGTTCATACAGAGGAGGTTTAAAACTCCGATCTCGAAGCGTCCCTTTCCATATTAACGCTGCGATAATGAGAATATTGCAAAGGCCCCAGGTTCTGGGCTTAAAGTGCCTGTTCCTCCTGCATGAAATGCTGAGTCAGTTGCTCTGGTTGTGTAAAGCTCTCTTCTGTAAAGAACATCACCGTCTTCCTCTCCTCTTCCCAGGCAGCGGGCACATCAAAGAAGTCATTGTTGCAGGAGACCACGTTTTTGAGAACCCAAATGGTCACGTCGATGGGGAGGTCGCTGAAGAGCAAGGCCACGCCGAGGAGCAGGATATTTCCACGGAGCTGATAAAGGTGAAGCTGCTGGTTAACAAAGAAGGGCGCTACGTGTGCGAGCTGTGCCAGAAGACCTTTAAGACAGTAAGTAGTATCACTGCTGTGGTGTTTAGGTTAGCCAGTTGTTTTGTCTGGCTGTTAACAACTCGATAACAACGTGCTTCTCCACTGCTTGCTAGGCTTTGGAAAGTTCTGCTTTCAGAAGGAGTGTTGTTATTCTTTATGGTTGAAATGTAAACCCCTTATCCACTGGGAACATCTCTTAAAATGAAATTCTTTCCCCAGGCCAGCATCCTCAAGGCTCACATGATCACGCACAGCAGCAGAAAGGACTACGAATGTAAACTCTGTGGAACTTCCTTCAGGACAAAAGGGTCTCTGATTCGACACCATCGGTGTCACACTGGTAAGACCGTTCTCCAAAGTAAGAGCTCCTCGTTGCTCGAGTGTGGTTTTCCAGCTTAGCTCCCAGTGGAGTTCACTGCTGCTTTCCACCTTCTGCTGAGCTCCCCGGTGTCATGATTGCTAGGAGGCAGTGTGAGGTGCGGGAGGAGCGGAGTCTGCTCACCGCAGAAAGCGTCCTCCCAGCAGCCTGTCGCGTGGAGCTGGTGCTGGCTGTGGTCACTTTAATACTGTTGTGTCAATTCTCATCCTTTCCAGATGAAAGACCTTACAAATGCAAGAAATGTGGGAAGAGCTTCCGGGAATCGGGAGCTTTGACTCGGCACCTGAAATCTCTGACCCCTTGCACCGAAAAGATTCGCTTCAACATGAACAAAGAAATAGTAGTCAACAAAGATGATCTGCCAACAGGTCAGTGATGCCGTCAGTACCAGCCTTGTGTCTGATAGGATTTGTATTTCAGGCTGGGTTTTTATTCTGTGCTATTCAGTTTATGACTTTTATATAGGAAAAAAATCATTTATAGAGCTAAAGGGTTCACCTGAAGTACCCTAGGCCACGCATCACTGTGAGGAACGTTGAGACTCTGGTCCAAAGCTGGCTTTAGCAGGCTCCTCGTAGCCTAGGACACGTTTTGTGTAGGGCACAGCAGGTTGCTGAGGGGCGGCAGTGCACCAAGGGGTTCATTCTGCTGCTTCTCTTCAAGGGTCCTGCAGTTCCAACACCGACACCATTTCATCAATAGCGAGCGAATCCATCGAGACCTCACCCGTCATTCACCTCATGACAGATGCTAAAGGCAACGTGCTCCATGAAGTCCACGTCCAGATGCAGGAACTCCCCGTTGTGGATGCGAAGTCTTTGGACCAAGATGTGAGTGTCACTTCTCTTAAACACCCTGCGTGCGGTTTGTGCAAAGAAGTATTTTGAAGCATTTCACCTCACGTGGCCAGAATTTTCTCAGGTGCTGAGAATAAACCCGTGTGGTGGAAGTAAATCCTTAATTAGCTTCTTTTTCATCTGGGAAGCTAGAAGGCAGACTCTGCTGTGACCTTGTCTGGCCACCTGCTGCGGCTGAGGCTCAGCAGCTCAGGCGTAGCATACAAGGGGGTGTGGAGGGTTCAGCACCACACCGGGTGACACAGAAGGTGACATTCTTGACCGTTCCCTTCTACGAGACTCTGTGGTACAGCAGCAAAGGCTCCTCATCCCTTGGACTGTGTGTTTTCAGCTTCACCCAATCTTCCTCCCCAGTACAAGGGTTGATCTTTCAACCGCACATCACAGCACTGGACTCTCAAGCAAGAACGCCTGTCATAGCAGTGTTGCTGCAAAACAAGGGCTGCCTGTGTTAATTGCTGTACCAATTACCGGGCTGTTTATTCCTTCAGCAGTCACACTCTGAGGAGCTGCCATGTGAGGGGGAAGCGAGCAGCGAGAATCTGCTGAGGCAAGCCATGAGGAACTCGGGTATCGTGATAGAGAGAGTCGCAGTGGAGGAGATGCAGAAGCCCCCTGAGCCTGCTGTACCTGCTGCAGAAGAACTAGAAAACGAAGCGGTGGAAGCAGAAGAGGAGCCCTGTGGGGAACAGTGTGTTGAAGTCGAACAAGCAGAGTCTGTATGTTTGTATTCCATAAATAGATTGATATTTTAACCATCCGTGCCTGCGCTGGGTTGTGGGCAGCGCTGTCAGCCTGGGCACCCCACATGTTATCCTCGGCCTGTCTCTCCCCGTCCCTGAGTCTTTGTCAGTTTTTATCACTGGGTTTGTTACGTGCGCTGTGAGTGTAGTGCTGGCACGTGCACGCTCGCTCCCTCTCCTGTTAATTGGGAATTTAATAAGCAACACTTTACGTGCCAGTGCAAAAACCACTCACGGTGTACCATTTTCTTTCCACTAGACCGATGCAGAACGGACAAATGGGTACAAAAGTTACGTTTGCCCTCACTGTAATGAAGCCTTCGGCGATGCTGCTTCCCTTGAAACGCACATCAAAGGTCATTTAGGTAAAGCTCCCCTGCTCGTGGTGGTGTCTGGAACGTGCCGTGTCTTATCGTGACCTTCAGAGGGTACAGCTTCATCTCAAATCCCTTGTCTTCACGTGGCCCTTAGCTGTGCAAAAATCAATGGATGATTAACAGACTAATAGGAAAAGATTGACTTTGGTTGAACTCTAGAACAGAGGGTAAAAGAAGTATTAAAAAAAAAAAACAAAACAGTTTCCATCTTTCAGGGCCTACAGTACATCCTGAAAGCAGGATTTGGTGAAGAGGCCAATAAAACAGCAAGGCTGGACAGGCTGATAGGCTGGAATTGCCACTTGAATGGCACCAAAGGGCGTAAGAGCAACATTAGGGCAGAATTCACTTGGGAATGAGATGCAGCCCAAGCAGGCAGTGCAAAAGTTCATTTCCCTCCTCTGGGTTCAGTTTTTTCTACGAATTTCATCCCAGCACGTACTAGATACTTGCTCCTGCTGCTTGTCCTCTCTCAACCGTGCCTTCTCTCCCTCTCTCTCTAGATTACAAGCCGTTTAAGTGCGAGGAGTGTGGCAAAGAGTTCACCAAGGGCTATCTGCTCAAAAGGCACCAGGAGGTGCATGTGAACGAGCGGCGCTTCCGCTGCGGAGAGTGCGGCAAGCTCTACAAGACCATCGCACACGTGAAGGGGCATCGAAGAGTCCACTCTGACGAGCGGCCGTACTCCTGTCCGACGTGTGGCAAGCGGTACAAGACAAAGGTGGGGGCAGCAGCCTTGCCATCAGGTTTTCCCTTCCAAGAGCCAGGGTTTGGGAGAAGCTGGGAGGTTTTGCTCCTGAAAGAAGAAATGCTACCTCACCTGCCTCTTTTGGAGGATCTGAAGCTCCAGAAGGAGGTTTAGTGAGGAAAAGAGGGATAGTCTTAATAAAAGCCTCACATTTGTGAGCAAACTGTTCCTTTGCCTGTGGAAAAGAATTACGTAATAATAACAACAAAGCCAAGTCTTTATCATGTGTTAAGTCCTCAGTGGTGTTCACTTTTACCCTGGAAGCTAAGGGTCCTGCCAGGGGAGGTTTAAGTTGGAGCTGAGGAACAATTTCTTCCCCTCCAGGGTTGTCCAGGGCTGTCCCAGGCTGACCAGGGCAGTGGTGGAGTCCCTGTGATCCCTGGAGGGGTTTCCAAGCTGTGGAGCTGTGCTGCTGAGGGCCATGGGTCAGTGGTGCCCTGGCAGTGCTGGGGGAACGGTTGGACTCGATCTGAAAGGTCTCTTCCAACCCAAACGATTCTATGATCCTAAAATACTTCCTGCTTGAGTTTGTCCTTCCCTTCAGCTGCCCTCCTCTCCCGCTGCAGAACGCCCAGGACGTTCACTTCCGCACGCACCTGGAGGAGAAGCCGTACGTCTGCCAGTACTGCAGCCGGGGCTTCCGGGAGAAGGGCTCGCTGGTTCGCCACATCCGCCGCCACACCGGGGAAAAGCCCTTCAAGTGTTACAAGTGCGGGCGAGGCTTTGCCGAACACGGCACTCTCAACAGGCACCTGAAAACCAAAGGTGAGGAGACGGCTCGTCCGCGCCGGGGAGGGGTGGCCGTGTGCTCCAGCCCCGGGTTTGGACGAGCTGCTGTTCATCCTGGCCGGTAAAAGGTTTTTCAGAGCGGCTCCAACGACCTTCGTCCAAGGCCGTTTGTCTGTCTGCGGCTCGGCTGCAACAGGAGATGAATCATCTCTCTTTTCATCTACGTTCATGTGTGTTTCTACCGTGGTCTTTCTGACCAAAAATGCTGCTGAACAAACTGAAAGCGGTTCTAATGTAAAATCTAGATCATCTAAATAAAGACAACCCAACTAGAATTCACACTGAGCCTCCAACTGCAGCTGTGCCCTGGGCTCTCTGCTCCTCACTCAGGCCAAAGCAGTCTCTGTAGTGTCACCACTGCCCTAAGTGGGACAGACCCTACAAGAGCCTTCCCTGAGCTGTGAGATGGACCTGTTCCAAGGCTTGACACCCTAAAGAGGGAGAAAAATCAACATTTTTGCAAAGTAATGCCAGAGAGGGCTTGATTTCTGCGTTGGGGAAGAAGTAAGAGGAGTGCAAAACTTAGATGTGGCAGATACTGTTACGGCTAAATTTGTCAGTTCCTTGGGTTTGGGGTTTTTTTTGCGTAAAATTTGTGTGGGTTTTATGAAAAACGTGAAACGTGGATGTTCTGTGAGGAAAATGTCTGAAGCAGAGTTGAGTACTCACAGATTGCTTGATTGGATTAGTTGGCACTGGACTTGCTGCTCCTTTAGCTTCAAATCATGGATTTCCAGCTTCTTCAGGTAGTGATGATGATGCATTTAGACTGTGAAGAACAAGGCAAGTTTACTGGAGATAAAAAACCAAAGTGTTTCCTATGTAGCTATTGAAAGGTACTGCACAAGCAGAAAAGATAAGTGACTTAAATACCAGAACGACTGGTGTATGTTCTTCACACATGGCTTTTGAAATCCCACATGGTTTTATGTATCTGAATTATGTATTTTTTTGAAATGCACCAGAAAGCTGCTCTGCTTGAGTCTCAGCTTTGTGGTCTGGTGTCACGTAGACCTTGTCTAGGCCATCACTTGGCCTGTATTCTGGGATGACAGTTGTCCAACTGCTGCTCACTTCAGTGGCATCTTGTTAGAGGTGTCTTGATGGTGCTGTGTAGCATTTTCCAGGCTCTCCTATATTTGAGATGGTTGTGAAAAAAACAAATCCTGTTTTTCTGGCATTTTTGGCATACCATTCAGGTGGCTGCCTCCTTGCTTTGAAGGAGGTGGAAGAAGTGATAGTGTCGGAGGAAAGTCAGTCAGCTGACAACTTGGCTGCAACCGTCATTTCTGAAGATCCTCACACGGTTTTGGTCGAGTTTTCTTCCGTGGTGGCAGACACTCAGGAGTACATCATTGAGGTAAGACGTGGGGCACACGGCCTCCTCCTCAGCTCTGCATGGTGTTCTGTCAGGAAAAGCTGCAGTTGTGCATGTCCCCCCTCTAGGCTTTTGGGAGAAGGTACCACTGCTACCCCTGCCTGCATGACCCGAGGGATGAGAAGATTGTCATGGGTTAGGGCTGGGCCAGGGATGCCCACAGTATTCAGACCAGTCACTATAGGATGGTTTTCCCACTCATTCCCAGTTAGACTCGCTTCGGCCTCCAGTGCACTCAGCTCCTGATATTCCCCCATCACTCCAGAAACAGTCACGGGTTCTGTCCCTTTATGATTCGGTGGCATTGGGTTGCACTGGGCACTGGTATCTGCTGGAGCCTTGTACTCCTGTGAGCCTAACGAGCCAAGCCACAGAATCCACCAGCCTGATCAAGTCTGCTGTCGTTCTCCTCCACCCACTGAAGGCAGGGCCCCAGGAATGCTGAGCTGTTGACAAACTGGTTTGTGTGGCTTGACTGGGTCACGCTTCCTTCCCCTCTGCTCGCATCACATTGGGATCTTGGTCCCATCCCCTCGGACCAGAGAGAACAGCTCACAGCAGACCAGAGCAGTTCTTCTCCTCTAGAAAAACTCTCAGAGGTGTAACTGAGGGATTAGGTGACTCGTGGCTTTGCTTGAATGTTCCATGAGGCAGAACTCTTCTGAAATGCTCAGAATCTAGCGGAGTCAGCTTGGCAGAAAGGGGAGCAGGAAATTCCCCAAGGTAAAACCAAAAGTGCAATTAGTGACAACATCCACTGTGTGGTGCCCGAGATGCCCAGGTGAGATCACTGCCCAACTCCTCACCGCACAGACCAGTATAAAACACCACAGTGAAGCAGCAGCTTTCACCTAGAACTGATAAACTGCAAATAAACACCAACAGCAGCCCTACAGCACCTGACTCTAAAGACACGAGACAATACTGTGCTCAGCAGCCACACAATGTGAGCAGTCTGCTTTCATTTCCAACCCTTCCAGACTCTCAGAGGAAAAAAATCTTGATACTCCCTCAGCTGAGCAAGCTGGAATTGGGAGCTCTGGTTTGTCCCATATTGGGTGTTGAATAAATCTGTCAAGATTTGTTCAGAAAGTGCAGTCACCTGGCTGAAAAGTAAAGTCACTGAAGGGAGAGTTGCTTCTATTCTAGCTCCAACCAGGACAAGGATGAATCTTGTTCAGGAGAGCACCTGGAGCCTACATCACTTCACCTTTCCCTCAACTCCTCCCTACTCTTTTCTCCTATTCCTGTTTAGCTTATTTTGTCTGAAACCATCTCTGTTGTTTTTAACTGTGACTGCCAAAAGCAATGAATTGCACATTTTGCTTTCTCCCTTTTGTGACAAAGGGCTCATCTTCAACCCTGGTTCATTTATGGAGTCCCTTTAGTTCTGCTGTAGGTTTTCCATGACAGGAGGAAAACCAGCCCGTTGCTGAGAGAGGATGCTCTCTTTCAGTTATCTGTGAGCACCTTGCTTTACTTTTAAGAAGCCCTCGATAATGGGGTTTGGAGAGAATTTCAAGGAGGGGTTGTCTTTAGAGTAGCTGCAGCATCACGGGGGGAACAGAAAGACTTTTGAAAGACATCTTAGTGTCTTATATCTGGGTAATAAAAGATTGTTTTTGTACTAATATTTTGTCTTTCAAGACTGCTACCGAAGACATGGAGACCAGCGAAGCTACTGAAATAATAGAAGGAACAAGACATGAGGTAAAGCAGCCACATAAACTATTATTGGGGACTTGCTGTAGATGAAGAGAATCACTTTTAGTGTCTGAAAGCCATGCGAAATAAACCCAACTTCAAATCATTCATTTCCCTACCTCTGCAGTTTGGCAGACTTGTCTACTGGTCACACTGGGTTTGACGGAGCTCCATTAAACCCAGATCCACTTGCATGGTGTCATACACAAGAGCACAGCTGCTGTCTGAGGGGAATGGTACAAGAACAGGTCAGCCTTGGGGAAAATGATCCTCTTCAGGCATTCCTGATGCTAGACATACTGGTTGCTGCACGGTCAGAGCCTGGCTCTGCTCCTGCGTCGCAGTCAGTCCATATAAACGCCTGGGCACGTATTGTGAAGATTCTCCTGTGACCAGCAGTGTGACTTTCTGCAGGAAGTCCCTTGCTGGTGAAACAGCTTTAGCAGTGTAAGGTGACATGTGTTTTGGAGTCTGCTGTTCTCAGGGTGATGAGAATTCAGTGAAGAGCTGGAGGAAATGGGAATGAAATGCTGCCTGTACTGCCCTGCTGGCCACCACGCGCCGTTCGCGGTGACAGTAACTGTTCTAACAGAGAGTAACGCGGCCTCGTTCCCTTCCTGCAGGTTGACAGCCACATTATGAAGGTGGTGCAACAAATAGTCAATCAAGCCAACTCTGGTCACCAGATCATCGTACAGAACGTCACGGTGGCAGACAACTCGGAAGTAAGCGCGGACGCCGCGGACACCATCACCATCGCCACCCCCGAGAGCCTCACGGAGCAGGTGGCCATGACGCTGGCTTCCGCCATCGGGGAAGGAGCGGTGCTGACGACGGAGGGGAGCATCGAGACCGAGGAGGCGACGGTGACGATGGTGGCCTCCGAGGACATCGAGATAATGGAACACGCCGGAGAGTTTGTCATCGCCGCCCAGGAGGGGGAGGTGGAAGTGCAGACTGTGATCGTGTGATGAAGAGCACGCGGCTCGTAACAGACGTTAGCATGAACCTGACTGGTTTTCTCCAGTTTGGGGAATTTGATCGGCCCCGAGTTTGCCATGAGAGTTGTTCAGAGAGCGAGAGAGAGAGGATGTTTCTCTAGGTGAGTGGCTTAACAGGGTGGTGCAGCCCCGGGGTGTTTCTGTTTGCAATGGCAGTAGCAGTAGTTCCAAACCTCCCCCTGGTTACATGGTGCAAGCGACCGAAACACCCTCTCTGACAGTATTTTGTACAGCTGCCTCAAAGGAAGGTCCTTTGCGGAGCGTTTCCCTCTGACCGCAGGACAGTAGCGTTCTGGTGCTTAAAAGGATTCAGCAAGTCAAGCAAATATGTAGGGTCTCCTAAGAGACTAATTAATCATATGCATTTAAACCAAGAAAAACCAAACGGGAGGAGTTGTGGTGTGCACTCACCACCCCTCAACAACTTTCATGCCTTTAACCTCACTGCACTAGTCCTCCCGAGGCACGGTACTGCAGTATTTTTCTTTTCTTTTCTATCCTGGACAAGTAGCCTTACGTACTGGTCTATGAAAGAATGCATCACTGTACCCTTGCAATGCCAGACGGGCTGCTCTGAGAGCCAGTCGTTTGGTGTGTAAAGCCATATTGTATAGGATTTGTTTTGTTTGTTTTTTAAACCATATATGGATTTTTAATGGCACATTGTACAGATTCAGCATGTAAATAAATAAATACTTTTTTTTTTAAATAAAGTTATTTAAAGTTCTTACTATATTTTTCTCATTTTTGTATGATCTGTTACTGCTCAAACAGTAGAATTTCCAGAGAACAGGGCCACTTAACATTGTGCTTCAGAAACCCTCATGGCTGGGGGAGTCACACGCTGCTCTTCCCTCACAAGCCTCCAAGAGCAGCCAGTACATCCCTGCCTTGGGATCTTTCAGCAATCCCTAGTTAGAGGGGGTTCAGAAGGAAGACCCCTTGTAGAGCTGGGAGTTAAGGCAAAGGGGCACCAATGAGTTTCCCTTGGGGCTTCCCCTACAGTGTCCCTGTACAGCAGTGGATGACCATGTCACAGCTTTTGAAGTGCCCTGTTCAGTGCCAGCAGGTGGGCAACCCTAGAAACACCCTCAGCCAGCAAAACTTGCCCTGATGCAAAATGCCCAAGACGTGGCTGAGCCTCTGACTGTGAACAGATACATCAAACAGTAGCATAATGATGAGCAGGATCAAGTCTAATCTGCCAGGACCCCTACGTCCAGAGCTCAGTATCAAAATTCTGACAGTCTTTTCAGGATGCTGAAATTTTGTCCAGAATTCTACCATTTTCCTGACTCTAAGGCTGATTTAGAACAAGCTGGAAACGCCTATCTAGCAAGTGGCTTAGTAGGGAAGGAGAAGCAGCACTTGCAGTAGCTTCCTTCCTGAAAGGAAGATGCTCCACACTAGTACAACTCTGCAGCAGAACGTGGTTTCTTCAGGCTAAGATTCTGCCAGTAACTGGGTTTTTCAGCTCAATACAGGCAGCCTGTTCTACACGCTGCTAACAGGATAATCATTTGCCAAACCAAGATACTCACAAAAAGATGATGCTTCCCCAAAGTTCAAAGCAGCTCTTCGTTGGCTCTTCCCTTGCAAGTGCACACACAGAAGAAAGATCTACTTCAGCAAGATGGCCCAAACTTGCCTCTTCACACCAGAGAATTCACTACTGGTGTTTCTAACAAAGAAAGAAGGACTAAGCTTAACCCCAGAGAGCTCACCAAGTATCTTAAATAGTGCTCAGGTGAGGCAGGGTTCATCAGAACACCCTGCAGTCAGCTGTCAGCTCTTACCGTCCTGCAGGGCTGGGGGAAATGTGAATCAGTGATAAGTGCCACTCCCACCCATGTGACCTGTAGTCCTGTCAAGGTTCCTGCAGGAAGACCTACTTGAGATGTAGCAAAGTACCTTAAGAACTCAGCCTATTACACAGTGATATATATACCATAGAATCATTTAGATTGGAGGAGACCTTCAGGTCATCAAGTCCAACCACTCCCCCAGCAGTGCCAGGGCACCACTGACCCCTGTCCCTCAGCACCACAGCTCCACAGCTTGGAAACCCCTCCAGGGATCACGGGGAC
>WUAM01000359.1:35906389-35919023 GCA_024336885.1 Actenoides hombroni
TCCCTAAGGGAATGGAAGTAAAGTGTAAAGCTTTCAGGAACTGCTGTGAATCTCTTGGGTTGATATGTGAATATTCTGGTCTGCCGCACAGCTGAGGATTCCTCCCAGGAGTGACTGTGCTGCCACAGGCATACCCCAAGCTATTCCCCTGCCTTCAGCTGGGATCTCCAGGGTGTTTGGCTGCTGCCCACCTTCCTGCCAGGAAAATTTTTGGTAGGACTTATCTCAAATCCAGATCCAGCACAGTCTCCCTCCCTGCAAGCACAGCATCAGTCCCTGCAACAGGCTTTCTGGTTGTAAGTGATCTCAGTGACATTGCCTTTCCCCCAGCTCCCCGCAGGGAACAAATCCCAGCTCCAATCAACCTCCCAGCAGGGAAATTTCCTAACACTCCTTCCAAAATGTCCTGGTGGAATTTCATTTCTCTCTCTCATCAGCCTACAAGAGCTTTGTCCCCTGAACCACATTATCTCTCTTATTCTATATATTATATAAACTGGTATCTCATGTTCCACTTAGAAACCACACTGGATTTGAAGGACTGGATTGGGGGTTTACGAATTGAGCAGTTAATGCAGAGCAAGAGGCCATGCTCAGCAGCCCTCCTCCTAAACCAGCAGCATCCCTTCCTGCAGACAGGGCATGTTTTGGGGGCTCCCCTTTGAAAGACACTTTGGTATCAAAGGGGACCCTGCAGGGATAGAGGGAGCATTGCAGGCTTGGGTACTCAGGACATGCAGGCTAACAGGGCAGAGAAAGGAAACGAGAACCAAATACTGAGCTCTGATTTAGCTTTTTTTTTCCTGCAGAACTGTGCGAGTCTATAAAGGAAACAGAAGCTTTGGCTTCACACTACGAGGCCATGCCCCGGTGTGGATCGAGTCCGTCCTGCCAGGTAAGAAAGCCTCCAGCCACGAGGTTCAAAAAACACTTGTTTATCTCTGGTCTGAACTGGAAATTTTAAGTGCCTGCTGTTTGCTAGAAAATAGAAAAAAAGGACTCTTAGAAAGCTTCCTCAAGCTGAATAACTAGTGTCTTTGGTACAAGGTAGCTTGGCTGTACACACTGCCCGTTTTGAAAGGTAGGAAAGGTCTGCGTTCTGTGAATAGCCTGAAAATAGACTTGTTTCCCAGACAGCCTGGGTGCTGGCATCGCTGTGCCCAGCGAACAGCTCCAGCCCCCCCAGGTAATCCAGCTGCAGCACAGCCCCTGCCCTGGGGTGTCCCTGGGCACAGCTGTCAGCAGGGGTCCCCCACCTAAAGCTTCTCTCATTCCCTTTGCATTTAGGGAGCCCAGCTGAGAAGGCTGCTCTCAAACCTGGAGACCGGATCCTCTTCCTCAACGGTCTGGACATGAGGTAGGAGGCTCGTTAAAAGGGGCCCAGGGGGTGGTAGGTGGCCAAGCACACCACACGCTCACTCAGCAGAAATGAGCTGTCATCCTTGAGAGCTGTCTGCTGAGGTACACGAGGGGCTTTGCCCCGTACAGACATTTCCTTTACTATTCTTTTACAAAAACTGGCTACAAGAGGAGTATTTCAACCCCATCCCTGATCCTCCTTTCACTTCTCTGGGCAAATAACTATGTATAATGCATGACACTATATACAACCAGTGTCCCGACTGCAGCCCCCAACTGGAACCACTGTGAGTTAAGTTGCACATGTTAAACATCTGGGGCTCTGCTCTTGGAAGGAACAGGGCACCAGCCAGCTCATGAATCTCTCCCAGAATGGGATCATAAGCTTCAAATCAATCACATTTCCACCCCAAACTTAATTCTCCTATATATTATTTGTGCACAACAAAGACAATTAAATGAGAGCTGAGCATGCCCCTTGCTGGGCAGTGGCTGCTGCCCATGTTACCTTGGGTTGATCTTTCCACACACACAAAAAAATAAGAGCAAAGGGTTAGAGGAGGCTACACAGTAAGAGAGAGTGATGCATATTTAATGGGTAAGCATCTGATCCTGCTTCTGTCAGTTCTCAGGGTCTCGCATTTCAGCTGATCCAGCAAACTGTTGGCTGATGCAGCATCACCAGATAATAGAGGAGACCGAGTTGAAGATTGTCCTCCAAGGCCACGTTTTGGTGGGCACTGTCCCAGGCTGGCCCGTACCCTTCTCCAAGGGCACCCCAAGATTATTCCCCCCCTCTATAAAAATGGATTTTCCATCCACCTTGCATTTTCTTCCCACACAGAATTAGGACAGGCAAGGGGAGACCCACAGCACTGCACCATTTAAGTTGGAAGTTCAGCTGCTGGGTCCGGGCATAGCATAAAGTAAGGCTGGGTTTGCTGTAGGAGCCTTGGGGATGCTCACAGGGGTGCCCCGTGGCTATTCCTGGCTGTGGGCTCACTGGGGCCATTCAGGCTCTTTTCTGTGCAACACAGATAAAACCAAGCAAAGACCGAGAGTCCACCACGAGCAGCAAGGGGAGGCTCTTTGCAAGCTACGCAAAGGCGGCTGGAGACTCCCTCTTGCTGCTGCTCTCCCCTGAGCGGCTGCCCAGCAGCTCTGACCCCGGCCCTCTGCCCCACAGGAACTGCTCCCATGACAAGGTGGTGTCGATGCTGCAGGGCAGCGGGGCGATGCCCACCTTGGTGGTGGAAGAGGGGATCGTCAACTTCTCCAGCGGTAAGAGCGTGGGGAGGAGAGGGTGCGGGGAGGCAGGAACCCCGCTGCGGGAGGGGATTGCCGAACACTCCCGGAGGCTCAGCAGGTTTAACGCGCTGCCCGGAAGGCTGCTCCTCCCACCCAGGCACACGGCTGCCCGCTTCCCGGGATCAGGCTTAATCTCAGGCTTGGCTGCTCTCCAGAAGGGTTCATCCTACTGTATGATCGTCCTTGACAGCCCTTGCCAGCGCCCTTAACGTGCGGTCTGTGCCATGTACTCGACCCAAGTAATCCAACCCCGTGCATCCATGGTGCTGTGCGGATCCCGCGGCTGCGTAGGGTCTGTATGTGCTGCTCACAATAACTGCTGCTGCTGTGAATAATTCATCTGGCTGCTGGTGAGCCAGTCAGCAGGAGCAGAGGGTATCTGGGGCAATGCGGGTGGCTGTCGGGGCGATTTCAGTGGCAGGGTAGGAGGGCAGCCCAGGGCACTGCTGCGGTTCCAAAGCCGTGCCAAGGCAGGAGGGTCAGGGTGTTCTTGGGGGGCTGCTCTGCAGTATATGGGCCCTGGCTCTATCCCCAGAGCAGCGATGGACTCCCCTGAGCTCCACCTCAGGAGCCCTGTGATACCAAGCCATTTGTACATGCACAAAAAACAGAACTGAGCACTCCTCTACTTCCTAGTAGAGAGCCAGTAGCACTCAAATGGCTTCACTGTCCCCCCCCAAAGAAACCAAGAAAAGATGGAATTTTTTGCTCCCACTACCCTGGCCATATTCCTACCTGGATAAGTGCATCCCACAGCCTTGCGTCAGGTCCCTCCTCCCAGCTCTGCTTGTTGCCCCGCACTCGCTGCAGAGGCAGCACATGGACCAGTGCAGATGAGCATGGCAAAGCAGATGACCTTCCATGCCTCATCTCTCTCACAGGTAACCCTTGACTGATGCTGCTTTTGGAGTCAATGATTGTCATAAAGTGCTTCGAAACTTGAGCAGAGGCTTTAGAGAGCCAGGGAAGAAATATCCTCTGCAGGTGTTCCCAGAAAGTATGGAAGCAGCAGCATTGAAGAGATAGATCCCAGAGAGCATCCCAGTCAAAACACCCCTGCTCATCCCCAGCAGGTCCATGGACCTCAGCCATAAGATCCAGAGTGTGGGAGGAAGGAAGGGAGGGAGGGGCAGTCACAGCTCCAGACGAGCCATTTCACCATGCTGCCTTCCAGCAACTGAAATCTCTTTGCTGGGGTCACAATGTCTGTATTGGCACATCAGGATTTGCATTTCTCTGGAGCACCCCTTGCGTGCAGGTGCAGCTTCCCCGGCTGTCCACAGGACCAACCCCTGGTCTCAGGGCAAACCTTTTAACCCGTGGTTATGACCCGTTGTCTGTTGAATTTTCTTTTTTTTCTGTCCACCTGCACCTTGCAGACTCTGACTCTGCTGACTCCCCGAGCACCTCCTCTGCCCTCACCTCCCTGCAGTGGGTTGCAGAGATACTCCCCTCTAGCATCAAGATCCAAGGAAGGACCTTCACCCAGCAGCTGGAGCACCTGCTGACTCCCCCCGAGCGTTATACCATCTGCAAAGCGCTGGAAGGCTTCTTCCAACATCGGTAACTCCTCAGCAGCTCCATCCCTCTCGTGCTGGCACTGGCCTGGTAGCGATGCCCATGTGAGGGTCGGTCTCCAGGCAGGAGCAGAGCCTGGCTGTGAGGCTCTCAGCACTGAGCTCTGCTGTGAGCATGTTCTCTGCTTTTCCTGATTGTCTCTGTGAGTGTCCGCAGGGCACAAGCCCATCTCTCCAAGTGTCCTGTCTGAGGACAGGGCAGACCTACTAGCTCTTGAAATTAATCTGGTCACCCCTTGATCCCTCATAAAGTGACCTTGGTTCCCCACAGCACAGGATCTCTTGCTGTCTGGCCATCCCCAGTGGCCACAGATCTTGTTCCACCTCTTTCAGTCCATCTCATCACATCTCATCCTCCTCTCCTCACTCCCCTCAGCACATGGGCTGCAGCCCAGGAACGGCTGTGGCTGGCAGAGCCCTGGTCCTGCAGTGCACCACATCCTCCCTGCCCTGCTCCCAGGGTCAGAACCAGTCCCCTGGCAGACTCAAGACTGTCGACAGTGGCCTTGTTTTCTGCCCTTGATCTTTCACCTTTCCAGACTGGGGTGAACAAGCCCGTCTCCAGGGTCTGGGAGGTGCTCGCTGCCTCTTCCTGCAGCTCCTCAGCCAGCTGAGCCTGGCTGCCCAGGTGCTCCTCAGGAGCCTGGGTCCCACACAGGTTGCAGATGCACCAGGCAGGCTCCTGCCTGATTCATGACCAGAGGATCCAAATCCCCACCACACAGAAAAGCCATAGAGCTCCTGGTATTTAGGTTACCAATGGAAAGAGTACAGTACAAGAGTTACCAAGTACAGAGCCATAGCGTGGCCCCTGTGCCCCACAGCATCCTCCTGCCTGCTGGACCCAGGGGTGCTGAGAGAGGCACAGCTGCAGAAACCCCCTGGCACCAGGCAAGTGAACCTTCTCACGGCCCAGCGGTCACTAACGCTGCCCTGGTAAAGCACAACTCATAGCTGTGCTCTCCTGAGCCTGCCCTTCTCCTGCAGCGTTCCCCAGTTGGGCACTTCAGCCCAAGGAGCAGCTGAGGGGAGCAGGGCACCTTCAGGTCCACCCTCTCCTCCAGCCACCTCATTTTGCCCATCACTGCCCCAGGCAGCTCAACACAGAGGCCACTCCTCCATTTACCAGTAATTCAGCACAACCTAATTACCAGCCTGTCCCAGACAGCAGCTGCAGCCTTTAACTGCTCTGACAAGGACAGAAATCCCCAGCTATGAAGTTTATGTTGCTTGCCACCAGAGCTTGCAGATACCAGCATTTCCCAGCAGGAGATGGCATCAGGACACCCCTGTCCTGGGCTTTGGCCAGCTTGCCCCTGCCACCACCCAGGAGCAGCAGAGGCTTCGTGGGGCAGAGCAGCCAGCTGCCTCAGCAGCTCCACCACAACACTTGGCTGTCATAAACCTCCTTCAGACAAGTTCCAAGAGCTGTGTACAGCTCCACAGAAAAGGCAAATTAGCCCCAAACTAGGGAGAATTGTGGCAGGTGGCTTCTGGCAGGCTCCAGATAGCTCCTACCACTTCTTAACTCTGCTGTGCTCCGAGGACCCCCCAAGATACACCACCAACAAAGTCCTTGCACCATGTGAGCCTTTCACCATTCAGCTCTCCCCCGCACACCACATCCCTGCTCCTTGGAAGGCAGCAATGATCCATTCAATTAACATCAAGACAACAGATTTATTCCCAAATACACTATCTCCTTCTTCTCTTTATAAGAAGCTCTTACTGTCACTTCTACAAGAGCTGCAGTGAGCTCCAACCCACCATCTCTGCCTCAGTTTCTCAGCAGAAAAGCAGACTGCCTTCAGCCCCCTCCCTCAGGCTGCTTTATCCTCAGCCCTGCTATTCTCAACAGCCCTTCCACCACCTCCACAGAGCCAGAAACAAGAGCAAACCTCCTCCAGCCATCCTCCCCAAGCCTGCTTACCTGCTGCTGGCTAAAAGTCAGGTTTTGCCAGGACATCTCTCTGCTCCCAACCACTCTCTTACCTCCCACACCCCCTCAGTGCCTCCCAAACCAAGTTTTATACCTCCCTGTCAGGTGCTGCTTGTCCCCGGGAGTCTCCTCTCCCCATTAGCACCAGCTGCCCAGCTCCAGGTCCCGAAGGGCTGGTCCCTCGCCCGCAGCCCGGGTGACCTCTTTGTGCCCAAGCCCGAGGCAAACCCGGCAGGCGGGAGGCAGACTGGGAGCACTGGAGCCCAGGGCAGCGGTGTGGTGGGGCTGTGCCCTAGGGATGCGCTCACTGCCCAGCCCTCTCTCTCCGGTTTTGCAGGAACATTGACACTCTGATTGTGGATGTGTACCCGGTGCTGGACACACCGGCCAAGCAAGTCATTTGGCAGTTTATCTACCAGCTGCTGACCTATGAAGAGCAGGAGCACTGCCAGCAAAAGATTGCCAGGTTTCTTGGTTACAAGTCCTTGGCAGGTGAGAGAGAGGCCCTTGCGCTCCGGGAAGGACACGCCGTGTCCCACCAGGCCCCGGGGATGTCTGTGGGTCGTGCTGGGAGCAGCCTGGGGAAGCGAGGGAGCAGTTGATGCTGCCCAGGGGCTCTGCCCTGCCCGGCTCCTGCCCGCACGCTGCCCGCGCGGGATGCAGAGCAGCGCAGAGGAGCTCCCAGCTCCTGGTACCACTGAGGTTGATCTGGGAAGGTCAGGCAGGAGGTTACCTTCTCTGCACCGTGTAGTTTGGGAGGAAGCTCTGACTTAGGAGTAGAGATGGCACCTGAGAGGTTGTTGTCGTCTAGGAGCAAAGGCTTTTGGAAGTTGCTTGGGTTGTTAGAGGTTAGAAAGTCCCCAAAGGAAATAGCTGGGTTAGGGGCAGTGTCCCGATCCGAGGGGCTGATGGCTGTTCCTCGGAATGTCAGGCACACAGAGGTACCTGTGGTGTGAGGAGGTAGGGAGCGCGGCTCTGTGCCTGCTCTTGAGTGCTGCCCCCCCAAGAAGACTTGGAAGGTAGTTGGCGATTCTTGTCCCCCATCCCTGGGGCTGTGGTGACACAAACCCCAGCTGTGGTTTGCTGAGGATTATGGGCTTTGCAGTCAGGCAGCAGAAAAGCGAGGGCAGGGTTGGAGTGAAGTGTCTGCATCTTTGGATTTGGGCTTCTTAATTGCTTTAAAATTCTTCTATTCTGAGCTATTTACATTGCGTTGATGTAAGGAAGAAGTTCTTCACTCTGAGGGTGGTGAGACCCTGGCACAGGTTACCCAGAGAAGCTGTGGATGCTCCATCTCTGGATGTGTTCAAGCCCAGGTTGGACAGGGCTCTGAGCAACCTGCTCTAGTGGGAGGTGTCCCTGCCCATGGCAGGGGGGTTGGAACAAGATGATCTTTAAGGTCCCTTCCAACCCAGAACGTTCTATGACTCTGTGGTTCTATGATGTGTTTATTTTAGACTCAACATAGGTAAAAAGAGATGTTGGTTGAAGAGAGGCTTGTGGAGGAACACGGTAATTTTAGCACAGGGGAGAAACAGCTCAAAGTCCTGGTGCAAATCCTCCCTGCTGGGCATGGAAACCTGCTGAGTCTTCACTCACCTCATCTGCACCCTCAGTCACCACTGCTTTTGTGTGTGCAGCACCATGGCCAAACCTACCAAACGTGTTGTGTATTCCCAAGAACACAGATCCTGAAATTAGTCTCTAAACTCTAGAAGCACTCAGAGGGCAGCCGATGTATTTGCAGTTTGCAGCTGTATTTCAGAATACAAAGCAGGTGTCTCCAGCCACTGGCAGAGGAGGAAAGCACAAGAGTGAACCTCCCAGGACCAGGCAGTTTCAGATGTCCCCACTTCGCAGGCTGGTCACTGGCTCCTTGCAGCTGCTCGGGTGCAAGGGGCAGTCTCTGAGCATGGTTGCTCTGGTGCATGACGTGTGTGTCCATGTGTGGAAGTGCAATAGCCAGAGATTTCAGAATCTGGGTTAGTCCTTCTGGGCTTCTTCCAGACTCTGTTGATCTCTGATGTTTGCGTGTCTCGGGCTGTCTGAGCATTGGTTTGTCAGATACCGCAGAGACCGATGCTCTGGTATCTTCATCCTGCTGTATGTCTGAGCCCTTCTGAGCTGTTGCGCTGAACCTCACACGGACCAACCCATCAGACAACGTGGTTCTTCCAGGCAGCATTTTGGTGCTGGCCCCAACTCCCATCTTGTCCCTTGAGGGCAGGAAGGAGTTAGATGGGAATGGCTGGACCAGCCCAGCTCCGGGCTGGAGTTTCACGTGCACCGTAAGCTGGTGGATGCCAGTTCTGCTGGAAAAAGCAACTGCAATTGCATGTCCTGCCTTCGGGCATCCATCCCCCTGCCCGTGCTGGCAGGAGCATTTATAACCTGCTCGCTCCCCGGGGCCAGCGTGGGACGGGCTGAGCGGGAGGGACAGGCAGCGGCAGAGCCAGCAAGGCTGTGCACGGGGGCCCGGCCAAGCGCAGGGCTCAGGGAGCAGCCGCGAGTCCCCGGTGCCCAGGGGACCCCTGCATCATGGTGAGGAAGAGGGGGGGACTGCAGGGTCCAGCCCGCCCCGGCCATGCCTTACGACGGGTGTTTTCTGCCGCAGCCGAGCCAGAAGCAGAGGATCGCTACCGCAGCTCCGCTCGAGGGGCCTCCTTGTGCCGGGGAAGCCTTCGGACCCCCCGCCCCGAGGAAGGGGGGGCAGCAGGTGGGTGGGGGGGGGCTGCTCAGGGGGTCCCGCTGCGGGGAGGAGAGCGCTGGGTCCTGGTGGTCGTGCCTGTAGTGTCCTTCTGCTCTGCCCCGAGCCGAAATGCCGAGCTGTTCCTGGGTGTGAACGGTGAGGACAGGTGGAGGTCAGCATCGAGGCTTTGACTGGAAATCCATGTTTCCAGGAGCGATTGAAATAAGCAGTTCAGTAAGAGGCTGCTTGGGCTGAGGCTGAGCCTTGTTTCCGATCCCTTCCATTGCTCAGACCTGAACTGATGCTGCTGGTCTGAGCCCTCCCTTCCGGGGTGCATGGTTTCTACCTTCCCTGTGAACTTTCTTGGACACATCACATTCACAGGCAAAACGGCATCTGTGAAATCCATGTGAGGAAGCAGATCATGGTTCAGTGCCACGTTGAGGCTGTTGATGAACAACACTCATGGCACAACCTCCCCCTCTTTTCAGGGAGAAGCTCCATATCTCCCCATTCCTCTGAAAATCTCATCCTCTTGGTACTGTAGCAGGGGCCCCTCAGCCCCTGGATCACTAACCCTGTCCCCCAGCAGCACCCCGGGCTGCTGGTCTTGTTTTCTGTCCTTTTGGTCTTTGTTGCGCACTCCCAGATGGCAGGACAAGGCATCCTGCCTGTCCCTCCATCCCTCTTAGCCGATTGTGAGGGCATTTGAGCTGTGCTTACAGCTTCTGATCAGGACCTCCTCATGGTGACCCCTCCACCGGGACCTTCCCACCATGACCTCCCTGCCATGACCAGCCAGGCTCCACCACCACTTCGGCTGCCACCCTTCCTCCTGGCACCTCTCTCCTTGGCTCTCAGGGAGGGCTGCAGCCAGAGCAGCCAACTCTGAGACATTTCCCTGGGGAAGATCATCTCACCTGCCTCCGAGGAGCACTCCTGGCTGTGATTCCAACACGGAGAGGGGCTGACAGCTGTGTGCACTGGAGGGAAGCTGCTCGCCCAGGCAGATGCTCACCAGCTGTAGGGAGCAGCCTTGTCCTCTGCTGCCCTGCAGCAGCAGCCTGTGACCTCTTGTGCCAACCTCAGCCAAGCTGGAGCGGGCTCCGGAGTGCATCCTGCCCCAGGTGCTCCCAGTTCACCTCCCCACGCAAGCCATTCACTATAAAAAGCAGACAGTGTTCCTCAGTGCTGGAGGGGGAGGTGATGCCAGAGGGGATGCACCTGCCCGATGAGAGCCCCGCTCCAGAGCTCTTTCTCACTGCAGCCACTATGTCCTGGGATTTGCTCTCTTTGTGGCCATCCCAGAATCCCAGCACGGGTGGGGTCTGGAAGGACCCTCTGGGGATGATCTGGTGTCCCCCCCCTGCTCCATCCAGCAGGGTCACCCAGAGCAGGGGGCCCAGCAGCGCAGTGTCCAGCCGGGGTGGGAATCTCTCCAGCAAGGAGACTCCACAGCCTCTCTGGGCAGCCTGGCACAGGGCTCTATTAAAAGCTGGGCTCTGAGCACACAGGTCCAGTTTGGTGCTGGTGTGAGTTGAGCTGCTCCACTGGCTCTCCAAAGTTCTGCCCAGCCCAGTACTCAGCCTGGCTCTGATCACTGCGTGGAAATACTGTGGCTGAAGGAGATGTGAATCCATTTGACCTGACTCCCAGCAGCTTGGGACAGGCAGGGATTGCAGGAGGCTTCCTCCCAGCAGCTCTTCACACAGCCATGGAGATAAACCGGGGCTCTGGACACATCTCTCAGAGCTCATACTGCTGCAGCCATTAACCTCTGGGCAGAAGCTCTTCATGGATGTCACTGGATAAACACAGTTTCATTTGGAGCTGGTCAAATCAACCTCACTCCAAGCAAGTTCCCTTTTGCCTTCACGGGGGTCCAGACCTCCATCCCCCACTCCCTCCTTCCTCGTGTCCCCTGCAGAGCCCTGTCTCAGGGGACACTGCTGAGGCAGCTGGTGCTGCCTGGGCATCTGTGACCGACAGGACGCGGTTTTGGACGCCGTGTCCTCGACCACCATGTGTGGTGACCATGACTGGCCTGGTGTCCGGCACCTACCCGGGGCACTGAAGGAAAAGAAACCAAGCAAAAAGAACCCCCACAGCACCGCATCGTCTCAAGGTCTGGAGATTTCTCGAGGAGGTGCAAGCAGCACCCTGGGGAAGGGCTCTCCGCTGAGAGGCTGTGGTGGGAACTCCGCGCTCAGCACCAGCCCCTGCGTGCAGCACTGGCGAGGACCGTGCCAAACCCGCCGCAGCCGCAGCGCTGCTCGGGTGCTGAGGATGTGTAGGCAGCTTCCAAACCCACCAGCTGGGGCACTGAGAGATAAAGAACATCCTCACTCTATGGAGACACAAACTGAATTTGGAGAGGTAAAGGGCGCAAGAGGACTTTTTTTCTGCCGTGCTTGTTTCCCAGCACGTGTCACGTGCCATTGCCAGGTGACTTCTGCTGCCGCTCGGGGAAGCCCATGGTGAGATGTTCGCTGTTTCCCAGGCAGCCCATGCATGGGGTCATTGGCTGCTCTGCACCGGTCCCTCGGGACACCCAGACCCAGGAGCTCCCGGTGCTTCGCCATGTGCCTGGGCTGGGAGGATGGCTCCGGGTACCAGCAGGAGACAGAGAGGACCCTGAGGGGTCAGGACCATCGGGAGCTGAGGGGGCAGAGGCAGAAGGAAGGGCTCCTGACCATCTCTTCCTTCCCTGGCAGGCCAGAGTGACACCGTGGAGGTCCCAGTTCGCCTGATCCCTGGGGAGAGACAGGCTGGCGATGGCACATCCCTCCCGGAGACACCCAACCCCAAAATGGTGCGACCTCGTGGGGCTGGGGTGGGGACACCCCTGGGAAGGGCTTTGCTGACGTGTGTGGGACCGTCACGCTCACAGGGAGGGTTGACAGCTATAATTCTATGACAACTCGAGTCCTTTCGTGTTAATGCAGGAAAGCAGAAAAAAGGGACCGGGGGGAGGCTGTGTCTGGTGGTGGCTGAGAACATCCCCGCCTCAGAGCTCATTTCTGAGCTCACTTCCCTGGGCAGTTAATCAGAGTTAATAAGGCTGGTGTCTGTCAGCATCATCCTGCAGCCTCGCAATGAGAGGCTCTTGGGAACCTTCAGAAAAGGCAGAATGGCCTTGGGCTGGGATGAAGCCTCCTCTAAAGAGCAGGACAAGGGGGCTGGCAGGTCTGCAGTGTCTTGTCTTATTCCCAGGACATCGTGGGTCTCTGGGGGTCTCCTCAAGCCCCATCTCCATTCAGGTGTGGACAGCAGCTCTTTGCCCTTTTTTCCAGATGTCTGCCGTCTACGCGGAGTTAGAAAACCGCCTGCTGGGCAGCTTTGCTGGCAAGATGGGCAACGCTGCCCTGCACAGAGCATCACCTCCTGACCCAGAGCTGGCACACGCTGCAGGTACCGTCTGGCTTCCCACGGCGCGAGAGAGGAGCTTCTGGGGGGGTCTCGGGCAGTGCTGGCTGGTGCTGGCCAGGTGGGTGGAGGAGAAGATATCTCCCTCTTGTTCGGTGCCACGGCTCCTGCGAAGCCGCGTCGGCAGCAGAGCGCATGGGGTGGCAAATCCCGTGGCATCCCCACGCTGCGGGGCACTGCCCGGGGACCTCCGCTCCTCGCGGGTGGCACCGTCACCTCTCCTCACACCCAGCGTGGTGCTGGGGCTCGCGGCGGGCGGGGGGCTGCGGGGACCCCCTCAGCAGCGCTCTGTCCCGCAGCTGCCCGAAACCCAGGCATGGGGATCTGCTGGCCGAC
>WUAM01000359.1:35920188-35947286 GCA_024336885.1 Actenoides hombroni
TGCGCACCCCCCCTGCACCGGGGGCTGCTGCACCGCAGGAGCGAGTCCAACCACATGAGCGTCAAGAGGCTGCGCTGGGAGCAGGTGGAGAACTCGGAAGGGACCATCTGGGGCCAGGTACGGCCCGGGAGTGGGGAGCGGGGAGCGGGGAGAAGGGTGAGGGTCCAAACCGCAGGCTGGGGAGCGGCTGCTGGTGGCCAGGCTGTGCAGGTCAGCAGGAGCATCTCTGGGCACTGCCCAGATGCTGGGGGTCTGTCCCCTCCACAGAGCATCGTGTCCTAACCTCTTGTTGGGCCATACGGTGAGTACCTGGGCCAAGGCAATGAGCTCTGAAGATGCCGTGTTTCAGAAAGCCTCGTATTTCTTTTCATCCTTTTAATTGCTGGGCAAAACCAGCCAGTATGAGAAGAGGCTCTGGAAAGCACCTGAAATGCTGTTTTTTCCTGCACTGTGCTGGGGAGCACTTGCTTTCCTGCTCTCCGTGGGGTGACAAGGGCAGGAGCTGCCTTCAGACACGTGCTGCAGCTGTAGGAGGTTTTATCACTGGAAATCTGTGAGGGTGGTTGAAAGCAGAGCGACGGGGAGAACACCGAGGCAGGGAGGGCACCAGGGAGGGTAGCAGAGGCAAGGAGTGAGTCTGGAGGTGATGATCCTTTGGCACCGTGGACTTGAACTGATGAGGAACTCTGGAGGTGGATTCCAGTCCCAGCAGGGAGAAGCTGGCCTGCTGGAGGTTAACCTTCAGCCTCTGTGTCTCTCAGGGTGAGGAATGTGTTCAGATGTGCCCTGAGCAGCTAGAGGGGAGCTGTGGGATCACCTTCCAGTCCCACAGGCACCCACTTCATAGCAGGCACTGGAAATCCTGCAGGTCCCTCTCTCCAGCACTCTGCAGAACAAGATGCTTCTTCCCAGTGATTTTTTCTTTTGTATGCAAAAAAATTCCTGAAGTTTCTGGAATTCCCACTTTGCCCTTCAGTAAAGCAACGTGCCCAAGTGGCCGGTGACGAGCAGGGGTGCTCTGTAGGGTTCCATCTGTCCCAGAACCTGAATGAATCCGTGGGGCAGTGCTGCAGCTGCAGGGTGGGGGGTGAGTGGGGTGAATCTCTGGGTTTCTTCCTTCCTCCTGAAAGGAGAACAGGTCCCACCAGATGGGTTTAGCGACTTGTGTTGAAACTGCCTCCACAGAGGTGAACGGTTCACCAGGCTCTGGTTTCTGCACAGGGTTTGTGGTGGTTGAGTCTCCCGTTACAGGACAGTGCCATCGACCTGTCCTGGTTTCTTCTAGGGACACAGAGCTTAGCGTGGGGTGGAGGGAAGGTGGGCAGTGTCGGGCTGTCCCCTGAGCTGGCACTGCTCCTGACTCTCCCTCCTCCTGCAGCTCGGAGAGGACTCGGATTACGACAAGCTGAGCGACATGGTCAAATACCTCGACCTGGAGCTGCACTTTGGGACACAGAAGCCTACGAGTAAGTACCTGAGCCCCGGAGCAGGTCCTGGTACTGGCCAGAGACCGGGATGCTGGGAGGAACTGGGTGGGCAGCAAGGCAGTGCTTGGTCCTGGTGTCACCCGTGCCACGGAATTCATTCATACTGAGGCCTCAGTGGCCGGTGGCAGAGCGGATCATTAAGGTGGAGATCGTTTCACTATCTCCCTTAATTTTCTTTGCTGCCGTTACCTGTTTTCTCTCCGCCTCTCCGTGGACCGGGGCAGCGAAACTCGGCTGGAAGGTTTCGCTCCCCGCTGCTCTCCGTGCTGCTTCCCATCGCGCTGCCCTGGCAGGAACAGCGGCACATTCGGGCTGCAGCTCCCTCGCTTGCAGGACTCAGCCCTCAAAAAGCCATGAAAGCAAATTTCCCAGTCCACAGAGAGCACTGCAGGCAACGCGTTTCTTTCCATGTCTATAAGAAGTCAATTGCCCCCCGGACCTGTGCCTGGGGTCTGCAGCTCGCTGCCAGCGCAGCCTCCCCAGAGCTCGGCTGCCTCGTTTAACTGGGAAAGGTGAAATGCCAGTGGGATGGCTGAGCTCTGCTGCGAGGGACGCGGTGCCCGGCGGCAGAGCGGGCAGAGACAGCTGGGGCTGGCAGCGGAGCTGGGCTGGAGTGGGATTCTTCTCAGGGGCTGTCTTTGTTGGGATGTTTCTTGTCAGTGTGGGATTTTCTGTGCGTTTCACCTCTCGTTTTGCCTTTTTCAGCTCCAACTGAGTCCTCCATTGAGGAGATCTTTGAATCGCAGAATTCAAGGATTCCTGGAGCCATTGCTGTGTGCAAAGCATCAGTTCTCCTCTCTTTCATTCATGGTTTCACTGTTTTCAGGACAGTTTTCTTCCTGCTGGAGCCGGCTGAGCCTGTCCTTACCCATGATTAAATCTTTCAGTTTCTCTTCCAGAGCCAACTCTCATGCCTGAAAACTTTAAAAAGAAAGACGTGGTTGAGATTTTGTCCCACAAAAAGGCCTACAACACATGTAAGTAAACATCACGGTGAACGTAGCCCCACAACGGGCCCAGAGATGGGACCAGGGATGTAAAGAACTGGAGAGGTAAAAGGGAGGCTACGTAAGCATGATCCCACGGGCACAAGCCCAGCGCTGGGCTGGTCCTGCAGCCCCTCCAGGCTGGGGGAAGGAGGTGGTTTTGCAGGAAGGGACGGAGATGGGATGTGACTCATTGGGCTGGGCACAGAGCTTGCATGGCCCCACTGGTAAAGGGTCAGTGCCGCTTCTCCAGGATGTGCTTCTGGTGGGAAGGAGGGTGGGAGGGCTTGGTGGGACCCTGCGAGACCCCGGTCTCCTGGCCGGGGGGGGTGTGGAAGAGGAGGAGGCACTGGGAGAGGTTTCCATTGCAGCCCAGCCTGACCACTGGCGATGTACATGCACATGATGCAGTACCCTGGGGGGGTCTGCAAGACCAGTGACTCCTCTGGGTCTCCACAAAGCCTCTGCAGGGCCTCGGGGAGCAGAAAGCTCTTCCTCTCTGCGGTGTGGGCCTCCCCAGGGTGGGCATGTGGAGAAGTCCACATCATTCTCACGCTGTGGAGAGATTGAGCTTCTCCTCCTGACCCTGTCCTGCCAGGCAGTCTGTCCCCAGCACAGCCAGCCCCCAGGGTCCGGTCCCCCTCCCCTCCCGTGACGTGCCTCCCTTCCCCCCAGCCATCCTGATAGCCCACCTCAAGCTCTCGCACATCGAGCTGCGCCAGATCCTCATGACGATGGAGACGGATCGCCTGGAGCCTTCCCACATCAAGCAGCTCTTGCTGTACGCCCCAGATGGGGAGGAGGTCCAGCGCTTCCAGAGCTAGAAGGAGAACCCCGGCAAGCTGAGCGAGCCCGACCAGTTTGTGCTGCAGGTACCGGTGGGCAGGGGTGTGCTTCGGGAGCGAGGAGATCTGTGCGTGCAGTGACCCCGGGGCGTCCCGCTTCGAGCCGGAGGGGGAGGAGAACACACAGCAGGGAGGAAGCAGTCAGCAGGACCCTGCTCTGCTCATGCGTGCCCTGGCATGGGAAGAGCTGGTGGCACTGGTGACTGGGACTGCCAGTGAGCGCTGGGCTGGGTGACATGGCCATACTGCTGAGGGGTTGTGGCTCCTGGGGCAGCAGCAGCCACTTTCTCCTTCCTTTCTCAGATGTTGTCGGTCCCAGAATACAAGATCCGCCTGCGCAGCTTACATTTTAAGACCACGCTGCAGGAGAAGACGGAGGAGATAAAAGCGAGCTACGAGTGCATCTGCAAGGCCTCTCTTGAGCTGAAAAGCAGCAAGAAGCTGGCTAAGATCTTGGAGGTCAGAACAGTCGTTCCTTCTGGTAACAGCCACTGGGGGCCCCCAGTGTCCGCGGAAGTGCCTGCAGACAGCGGGCAGCTCGCAGGGAGCTTGCAGGAAGCTCGCAGGCAGCTGGAGCCCAGCTCCAGCCCCATGGCTGTGTCTTGGGCCCCTCCGGGTCCAGCTCAGCCACGCTCCATTCTCTGGCAGCTCTTGCTGGCATTGGCTGGTGGGGATCCTGGTGTGGGGAGGATGGAGGAGGGCAGATCACACCCACCACTGTTGTTCTGTTACTGATGCTCTATGAGCACGTGTAGGGGCCCCTTAACAGAACTGGCACTAAAAAGGGGGTTTTCCCACCATCCCGTAGACAGAGGGAGGCTTTTTCCCTCTGCTCCTACCACATTGTTGTGTCACATCTGTGACCCAAAAACAGGTACAAAAGGAGATGGGGCGATGTAAGTGCTGGAGGTGTCTGGCCAGTCATTCACTGGGATTTCTCTTTGCAGTTTGTGCTGGCGATGGGGAATTATCTGAACAACGGGCAGCCCAAGACCAGCAAAACGACAGGCTTTAAAATCAACTTTCTCACCGAGGTAAGATGAAGCTTGTTCCCGTGCAGGAGGCACCGATGCTGGGAGCTCCACCTGCCCAGTTCATCCTGCCTGTCCTTGTACAAGGCTCCCCATGCAGCGGCTCCGGAGGCGGGACTGGTAGGAGAGCAGGGATCAGTGTGCAGGGTTGACTTCAGAGGGACCCTAACCATGGTCTGGTGCTTCAGTGTGCTGAGACCCAAGCCCCAGGACTTCTGGCTGTGGGGTGGGAGAAAACGAAGGTCTTTCTATCCCACTGGGGTTGCTGTGGGGCTCCTGAGGGGTGGGGGACAGGGTGACAGCCCCAGTGGGACGATGGCATTGCTCAGCATCTCGACAGCACTAATCTGGGTGTAACGTGCTGTGTAAACATTAAATGTCCCGTTTAAACATTAATCCAGACAACAGGGCTGGGAATCGCCCTGCACGTGCACGCAGGGTGAGCCGGGCAGCGCGGAGGAGCCCCGTGCAGTGGGGTGCTTGGCACAACCCACCCTCCTCTGCGCAGGGGTCTCCTGACTTGTTTCGCTTTGCCGTAGCTGAACACAACCAAGACCGTTGATGGGAAATCCACCTTCCTGCACATTCTTGCCAAATCACTTAGCCAACACTTCCCAGAGCTCCTGGGCTTTGCCAAGGATCTTCCTACAGTGCCGCTCGCTGCCAAAGGTAAACGAGCAAAAGCGTCTGCAAACTCCTCGTCTCCTTGCACCCTGCCTTGGCTTTGTGGGGTCTAGAAGCAGTCATGAGCCACACAGCGTTGGCACCAGCGGGATGGTGGCACAAACGAAAGAGGAATGGTGCTGAGTGAGAGGATGGGGTTAGGAAGGGATGAGCTTAGTGGCAGGGGAGATCCCATCTGTCCCACGGGGGGTGCTTAGACACAGCTCTGTCCCTGACCCAAACCTTCCTTCTGACTTGAAAAAGTGGTTCCCAAGTTCAGAGATATCCTGTAAGTGCCAAAGAAGGAAGTGCCCGGAGCTGCCCCGCTCCACCCAGCCTGGCCTCCTTCCAGCCCCAGCGTGCAGTGTCCCCAGCAGCGCTGCCACCCGCGGTCACCCGTGGTGCTGAGCGGGCAGCACCCCTCCCGTTACGGGGTGGGGGTCCGGCCGCGGGGACATCGAGCTGTCTGGGGATCTTACAGCTTCCCGGGCTGCAGTTACAGTAAGTCAGGCGGGCACCGGGCTTATCGTCCCTCCGCTCGTGCCGGCGGTGACCCCTTGGCTGGCCGCTTGCGAAGCGTGGGCTGCACGCTCCTCGCACACCATCCTGTGCTGGTGGCCGGTGGTTCCCTTGGGAACTGGTGCTACGGCGGAGAAATAAAGGAGAAAGTTCAGGCCTGCAGGGGTAAAATTCCACTTGAGGAAGGTCTGTCCCTGTGGCTTTCCTGGCTGGACTTTGTATCTGGCCTGTTAAAGAAACACTTCTGTCACTGAAGGCTCCCTGCTGCCCAAGTCCCTGCTGCTTTATACCCAGTTTCAGAGCGTGGGCCCCCCCAGCACTGCCTGGCTTTGCTCTGGTACCGGTCACAGAGCGACAGAGCAGCAGCACGCAACCCAAACCCTCCCGACGTGCTCTGCTCACCTTCTCTGGCACTGGTGGAAGAGCTGAGGCTTGGCTGCCCCAGACAGCCAGGAGCCTGAACTGCTCATCACCCTCCTGAGCACTGGTGCTATGATGGGATGCCACGGTGTGCAGCTGGGACATTCCCCCTTGTCCCACCGTCCTGTGCGCTCCCTGTGTCCCCTTCCCACATCACGTACCTGTGTATCCATCACCACCCTCACGCTGCCGAGTCCTGCGAGCTCCTTGCACTCAGCACATGCCAGGCTCTTTTGGAGGTTCTTGGCATCCCTTGGCCCGAGCACCCAGCAACCGTGGCTGCCAACATCCTGGAGCCCAGCAGGAAGGTCTGCTTGTCCACCATCCCCTGGACAAGGTGGACAGGCTGCGCAGAGCCGTGTAGACAGGCAGCCTGAACCACCCTGAGCGATGGCCCACGCTTGCTGGCCATGCTTGGCTGCAGGGAGCAGCCAGACCCGAGTCTCCTGACACTGTTGGCTCCTCTCTTCTCATGCAGTGAATCAGAGAACGCTGACGGCTGACCTAAAGGACCTGCACACCACCGTCAGTGACATACAGATGGCCTGTCACAACATGCCAGCTACCGCAGAGGACAGGTTTGCCATCGTGATGACTGTATCCTTCTGTAAAAGGGACAGCAGGGACTTACTGTCCTCGAGTGAAAGCGTTGCATTGCCTTTAGGCCTCCCTGGTAAGCAGCAGGGCTGTGTCTGGTGGGAAGAAAGGACCATCTCAGCACTTGGTGAGAGCATGGTGGGGATCTCCATGCTCCACTCCCTGTTAGCCAGCACGGGAAACAGCTTGTGTGGTGACCGTGGGTTCACATGCCTCTGCGTGGCAGAGACCCAGTGCCACAAGGCCAGAACACTTTCTAAGCCGTCCTTCCTTCCAGAGAAGTGCTGCTGGGGCCAGCGGGTGCCCTTCGCACGTGCCCACAGCAGGTCCTTTCTTAGACCTGAGAGGAAACACAGAGGAGGAGGAGGAGGAGCAGAAGCGACTCTGATCTGCACCAGCCCTACGGTACCACTGTTTTTCCTTAAGCCATTTCTCTCAGTCGTTCCTGGAGAGCGCCCAGCCTGCCATGCGGTCCCTGGATGACCTGCAGCACAAGGCCATGGAGGAGTTCAGCAAGGTCTTGTCCTTCTTCGGGGAAGACTCAAAGATGACGACTTCTGAAGCTTTCTTCGGCATTTTCGCAGAATTCATGAGCAAGTTTGAGGTGAGTTGCACTTTTCAAAGCCAGCCAGCGAGGGGGTTCCTGGTAGATGTCGGTGACGTGCTTCACTCACAGGGGAGCTGCGGGAGTGAGATGAGGTTCTGATGGGATGGGGTTTTTGTGAGCACAGGTACCTGAGGGTCTGCGATGGGCGATTTCTCTAAGGTACAAGCAGTGGCCAGTGCAGGATGCTGAGGTGAGGGCTGATGGCCCAAGCACCAGCCCCGTGGAGACTAAAGCAGATATTGTCATGGTCTGATGTTCTTGGCTAGCGAAGGCTGGGTCAGAGCACCACAAAACTGATGAATGGACTGACTTGTCCAGTGGGAAGCTGGGGGAGAATAAAGTCTGTAGGGGCCAGTACCATTAAAACATCCTACCTGTCTGCGCCAGCTGCCCTGGCCCGATCCTCAGCTCAGCTCTTTGCTCTCTCCCCGCAGCGGGCGCTCAGCGATGTGCAGGTTGGTGAGAGCCAGCGCAGCCCCAGGATGACCTCCCCCCTGGCCTGGTGATGGGCCTGCAGCAACGCAAGGTGCAACAACTTATTGCCAACAAAGTGCAATTTGCTCCTGTTGAGTTTGGTTGTAAATACGCTGCTGTCACCTGCTACCACCGAGCGGAACCACGGACTGAGAGGTCGGGACAGTTTGGTCACTGCAAAGGCACCCCAGGTGACGGTGGATGGATGCGAGGGTGAGGCACGGGGAGAGGAAGGTAAACACCCCGAAGGTCTGGACAACAGCTTTCTTGGGATCCTCCATTTCCCACATATGACCAAGTCCAGGATTTCAGACACATCTGGGTAAAGCCCGACTCTCCCGTGTTTCCAGAACACGTATAACTGGAGACCTTCCCCACATCCCCCTGGCCAGCGGCCGAGCACAGCTGTGCTAGGAGTCAGCCCTCGCAGCATCCTGCTCTCCCCAGGCAGGATCCCGCTCATCCCCACAGACTCCCTGGGGAGCCAGAGCAGGTTTGGCAGGGAGGGGAGCAGGGGGACAAGGGCTGCCACCGGCCCCTGCTGCCCTGAGACCCTGAGGAGCAATACTGCTGAGCTACTCTCCAATCCCCCTCTGAGCCCTTCTGCCCTTGAGCTGTACCGTGGGGCTGGACCTCCACCTGCACAGGCTGTAACAGCAGAGTGGAGGTCACTGGAGGTGGCCCGGAGGCTTTAATCCCCCGCCCTTGCCACCCATGGCAATGGAAAGCAATATGACCTTGCAGAACCCTTCTGGCTCATCCACATGGTCCCAAATACGGGTCCAGTCTGGTTCTACCCAGCTGTGCTGGAGAGGAAGGAAAGCCCAGAGTCCTTCCTGGTCGTCAGCTTTGCTTAAAGGTGTGGCAGAGACTGACAGGTCTTGAAGTCTTCCCAAGAGTTTGACACGGTCAGCACTTGGTTCATCTGGACTCGCCAGGAGACTTAAATCCCTGAGCATTTTGGTGCCTCCCTGGAAAGTACGGAACCCCCAGTAGCCCCAGAATGAGTGGAGTTCTCTGCAGCCCTGAGAGCTGCCTCCGAGGCAGGGCAGAGACTAGAGAGAAACCCATCCCCTGCCCTCCTTTATTCACTCCCCAGGGCTGGAGTCCCGAGAGTCCCTTTCCTGCCTGACCCGGTTCACGCTGAACACCCCCGGGGAGCTCTGGCAGCGCGGCAGGTCCCTCTTTCAACACCAACCTGGGTGTTATTGAGAGTGAACTGCCCCTGAGCCATCCCCCGGGACAAAAGGGCTATCGTAGCATCATCCACGGTCAAGCGGTCAGCGCGCGTGCCTCCGGGCCACGCCGCGCCCCGAGAGCTTTTGGGGCAGCAACCCCCCCCAGCGCGTTCACACGGCGAGGAATTATTCCCCGCGAAACGCCTCCGTTGCCTTTCGGAGCCGGCCCGGCCCCGCGGAAGCGCTGCCGCAGCCGCAGCCTAGGTCACCTTCCTCCCGTCCATCACCGCAGCAAGAGCTCTCCCCGCGGCCCCTGCTCGCCCCCAGAATCACCACCCGGTGCATTATTTATGGGAGACCTTACGACCATCAAACCTTCGGTTTTCAGTGATTTTTTTTTTTTTTCATTGTTTCGGTTTGTTGTTTTTTTTAAACCCCGCTGTAGAAAGTGAAGTACATTTTCAGGAGTGTTCTCTGTTTATACAGCTGTAAGTGCCAGGTAGTTTCTAGCGTGGTGTTCCCAGAGGTGCAGCCCCATCTGTCTCTGCCCCGACGCTGGGGTCAGGGCAGCGCTCGCTCGGCTCCACCGTCCCTTCTGGATGCTGCACTCTGCATTCCGTTGATTTATTTTATGTACTTTTTTTTTTTTTTTTTTTCTAAAAATATATTCAATATTTAAACCACTGGAGGTTCTTTTGAAACCATCATTACACATGTGAAAAGGCTGTTGATAGGTTTCGCTACGTGTTGTAACTGAAATAGCTAGAACTTCAATCCCCTTGGTATTTTTATGTGACTCTTTTCAAAGACCCGGAACTTCCGACGTACGGTTGTAGTATTTGATAATGGGACTGTGGAAATTCACAATTCGGTCTCTACCCAATGCCTATGTGCTACTCCTAAAATAAAGCTACTGCCTTCTGCCTCCCGACTGCACCTTCCTCTGCCTTCTGTCGACGATCGTGCCGCACGCCCGCTGCGGGTGAAGGCAGGAGGGGTCCCGCATCTGGCACGGCTCTGCCTCCACTTCTTAGTACTGGCCCCTCGCACCTACGGGAGAGAGATGCAGGATCCAACCTTGCCAAGCTGGGGCTGCGATGGGGAAAATGCTTATTTGTGACAGGGAACCCCTGCGTGCCAGCACTGGGGCCGGCGCGGCGAATGCGAGCAGCAAAATGCTTCAAATAGTATGGATTGTTTCTGCAGCCTGCAGAAGAAAATATTTAGTGAGCGTATGAGCTGGTGAATTGTTTCTCTCTGAAAAAGAATTCTTGGCTGAGGTTGAGGTTACCTCCCCGGGGCGATTTATCTCCCTCTACACTAACAGGGGGTAGATAGGGACCGGCTGCCTATCAGATTTCCTGGTTGTAGTTTAGCTTGTTTACAGCCACCGGCTCAACTGCTGGGTCCTCCCTGGAGGCACCAGCAACTGTAAACCAGCTCCGAGCGGAGCGAACAAAGATATCACGGGTAGAAGTCCCTCTCCGGGCACACGTAGAGTGCTCAAACCCCTCCTGATGTTCCTGCAGTCCTGGGGACCTGGAGCCGCCCAGCGAAGCCGTCAGACCTCCCACCGCACGGTCCAGCTCAGCCAGGGCTGCAGCCCATGAACCACCACAGAACCGATGCCCCGGAGCCTCCTC
Organism: Actenoides hombroni; assembly: GCA_024336885.1. Taxonomy (NCBI): domain Eukaryota; kingdom Metazoa; phylum Chordata; class Aves; order Coraciiformes; family Alcedinidae; genus Actenoides; species Actenoides hombroni. The sequence continues at coordinate 35,930,639 of WUAM01000359.1, forward strand.
TGCAGCACGGGCTGTCCGACAGCCGGTGCCTCTCCCCGCACGCGCGTGGTGGTTTGCTCTTTCTTGATCGCTGCAAACATTAGGTATTGTTTTCGCCCGGGATCAGCGTCCTGGCTGGGCGCTCTCCTTTCAGCCTTGTCCAGCCCAGCCTCAGCAGAACGCGTGCGTCAGCCTGGATCATGGGATCGTCCTCACAGGAAAGCCTGTGCTTGGAAAGGAAACGGTAACTCCGGCAGCAACCCGGGGTCAGCGCAGGGAATGCGGCCGTGGCCCTGCTCCGGCTCCACGGGGTGCCACTTCCATCCTCTGACAGAGGCACGGAAACAGTGACCCTGAAAATCCCACGTTACATTCCAAACTTTGGATTATTTAAAGTTTTTTCACTCTTTCCTGCAAGAAATTGGAAAAATAAAAGACCTCAGAGAGGAAATGAGCAGCTTTAGTAAAGTCACGGTGAAGACACCACTGTGGCTCTCGTTGGTGGGCTGGCTGGGATAAATTAGTACCAGGCTGGCCTCTCCAAGCCAAAGCAGAACCACACATGAACCCTCCCTCTAAGCATCTTGATAATGGTTTGCAGGGCCACGCTCTGTAATTATTCTCCAGGTGCCGTGAAAGATGCCAGAGAGCCAAACAGAGGTCTCAGCTTTAGACTGGAAGGGCAGGAAGTCTGGCATAGACTGGGAGGCAGCACAAGGTACCTGGCTGCTGAATTTGAAGCCCACAAGGGATCCACCTTGTTCTACCACAATTGAGGAAAATCTGAGTTCTCCAAATTCTAGCAGATCAAACTAAAGCATCTCCAATTGCAAGGTTCAAAGACCTCTAGTTATGTTCATCAGAACTGTGAGCTGAGTGTGAAACGATGAGCTAAAATACAGATGCCAGGATTTTCCTGCTTTGCTTTCTGCTTTCTTAGACTCTGGGACACCTGGGGTTTTTTTATTTAACATATTTAACTTGCCCCCATTATCAAACTAGGAAACTCAGAAGTGAAGGTGAGAGACAAACTTCTGATTCCAGCAGCTGAGATTGACAGGGAAGGGGTAAGTTTCAGAAAGCCTTTGGTAAAAGCAGAGCAGTTCACAGCAACGCTACGTGACCGGTGAAAGACACCAAAGCAGCTCCTGTGCTCAGAGGTGCTGCCCTGGGCAGGACGTGGGACCTGCTTGGGCTGAGACTGTCACCCAAGAGCTGAGGACTCACCAGTAAAATATGCCTTTAGGGGATCCTACACAGTAACATTTGAGTTGGTAACTCCACCAATGGATTAGGCTTGTGTAAGGACAGTGCCTGCGCTCAATCTGCGGGTTACCTGCCCAGCAAGAGACCGGGGGGTTCTCGGTAGTGCTGGCCTGGGGCTCTGTGCGCCCCGATTTCAGAGATGTCTGAGCTGCCTCCTGCCACTGTCTCTTGCTGTGCTGGAAGGTCCCTCCTCAGCATCATTCTCCCTTTGTTATTGTCGATATAGCACTGATGAGGTCCCTTCCAACCCTTAACGTTCTGTGAATATGGGTGATTCAGTTTTTCAGAGAGCTGATGCTGAAGATGCTGAACCTCCAGCCTGGCCCCAGAAGGGGACCTGATTCTGGGATTAACCTCCAGACTCAGAAGTGAGTTACAAAGCCCAGCCCATGGATGAACTCTCCTCTTTGTAAGGCTTAGGCATAAACTCAGAGATGGGACAGACTGTCAGCTCCCCCCTGCGTGGCAGGCTGGCTGTCAGCTCGAGAGGACATCAGCATGGATTATTTTATTGTTACTTGTCCCTTCTCTAGCTACGCAGATTGCTTAAGAGAATGGCACTCTGTGGAGTTTGACCCGTCAGCCTGATAGTGAAAATAATACTCCTCTCACCGGGGCCACAGCAGACCGACAGATTAACTCCGGGCAATTAGTTTAACTTTGACTATAAATTCTCATTCCTTGTGACACCGTTAACAGTTCCGCTGGCAAATCCCGATTCTCTGGCAATATTTAAGCTGCCTGTCAGTTGGCAGAGGCTTGGTGGTGCCCGGCGCAGGGAACAGAATGAGACCCGGCTGAGCGCAGTAAGTTCCCTTTCAGCTTCTACCTCGAGTCGCGGAGCTCCGGTTGGTGCGTGGGTTTGGGGCAGCTGCTGGGCTGCCTTTCAGCCCTGCTGAGCAGCCATGGCCTTAGGAGGTGGATAGACCTGGGGATGCTTTAAAAAAAAAAACCCTTGAGGAGGCATTTAGAGCGATACAGTCCCAACGGGTTACTCGAGACCCACGTGGGCCGCGTCGCTGCCGGCGCCGTTGATAAAGGGCTGGCTTCAGCAGCTTCATTTCCATGCCACGGGTGTTCCTTCCTCACCATCTCTGGCGAGGGAAGCTCTGCCGCCTGTGCCAGGAACCGAGGGAGACCGGGCTGTGAGCTGAATTCACAAAGCGGGCAAAATTTCCACTGGGCCGTGGCAGAGTTAGGATCTGAAATCAGAGTGACCGCATCTGATGCCCGGCTTCAGCCCCAGCTCGGGGAGCTGCAAGAGGAGCTTTAACTGGGCACCTGTATTCAGCTCCAGGAATTTCCCCTGCAGCGTGTCCTGCGTTCCCGACCTTAACTGGCCATCGTGACAAATGCCTGCAGAGCTCTGCCCCAGACCCACACGCATTTCGGTGGGAAAGGCAGATGGGGCCAAATCCTGAGAGAGACTGAGCATAGGTATCTTATGGCTAAGGATCTGCCCAGGGACTGGAGATGGGAAGCATCTCAGGATGAAAAGAAACAGCACTATCAGAGCTGCGAAAGAGAAAGCAGGAGGTGTTAGAGCTGGGTTAGCAACCTCCCAAAGTTGACATCCCAACCCCCCTACTTTTCCTAGGTAGAGGATAATGATTCTATGACAGTCAAAACTTGGCGACAGCCATGACACATTGCCTCTTAAAGAGGTAAAGGGGCACTGATTTGATCAGCAGTGCCCCGCATCCCTGTGAGGCAGATGCTCCCAAAGAATCCAGTGGGATCCAGGGGCTCTATAAGGCACAGAAAAGGATCTGCCAAGGTGCTGTAAGTCCCCAGTCCCAGCCCGGCGCTACAACCACTGTCACTCGACCAGAACATGGCTCTGTCCTATCTTGTGCTGGAGGCTGCTGATGTCTCGGGATACAACCCCCCAGGTGATGGGATCTACCACTGGAAAATTCCTTATTTATTGCCTGACCTGATGGGCAATGAGCCCAGCAGCCCGTGCTAAAGGACTGGGTGTAGTGGGGACTCAGGGCAGGGCTTGCCTTCCCAAATACCACCCATCAGGAGAAATCGCTGCATCTCCATCACCGGGGCACTTATGACTCCGTTCCCTCTCTGCTTTGCTCACGCACCCGGGCAGCCGGTGCCACCAGTTGCACTTCAGGCAAGTCCTAAGGCTGCAGGTGAGTTAAGGGCGGGTTCCAGCTGCAGATCAACACCTTGACAAAGGGGTGAAGCCAGCAGAAGTTGTGAAACACACGGCCGAGGGATGGGGCGGTTGTTTCAGACTGTGCCTTGCTGCACCAGGCGCTCAGAGGAAGAACTCGTTCGACAGCTTGTTGTCCACGCCGGGAGCCCCGGGCTGGTGCAGGCCACCCTTCGCCCCACCTTCTTCAGCTTTTTGGCAGGAGGGAGCTTATAAGTGTCGCCTGACAAGCCCAAGAGAGGCCAAAGGACCTGGCCAGCTGCATAGGCAGGAGGAAGAGGAGGACCAGCAGACACCCAGCCCAGCCAAGGCGGCGACGCCGGGGCTGGACGTAGAGCTGAGCCGGCCGTGAGGCAGTGCCAAGGCCGGGGAGTGCCGGCTCTGTCCCTCTTCGGAGGAACCATCTCCTCAGCTCAACACGGTAAGAGGAATAATCCTGAACCCGCTCTGTGGCTGGAATGCAGCAGCGATGTGCCAGGCCCAGGGATCCCGGTGACCGACAGCGGCCACTGCCGAGCCAGGGACAGCCTGGGGTGGTCCTTGCCCGTGCCTTGGCCACACCAGGGCTGCCACTCGCCTCCCGTCCTGCCCTCAAAGCAGGGCCAAGGCTGGATGAGGGTAGGAGGAGGAAACAAGGAGGAACTGCATTAATTCAGATATTCAACCAGCCTCCTCATATGGACTTTATCCTGCCCCTCCTGCCAAAAGACAGCAGCCTGGCACCATGGGGAACCCTGGACATGATGATGGCCTCTGTTCCTGATAAGGGAGTGGAAAGAGCAGCGCCTGCTCATCAGGAAGTCAGCCTCGCTCAGGAGGAGACTCGGACGTGCTCTGCACCCAGGCTCATCCTCTCACTGTGGAGAACGAGGGAAATGCCTCTGCTGCTGGAGCAGTTCGTGTGTCTCCACATCCCGATGGCTCATCTCAGGCACGGTACTGGCAGCAGCTTCTCACCAAGGCCAGTGCCACATTGGTGCCATACTCACGTGCTGTCATCTCCAGCTGTGCTACGTCCTGGTCCTTTCCTCCAGCTATTGCAGCTTTTTGCACCTCCTCATTAAAGTGTCCATTTCTCTGCCAGTTTGAAAATTCTCCACTGCCCAGGGAATCCACCCAACCCGGGGCTGGCCAGTGTGCTGGCAGCATCTTCGCATCACAGCAAGGGATTCCCAACAAGGGATGAAGGCAGATGCCAGAGACAAGAGCCTTCACAGCTCTGGCATGAGCAGCACCGCAGCCAGAGCCACAGGGCCGATAACACCTGAATTGTTCAGGAGTCAAGAAATGGTGCTGCCACACCCTCTCCTAACCGTGCAACCCATTTTTTAACAGGTCTATGCGGCAAGACAAAGAGGCACTCAGCCTGCAGAGGAAACCATGGAGACCACCAGCAGCTCCCCTTCCTCTGTGACCCCGCCATGGGATGTGTTCCCCCAGCAGACGCTGGAGGCCATCGACATCGCTGTTCTTGTGCTGTATTTCATATTCGTGCTCGTGGTTGGGCTGTGGGTAAGCAGATACTGGTAAAAGCTTTTGCATGCGCCCTGTTAAACTGAAAAAACACTTCTGGTTTTGGCCTCAGATTATTTTACTTTGGGTCAAATCAAGCTCAGCTTCACTGGATTGAGCAGACCAAATGGAAAGATGGAGTTTACAGGTCCTTTTCCTCACTTCAGCCTGGGGAAGTGTCCTCACTCTCCAGAGGGGAGTTGTTCAGCTCTAGTGCTTGCCAAGGTTTGGAGAGCCCTTGTAAGGAAGAGGTCGTCTAAGTACAAAGTATTGCTAATAATAATGTTTTGTTCATCCAGGAAGGAATTGCTGTCCTATAAATCACCTGTGCTTGTCCGCAGGGGTCTCGACAGCAGACTCTGTAAATTAAAAATACTGTTTATATATAATTAAGGCAGAAGGACATCCTTTTGGCACAGCTTTTGTAACAGCAAAACCACAATCTGGCTGTCAGAAGGCAGAGATGAAGAGTTGCTCCCTTCAAACGTGGAGCATAACTCTCATGGCACTGCAGGAAACCACCCAAAAGTCTCTGCAGAGCAGGAGTCAAGGAGTAATGGGTGCAAGGCTGAGCGCTTCTCCGGGCTGTGCCTCATCACTAGGGATGTCCACTGTTCTCGTCCAAAAGGTCCTACCTCCCTCGCAAATGTAGAGTCACTTAGTTTGGTTAGCACAGTAAACATTTAATCAGGATGCTGAGATGACAGAAAACTTTGTGCGTGGCTTAAGGCATCGGCCAGTCCCTTCCCTCGTCTGCTGCTCTCTCACCCCTCAGGATTTCCCAGCAGCAACTGCAGGTGCTTCCAGAACCCCTCCGCTTGCATCTGCTGACAGCAGAGAGTCTCCCGTTGGGGAAATCGCTGGGTGATGCTCTGAGCAGGCGCTGAGGTGATGGCTGAAACCTCTCTTCTGCTTTTCTGCCTCCCCAGTCCATGTGGAAGACGCAGCGCAGCACTGTCAAAGGCTACTTCCTAGCTGGAGGACAGATGGTTTGGTGGCCCGTAAGTATCGTTATGGTCACGCTGCTGCTGCCTGAGGCTATAGCGAGGCTGGAACCCGCTTCTGTCCAAGCAGAACTTATTTCTCCAAACAGAGAAATAAAAAGGAACCAAAAGCCTCCCATGTTTTGCAAAGACCTAGTTATAAGAGTGGGGTTTTTTTTTTCCATATTTGAGGCTGAGGAAGCGGAGCTGCTGCAGGGCACCTGCCCCAGCCCTGTGCTCCATGAAAGCCAGCCCACGGGCTAGCAAAGCCTGTCTGGTTCTGCATGCTTTGATCTGGAGATTCCCTGAATTACCTGGGTGCTCCTCACACCCAGCCAGGCTGCTGGGTGAGGCCTTTCATTCAGGCTGGGCTGCAGAGTCAGGAGGTACTAACACAAGGACCTGATGACATGACATTCCTGTTTGTTACCTCCATCTTCTGCCCTGCTCCCCCACAAGGGACCAAACACTGGTTTGGAAGCAGGATAGCCCTAAACATGCCCTCCAATGAGTGACAGGCAATGAATGGTGAAAGAAGCTGGAGAGAGCTGCCAGAGCCACTGAACATGTAGGCAAATGAAGGAGGTGGCAGAGGGTGACAAGGATTTCATGTCCTCCCTTTCCTGCCTTTTCTCCAGGTGGGCGCATCCCTGTTTGCCAGCAACGTTGGAAGTGGCCACTTCATCGGCCTGGCTGGGTCAGGAGCTGCCTCGGGAATCGCCGCAACAGCTTACGAGTGGAACGTGAGTGTGGCACACACCAGGGTACAGCTTTGAAGGCTCAGGCTCCTGCTGCATGAACCCTCAGCAGCTGGGGGTTGGAGGCTACTGAGGGATAACCCAGTCCCCGTATCCCCACTGATCCACCCGATCCCAACCTTGACCAGCACCTCTCACCTTCCTTCCCCTTTGCTTCTCAGGGGATGTTTTGTGTTCTGGTGCTGGCCTGGCTGTTCCTCCCAATCTACATGGCAGCAGGAGTAAGTAGATGGGATGTGGTGTCCGGTGATGATTCGCTGGTATTTAAACCAGCTGTTTGGCTTAGGGGCTTCACCAGCTCTTGCTGCCCCTGGGCTGCTTTTGGAAGGCAGAGCATGAGCCACGGTGTCCCCAGCTGCTCTGGTGGCCTGGGTGAAAGGGGAGGAGAGCTGGTGCTGGGGACAGCACTGAGGGGTTGGGTAAGGGCTCAGAGCAGTCCCCTACCCCTGGCAATGGAGCAGAATTGCTCTGCACCCTCAGGAGATGGATGGAGGCTCTTGTATCGCAGTTTGTAGTGAGCCTTGTGACAGACGTTACAGCAAAGTCAGTGCTCTCTGAGCTGTTGTGCTGGCCTAAGTAGGCAGCTGAGAATCAAGTATCAGCACAGTCCAGCTAGCAGGGCCCTCCTGGTGCCCTACCAGTGCAAACCACCCACACCAGCTCCGTGGGTGAGCCCTTGGCAAGTCACAGGAGCCACTGCTACCACCTGCTCTGACCGTGTTCCCCCCCCCCCATAGGTTACCACCATGCCAGAGTACCTGCGGAGACGTTTTGGAGGCAAAAGAATTCAGATGTTCCTGGCAATTCTCTACTTGTTCATCTATATCTTCACCAAAATATCTGTAAGTAGAAAAAACCAAAAACAAACTGAAATTGGAAACGCGCTGATGAGTGAGGCTGAGAAATCAGCTACTGGCCCTTCCCTGCAGGAGCAGAAAAGTGTGTACTAAAAATACCTGAGGAAGAGAGACTATAGCTGTTTGGGAACCTACACAAAAAGGATAACTTCTTTTTTTTCCCATTGAGCATCTGAATGCTTGCTGCTGCAGAAGGCAGAGCGAGGTGTCAGTGTCCTGAGCAGCAGTTCATTGGGAAGTTGTGAGTGTGGACACGTTTGCTGTTAGATTTCGTACGTCTGGCAGCTTACCCGGGCTCTTCCCTTTGCCTGTTTACTGCCTGTGCGGACACCAAATGCCGCTCGGCGCGGGAGGAACAAGGACGCAGGAGGTGGTTTGTGTTGAGGTGAAACAGAGTGTGGTCATTTATCACGCCTGCTTGATGCAGTGCCTTGAATAAATAACTGCGTCCCCCTTGCGCAACTCCCCGCTGGCTGATGGTTAACCGTGCAGCGGTGCGTGGAGCTGCGAGAGCAGACCAGCCCCGACGGTGTTTTTCCTGGACGTACGGGGCCAAAGTGGGATGTGGGGTCTTAAATGGGCTCATCCGTGTCCCCTCTGAGACAGATGCTAGCCAGGTGGCACCCAGGAGCAGGGCTCAGGGTCTCCTCTAGAAAAACCGAACCATTTGATGGGAATCTCTGATAATAGGAGTCCTGTATTCAGGATGCTCTTCGCTCTGCCTGTCATCCTGTGGTCTGCAGTTTGCCTACCCTACAGCTCTCCCCAAAGGCAGAATTTCCACCTGGCTGCAGAGACAATTAGTCAGGGTTGGGTTCCAGCCCTGAGGACACTCTTCCTTAGTCTCCCAGCAAAGTGGTGCTGGGGCTGAGGCAGCCGGCAAGGTTTGTGCTGCAGGTGCTGGGTCCCCCGGCCAGCACAGCTCTCCCCACCCAGATCACTGGAGATAAGCTCACCCCACTCAAATGGCGTTTTGACAGAGCTGTGCATGTTCCCCCATCTCAGGACAGCTCCATCACCACCCTCCCTGCCACCACTAATAATAAACTGTCTAAATGCTGAACCGAGCCTGGTCCTAAAGCACAGCAGCAGGAGCTGGGGCTGGGGAGGGATGTGCCATGAGGAGAAGATGCTGTGGGGAGCTGCAGAGTCACAAGCAGTTTCAAACCATGCTGGTCCCACTAAAGGAGGCAGATTTGTCAGCTACAGGTTCACATTCCCCGGCACTGCCAGCTTTGAGGGGCTCGGGAATATCATCATTGCAGCTGTGGTAACTGTCCCTTTTCTCTAGGTCGATATGTATGCGGGGGCCCTCTTCATCCAGCAAGCCCTGCACTGGGACCTCTACATCGCAGTGGCAGGTCTGCTGGCCATCACTGCCATCTACACTGTCGCAGGTAGGGAGCTCAGCGAGCTGAGCGTGTCCATGCACAGCACTATGCATCCTGCTGCTCATCATCGAAGCCCCACGGGTCCCAGACCGACGGGTTTTGCCTTGAGCATGGACAAGGGGCTGGGGGGGGGGGGGGACACAACTGACAACTTGCCTGCTAAGCAAAAATTTACCAGGTAACAAACACCCCTTCTAAGGCTGTACCTGATGTGGGTACGTGTTGGTTCTGCTTTAAGGAGAAGCTATGCTCCAGGCACTTGCACAATACGATTTCCCTCTGGGCTTTTTGGAGGTATGAGGGATTTACATAACAATGAGCCGTGTCATGCGGAAAGCACTGTCAATCTTGGATGCCCTTTCAGGGCTTACCAGTGGCCAAGTGGAAAAAAGCCACGCACTGGGGTAAGCAGCAAATCCCAAAGACAGAAAGGTTGCTCCTTTCCCAGTGCTCACCCTGAGTGATGTTGCTGTAAAGATCTCCCCCCTCCGTTTTTAGGGTTTTTTTCTTCTCCTCCTTGGGCTTTGTTTTGGAGCTTTTCCATCTCTTTCCCGTACAAGTACTTATACTGGACTTTGGTTTTTAGTGACAAAATGGTGACTCATGCTGATTTAATCCATGGGAAATTTCAGCCAAAGTGTCCTGCACAGGAACTGGCCGAGCTGCCCCTCATCAGGGTCAGGCCACGCCAGCCTGCTGGGCACGGGGCTTGGCTCGCAGCGCTGGGCAGAAACTTGTGCAAAGCATGGGATGCTCCGGCCGAACAAACCTCGTATCCCACCGTTTGCTGCTTCTCTGCTCTCGTAGGTGGCCTGGCAGCTGTGATATACACGGACGCTCTGCAGACCCTCATCATGCTGATCGGGGCTGTGACTCTCATGGTCTTCAGTGAGTGTTTCCTTGGGGTTTTATCACTGAAACTACCATAGAAGCTTTAGCAAGCACTACAGACAAGCTGGGTCACCACAGCTGATTCCTCGATGTTCTGGGAACCGCTCTCTATATGTTCTCCTGTTGGAATATATGCTCGTACAAATAACCTTACAGTAATCCTTTAGGTGGTCAGAAAGTGTGAGCACTCCCTGAGAAACTGCTGAAGAAATACGCTCTGCAGCAGTACCACAGGGGAACGAGCCCCTTCCCTAGCCAGTGGTACATCATCCCCCAGCTCGATGCCACGGTCGATAGCTTCTGACTAACCCTCAGTTTAAGGGATCCCCGTGGAGGATCACCCACAGCAAACCAGAGTGCTGACCTGGGGAGAGGTGGCAACGTCTCCTCGTGATTTATTTTAGGCTTCATTGAAGTTGGTGGTCTTGAAGGTCTGCAGACAAAATACTTTGATGCCATTCCCAGCACCCGCAAGGAAAACAGCAGCTGCGGCTTGCCAAGAGAAGATGCTTTCCACATTTTCCGAGACGCTGTTCACTCTGACCTCCCCTGGCCAGGAGTTTTGGTGGGAATGACCATCCCGTCCCTGTGGTACTGGTGTACAGACCAGGTGAGTTTCTGCCTATTCCTTTGTTTGGATTCAAGAAGATGTTACTGGTTGTTTGAATCTGATTTCAAACCTAGGGCTTGCAGCGTAGCCTGGACTGGGTTACTGTTTCTGATGGGAATTTACTAAAATCTGATGATTTCATTCCTAAAGATGCAAAACTTGATAAGCACAACTGAATTTTGGGAATAATTTCAACATAAAAAGGGGTATGAATGTGTTTGCGGGTTCATCCCAGTCTATAAAGATGTCTTTTGTTTGTTTTTTTTTTAAACTAAAGCCTTTCACTTCTTGTGACCCACCTGTGAATTCACTCCTTCAACTTCCCGGGGCTCTGACAACCATCCCTCCCAGTGACATCATCACTCCCAGCACGACTGTGGCCCTAAGCACCCCCCTGATGTTCCTGCAGTGCTCCTTTATTTAACTCGCTTTGCTCGTTCCAGCCCCTGTCCCGCTCTGACAGGAGGGCTGCTGACCTGGCCAGGCTCAGCCATCGGCTCAGGGCCATCCCCAGCACACAGGAGAAGAACAGCAAGTTCTGAGCCCGATTAGTTAAGGAGCAGCTTTTGCAGCGTGGTGTACGGCAGCAGCAAGGCTGGGGTTCGGTGACACGAGCAGTGCCCTTCAGGTCTATGTTTCTGGAAGGAGCTCAGGATCTGAAGCAAGAATTATAAAGCTGCAGCCAAGCTCTGTGTTCACCTTTCTAAGATTTCAGTAGTTTAGAGGAGGACAAAGTGCTCAGTCCCACATCACCCACAGCTAGCTCCTCTCTGCCGACAGCAGACCAAACACCTTTCTTAATCTCCAGGTCATTGTTCAGAGGTCTCTTGCTGCTATAAACCTCTCTCACGCCAAAGGAGGCTCCTTGATGACGTCCTACTTGAAAATTTTGCCCCTTTTTATGATGGTGATGCCGGGCATGATCAGCAGGGTTCTCTACCCAGGTAAGTGCTGGAGGAGACATCTGTTCCCTCTGTTTGTCACTGCTGCTGAGCTGACTCCACGGAGCCAGAACAGTCTTCACTGAGTAAGTGAAGAGGTTGCAATGCACCCAGTGCCCAACGTAGGAAGAAATTTCCTTCCAGGTCTAAGCTGGTGAGTGCTGTGGGGCAGCAGAGCCCAAGCACATACTGCACAACACGCTGCTCCGTTGTGCTACCTGCAGCTGCTCTGACAGCGTGCACAGGCCCCTTCCTGCACCCACCACATTACTCCTCCTCCTGGGATTGCAGTTTGAGGCACTTGGAGAAGTCCTCACCTTCCACCATGACTGTTGTGAACCACTCACCGGTGGGAAGGTGTGGGTGTGCTCTGCTTGTCTGTGAGGAGCTGTGCCGGCGGGGGGTGGATTGCCTGAGTCCTCCAGTGAGAGACATTCCTGGAGAAGAGTCAGACCTGGAAGGCAGGGCAGCTGCCCAGCCTGGCTGGAGCTTTAGCATGGAAGGAAGAAAGAAAAAAAGGGAAAACCGGGCAGTTCAATGCTGCCCTTTCTCGCTGTGTTGAGACAGCCCTCTGACATTTGCTGGAAGCTTTCCAAGCTTCCCCGTACTTCACTTAGAAAGCAGTTCCCAACATCCAGGAGACTAACAAGTTTAGATATGTCGGTTTATTGCGGCTACGGAAACTGCCTCTCACTCCCCCCTTGCTTATTCTAGATCTGGTGGCTTGTGCAGACGCAGAAATTTGCCAGAAAGTCTGTGGCAACCCCTCTGGCTGCTCTGATATTGCTTATCCTAAACTGGTCCTAGAACTTCTGCCTGTAGGTAAGGAGCTCGGTCACGTTGCTGGTACTGGTAGGTATGGGAAGCACCAGCCAAAAGGTGTCTGTGAGAGAAGTTCAGAGAGGAAAATACTCTGCAACGATAATTTCAGTGGGGTTTAGGATGGGCTTGGTGAGCCAGGGGCAAGAGACAGCAGGCAACAGGAGAGAGGGGTGATGATCCAGCACCCAGAGGTCTAATTCAGTCAGATTTGGATAAGAGAGAAAGTGCAGATGTTTAACAATGAGAATCAACCGTTAACACCTCCCTATCGCTGCCATTTTTAGAACTGGGGCTAAAAACATTTTTAAAAGTCTGTTCTAGTCCAAAGAAGACTACAAGAGCATCCTCCAGTGGGGTTATTTGGGATTCCTCAGGGCAGCTGTACTTCTCCTTCCATTTCCAGGACTCAGGGGCTTGATGATGTCAGTGATGATAGCAGCTCTCATGTCCTCCCTGACTTCCATCTTTAATAGCGCCAGCACCATTTTCACCATGGACCTCTGGAAACACTTCCGTCCTCGTTGCTCCGAGTGGGAACTCATGATCGTTGGCAGGTATGGAGAACGAGGACATGGATGCTGCACCAGAGCCTGAGTGCTGGAGAATATCTCAGCACACCTCGCAGCCCGCTGCCCGTGTGCGGGTGTAATATCCTCGTACTGCCCAGGTTTGGGGAAGGACTAGAGCGGAGACTGCATGGTTATGGGAGATCTCACTCGGCATCTCAATTGGAAAAGAATGGCCTGGGCTGGCAGTGACGGCATCTTTTCCTTGCACAGGGTCTTTGTGCTGCTGCTCACTGTGGTTTCCATCCTGTGGATCCCACTGGTGCAGGCTGGCCAGGGCGGGCAGCTCTTTATTTACATCCAATCGATCAGCTCCTACCTGCAGCCCCCCGTGGCCATGGTGTTTATACTGGGTTGCTTCTGGAAAAGAGCCAATGAAAAGGTAACACCTCCGCCGTGCTCAGCGCAGTCGCCTCCGTGGGCTCGCTGTCCTCACGAGAGTCCCACGTGCTTCTCGCTCCAGTAAAGCTTCTGGCTTCTTCCTTTCCTAGGGCGCGTTCTGGGGCCTGGTGACTGGGCTGCTGCTGGGCGTCATTCGGCTGGTGCTGGACTTCATCTACCCAGAGCCCCAGTGCGGAGAGGCCGACCTCCGCCCCGGCGTGGTGAAGTACATGCACTATCTCTACTTCTCCATGGTCCTGGCCGCCATCTCCACGCTCACCGTGCTGGTCGTGAGCCTGCTCACGGAACCGCCCTCGGCAGAAATGGTGCGTCACCCCTTCAGCTTTCTCTTGTTCTTTGTAAATGGTTTCCAGGATGCCCCACACGACATCCGTGGGAAGGATGCGGGGATCAATAATCTGGAAATGGAAGTTTCCACTCACGCGCTGTTTCTGGTCACGCTCGCAGTAACCTGTAACAGCAATCCCTCCTCTGCTCCAGCACCCCGCTGCCGTGTCAGATTTTGCTCCCATAGATCCAGAGTCCCACCCTGGAAACTGGTCAACAGTAGATGCTACAAAGCGCTGTTCTTAAGTTCAAACATGTCTGTTTAATCCATGACAAATTAGCTTTTTCCCTCTATTTTCCAAGAAATTCCAGCTTCTGGGTCATCTTTATCAACTCTCTTACTAATTTAGTGAGGAACCATTTTTACTCGCAGAAAAGAGAAATCAAGGGCAGAGAGCACACTTCCTCTGGAACAGGTTTGTGCCAGTTTAACTGTTTTCAATAGATATACTGAGACCACAGCAAAACCCTGAGAGCAAAAAGAAGGGCCAGGTGGGCCTTCAGAAACCAGACAGCCAACGCATCCTCTTGCTCCAAGACAGGACTAACCCGACACGTTTCTGAAAGACCCGATGAACTTACTCTTAGAGATCCCTAGAGAGGAAGGATGCCCGGGGAGGTGTGGGATCGATCCCAGAGCTCACCTGCCCTCCCACGAGCAGCTTTTCCTCGTCTCCAACCTGAATCTTTCCAGCTTCATGTTGTGCTCATCCCTCTCTGTCCGTCCTATTGTTGATACTGAGAACATTCCTCTCTAATGAGCCTTTTACATAGTTGAAGAAAATCACCCTATCTCCCACCTGCCTTCTCTTCTCTCAACAACCCCAGTTCTTTGAATCATTCCTCCCTGGCCACAATTTCCATTCCTTTTGCTCCCTTCACTGACCCGCTCTCAGTCTGTATCCGGTGGTGGTCCCATGCAGAGATGTCTCCTCCTCCTCCTCCTCCTCAGTAACAGCGAGCGAAGAGCAACATCCTTCAGAGAGCGCGGCTGTACGAGCAGCCGCCGTGTTCCAGGCAGAACGAAACCCAAGGCGCCGATGGCCGCCAGCTGAGCACGTGGCTGTTCGCCTGCTCCCCCAGAGCAGGAGAGCAGATTTCAGCCCCTCTAAGTGTTCTCTCTGCAGGCTGCTCTCCCGCGAAGGTAGTCCTTTAAGCGACCATGACCGCAGTTTTCTTTAACTCCGCTCTTCATGCCATCAGATAAGTCGGCTTACCTGGTTCACACGCGGGGATCTACCAGCCAAGACAGACCTAGCAGTCAGCCCTTCCCCTGATGCTGCAAAAGGAGTGTGTGAAGCTGAGCGCCCAGCTCTCCAGATTGATATAAGCATTGCTTCTGAAAATAGTTCAGATGATAATAAATGTAAGTGCTCCGACACCGTACTCAGTAACACCCACACCTAACAACCCTAGGCGTTACGTAAAGGCTTTGAAGACAAGAAACGTTAAAGCCACTTCCTCTGGATTTCTGTAACTTCAGGGCACGCTCTAAGGTTTTCACCTGGCAGTTGTCCCTGAGCAGCAGCTTAGTTTCTTTTCCATCTCTTGAGGGCATTACATATGCTTGCAATCAAGAAGGAGCCGGCCGGGATGCAGAGCCCCATGCCCACTATCCTGCACTGGCGACCTGCTGCCAGGAGAAGCGGTTGAAAAAGGGGAGGGTGGAGGAAAACCACAATTATGTTCACGATAATTCCATTTCTGTTTTTCAGTGATGTTTTCTGATCGACTCTAGCAGCAGGGAGAACCCAGAGCCCTGGGCGGAGTTCTTGACAGATCAGTGAAGGAGGATTTACATTTTTTAGAACTTGTACTTGTCGGTATTAGGTACAAACACCCACAGCACCTCACTCTGCGTTTTCAGCGATGGTTGTCATCCCTCGGCCGTGCCAGGCTTGGGACCCTGTTTGCCTGACTTGGCGGCTCTTGCCGCGTTATTCCTTTGGTCTGTTAAAAGCCGTTGAAAAGCCCAGGCAGCTGAGGAGCGATCCCAGCCGCGGGGAAGCCTCACGCTCGTTGCTCACGGGCGCTGCCTCCCGGCACTCGGCCGCGTTTGCCCCGACCCGCGCCAGAGCCGGGCACCTTCCCGCTACACGTGTGTGCCCCGGAGCAGCCCTGCCCGGGGCAGCTGATGGACACCACGCAGCTACAGCTGAGCTTTTCGCTTTGCTCTAACGTTACCCTTTATTAAAACGTTGGGAATGGCAGAGCTTGAGCTCAGAGCTCCAGGGAGGAATGAAATCGGTACTACAGCCCCAAAAGACGCTCACTGAAGGGCCTCCTACCCCCCCTTCCCCCAGCGTAGCTCGTGTGTTCATTTAAAGAACGCTGGTGCGTTTTTGCATCCAAACCCTTCGTACAGGACCACACTGACACGTTCCCGGTCTGTGCTGGCAGGATTTATCCCTCACTACGGACTGTCTTTTTAGGTACAACAAACGCCAAAGGGCGGTCGAAGCTGGTGACCATCTTACTGTGGCTCTGCGGCATGGAACGCAAAGAGGAACCCGCTGAGGACGCGGCGCCGACCAACCCCGAGCCGCCTCCCGCGGCTTCCCTGGAGGAGAACCCGCTGGTGAAGCACGTCCTGAACATCAACCTGCTCCTATGCGTATGTGCTGGGGTCTTCCTCTGGGCCTACTTTGCATAACAGCCGGGGCTTCCAGCCTGGATGACAGCAACTAATTCTAATTGGTGTAAATAATAGTCACTAGCAGAGGGTTAATGTAATTGTTAATGCTTTCTAAAGTTTATTTCTTTATTTAAGAGGACAGACCCTCTTTCCTAATCCTTTCCTTATTTCTACTGGGGGCCTGGCTGTGACCGGTGCCGAGCACTCCGCACCGTCACCATCAGACCTGGACTGGCACCACCAGGAGGGGTGTAAAGAGCTAAGGAAGGCAGCTAGGCAGAAGAGGTTTGGTTATTTTAAGTATTTAATTACTCTCTTTGAGGTTAGAGAACTGTTAGAGACTCAGGAAGTCTGGATTCTCTTCCTATTTATGCCTCTGTAACCAGCTACAACCACTTGATTCCGCTTTGGCTCAGCTCCTCTGCCCCCGAGGGCTCAGGAACATCTTCCGGTGCCCTGAGCAGGTCCAGGGCCCGATGCCTGTGCTCTGTTGGAGCAGCAAGCGGTGCCTTGGGGGCTCGGCCGCGCCCGTGTCTCT
>WUAM01000359.1:35952549-35998540 GCA_024336885.1 Actenoides hombroni
AAACAGTCGCCAGTTTCACATAAACAAAAGCAGGCTTGGTTAATACAAATAACTATGAAGTAAGTAGTAAGTACTGATCGTTAAGTAGCAATGAAATGATTAAAGATACAGTAAGTTTCCTTCTACTGTCTGACAGTCCTTCAAGGCACTAGATACATCCACAGCTTTGACCGGGCGACTGATAACCAGCAGTCACCACAAGCGCTCCGGCAGTTTTTTTTGGTTCACGTTTTAAAAAGAATCTGCAGCAAATCAGTGAGGGAATGTCTCTCGCAAGGCATCTCCTTGTAACGTCTAAGAACTAGAAATAAAAGTCTAACCGTGACATTAAAAAGATTATTTCCGTAATACATGCACTTTAAATAAACTAAGGTTCTGCTTCTTATTCTGCTGGAATTTCTGCCAATGCCGTCGGTAGTAGCGACAATTACGCTTCCTATGCAAGTTCCTGCGGTGATTCATTCCTTCCATCCACGATTCTGAAAACCACTGTCGAGACACAGATCATTAAGCTTCTTCTGAATGGCTAAACGGTGCTCTCCGCGACGCGCGAGCCACGACCCCGCACCGTTCCGCCACATCGTCAAAAGAAGCTTTTCACTGCTAGGCCTGGGGAGGTTTCCCACCGGGAGAGGAACCTTTCAAACGTCCGGGAGCTGCCGCTACAGAGCGGTGCTTTCCGTGTCGTTGTCGATGTCGAGCGCGACGTGGTTCTGCAGTTCTTTGCTCGCCGTCTCCGCGAGCAGCTCTGGAGAAGGGTTTGGAAGTGGTTCTTGAACACTGGAAGTAGAGTCTGCACAGAAAACGGGACAGCGAGGTTAGCAGGGGGCAGCGACGTCACCCACCAGGGGCTTCTCCTGCGCTGCCTTAGAAAGAAAAGGGAGAGGAGAGAACAACAAAGGCTTTTCAAACAGAGGGCTGGAGCCGACGTGCGCACGCAGGCGGACACGAAAAGGCTAAGCTGAACTAAAAAGCTTGTGAGTTCTTTCTCCTATGTACCTTTCTTTAGTCTTGTACGTAATGAAACCGTTCCTTTCTGAAGGGAAGAGAGCGAGGAAGAGTCCGTATCGGATTCCTCAAGGCCCCTGAGGAGCGATTCGGTGCTCCAGACTTCCACGCCAAAACACGACAGGCACTTGGCAAAAAAAACCAAACCTATGTGGCATCTAAATCATCGGCCAGTAACCACCACCTATGACTTCTGTAAGCAGTAGGAACATAGATGGTGTCAAAAGGAGGAAGAAATTATATAAACCAAATGCCAATTAACCCCCTTTCCTGCGTGTAACAGGGCACACGTCCTGTTCTTTGCCTCTTCTGAGGGAAGGAGAATTTTGTTCGAGCAAGGTGTCCAGGAAGGACCACAAAATGTTGCATTTTTGGCGACTGACCGCCCTGGTAGTCAGAAGACCAAAAATGTCCATAAGAGTTTAGAAAAAGGTAGTTGAAAACATGAAATCAGTATTTTGGAAAGCTCATTTATAATATGCCATCACATCACTTGCTGCAATCCAAACAGAAAATCATTTAGATCACTTAAATCAATAAAGACTCCAAGTAAATGCCTTGTTTTAAAAACAGGTGGCATAGGCAGGCACCCTATAAAGACTCTGACTCAGATCTCTACTGCTAAGTCTTAAATTTAGCCCAGAAGTTACTTCATAAATATTCAAGTTGAAAGTTTCTGAGCTAAGACACACGGGCTTCAGGTGTGTGCCTGCTTTTGCCTCTTCCCAGTGCAGCCTCCCCAGCTGCAGCCCATTTATGTCAGTGAAGTGGCTGGAACTCCCTCTTACTGTGGCCTGACACCCAATAAGCAGTTAAGTGTTGGCATCACTCGTCCAAAAACGTGACTCCAGGATTAATGTTCTCTTGTGAACTGGTGTGAACTGCACATTTCCTCCCCAGTCTGAATGGGAGTCTGGGGGAGTACCATACCCTGCTAAGAGAGCATTCCCTGAGTGGTCAAGGAAATCAGCCAGCAGGCACAGGACAAAACACCAGCACTGCTGTGACTCCTTAAACACCATCAGCTGGGGGGGTGTTTTTAAGTAGATCTCTCTGCCCAGCCCTCATTCTCATTTTGAAAGCTAGTGTCCTGGTTACTGGGCTACACCCAGTGCCTTGTGGCATCTACAAGACGATCACAGTCCAATATACCTTTGGTAACAATGAAGAAACAATGACTGGTGCTACTTGACCTAGGTGAGCATGTCCCAGCTCACTGCCGGGGTTTCAGACTAGATGACCCCTGGAGGTCCCTTCCAATCCAAGGCATTCTATGATGTATGATTTAAACCCAAACCTTTTCACTTAGCCACAATTTTAGGCATTTAAAGTAAATCCTCCATCCATGAACTCACATCTCCTAACACCAGCAGCTCTCCTTTAACCCCACTACACTGTAACTGCTGTTTCTACAAGAGACAAAAATTTCAGTACTTTTAAAGTCAGTTGATTTAAACTTCAGATTTTAGTCATTTTTACTATTGTTAACAGAAGCAGTATTACATGAATAAACAAACTGCAATCGTGCCTGTTCACAAATTCTTGCATTTTTCTTGCTCGAGATGTTCCACGCTGAGCTTGACCTCAGCAGAGCAGCACAGAACCATGTAGCAGGAGCTGCTCTCCCCAGTATCTACCAGCACCTGCTGCTACCTTCCAGTGTCCATTTAAAGCACGGTGCAATTCACCTTCAGATGCAGGCACAGAAGGGCTCCCTGCCACGACTGCTATCGAAGGGTGAATCAGGAAAGGCGGTAACTGGCAGCGTGAGGTGACACAGGAAAGGGGATTTTGTGACAAACAGCTACGATCGAATCCAAGATAAAATAAACCAGGGATTTCTAGACAGGATTTTCTGAACGAGTAAAAAGTGCCATGTGAACCCGGGCAGTCAGAGCACGGAGGAGTTTACACATTCCAGTCTCTGATGCTTTTAGTAGGTTAATGTGAGCGCGAGCAGCAAACAGCCGTTCTCCTCGCATGCCACGCTGAGGGTAACGCAAGCAAGCGGGGTTACTCGTGAGGGTTAGTCGTGGGCATCAGCACACACACGATTATGAATTAGTGACGGTTTTGGCCAATCATGTGCCTTTTCCTTACCATTCAACTTTCCAATACAGTTCCTACTGAATGCAGGTCAAACATCTAGATTATTTAATAAAATTTTCGATTAGAATATTCTTGTCTAGGGCTTATTGCTTTAATATCATAAATAGAATTTGAGGCATTACCAAAGTCCAGCGCACGGACAAAGGAATTCAACGGTATCCTGGAAACTATAGTCAGAATTCCTGTTTTGATATTATGAAGTTTGATGGCAATTTAATTTTGGCTTCCATCATTCCCATCTCGTCTTCCCTACTACTTCCCTACTACGCTATTTAAGGTTAAAATTAAAAACAGCTCCTTTACATGGTGAATTAGAAAAGCCAGTCTATAATAAGTGCTTATATGTGCATGTGTTAGAGCAAATACTCTGATGTAATATGCAGTGGTGTTAATTCAGAACAAATATTAATCCTTTAAAAAAAAAAAAAAAACTGATCTGGAAAAGGTGGCAGATCCTGTACTGAGTGTACTGCTGAGGGTAAGCCTGAGCATCACTTCAGCTGTCCTCCTGTCTGTTTTTTTTTCTAGAACATACTGGATTTTCTAGGTTCCTTTATCAGTTTTGCCAGAGAATCCTTCATCATCAGCTTTCTTTTACTGTTTTTGCTGCCTGGCAGCTTTCATACTGTTGTTTACTGTACACAACTGATGTGGCCAATTTGCTAGAGTTTGCACTTGAAAGGAATGATACTCAGTCTCTCCAGGTTTAATACTGTTTCATTTAATTTTAGTGGGTTTGTTTTTAATATTTACCCAGACTACAGGACAAGTCGTGTCCCTCTGTTCTGCCCACAACTAGCTGAAAAGGAGTCAGCACTGCACTGCAATTCCCAGTCCATCCCAGTCCCTCCCCTGTGGCAGATGCTTGCCTTGTGGAACAACCCCCAGGAGGCAGCCCCCTGCACACTGGCTGGGCATTCTTTAGCAGGCTGGTATTCCTCCAGGTGCACTGGGGTACAACAAACCCCGTTTCTCTGCTACCGGTAAAGCTGCTTTCTCAGGAGCAGAAAAATTCCAAGACTGAAATAATTGTGGTCAATCTATGGAACATGACTTTGTAAATTTTAAGCCTTTCCTTGAAGTTTGACTCAGTTCCCATTCTTAACTGCTCTGTACGTGCTGCCAGCATCCAGATCCCAGCCTTATTTTGGAATTCAGTTTGGAAATAAATTGCCCTTCTATTTTAAAGATACCGATGAAAAAAATAACAGAAAAAAAAAGTACAAGCAGGAAAAGCTTGTTATTTTAAAAAGCAAAGCTATTTTTTAGTTGCTTAGGTAGCTCTTTTACTGCTACTTTCTCCAATTAAAAAAAAACAACAAAACAAAAACTGCATCAACTTCTCAAGCCAATGCTAATTTCAGTCCTTCCTGTGAGCAGTCAAATCTTGAGATAATTTGGGAATGCAGCCTCAACTTTTTCAGCCTGTCCTGCAGTGGTTACCTTAACAAGGCAGGGGCTCTACCCCACTACACACGACCAGTGAGATCGTGGAGGTGTTGGACAGACCGGTGCCGTTAGCGAGGCCGGAGCTGCCAGGATGCAAAGGCAAACATGCCAGAGCGCAGATGCTGCTGGGTGCTTTTCTGCAAAGGGGTTTAGTCACATGAACATGTGTCTTGCCAAATAAATTCCAAGTAGTTAAAAATAAACTGAAAATCTAAAGTGAAAGCTGCATTAAAATGCTTAAAAAAAACCCCCAATGCTGAACTGTAGGAAAAACCCATGAGCTTCGATATTTGCCTGCACTGATCAGAACAAACCTGTTTCAAACGGGTCACTGCTTCACACCTGACTTGGACTAGCAGCTCTGGTGTCTTCGTGTGAAGTGTGACTCAAAACAATTTGGAAAAATATCTATGATGAAATAAGGAATAACTCAATGTTCACAGGGCTATTAAAAATAAGCAGCGTGGGTCTCAAAATCTCTTATGAACAGAATGATGTGTAGTAATGAGATAACACAGAGTTGACAGAGAGCACATATTCCAAAGCACATATACAAAATAAAGCTACAAATACAATATTGCTGTGCAGGAGCATTTGAGCTGATATTGCATATTTCTGGCAAGTACAAACCTTATTCGCAGTAACCATCCCCACCTGTGAAGGCACCATGGGGTAAAGCTGTTAGGCAACAGAATTTATACTTTGCATTCCATTACATTAGTCTTACTCTAGAGAAGCTGCAGTGTCATTGGAAAGTTTTAACCATTATTAAATATCAGGAGATTGAAAAGCATTAGTTTCCTACATTCAATATCTGTTCCCTTCAGAATTTCCTCAAATAAGCAGAGGCTCAGCAGGAGAACATTTCAACATCTGCTAGTTTTGACTGTCCTCAACAGTTACTTCCCCCCTCCAAGACTTAAATTAACGATATCCCTACCAAACTAGTGACTACGAGCTTCACAAAGTTCCTGTGAGAGGACAGAAAGTTTCTCTTTACTTCTCAAATGCCTCTAAACAGAAGGCTGCATTTAAATTAGAAAAAAAAAATATCTAGAAATTGATACAGATTAGTGCACGTGATTCTTTAGCTTCTGGATGTCCAACTTAAAAGCACCTCAGAAGACTGTTTTCATCAGGTAAAACATTTTCTGTTGTAGGGTCCCATCTATTAGAACGTGCACCAGTGACTGCTTTTGCCATTTTTCTTATCTTCTGTAAGTGCTGAAATACACCACCCTTGGCTACATCTTCTCCCTCCTCCAAATATTTGCTGTTTGGCAACAGATGCAGAAGCATAGTTGAGACTGCCATGATGCGGAGCCTGGAGAAAGCCCTGGAGAGCTGGTTGCTATAATGGTGTTCTGCTTCCAAAGCAGGACAAAAAAAGTAGGCAAGCTCATCTACACTTTCCCCCAAACCCTTCTGCCTCGGGAATGAAAACCTTCGCTGAGGAAGTGCCCCAAATCCTCAGCACAGAACATGTGTGTGGACATTTCAACTTGGAAATCAGCAATGTAGTATTTTAACTGTTATTTGTGCTTTTCAGTTTCCCCTCCCCAAAATTAATTTACAGCTACAGGTGTTATTTTCTCCATTTCCACTCCCTGAGGAGACACCGAGTAAGAAAGAATCCACTCACCTGTGACTATTTTGGAAGCTGTTTGGGTGGGATTTGCAATGATGCCATCTCCAGCCAGCTGAGAGGGAGGATGAGGTGGAGGGGGAACGCTGGGTCTATTTCTAGGCTTTGGTACCGGCCGGGGCCTCGGCAGAGTACCAGTCTGAGGTGGGGAGTGAGACTGGGAGGTTTCTTGAGCAGATGGCTGGGGCTGTGACGATGGGGAACTAGCACTGTGTTTTCCTAGAGGAGGTGTATCGGGTGGTGTCGGAGTCTGCGGAGGAGTGTAACAGGGCTGCTCGGGTCCATGCTCACTGCTGGGCACAGCAGGAGGAGATGTCTGACTGTTGGACTTGGGCTGCAGTGGAGGAGTAGCCTGTGTTGGGGGTTGGGGTGGTGGATGGCTGGGAGCTTGTATTGGGGAAAGGCTGCTGGAGTATCTCCGAGGCGCAGAAACCTGGGAAGCGGAGGTCTGGGCTGCTCCTGGGTTTGCGTGTTGAGCAGGAGGAGAAGAACTTCTGGCAGGTGGCTTTGGAGAGACCGAGGGTGGCTGAGCAGCTGGGGCAGAGCTTTGGCTTCCCGGCTGCCCGGGTGGTGGGTTGGCTGGTTTGGGAGGGGCTGGTGCAGGCTTCTTCACAGCTGTTGAGAGAAGAGGGGAGATTGCACGACTGTGTGCTGGGAAACCAAACTCCCGGAAGAAAAAAATTAGTAGCACAAAAGAATACTCAAGTACATTAGCAAAATAAATCAGTGTATTATCAAATAAAAGCGGTATCAGCAGGAAGCTGCAGAAATGTGTACACGGAGTCTCAGAGGGATTGTGTTAAACAGAGTCGGTAACATTACTACCAGAGCTCCAGAGAGAATCCAGAAGTCCAAAGATGCATTTGCGGAGGCCTCAGTGAAACGCAAGCAAATGAAAGCACTGTCTGCACTGACAGAATGATGAATGAGACTGATAAAGTTGGTTTAGTAAGCATTTCTGCACTACAGGAAGAATGGGAACTTAGTGGCTTGAAAAACCAAATGATAAAACACACCTCTCCTCATTGAATGGGGACTGGGACCTGCCGCGTTCTGTGGCTGATTAACAGAAAGCTGATTAGTGCTGCTTGTTGACTGGCTCTGGACAGTGCCTGCGTGCCCGCCGTTTCTCACGGGTGGAGGAGTAGCTGAAGATGTGTTGTCCTTAGACTTCGAGGTACTGAAAATTAAAAATCCTGAGTTAGAAGGTGATTGTAAAACGCCTTTCCCAGGTCAGCTGCACCCATTCAGGTTTCCGTTACAAACTGTGCTAAAGTTCTGACCCTCGAACGCTGCAGAAAACCTTCTGCAGTGCCTGGTATTTGCTGACAGACCGGGCAGCACACCAGCTCTTCAGAGGAGAGGCCAGAGGGCTGTAGGCAAGTCTGAGCAAACAATCCATTACCAGCGTTAAATCCGGAATCCCAGCAGTCGCGCAGCGTCCCAGCACCTGTTTGAACACAGCACTGGTGCCCAAGAGCACCGTCCCCACGCTGACGCTCCCCCAGTGCATTTGCAGATCCTTTAAAAACAGCCTCCCAGCATGACATTTCATATAGAATTCCTTCTCTGATGTCCTCAAACGTAGCTATCACCCCAGGACTGCCAGCCTTTTCAGCACCTTGTCACAGCAGCACATCCCCTTTGCTGGCAGTTCTCTGGCAGGCCCAGCTACTAAGGACCAAGCGATGGCAACTGGTGATGCTCTGCCAGAAAAAACAGCCACAAAGGACGGGGACCAACTTGAAATGTATAATGTACGGGCTGGGCAGGCATAGTCCTCAGAGCTGAGGTCCTTGGAGCCTCTGGAAGCCCCAGGGACTGCAAGAGCTGGGTGTGGAGAGAACAGAGGGGTTTTTTTCCCTTCACTGACTGGCTGAAGTCTTCTCTCCACCCTACCTGCAATTAAGTTTTTGCCTTTCTGGGAGACCAGAACTTGTTTTGAGGGAGTAAACCCTGTAAAAATCTTTGAGACTGAGATCAGGACAACTCAGCTTTTCCTGAGCTTTGGCTATGAAGACAAAAGGACTGCAAGGAAAGACAGCACTGGAGTACAGACCAGCCGAGGTGGTAGAGCTGAGCAGTGCCCCCTCCTTGGGCTACGCACTAGCAGTCTTCACTCCTCTGTCTTTATAGTCTCTGGCAGCATCTCACTCCTCTCAGAAAGACTAAAACCTTTCAGTGACTTTTACTGGCACACTGCAATCCTCATTTCCCCCAGTGCTGTAAAGAAACTGCAAGTCCTGGGCCGCAGAGGTTGTGCAGCTTTTAGACGCCGCTCTCAAGGTTCTGTTTTAGCTGCCTACGCTGCAGAAGACATCTGGGGAGGAAACCCTGCTCTGCGGGGGATTTCCCAATGAGAAGTTGTTTCTGCAAAAATGTCACCTGAGAACAAAAGCTGCATGCAGAGGAGTCAGTGCTGCAGCGAGCTCCACGGTGGTGCTTTATTGCAACGTGGTGCGAGAGCACGTCTGGAGAGCGTGCCAGCTCTTTACATGTGGTTTGTTATCTCTCAGACCACAGTGATATCGAAAGCAAAGCGCTGCTTTCACCAGACATGAAAGGAAGAGTCAAGGCTCCTGCAATTAGACTTGAAGCCTGTGTATACCAATGCTGGGGATGTGAATGCACAGTTTCAATAGGAATTAAGTATCAAAGAAGCCCCTAATACACACTAGGCCTAAAGAAATTAACACTGAAGCACGATAAATAGACTTCCAGTTTTTTATCAGGCAAGTCTGGTCATCGCTAACAGTTGCTACAGACAAAAAAAGCCCAAAAGACAAATCCAGATAACATATACAAGTAACAACAAACAGGACCAACAGGTTTCTGGTATTGCCACTGTAGGTTTTGTTCTTTCAGCAGCAAACTGATCATCGTACTGTGCGGACACCTCTAGGGGTTTAGAATTTTTCTTACCCCCCCCCAAGAATTGTCTCATTTTAGGTCAGTTCTGGAACATACCGAATAAGGTATGTTATTTTAGAAGATCAGCTCTGGAACATACCGAATACAGTATGTTATTTTAGATATCAGCTCTGGAACATACCAAATAAGGCATGTTATTTTAGAAGATCAGTTCTGGAACAATACATGTGGAAAGAGCTCCTGCAGAGTGCTTCTTCCCACGCCTGAAAAGGCTTCACACACAACAACGTCCTTTTCAGTCAGAAGAGGTGCCTTGTGATGCACATCAGCAGACACATCAGTTGGCTGCTGAAGCAGCCTGAGAAGCCCCTGCCAGCAAAAGCCAAGCCTCTTACCTGACATCCTCATTTCCTTGACTTTGTAACTGTTCTGCTGTGGCAGCAGAGAGAGCAAAACCAGCACCCACTGGGCTTGTTTCAGCCACAGAAGCTTGTGAGTGCTGCTCCGCTCCAGCCTGAGCCAGCACTCCAGCCTCCGTGGGTGGAAGGGGTGGCTGGAAAGCTGGGGATGTGTGCTTTCTATTTATAGTGCCACATCTCCGAGGATTCGCTTGGAAGTCCATAACCTTGACACCAAAGCTACAGAAAGAAGAGAGAGTAAACACACCACGCCAGCCAACACCAGGTAACTCAAGCAACAGGACGACCGCATGTTATACCCCACAGAGACAAAATGCAACCCCTGCTGCTCAGCATGCAAAGCAGCAACAAGGAAAGCTTTGACTTTCTGCGTAAAACACCACTGATGTTAAAGACATGCAAGGCTGTCTGCCTTATCCACACAGAGGGGTAAGCTGAACGTAAGTGGAACGAACTACTCAATTACATTGGAGGACAGACACTGATGACGATGAGGTCAAACCACTCAGCAGCTGTAAATACATACATTTCCTTACATACCAGAGTATCTCCTCACTGAATATGTTTTGCCACATGGATTTTGTTTCTATTACACACTAAGTCGCAGTACAGGTTTGTAGATGGACAAGAAAAGCCATTGGCTATACGCTGAGATTTGTGTTTAAAGGAGAACTATGGATGAATGGACTAGAACTCTAAGAGACTTTAGAATGCAGACAGCACATTCACGCTAGAATTTAATTTTATTCATGTTGTGTTAAAGACATTGAATGTTGAATTGATTTTCTTCTTCCCCTGTCAGTGCTGATATATTTGCATGTGGCTAGCCATAGTTAACACCCAGGTAACCATTTAACATTTGCATGAACAGCTAAAAACAAAACAGCACATCACTGGAATATTCATGGTATGAGTGATAATAGATGGAGGTTACACTACATGTTATATGGGAAAACAGCACGGTTTACTTTTATCTTTTAGCGCTCTACTGTTTGCTGTGGCATACTGTACCATCATCAACTCAGAAGTCTTATCATGAAGGCACCAGGTAACACCACCTCAGCTTAAGGGCTTTGAAAAAGAAGCCATGGGATATCAGAAGTTAGATACTGACAGATGCTACTACACACACTTTGGTTTCAGTGGATTTTAGACCCCGCCCCCCAAATCTGGAATAGGAAAGTGGTAACTGGAAGCAGTAATTACCTGCTTAGTTTTGGGGTGTTTTTTTATCATGCATATAGTATAACTGGAAGTAAATACCAGTACGTTACCTTTGAACCTTCCTCAGGCTGCAACAACATGGGGGGAAATAAATCACTATTGTTACCTATAGCATTCCCATAGAAATTCTCCTCCTGAGACCAGTAAAAGTGTGTCTGATTACAGCCTCCTCAGCAGTCCAGTTCTCAGGAGCGGGCTAATAATTGAAACCTAAGCTGAGAATGACAACATACCTTTCCTTCTTCAACAGCTCCCCTTCCATGACAGTCATGCTGACCGGCCTCTTCCGTTCCAGTGTCCCGCATTCATATTCATTCCCAGTGTGCGACAAGTGATTTGAATTAACAGCAGGAATTGCAACAAACGCCCCAGACACATTGAAATCTTGCTCTGAAAGACAGGAGACAGACAGAATGCACCCTAAGACATCCCCGTACAAAATGCTGCCTCACTGCATAAAGCTACTGGTGGTTTACCTGCCAATTATCACAAATACAAAGTTCTCTGTATAAAGCTACTGGTGGTTTACCTGCCAATTATCACAAATACAAAATTCTTTTAACTACATCAAGAATTTACCTCCAGGGAAGAACCAGTCTGCATGCTGAATAATCGGCTCAATAACCGCTACCACGTGGACTGAAGTTGCTGCTGCCATTTCAGCAAGGGATCTGCAGAAGAAATTTGCAGAACACTTTATACAGAGATCTATCAAATTAAGAAAAAAAAAATTCCTATTATCTAAATGCCAAATTAAGCAAATTGTGATGTATCAAGGTTTCCAAGTACTACAAAAAGAGCAACTCCACTCTTTGATGAAATGTGGACTATGCAGTAACATTGGTAGCATTTGAGAACACTCTGTAAATACATGTGGCCTAAAAGGATCTGGAGGCACAGGACCTTTGAAATATTTTCTAGATAAACAGTTTTTAGGATGCCAAGAGTCTACGTGATTTTAAATAATCTGACAAGAAATTTTACAGCTTCATGGAAGTTCTATTTTGTAGCTTCCCTAGACCAACTTACCCTTCAGTTTTTGCCCATAGTAAGTTGGGGCCCAAGACTATTGCAACATTGCTGGGTGTCATTTTGTTAACATCGCTGTTCTGTGCAAGCTTTGCTAAAAATTTGATTAAATACCTACAAAAAGGAAAGAAATAATTAAACAGCAGGAACTAAGAGCATTTCTTGTTGAAAGCAACTAAGTAAAAATTCAGGAACTCCTGAAGACAGCTTCCAACGAACCAGAAATAAGACCAACAGTCTTCTTGCTTGGTCACTGGCTACTGGATTACTACTCATGAATCATAAAAGCTGAACTGGGTAGAAAAGAAATGATCTCCCACCTTAGCAAAACAGAACTACAGAATTATTATTTTCATAAAGAGAAGCTCAGATTTATGTTGCTGTAACGGAACTTCCACACTTCTAGAAGCAGTCACCAGAGAGAGTTTTGTTCCAATTCATTGCCAAAAGGCAAAACCAAAAGGAAAAATAATGTGTAAGACACATCCAGGTGATTTCTAAGACTGGAAAATACAATGAAGAGTACGGCTGGTGAAAACCCTGGTTCTATTGCCAACAGCACAATCCTTAAACAGAAGGGCTGTACGCATCCCTAGTTCTTTACAGCCAACAGTGAATTAATTTGACAGGAAAGGTCTACCACCAGCAACGTGCACCAACTACTTGATCAAATAGGATGTCTTTTTATAAACATAACCGAATTTGGCCAAGAAAAGCTCCCCTGGATTAGAGTTTTGGTTAATCAGCTTTGAAATGTCACACTCCAGCATCAAAGCAGCTGGGCTGCAAGTCCACAGATGCTCATACACACCTGAAATTCGCGTGGTAATGCTTAGGTAACCTGTTACAAATTCTCCACAACTCCTGTAGCTTCTTATCCTGGTCCTGAATACTGAAAAAGAAGTAATAGTAATAATAATAACAACAACAACAACAAAATATCTTTCCGTTACATTTACTTTCAGATCAGAAAAATGCTGTTTCTGCAGTGAACAAAGAGACAACAGTATAACCTTCTGTTCATGCCAAATAAATGCAGTTTTGGATTCAGCAAATCATGAACCTGCAAGTCAACCCCCTGAATTGTCTCTACCTGCAACAAAAGACAACTACCTAAGCATCAATACTCTGCAGCCGCTAGTTGAAAGGGGGTCTTATGTTTTAACATAAAATAGGTATTTCACCCCATTTTTTTGCAATTAGTATTAAGCTAAATCACAAAATTTAAAATCATTTGTTACACAAAATATTTCTGTTAGAGCAGAAATGAGAATTTAAACTGGATGAGCTACACTTTTTTTTTTAATCCATATATGAAGAACAAAGTTTGATCAAAATATGCAGAAAGTTCTCTTATAGCTCTGTTTTTAAGCATGCTTACTTTGCAGCTTGTGTCCATTCTTCATACAGACTGTAGGTCATTAAAGGTTCTGGCAACTCACGCAAATAGGATTTCAAGGCACCTGCAATGCAGACCAGGAAGAAGCTTCTGAGCCAACGCTCTCGGTCTTTGTTTCAAATTCTGTCCTCAGATTGGCAACTTTATTTTTCAAATTCAGAACATTCACAATACCTGCCACAGCATGAGGATCGGAATAAAACTCGTCAAGCTGGGAAGTGGAACAGTCCAAGGCAGCCTTCAGCTTTTTTAACTTGGAGGCTCCAGCAGCAATTCTGAATAAGCCCTGCAGAATAAAAATCAAATGTATTTGACTGGTAACCACATGTCAGTACAAGCATGGAACAGTAGGAGTTTTCTGACAGCCTCTTTCAGAGCACTTTCAAGCCTGCTGTCTCCACCATACACTGTTATGCCCTGGTTGGCTCTTCTCACGTCATCACAACCATCTGACCATGTTTTAGTGCCCTCTCACCCTTGGCCCACTGCTGATTTTTCATTCCAGGTGCATTCATCTCAAAGATACTGCTGAAGGTGATTCTGTTGTAAAAGATTTATCATCTCCACTAATGAAAAAAATTACTTCAGTAACTTGTTAAAAAGTAGAGACAGCAGTCCATGAGTTTGAGCTCTCCTCTCCTGTCCCTCCCAGCATGGGACAGGGTGTTACTTACCTCCTCTCTCATTCCAGTTTCCAAAAGCATCATTACACAGGCTTCAATGGGGACTGCAATTTCACGACCGCTGCGCTTGAGGTGTTCTTCTAGCGGAGTTCCAAAAGCTGGTTTTTCAGTCCAT
The DNA here is from genome assembly GCA_024336885.1 of Actenoides hombroni. Taxonomy (NCBI): domain Eukaryota; kingdom Metazoa; phylum Chordata; class Aves; order Coraciiformes; family Alcedinidae; genus Actenoides; species Actenoides hombroni. The sequence goes on from WUAM01000359.1 coordinate 35,966,501, forward strand.
TTGTCTAGTTGGAGAGTATCAAAACACTGAGCAAAATATCTAACAAACACTTTAATTATCTCCCAGATGAGAGAAGAAGAAAGGCTCCAGTACAGAAGAGAAACTGTCAGAATACAGTAGGAGTTTCACAGCCCTTGACTGGTAAAGTGCCTTATATCATGAGTAAAGAGAAAATAAGACTGCTGTTGTTCAAGGGGGGGGGGGAATCCTTCTGCATCTTTCTGGGAGCAGTATCACATACAAATCCTGGGCATAACTAGAAGTGTCTGTCCCACTAGGCCTCAGCACAAGTGCCACTGCAGGGGCTGGAAGGTACGTTAATTCTGATTTGCCAAGACACCAAAATGCTTAGGTTTGCAAGAATCTTTGAGAAAAAAAATCGCCCGGATTGCATGACCTGGACTGAACTTAGTTTTAACTGTGTTTAAGCTGCATAAAAACTGAGCTGTTAACAAGGAGTTTATTGCTGATTTAAGGAATCAGAAACTTAAAATAGATGTTTGTAGCCCCGCTATCTTACATTAGAGTTACCACATCAACAGCCCGTCACTAACACTCGCACAAATTTTCAGTTTCTCAATTGTTGCTTCACTCAGAAAGTCAAAATTGGCACAAGTTTCTCCAAATAGAATGTGAATTTGTTTCCTATAATTTATCCCCCCCCCCCCGCCGCTGTCTTAATTGAAAAAATGCAGATGAAAAAGGTTATTGTTAGTACAGACACATTATTCCTTTTACGTGGAAAAAAGGTCAAGAAAGATGAAGACTTCGAAAGAGTCCCGTGAAGACACTATGTGCTTCTGCACAGGACTTAACCTGCCCTTCTTGGTTACAAACCCACATCAGCTGGAGTCCTCATAAGGAGATGAGGAACCCCTTAGTTCTCTCCTTCATTAACCCACCCCGAGAGGCACGTGGCATTTTCCCCAGTTTTGCAGGTTACAGCAAACGTTAGGGAAAAAAATCCCAGTCCTTGTTCGGAGTCAGGCGAGATGTCGGCCGCTGGACCACTTGGACACCACACCTCCTGGCCCACCTTCTAGGAAGGTTAATCTCTCCTGAAGCGTTTGTCATGTGGAAAGTTTGTACAAAGCAGTTAAGCAACGGCAATGAAAATATTTCAAGCAGCCATATCCGTAAACAGAGAATGTCCCAGGCAGCCACACTGCAGCCCTGATGCTGGGCAAACCTCGCTGCGTTACCTCGTCTCCCGTTGGATCTCGAGCACAGATATTCTGTATCAGCTTTCAGCAAGATCCTCGTATTTCTAATTTAGATTGTTCATCTTTTACAGCTTGCGCGTGGACCACAACTGAGGATACCTGAGCCTTGTTCAGCTCAGAATGTGTTTTTCTCAGCCACTCTCTTGTTCAAAGCAATTAGCAGATTAAGAGACAGCAGAGCCGGTATTTAGGGCAGCAATTTCAGTGCATCTTCACAGCAACCCCCTAACGATACACCGTAACTCCCACCCACAGCGGGAAGTTTAGCAGCACGGGGGAGAAATGAAGCTGTTTTGCTGGCTTTTCTCAACTGCTGATAGGCAACAGAGTTGTGTGAACCCTCTGTTAGGCAGCTGTAGCACAGTGGGCACACTGGGAAAAAGGACAGCATCAAAGAAGGAAAAAAGTCAAGCCCCTTGGAACAAAGGAACCTTTTTTCTGATCATCACCTAGGAACAATTCAAGAAGCAAGGACACTAAAAAGTTCCTATGTCACAATGAAACTTTCATTGGCCTAAAAAGCCCGGTAGGAATTAGCAGAGGTGATATGATATCAAGGAAGAAGTGCAAGCAAATAGAAGAGTCCTTCCTTCAGTTTCTTGGGTATCAGACAGACCCCTAGTACTGCATTAGTGTGTTAAAATATGGCTGGAGAACTCCGGAGAACACAAAGATGGAATTATGCTTGGGAATGTAAAATTGTTAAATAGATCAAAATGGCCTTATTAAATCAGTCTGCATGCAAGAGAATCAAGATAAAGGAGGAGAGTATTGTGCATAGGTGGCACAGGCAAGGAGAAGCATCAGCCAGAGCACAGGTTACTTTACCTTGATGGGCTTGAATTTCGGGTAGGACCTTTTCTATGACTGCTAATGCTTTTCTATGGTAATCTGCTTGTGCTTCTAATAACTGAGAACAGAAGCCACATTTTAAAAACAAAGAGAGCATTAGCTTCTGATGAGCACATAATACAAGACTAGAAGGTTTAGCACACAAAATGTAATCTTTGAGAATGACATGTCTACGCACGTACGTGCTGCAATTAAAGTCACACAGGAAAAAAAACTACTCACCATAACAAAACATCTGGCGTACTCCCCTTCCTTGGACACAAAGCTGTACATGTCTGCTGCCAGCTGATCCTTTGAAAAGGAAAGGAATGCAAAAAGAGTATGTCAAATTTACAGGGGAATTTCAGCTTCTGCAGAAAGGCAGGAGTCCAGCTGTTTATTTTGCCTGCAGTAGGTCTGCACTAGCGATGCGGGCAGTGCAGGAAGCCAGTCATCACCCACTCTGCCACATGTATTCTTACAAGCAAAACTCATTCAAAATGCCCAACGTTGGTTAGCAAAGCAGCTGCCCACTTCAGTCACCGCTGGACTGCATGGCAATATGGTGTTTACAGCCAAGCCCCACAGACAGACACAAATACTGCCAGAAGGGTTTCGGTGCTCGGATCAGTTGGGGCATAACGTGGGGTTTGGCAACTGAGAAGTGAAACCACGTGAACTGCTCAGAGCCACAACAGCCACAATGTTCCTTCTGTGTCAGCAGCCTGAATTTCATCCAGGTAGCCCACACTGCACAGCTACTCAGAGGCCTGAAGCACATGGACACCCTGAACGTTTCAGTCAAGGCTTGGAGAATTCCTTCCCCTAACTGTCTCAGGCTAAACCAGAAAATAATGTAACATACCCATCTTAAGCCCATAAAAAGTTCCTTGTCAAATTAAAGCCATTCAGACAAAGGCCAGCGAGCATCAGCAGACCTTTAAGACATCCAGTTTGTTAACAGCCACATCGTTTGTGACCGCAGCAATCAGCCAGCTCCTCGTGCGAGGCTGACAGAAGCAGCCGCACTCCGACTGTTGCCGCTGCTAATAAGAGGTATGAAAAGGACAGACAGACATTCTTCTTGTCCATACCTTGCATTGCTCTACTTTGTTTCCAGCTTCATCCATCTCCTCCTTAAGGGATTCTATTTTTGAAGGATGCACTTGAAAATTTGTTCCTGAAGTCTTGTGGGCTTGGTTGTACCTGTGGAAGAAAGGCTTCAGTCACCTGGTGAAAAGTAAAATTAAACACGAATCTGCGTTTATAGTTCCCTTCAAACTGGTTTCTTCTGACAGGAAACAAACCCAACAGTATCAGAGGCTTTCCAACAGAACTAAGGAAGGTGTTCAGAACACCATTTACAAGACAGTCTGTAGTATGGGTGTATAATATGTTAGAACTACGGTCCCAGAAAACGCCACAAATTATCAGCACATTTTAAAACCATTTAAAGGGACATAAAGGGAAAGTAGAATAACGCAGGACCCTACCAATGAGATGGTTCACTAGAGCACTGTAAAAACACTTAGCATGGTTACAGGATTACAATCCCACTCCTTATTTGACAACTTAAGTGAACTGGAAAGAAAATGAGTTTTCAGCATTTTTCCAATTATAAGGGCATGTAAGAGCTCCAAAATCCTGATTCTGTTTGGACCTAGTAGTCATGAGTTCTTTTTTGAATCACTTAAATGTAAGCTTGTCTTTTTTCAGCTAAGTATGTGCACGCATACAGTAGCATTTCAGAAGGAAGCACCAGCATCAGAGCAGACACCGTGAGACGCCAACAAGTACTCAACATGAAGAGAAAATGACCCGGTACTTAACATGATTTCCTACCTTCCTCTTGCAGAATCCCAGTCCAACACCAGCTTTGCAAGCTGCTTCCTCTGCTTCTGAATGTTTGGGATCTCTGTCTAAAAGGGGAATTTAAGGCTTACGTTTATTTTTCAATTCTGTGTTGTAATAAACTACATTTTGTGGATTTCCTATCCATTTCCCAGCAATAACTGGTGACTCCTTCAAACAGTTTGCTTATTAGCAACAAAATAAACCTTCTCTGCTCAGTTCAAACACAAACCCAGACTGATGTCTTCAGTCATGCTGACGTGACTCACCTCTGTTAGCGAGTAGAGCGGATCTAAAACTTCTCTTTCGATCTGTACTTCGTGCTGGGAGAGCTCCATTGCCAGTTTGTTCTCCGCATCCCCACACGTATCCAGCATTTTCCTTTAAGAATCAGAGGAGGTCGTCACGTGAGTTACTACTGACCAAAGGAGAAAGCTTCAAACGAAAAGAGTGGTGGCCCTCTGTCATCTGCTACCCTTCTGGAAAGCTTTCTGCTGTATAAAGCAAGACATTGCTCCATGGCATAAAGCCAAGACGTGCTCTGCTGTCACGGGCAAACCTGCGATAGGCAAGGACTGTTATTAAACCTTTCTCTTCTAAAATTCCTGAGACACTACAACATTTTTGGAGGCTTTAAATCATCCAGGTGATTAGACCGTCCCCAAGGGCAGAGAAGTTAGTATTTCTTTCAAAGCCCACCCTTCCACCTCACCAGACGCTGAAAAACTGCTCAAAGCAGTATTTCATCTTCTCCTAAGCCCCTCGAATGTGAAAAGGTCTTAACACCACCATGCTAAGCAACCATGTATGCAGCAGTCTCGGGTTCCAACACCACGATTTGACCTTTGTCTTAAGCTTGTTCTGCGGAAAAAAGCCATTCTCTAGGATTTTTATCCATGTTTAAATCCCCTGCAACAGCTCACATAAAAACGCATGCAAAGGTTTTTAAGGTCGTTCTACGCCGTCTCCCTCAGAATTCCCATCAGCAACCAGGAAACACACTGGCCCGAGGAACCCGGCGTATCGACCTTCATTTGTTTCAGCCCCTTTCCTGTAAGCTGCAAGGCTGAGGAAACTGGCATTAAACTAGAAACCATTAATGTAAGTTTGCCTTATTTTAAGTCACCGACGTAGAATGCAGTATTTACACTAAATCTGAGACTTTAAATGGAGACAAAAATTCCACTCATCCATGAGCTCTTTCCAAAACCTTGTAAGAGAGCAGAGAATCTGAATCCTCTGGAATGCAGTTCAGAGCAAGCCTAAAACTTGCTCCCAGAATCTCTCAAGAAGAAATGCTTGCTCACTTTTTCTCCCTTGGATTAGGGGAGGAATTTAGAAATATTAGTTTCATTAGACTCAAACCAGCCTTTGTGTACCCGAAGTCTCTAATGAGAGCCCTGCAGGCAATAAAATGAGACTGCAACTTGTAAAGAAAGGCAAACACTTACCCCAACAGAGTTTCATCGCTTAGCTGGAGAGATCCTTCTTGCATATTTTGAGCAAGAGCTGTTAGAGGAAGTTTTTTCTGTGGAACAGAAAGAACAGTGCTTAGCTTTGTGCTGCTCACCCCTTCCAGCTTTCCCAGTACATCCCCTCTTGGATTTTTCTCCTCTTCCGTATGGTTTCTATTATACACACATGCAGCTCATTCTTTTGACTTTAACAACACATCAAATGACAAAGAGTTTCGAGCCTCAAAACTCCTTTCTCAGAGACTTCGAAAAGCATTTTCTTCTTGATCTTAGTTGGAATTGACCAGCCCAAAATGTACCTCAACTATGGCCTAAGCCAAGCAACCAGCTTTAACTTGAGATCTAAGCAGCCAGCTTGTAACCTCTCTCCCTGCAGAGGTTCACTCAGAGTGCCCCTGCTTTCAGGAGGTCTCTATTATTCAATAAAAGAAGAAAACTTAAGTGCTAATGATTTTTGGTTTTAACAACACAGTAAGAAAACCTACCTAAGGCCATGCTAATGGAGGGCAGAAATCAAATTTACAGTGAATTGGAGATGTCAGTGCACAAAGGTAATTCTAAATCTGGGGAGCTGGATCAGCGCTGCAGAGCATCTTCTTCCCCCAGTCTCCAGGAAAGCTGTGGGTACCCAGCACACTGCAGGAACAAGTGGGAGTCCTAATGCTACTGAGGAACTCCAAGGTTGTGTTGTTACATTTGGATGGGAAATTGCAGCTAACCAGATAAATTCAACATGGGAAATGATTTTACAGAGGTTTTCTTCCCTCGGACAATTGGAGGCCCAGCTGCTGACCAGGATTTAGAAGGCTGGACCGTATTCAGAGCAGTCTCAGAAGCCAATCCCAAGGCCAATGGTACTTACATGTCTCTTATCAGGATCTGTGCCATGCTGGCCCTGAAAACATGCCATCAATCGCTTCTGGGCAATGTGGCAAACAGATCTCACAGTGTCAAGACGCCTCTCGATCTAGTCAGCAGGAGGGGGAGAGAGGAGGAAAACAAAACAAAAAACAGAAGTTATTTTCCTGGCCTCAGCAGAAAATCTTCCTCCTGTACCACACTTAGTTCTGAGTTGCATATTTCTCAAGCTCTACAGCTTACAAGAAGTTCAGTCACAGCAGAAGTGCCCGCCAGCAAAACTGCTCAGAAAGAGCTTTAAACTGCTTTCCTCCCCCACCTCAGTGGCACAGCAATTCATCCAGAGCCTGCAACACTCACAGGACTGGGGAGTGGAAGAGGGAGAAAAACACTGCTCCTTTTTATCTCAGCAAAAGCAAATCAGGCCGATACTTGCTGCCTGAGATGGATGGCACACGCAGATATCCGAGACACTAACCCAGGGAGAAAACTGTGGGAAGACTCTTGTATTTTTTGATTGTGACCTTGTAAAGTAGAAGGCTAAAGACTTATCTGAGCACTCCTTTACACTGGGCCAAAACTCTGTACTGCAAGCTTTCGATCACATTTCCTTCTCCAGCCGTTCAATACAAGGACAAAGCTCCCACACGTTAAGCAAAAGAGTATTTTCAGGAGGAGGTTAATGGGATTCAGAAGGGATAGGCAATGAAAAAACCAGGCATCAATGCACAGGAGTTCTGTTTGTCCCAGTGTATTTGAAACACGGCTTAATACAGAGACTGTGGATATCACAAAGATATACATTAATAAACTGCTCTTTTAAGGGATTTTAAGTAAGGCATTTGGACTATTTTATTTCAAAGAACAGCAAAAGCAAACAAAAGTGATGAGCTCTCTATGCACAGCACCAAAAGAATGTGGTTTCTCTGCATTTTGATGACTCACCAAGAATAAAAGGCAGCCCTTTGGAACAGCTTCTATTTAAAAAGCAAGGGGGAAAAAAAAAAAAGCAGATTTCATCTGTAGAAATAATCTGAACAGACTCTAGTTTTTGACACAGCTCTAAAGTAACTCCTATTATATTTTCAGGAGTGCAATATATTTTTTTTTGCATCTTTCCTATCAAACACAACTACAGATTAGCTGTTGGAATAGTAATTTTAGTGCCAAATTGTTATTCCCCGTGTTAGCTCCTGTTAAGGGCACCAGAGCTGGATTTGAAGCAGGAGAAAAGCTGTTGGTTTTTCCAGAGCAGACAGATTGCTGTGTGCTAGCAAACCCCAAATGCTAAAAATTCTCATTTAGACTGTTACAAATCCAGGTAAGAATGACATGTTTTCTCCTCCCAAGAGGTTTATCTGGCACTGGGGTATGTATACCCTGAATGTGGTTACAACTGGAGCTGTGTAATTAGGTCTCCACAAAAGTAGGAGCAAGTAAATACTACAGCTACCAAAAGGACCAATAGATCCAATTAAAGAGAAGCCTTCAGGGTTGGGAGAAGTTGTGAGGAATAAGATGCCAGTGGAGGGAGGCACAGACAGACAGGGACTCGGTGCGGAGCAGCACAGAATCACTGCTGTCGATGCAGAAGCCCTGTGTTGAATGCAAGCTGTGCCTTGGGGCTGTGCCACCCAGCAGCAGCCTCTGCAAGTCCAAGGGGAGGTGAAAAAGAACCAGTACAGGAGGGCTGGTGAGTCGAGGACCGACCTAGGAAGACGGAAGTTTCACTGGCTGCAAGAGGCACTAAAGGGATTAAAAGCTCTTGACAGACACAAGATGAATCCAAGGTGCTCAAAAAGCTGAGTAAAAATCTGTTCTGGTAGAGAAAGTGCCCAAGGAGGACTGCTCTGAGAGCACAAGGCACTGTCTTCTCTTTACAGAGCATATCTCAACAAGCTCAACGCTAATTCCACTTGAAGAAAGTCCATATGAAGACAGATGAACGAGAAAGTCCTGTTTGCGGCCTACTGCTGCAGCCAACCCGGTCCATTTCTGCCGCGTTATCTGCAAAATTAAACACCACCAGCACATCCTAGGCCATCTGCTATTTGTGAAGGCATTTATTTTTGCTCAGTCACGTAGTTAAGGCTTCTTAAAATACCGAGCACACTTTTTTCCCCACACCTGACATCCTGTAACCGCACCATCTCGCAGGCCCCAGCAGACCAACACAGCCCCTGTCAGCCCTGCACGGTGGCTCGCGCTCCTTAGAAAGGCTCTGGAGCACAAACACTCCCATCGGCCTCTTCCCAGGCAGTCCGAATGCCAAACTCAATGGGCAGAAGACTGATTTGAGGAACATGACCCCAAAACTTCACAATAATATATTCTCTGATCTGCTTTTCAGTTCAAAGATGTCAGGAAAACCATGGAGGATATTAATCTCCATTAAGCTACCTTTGAACTGAAAATGTGACCTACAGGCCATGCTGTCTGCACCCACAGGGCATCTTCAGTGTACCAAACACCACACAATTGCTTCATTATACACTACAAGAGCATGCCAGAAAGTGGGGCTATTGTAGAAGCCCTTCCAACACTGAATTATATTCCTTGTCTTCAGACAGGAACACATTTAACTGAGATACTCGGAGTATTACACTTCAGAACCCAGAAAAAAAAAAAAAGCTACAGCAGCCCTATGTCAAAGCTTGAGCTAAATATAAAAAAGAACACTGTAAGACATGTTTATAAAGTGAACAGTACCATGCTTTTAAGCTCTTTAGTTAGATAAGAGCCTCCCTCCCCTCCACAAGCCCCCAAGAGCAAACAAACAAGTGAGTAAATTCTTCCACTTGGGTGTAGCCAGTCTGCTCTGTGCCTGGGAAAGCCTTGCTTGCAAAATTTTTCTGGCAACAAGCAGCAGTACTTTTGGCTTTCACTTCTTGTTACTGTTCTGCAGCTAACCAAGAAAACAGATGGGCCCTCGAAGGCTACCAAGGTGTTTTAACATCCTTTACACCAGTTCATTGCACACATCGCTTCAGGAATTAAAATCAGGATTGTCAAATTGTTCAGGTATTTATGGTTCAGATAAAGCAGCCCCCTGAAAAGCCAAGTAAAACATTTCAGGGCAGCTCATCCCACCCTTGCTCCAGATGATTTAATGTATTTGTGCTGAATTCAAGTTTCAGGGCTGCTACATTCTCTCATCTTCTCCTTTGAACAGCTGGAGACATTTGAAACAAAGCACTTGCACCATTTGTTTGGCTTCCACGTTTCATGTACAGGTCCTGAACTTGAGCGTACCAAGCTGCTTTGTAAGCCCTCTGAAATAGCCCTGGGGGCCTCAGCTTCTCCTCTGCTTCTCCCTCCCCAGCTTCTCCTCTGCCAGTTTAAAACAGGCTTTCACAAGGCAACCAGAGGAAGAAAGCTCTGTAGAGCCAGTCTGTAGGCAAGTTTGTTCCCTGTAATCGGCCAACCTTGTTAATCTGACAGTTGCAACTAGAATTCCACCGTGCAAGTACTGATTGATTAGCTGGGGTGTTCTCAGGAAGATGACAAGTCTGCAAACAAATCAAGCGTCAGCGTGACAAATCTGAGAACAAACACCACAAGCTAAACATTTGTACCCAGGATTGAGAGCAATTCCAGACTTGCAGAAAAAACTGACACTACCCGTTAGCAAGCAGTTGGTAAGTTTTCTGCCACTTCTCTTCAGGCCCATGCTGACCTCTCCAAGAGAAACAGAAATGAGGACAGGAACCAGCTGGGCCTTATCAGAGTTTGTTCCCAGCTCATCCTCCACCAGATGGGCTGTCAAGTCATTAGCACTAATGGTTCCTAAGCTTAACAAGCTGGTTCAGCTAATTAAAAGCAAAAATGCTTCCTCCCTCACTTCATCAAGACATATCACTGGACTCAGAAAAAAGAAGTACCCGAGTTTCTCCACTCCAGTTGTATCATAGTTGAGGTTTTTTGTGCTGAGAAGTCAGCCAAAGGCACCCTTGTTGTCATCCCTATCATCTGCAGTACACCCCCCACCAAAGCCACAATTAGGTACTCCACAAAGCTCAGAAGGCTCAAACTTCACAAAGAGCATTTCAAAGAAATACACATTAACTGTGTTACAATACCTGCAACAGGTCTTCACTGAGCACCTCCGTTTTCTCTGCCCTAAGGGAGGAAAAATAGACCATTGTCAGGCTAATGAGCATGTTCAGGGTCAAAGATTGCTACAGGGCTTGCAACAAACCCCTTGCTTTCAGCGACAATCCCATTCCGACCATTAGGACACGCACTCAAACCTTTACACAGACAATAGTTCCAATCCCAGTTTACACACAAACTTTGAATTTTTATTTAATGTTGACACAGATTTGATTGGTGTTGACTCACTCTCTATAACATTGCTTTATCCTACCTTGGCCAGATCTATAAAACAGGGAAAGATAAACTGAAGTTCACCCGTGCTCTCTTCTACTTGGCTGTTCACCGGCACTACACGTTGCTACAGAGGACTTGGAGGTACTCCAGAACTCTCTTTTCCTGCCCAGAGAGTTTCCCCTGCTGCTGTGAAGAGTTCCTCCTCTACTACACCGACTTCCTTCTGATCCTGCAACCTGTTTACTAACCTGCTGCAAGACTGGTCACACACAGAAAGGTCATTTTCTTGACCAGGCTCCATCAGCTGAAGATGCTAAATGCCTCCAAAGATGATATTCGTTCACTTTCAGCTGGGAGTTGGGTTGTTGCTTTTTTAAGGCAGGTGACTTCAGTTTCATGGCATATTATCTGCTTGAACTATTTCTGAACCATAAGGTGTTTAATAATTAAATACTAGAATACAGCAATGCTCACAACATCAATAGCACTGAGACGAAAGCCACTTAAACACGCTGAGAGCAACATAAACAGCAAGCACCACAATATTTATTTGTTTAGGAAAACATAGGAGATTGAGAAACTTTTCTTCCACACAAATAAAAATACTGTGTACACAAATAAAAATACTGTGCCTGATTGATGTGATATCCTGTTAGAGAGCAGTGTTTCTGGGGTTTTTTTATAATTTTCAGCCTTGTAAAGTCTCACCAGAAATCCCATGGAAGACAGACAGAGTGTAAGAATACTCCAGGTACAGCAGCACATTTTTAAACAGACTTTAATCCAATCCTAAATGGCAACTGCTATATGCATCAGGTAACTGATCTGATAGAAAACCACTGAGCTACTGTGGAAGGAACTGGAGGAACATAGTGCTGTGCATGAGAACAGTTTTACACAAAATCCTCAAGCAGCCAGAGATTTCTGTGCTCCAACAGACTGTGTAAGAGCAGAGCCACCTCAATTTCCAAACACAAACGTGGTAGTGTAGCTGCCTCACACGAAGAAGGGGCTGTATTCACCACGGCTAACATGGGTTTTGGTTTCAAACAGCATTTTCTCCCCCGTCCTGCCTTCCACAGCTGAACGGCTGCTTTCCACCAGCAGCTGTCACGAAGCTGAATCCCACCCACCTTGAAGAAAGGGTGTACAGCAGGGTCTCGGCGTACGGCTTTAGCCTGCTCCTTGCCTAGACCCGCCTCAGCAAACGGCTCCTCTTAGACAGTGGGCCAGCCCAAGCCGTGCACACACAGGGCACCAGCCGGAATACCTGTCGGGTAGAACGCCCCGGCGAGGCAGCGCACCAGCAGTGACAGCCCGCGGACAGCAGCGCGGCCCCGAGAGGGGAGCAGGCTGAGCAGGCTTGGTCACCTGCCACCAGCTCAAGGTGTCCTCTGCAAAAACACAGGCTTCTTTCAACTGATGCAGCTGGTTACAAATAAAACAGCCCGCTGGAAATTATTTCATGTTGATACTTAAGAATAGCTCCAGACACATTAAGAGTTTCTAGCTAAAGCAATCAGCATTTATCAGAAGACGAGCTTGGCAGTTTACTGGTGCTCCAGCCTTCCAAAGTAAACTGGAACAGCAGCAAGCCAGCACCAGTGCCACACACACACGTTAACAGTGTATAACACACTACGGCAAAAGCAACGGGAGAGCTCCCACCTTCGCTTATATCCAGATCCGTTTCCTTCTTTTGCCTAGAAACCTATTTCAGAGAGAAAGCAGCTGGTTTCTCCATCTCCATTACGCAACTGCAGCTCGCCCTGGCTCCCCTGTGGATCTCCCTTGTCCTTAATTTGGCTCGGGGTAAGAGAAAGTCAGATTAGAAGGCGGTGTTTCAGGAGGTCGTTCACCCTGGATGCTGACACGCAGATCTGGTGATACAAACCAGACAGGGCGAAGATCTGAGGCTCCAAGAGAACACCCAGCTTCCACCCGACCAGCAGCGTTCGGAAATAATCCAGCCACCTCAGGTGGCACGATTCAAAACAACTCCCAAGAACGTTCAGAGTACTTAGAACCAGCCAGGTACACATCATCAGACCACTGAACTGCTCACAGTCAGAAGAATAGTGATTGAGAGTTACCAGAATTTTCCCCACCCATGCAGCAATAATTAAAACTACTGCAAGATTTTGTAAATTCACTTTTAGCTACTGGGGATGACAAAATGCATTTCATAGTAATTATCTTCAGAGGAAACAGTGTTCTTTCCAATATTATTGTGCATTTGCGTTCAACAGAACGTTTCATTGTACTACCATCAAGTCGCTGGGTGGTTTCGAATGGCTTTAGCCACAAGATTAATTTAAGCCCATCAAGCAGTAGATTAGAGCTTCCATACAACTTGAGATTCATCACAAGTCCAAGTTCTCCTTCCCCTCCTTTTCCCTGGGGAATTCTATCCATCTGAGTGATAAGCAAGGATGGCTCAGTAATGTGCTAGCAGAAGCTGGTTTCCATTTTAAACACGGCTACCCACAGACTGTGCTTCGTTATGTGAAGTGCAAAAAGATGCCCATATATTTATCTTAAGCACTCTCTGTCCACTGAACTGGTTCGCCAAGGGCTTAGAGTCACAGCTTGAAAAGCCGGATCTCCTGCTGTGAAGTCAGGGGTGTTTTCACCCGTCATCAGTGGCAGCAGGACAGCGTCCCCGGGCCAGCACCGGCTTCGAAAAGCCACTGGTGATGATGTCAGGTTCGGAAACGCAAGAGGGAAGACCTCACCCTTCCTGCAGGCCCACATTCCACCTTTAATAAGAAAGCCAAGAAAGAGCCACTCTATAATATTGTTTTTCGGTGACCACAACCACGAAACAGAAAACGCAGCCGTGCGATAGCAGCACAGCCAATCTCCTTACTGAGCAGGGAGAAGCAACACACCATCAAAGGGACTTCTGCCTACCTCCGAGGAACAGGTACTACTCGTTCAGGGTTAACACCTCCCTGCAGCTTCACGGGAAGCCAGTTCCTTCTGCTGACTAATAACAGAGCTAGCAAACTTACAGAACACAACAGAATTTCTTTTTCATTGCTACTTAAAGCCCTGTCCTTATCCCTTCTTAGGCCTGATTTGTATCTTCTCTGGTTGGTGGCACAAAGCGATGAAGAAATCCTCCTGGAATCAAGGGCCGATTAAGAATTGGAAGGTTTAGTTGCAGAGGACGTTGCCAGGGGCTCTATCCAGCCCAGCAGCGTGGGTAGTTGGCTGCCAGCCCGGAGACCCTCCACTGTAAGCTTCCCCCAGGGGCAATCACCAGCACAAACAGCTTACCAAGCCCAGTTCTCAGCCGCTGTGGCTGTTTCCATTCCCAGCAGCTCAACTCCATAGTGCCCAAACAGTTAATTCTCAGTTCCAATCCGAGGTCCCCTGGAGCCATTGCTAATGGGGAAAGCAGGCCCTGCTCTCCAGGCCCCTTGCATGTGCCAGGGGCCCCAAATCTGCCTGCTCGTGACCGAGCTGTTTGTCCAGGAGCCGTCCCTGCGCTTCCGGGCGGTGGGATCCACTGGCACGTGGCAGGACAAGGGGAGCTGCCCAGCCCAGAGCCTCCCGACACCTTCCAGGGGAGACGGGAAGGAGCAGAGCTCGAGCAGCAGCGCGGGGAGGTCGGACCCCGAGCCCAGGGTTTGGCATCGCAGGCTGTTCAGCTGCTGAAACACGGGAGAGCTGCTGGGCTGGCAGCAGGCTGCTGGAAGCAGGAACGGAGCCAGTCCCCTGGGGAAGGAAGGATTGGGAGAGCTGAAGGGGAAGCTTTCTGCAGCGCTAGGCAGACGCCTGTTACACCAGCCGAGGTGGCTGGGGCAAAGCTTTTCAGTTCGCATTCAGCAGCGTGCTTTGAGAGACTGCTCCCGAAAACCAAACCTGAACCGTCGCCTGGTGCAGCTACAACCAGCACCAGGTAAAACTACTGAACTCCCTAAACCCAGTATCTGCCCACTGTTTCACACCAAGTGAGTACAACATTTTGCCCCCCCTAAGCAGCCGAAGTGCAGAGCTCCATGAGCTGCTGGAGGTGGCAGCAGCTGCAAAAGCAGCTCTTCATTTCTTCACCCTCTCCTCTGCACTGACACAACACTTGGCTCAGCCAGGGTGTAAATCTGCCCAGGCAGCCGAGCTGACTGAAAAATCAGCTGGCAGAAACAGTTACTTTTCAACCAAATCAGCTCCCCACATTCACCTCAGCTTGCTGACCCAGCTCTGGGGTGGGAACGGGCAGCAAAGAGCAGGTAGGACTCTGAGACCAGTTCAGCTGGTGAATGGCAGGTTCTTCACAGCCAGCCAAAACACAGCCCCAGCAGAGCTGCCTTCTCACTTGCTGGTGCCACTTTCTATTTAGGGATGGCATAGCCAGAAGCAACTGCTTTAACTCACTCCAAGTGACAACCCAAGAGGAAGGACTGTATTTTTATTCTAGACACGTTAATTACAGGACCTTGGCTTACTGTGTGATTTAAAAAATGTATTGCACATGCCCCCAGCCGGCCTTCTCTAAGCGTTCTGTAGTATCAGTTGTTTTCTTCCCTTCTTCCCAGTAAGGCCCCTGGGCAGAGGCCAGTGCAGGGCCCTGCTGTAGCTTCCTGCCTGGCTGGGCCACGAGCAGGGTGGGCAGAACAGCTCCCACCCACCCCACAGGTTCAACACAGATCCCTCGCTTCATTTTTCAGCTCCTCCACTCTTCCAGGCCAGAAGACTCTGCACATCTGGAATCAGATGAGAATTCCTGAGATAAAAGTGTTTACCTTCCACAGGGAAATAATTTACATTCCCATGTATGAAATAAGGAGGTTCTATGAAACCGGCACCGGAGATTTACAAAAAAAATAAAGCTTCATCTAAACAGTATTTGAGACCACACTGTCCTCACAGCAGGGTCCTGTCCACCCCCAGGGCTGATCTCCAAAGCTGGTCAAAGCTACAAAACCAGTGGAAATTCATACTCCTGAAAGGCTACGGAGGAAAGAACGAGAGCAAACCTGACATGAAGAGCCATAAAAACTTGGACACTGACAACAGAAGAAGTGACTCAGTTCGAATGTCCAAGTGGAAACAGAAACCTTGACTCACGCACTGGGGATGGGAGGTGGAGCTGGCAGGAGGTGATGCCATGGGAGACTGCTCGCTTCGTGACGACACGACAAGTCCACATTCCTGACCTCTGGAAAGATTTTCAGTGGAATCAAGGAGATGTCCACTCGAAACATGAGACAAAATTAAAGCTAATCCTTCCTGCCCTTCGATTTTTTCCTTAAACAAAGCATTTGTTTGTTACCATGAGTAACCAGATGAGCTCTGCTGGCGAGTTAACACTTGAGAGCACCTTTGCCGGGCTGGCAGCACATCCTGCCTGCTTTCCACATACAATAGGTAGGATTTGCTGCCAGGAAAAATTAAAGAATCAGCAGCCCCGTTCCAAAACAAGGAATCCCAAATTAGATGATGATTTCCTTTCTAAAAGGCTTGGGTTTTTAATGCTCATGAAGACAGATTTCATAGAAAATATAACTTAAAAGGTGTTTCAGGACTCCCATCTCACATTTACCCACCTGACATCGTGCCATATTCCAGGAACAAGCTTCCTTTTTAAAGTGAGTTAACCCTATATTTTATAATCCAAGTTTATGGAACCTAATTATTAAACACACCAAGTAATCTGAAAACTAATCAGGGGAAAGAGCTGAGACAGCTTAACAAGACCAGAGACAAACTCAGTGATGCCTTTTCAACACAGACGGAGAAGCACCAACGTGCAGGAGAAGCAACTCCTGGGTGCCATTTACTGGCCACTGAAACCCAGGGCTGCAGTCGGTATCTGAAGGTGAGAGAAATCCTTGTTTATGGCAGTATCTTCCTTCATTTGTACTTGGTTTCAAGAAATCCAGGTGATGCAGAGAGCCTCTTGATTTCCAGCTGAGAAGCAGGTGAGGAGGTTTGCCCTGTCCCCTCCTCCTCCCCCCAGGCAGGCACCCAAAGGCTCCTCACCCGAACCAGCAATTCAGCCCCAGGCTGTACCACCGACACTTCCCACTCCCCACGCTGCCCAGGCTCTGGTTTTGCTGGGCTCTGCTGAAGCAGAGATCTTTAACACCATAAAGAATCCTTCTGTGCGACTGGAAAGCAAAAATCCCCCGACGGTGTCCTTCATAAAGGCATATATTGCAGCTCACTTCTCAAACCCACTTTATTTGGAAGGATTTACTTTGCTTCTCTTGGCAGCCCGTGGCAATGCCCAGCTTTGTGGATATCCTGCAGGGCTTTGGTTTCACCTGCGCCGCGTTTTGAAGACGAGCCAGAGCAGAAATGTGTTTGGCTGAGCACACTTCTCGCCGCAGAAACCAAGATCAGTATGTCCCACGAGCCCCAGTTTAATCCCATTTTGACTCTCCACCATAAACCACCCAGCACCGATACTGAAATAAGGTGACGAAACAGCATCCTTGGTGTGGCTGGACTTTTTTTTTTTTTCCAAAAGAAACTAGCATGACCAAGGGAAGTACCAATATTCTGAGAGTTATTTTTAGACCTTTTCAGATCACTTCAGAATGACTGTCAGATGATAGTCACCATTTGCAGTATTTGCTTTAGACTCCGGGAACTGACAAACAGTCACCAGTTAGAGTTTGCCTACTATCCCTGGTTTTCACCCAAACTAACAGTACAAATGTCTACACACATATCGAAAGTGCATGAATCTGGTGACCAGGGATGCTTTAGTGGCAGCAGCAGGAACCACACCACAGGCTGCTCTTTCAGAGGAGATAACCCACCCGGTCACCTTCTACGGAACGTCCTCGCTGTACAAAACCCATCAAGACAAGGATTTAGAATTAACGTATCTAGAATAAAAATACAGTTTCCACACTAAAGTGATGCTCCAGTCACCAATTTTAACCCACTCAGTTCCCGCAGCTTCTGATCCTTTAGGAGTGCTTTAAAAACGGTGCATCACCTCCAAGGCACCAAAATACTTCATTAATTGATATCTGTAACTTCAGAAATCCAGGAGTTACAGAGGTGCAGTTAAGACTGAACAAAAGTTTCTGCTCCTTGTCTTCTCCATTGTCTCCGTTGAGTTCCCCCCTCTCCCGTTGCTGGGCCGCTCAGCTTTGATGCCCG
This sequence comes from Actenoides hombroni, assembly GCA_024336885.1. Classification (NCBI taxonomy): domain Eukaryota; kingdom Metazoa; phylum Chordata; class Aves; order Coraciiformes; family Alcedinidae; genus Actenoides; species Actenoides hombroni. The sequence goes on from WUAM01000359.1 coordinate 35,984,190, forward strand.
CTATCAGGACGCAGCCTGCCTGCTCTCATTGAAGGCAGAGCAGCCTGTGGGGAGACAAGCACCTTGGAAAGCAAGCAGGCTGCTCCTTCCCCGCGCAGGGAAACCCGGGACAGCCTGTCGGCATGAGGGGATCTCTGAAATTCCTTCCGAAGCGAAATGGATCCCGGGCTCCTCTCCCGAGCGAGGCAGTAAATTCAGCGAGTCAGAACAAGCCAGGTCCTATTTTAGGGCTGCTCTCAGAGGTGCCACGGCTGCCCTGCAGGACTCCCAGCTCCCCCTCGCAGAACACGCCTTTGTTCTCGACCTCAGGTTTAACCAAATGCGGTGCTGTTTAAAAACCACTGTTCAAGCAGTAAAGTTTATGTCGCCAGTCTAGGGAGATGATTTTGAGCCACGTGCACTGTACACTGCAGAGGAATGCAAGGAGAGCATCCTGCATGGCAAAAACCACAACTGTGGTTCAAACACAGAACCAGACTTAAAGCAATTTTGTTTGGTGGAGGGCAGGGTATTTCAGTGAGCAGTCTGATAGCTCTTCAGGATATTTACATTTAAGTGCTTCCAGTCGACTAGTGTCCCAGCAAATCAAATACTTATTTCTCACCTATTTCACACCATGAAGAGAGCTTTACTAGCTCTCCCTTTATTCTTTTTGACTTCCAAACCTCCACTCAGTGTGTGTTTGGCCAACATAAGTAAACATGGCTTCTTTTTATGAAGTGCACTGGATTTGTGCAAGTATTAACACCTTCATAACACCTTCAGAAGGAAATGCAAAGCACTGCTGTAGGGGATTAAAATTCTAAATGCCTAAATGCAGTCAGAATGAAATCTACAGTTTTTCCCAAAGTAAAAACTCCCATGTTAAGCCATCACAAATTAGTGATAAAAAAAACCCCCAGGGAATCAGAGACAAAGGGAAGCTGTGCAAGAAGCCTTCTAAACTTGGCAGATCATAATGTGTTTTCTATGCCTTACTTTTCCCCCTTGAAGAATCATAATGCATATTTCTCATGCTAAGTGCACTCAACATTAGTACAGAGCTTGAACCTACCAACCATGTCAGTTATCGAGACAGTTTATAAAACAATGTATACAAATAGCCTTACACCATGCCTTGGTAAAGAACTGGTTTGAATATTGAACTGCCCAGTGTTTATTTACATTAAAAAGTTTATTTTGACACAAGGACTTTCCCTTCTCCAAGAAAGCAACCACCTTTTACTCATGCAGAATATTTTAATCTCAAATGATCTGGGTACAATTTTGTTATTAGAGCCAGCAGAGCAGAAAGCCACTTCAATAATGATTGAATTTGTTATTCCTTGATCTCAGGTCAGTCTTACAACCCCTGCATGCCAACACAAACGTAGCTGCTGCCAAATTGGGAATTTCTCCCGCTGCCTCGGTGCTCCAGCAGCTCTGCCAGCCAGAGTCCCAGCACAGCACCAGGGATAGTTGAAAATTAACCTGGCCAAGAGGAGCAGCAGTAAAATCACCTGCAGGCACCTCCCTTCCCAGGCTGGCTCTCCAGAGCAGCTTCAAGTTGTGCCAGTTCGAGTCACCACCAAATCAAAGCCAGGACAAGGAGCAAACGTCGGATTCCTCACCCGCACGCTTCCCTACAGCTCTTGATTCAAGAGTCCTGTCTGAAGCAGCTCCCATTCCCCAGACCTCATGTACTGGTCCAGATACCCCTCCCCTGCATCCACAGCAGTCTTGGGAATTACATCCAACAAGAGAAATCACTGGTTTCCAGTTGTCCTGGCCCCCTTCCCAGGCCACCCCATGACTGCAGCACTGCAGGGACAGAGGACCTGGCACCAGTGTGGGCTGGGCAGGGAGAGGGGAAATCTGTCCCTTCCAGCAACAGCAGCTACTTAAAATTAGCTTAAACTGATCACGAAGCTGCACCCTGGGGCCAAGGTTTCAGTGAGGTGGAGGTGACATGAGCTGGCAGAGCTGCCGAGGCCTCCCAGCTCCCTTCACCCAGCACCAGCACCTCCAGAAGCCAGCAGCTCAGAGGACTGACGCGGCCGAGCACTAACCTGGGAGGAAGAAAGCCCATTTTTCAACCAGATTAACCTGGCCACCACTTTAGGGGGTGGGAGTAACTGGAAGGACAGCGGGGGAATCACGGCTGGGCAGAAAGGGCACCCCTGCAAAGCCTGGAGCAGTTGAACGTCCCGACCACGGCGATAAGGCACCAGCTGATGCTTCTGGAGAGGAGAAGGGCTCACGAATTTCCTACACGTGGGTTTGGCAGCTCTTCGGTTGAGATGAGGGCCAGTCCCCTTGCCAAACCACCTGCTGACATGGGAACTCCTTCCCAGTTGAGGGGAGAAGGGGAAAAAAAATAACAAACCAGGAAAACCCCCTCAAACATCTCCTGAGCTTTCAGACCAGCCACGAAGCAGGTGGGCTGCCCACTACTCGAGCAATTTTTCAGTTTCATGATTTCTTTTACCAGGAATCCTGTGTTGTCAATCACTGGAAAAGACCCCAAGAAGCAGCACTGCCTTTTGCAATGACAAGCTTTTTACCACGCAGACATTTTTGAATAGGAAAAATATGCAACACAGGATTGAACAAAATACACTGAGCAGACAAAAAAATCCTGGATATTTTCTGCATATTTGTTTGCTTTTTTGCACTTTGGCAGGACATTTCAGCCACATGTTACCTCGCCTAAGTGTCAAAACCCTCCAATCCAGAAGGGAACATTTCAAAGGTAACACTGTTCTTAATTTAATATACAGTCCAGACAGGTCTATTTTAAGTTTGGGGATTTGCAAAACTGGCAAGAGAAAGCCTTTGAAAGGGAACCAAACTGAATCAACACAAGAAGCAAAAGGAGGAAACACAGACGAGGCAGAACAATGAAGTAGGAATAGAAAGTAAGAATCAAAAAAGGAGTTGGAATCTTTGAAACAACGGTAAAAAAAAAAAGTACATAAGGGAATTCAGGGACTTGAAGTTACATAAAACTGCCTGCTAGGCCGGTGACAAAATGAGGGTTATTCTCGACGCTGGCTAATTCACCAGGAAGCCTTGGCACTGATTTTCTGACCAGCAGCCACGATTAACAATTCACGGCTGAACCCTTCATTGTGTTTCACCAAGGGGAGAGCGAGTGCCGGAGCCCGGTCCGACAGCGAGCCTGCAACTGAGCCGACCCATCCCGCTCCTGGGGTTTAACTCACCGCCTACAGACTCCTCTTGTTAGGTCGCTTAGAGACAGGGGACACAAGGTATGGCTGCGTGTGACACCAGAGCTGTGCTGTTCCCACCCTGCCACGTGTTGCACACGATGCTCGGTGCTGTCCCAGCGCGAAACTGGAAGTTCACTGCGGCGGAGGTTCCCGGGAAGGAAATGCCAGCCTTGGACCAGCCGTCTAACCGAGGTCTATCAACCTGCGCTGCACTTCCACACACGCTTGGGCCTGCTGTCACCAAACCAGGATTACTCTGCCTTACTGTGCCAGTCCTACCAAAAAATACCAGATCAGAACACTTAATCTGCGTATTAAATCGGCTTACGGCAAGCCAGAACAGTCCGGCTGAAAGAGAAGCTGCAACAGTTCAGCCCACACAGTGATTTTGCTGTATGAGAACATCAGCTTTCTATCTTCATTTTCTACAGGAAAAAAAAGAACTTTTAATCTGGCGGGCTGATATTTCCTATTAATTGCTTGTTAATTAGTTCACGGATGCCCCCAAAGGTTGTACTTGAGTAACCTGCTGTGCTTTTCACAGCTGTATCCCAGCCATAGCCTTCCCATCTGCCTGCAAGGCAATGTGCCCTCTCAAAGGGGCAACCTCGTGGCAACTTCCCTGTTGCTGACTAGAGTGGGTTTGTGCAGCCTTCACTCTGTCCCCAGGGATGCGTGAAGAAGTGAAGCATTAACAGCGCTCAGCAACGAGCGACGTGTTTTCTGTGCAGTGCTCAGCTGCACAAGTTACCAGTTCTCCTTTGATTAATTTTCACTCTGGGAGCATCACCGAGATCTTGAGAACCCTGCGATAGAGCCAACGAGTATATTTATCCAAAAAAACCCTCAGTCCAGCGTTTTCTGGCACAGGACAACTTGTCAGACAGAAGGACCAAGCTCCTCCTTCGTTGACCCCTCTCACCACAGAGCAGCTCGGGGTATTTTGCACACTCTGTGCCCATCCCCTGGCTCTCTGATTCACGTGCTGCAGTCACTCCAGGATGTTCCTGTCATTTTGCAATGCAATTAACTTCACCAGAAAACAATCAAGAAAAAAAAAAAAAGGCTCCGCCTCAATCGAGGAGAAGAACTTGTGACCTCACCCAGCTGGCCTGATCTCCAAAAGGTCCCTTCCTGTTGAGACAGCAGGGCTGCCCAGGCAGAAGATGCACGGCTGCTCTGACAGGCTTCTGTCAGCAACGCAACGGCAGCTACAAACTCAAAGCTTTCAAAGCTGTGCAGTTCCTAAGGAACACCTTTGAACCAAAATGTCCCGATTCAGCCAAGGAAGCCAAGCTGCCGATAAAAGGACACTGGGAAGCTCCCCATTTTTCTCTTGTCCAGACATCAAGCTCTGCTTTAAGCACGACCGACAGGGTCGGCGAGGATCAAATTTAGCCTGGCTTTCAAGACCGGTACCTATAAGAACCAAGCAGCCCTTAAAAAAGGAGGTAATCAAGCACAGCAATCTGTGCAAATCACTTGTTACGTCCCCAGCAAGCACTGCGAGGCTCCCCAGTTGGGCATTATGGGGAGCAGCCCAGCCTTACCCACCTGAAGCTGCAGTATTAGACTGGGCAGGTTTCAGAGACGGGGACACCCAACTGCTGCCTCACCCAAAACCCTGCCTGTCAAAACACAGCCCTGAAACACCACAAAGCACAGCTACTTCCTTCAAGTTATGAAACCTTTCTTCCTGGAAGCTCCATGATATTAGAAAAGGTTTGTAACACGCTAAGACCCTTTCCATCTAACCACAGCCTAAACTGATCCTACGCATTGGCGTTCCATCTTTTGCTAATACAATGACCTTTAAGGAGCAGTTCTGGTCACGGAGCCATTATCACAACCTAAAAATACCACGCAAGTATCTAAAAAATACATCTGCTTTCATAAATCCCAAGTGTATCCCCTTACAGCACCGGGCTGAAACAGCTTGTTAGATCACTTCTAGCTATTTTAGCAGATTAAATCATTACTATTTTAGGAGCTGGACCCTGGGCATAACCTGATATTAGAATTATTTGCCCTGAAGAATCACCATCAGATCAAGTTCGAATGAAGGAACGCCAGCTTCACCCACAAAGAGGCTCACACCAAGATTACTTTGTTTACATGAGTAAATACCCGAGGAGTTGGACCCCACCCCCAGAGTGCTGGTGCACAGCCCACCGCTTAGCCCAGCAGCTCCCATTAAAGCAGATTCATGCATTGGCACCTCCACTATCCTGCTGTTATGTCAGATATCAAAACCTCCAGCCTTGGGTGCAGCCAGCACCCCTGGACAGTACCTCCTGCCCTACCCCCTTAGCTCCCTCGGGGTGCTTCACCCAGGCCGGGGATGGGGACTGGGGCTCCAGTTACAGGCTGTGACACAAGCACAGCACGTCAGGTTTGGTACAATGATTCCTGCTGCCCCAGACCCTTCAAACCTTGTGAAACCACCCGAGAGATATCTGCAGAGAAAAATGACACGCGAGTCAACGTTAAGGCAACAGAAGCCCGTGCTTTCCTGAGGCAGATGCTCCCTTCACCCTTGCTGGGCAGTCCTGACCCGCCGGCAGAGCAGGGAGCCCAGGATGATGCAGCTACAGCAGATCCCACAGCGTACATCTGTCTACTGTGAATATTTTATCAGCCCTCTGATCTGTTTCATCGAGCAGCAGCACGATGAGAAGAGCCAAAGGAGACGGGGACATGCACGCATTCAAGAGGGTAATTAATATTTCCCAAATCCCTGAGCCTGCAATCTTTTAATTTCTTTTTCCGCAAGAAAAATCTCAAGTATTTTCTGCTCTGCCCACTCAGCAGCTGACACAAAAGTCTGCCACAAAGTCACAGAATACCTTTTTTTCTTCCAACCGACAGGCTTGAAGCCTCTGCTGGAAAGAACAACATTTTATTAAGGTGTCTTCAAGTCAACAAAATTTAGCCCAACTAAACCAGGGCATTCTTCACCACCAAATACCAGAAACGTTTACGGGACTCGGAAAAGCATTGTCTGCATCCTTTAAGGGAAAGGAAAACAACTGAAGCTTCCCTGCCCTGCAAGCACCCACCACTGAGGCAAATCCAGGTAACACACCCAGGAGCTCATCCGCACGCGCTGCGGGCACAGCGAGACGTGCTTCTCATACAAGATTCCCTTAAAGTGAAAACAAAAAGGTGGAACTACCCAAAATGGGAGTTTCTGAGCAGCAGGGGAGCGGGCCACAGCTTTAACCCCTGCCCCAGCTGCCTGGTGAGGTGCAGCTCTGGGTTATTAGCAGCGTCGGCAGGGACCAGGTCATCAGCCAGCACAGGGACCCCGGCCAGCCCGCTGCCACCAGCCAGGCAGGGTCACCTCGGGAAGCTCCCCAGCCAGCCAGGGCTCCACGGGGGAGATACCAGGGGACGTCCGAGCCTCGCTCCCTGCCCACGTCATCTGCCGCTGGCCACTGGCCGCTGGGCAAGGCGGCCGCGGCCCGGCCAAGGCGTTCCCAGGTTTTCATCTGGCCTGGGGTCGGATCACAAGCGAGGAGGCTTTTTAACCTAAGGGCTGAGCAAATACTGAAGCTGCCCTCCTCAGAGCACCGCTGCTTGTTGCACTGGGAAGTTAACCACGGCGGGCTTCTGGGAGCCATGCTGGGAGCACGGCACAACACGCAGAGAGCCACTGCTGCCCAGAAACCAGTTTCTGAAAAGCACCATGGCATTTCTTCACAGTTTCTAACCTTAAGGATTCTTAACAGCCTGGACTTGAAACCAGCATGAGATCATCTTGGTCCCTGAGGAATTAAGAGATGCTGATAAACCGACTGCCTTAACAAACCACCTAAAAGCAGGCCAGAATAGAACCCTTTGTTTTCTGACCATATGTTCACAGTCAAATCCTCTTCTTACCAGTGGTTCCAGTATAGCAAAACCCCTTGTCCCCAGCAGCAGCAGGAGACATACAGACCTTGCCAGCTCAGCTGATGTCTACTGAGAACAGTTGAAAAAAAGTCACTACAAAGTCCTTGACTTAGGTAAATTCAGGTAATTTTTCCTTTGGCTTCAGCCGTCAGCTTTGGTGGGTACATTAATCCAGACATGCTCACAAAACTGAGTCTCGAGCACGGCCTGGACACAATTGATACCCAGGAGCTGCTGCATTTGTTGCCGTGCTAGTGGCAGGCACAAACAGAGTGGCGAGGGCCAAGTCGTACCACGAGAAGCAGCCCCAAACTGCAAACGTAATGGCTGCATGTTTTCCTACAACTGGAAGTTTGTGCTGTTAGAAAAATCCGATTCCTGAGCTGCACAAGGGATTACATTGTGCCAGCTTTCCCCAGAGGGTGCAGGAAACAGATAAATACGCCGATACCAAGGAGCTTTGTTGCTGCTGAGGCTGGGAGGCAGCGTTAAAGGGGTGCCTGCTCTCGCCTTGCTCACGTCTCAGATGGCAACACCGGTTTGCGGAGCTCTGCCCGGCCCAGCCGGCAGCCAGGAGCTACTGAGCAGTCCAGGCAGCTGCCCACAGCAGCTCCAGGCCACAGTCACTGCCTCTGCCAACCCCCTGGCAGGCAGGAGCCATCAGACAGCGCGTTCCCCTCGCCACCAGCACCCGGGTGCTTTGGCAGCCCCCACCCTTTACTCCAGTCGGCCCCCGACAGCCAGTCAGGTGAAGCTCCAACGGCTGCTCGCGTTCCCGAAAGCAATTCTTCCCTAATCCAAGCTCCTCGGGCTCTTTGAACCTGGCGGTGAATTAATCTGCCATCCAGAAAGATCCAAGTCAATTTTCTAATTAAAGAGACCTTGAACTTCATCAGGAGCTAAACAGGAAACGTTTGAGATAACCATTATAAACACCAAAAGCAGATTTTGCCTTTGCTTTTCACCGGTGCTCCGATGTAGACAGATGCCAAGCTAAAAGCCCAGGCACGAAGCCCATCCTCAGTACAAACACATTTCAGCCTCGTTTACCACTTCATCAATCAGCTGTACCAATGACAACCAGCACTCCAACTGCAACCACTCACCGTATTTCACCCTTTTTAAAAGGATGTTTGGGCGAGCCAGAAATCCTCGAACCCTGGGGTCACGTTCTTTTTTTTTTCTTTTAATATTTTTGCCCCATAAGAACTAGAGCAACGTTACAGAGGTTATTCCTTTGACATCAAATGGCACTGCAAGGTTAATGTTAGGTTGGCTGAACGTCGGCAGCTCCGTACCGTACACGGCCACTCAGAAGCAGTCACAACATAACTTGCTTTCACGCAGTAATTATGTCACAATAGCACCAATCCCGACCCACGGCGTGGAGATTGCCAAGGGGCTGTAAGAAACACTAAGTGTAGTGTAGCGTGGCACCCCTGTACAGTCACATCACACGTGCAGGGCCTGCAAACACCTCTGTGTACAAGAAGTTATACTTGCACAGGGGAAAACTAGTCAAGAAGCTACAGCAAGTCAGCTTCTTGCATAAAAAAAGATCTTTCTAAAGTGGTTTGCGGGCTCTCCCAGATTTCTAATCAGTCCAACCTGCCCATCCCTGGTTTGAATTCCTGTCACAGCCCGAGGGCAGCTAGAGTCTGTCTCCCAGGACAAAGTACACCCACCCATCTCCCCCTCTCCCTCTCAGATGACTTCACCAGACCTCAAATTTCCAGACCAGTTGGATGGAATAATTTTTAATTTGTATAGTACTCTGCTGGTTGCACCTAAAAGATGAAAAAAAAGGAATTGATGGGAACAACATTAATAGTTGTGTCCCCAGAGGCAGGAAAACCTAAAAAATTATTCGACAGCCTAATGAGTGCCATTAATTACCAACCTGGTTTTCTGTAAGTAAACAGCGTGACGCAAACACCTCTGTGGACTCATCCCTCACACGAGTTACTCAGCTATGTAGTTCAAATGCTTCCTAGTGTATAATTTGAAAACCTTTAATGACAATGCCTCTGAACATTTATTTTCATGAGCGATGACTGCAGCTATAAAGCAGAACACTTCCCAAGCTTCTCATCAAAACGTCTCCCCGTGTCATTCATAACAGGGTAGGAGAGAGGCAAGACAAGCACTCGTGTGCATCCCAATCACCTTGCTGACATCATACACAACAGAATCCTCCTCCTTTCTGTGCCTATCGCAACCGATGTGCTGGAATGAGCACCTGCTTCCGAAGCAGCCCGAGGAAAGGGACAGCCAGAGCAGGAAGGCAGAACCTCACCTCTCCCAACCCGGGGGACAGCGCTTAGCCAAGCATCCCACGAGGCCCATCTCACACGGCACGGTACCCAGCTGAAGCACCCACACAACGTGTGTGGAACAGAAACACTGTTCCCAGTGGATACGAGCCCTGGCCCTCAAAACAGATGAAGGTTTAGAGGAAACCAATACATAAATTCCATTAGAAGCAATCTCAGCACACAGACTCTAAGGAATCACAGGCCACCTGAAAACCATGAAGCTCCCAAGGAAGGTTCTTCTGTTCTTCTCTCGCCCTTAATTTTTCGAGTCCAACTAAAAGTTTCAAGCTGTTTCCTATTGCTTAGGCTGGAGCTGGGATGCAGCTCAAAACAGAGCCAGATTTGAGGTGGTTATTTCACGTGATTCACTCTTTATCTGTCACGGTCGAGACGCCAGTTTATTCGGCCACGTTAATTCAGCTCACATGGAACTAGTGATCCCTGGTGAGCATTGCCACCCCTGCCCTGCTGCTCAGCAATCAGCTCTGAGCAGACGCGAGATCTTCACGATGGCACGAGAACCACCAGGCTCACACCCAGATTCATGGCTCCTGCCTCCAGCTGAGACTGCCCCGAGAACAGTGCTGATGCCACCTCCTAACCAGAGGTTGTCTCAGGTGCTTGGCCCAGACCGGTCTCTCTGAAGCAGCCAACAGTAGGTGACACCAGACAACAAAATCAGAGGGACCAGAGCTTCTACTGCCAGAGTTCAATGAAAAGCAAAACACACCATTTCATTTCTCCCTCTCCTCCAGGTTTCTGTAGACAATTGATATTTTACTTTATGGGTTCTCTAGAGCTTGAGTGGTTCCCCTCAGGAGGAACACTTGCAGACCCTCACCACTTACAACAAATCCACCGAATCCATAACAAAAATACTCAGTGGCAGATTGAATACTTGAGGATGTTGCTGGATGCCTTAAACAGGACAAGGTAATTGCCACAAAATATTTAACAGATGTATTAATTATTGTGGCATCCTGCTCCACTCATCAGCTAATCCCCTCTTTAATTAGTTTCCTACATATATTTCATAATTCTATATAATGCTACCCATGCAGACGCAGAGGCTTCCCCTGAATGCCATCCCTCTGCTTTACTGAAGCTCTTGCCCCTCTTTTCCTGGTTTTCCTATTTCTCTTTTGCCAAGTCACACGTTCCTGGTACAAGGCCAAGGATGCCAACCTTTGGAGGCTGCCTGCAAGAAAGGCAGTGTCAGTCCCACCAAAGCAAGCAGGACAGGATAACTTCTGAACTCCTCTAGAGTTCAACCTCCCTGCCTTAAAGAGAACAAACCCATGGGAAAGACACAGCACTGATGCATAGCCAAGGCCTGCTGACCTCATGACAACGTGCCTGTTCTCCCCACCTCCTCACTCAATTATGAGGCAAAAAAAAGCTCTTAATTCAGTCGAAGATGCCCCTTCCTAATCCAACACCACAAAAAGCAGCAGATTACATCAAAGGGTGGATGTCCAGAGAAGGTAAATGGGAGCAGGCAGCCCAACAATGTCCCCAGGGCTCCAGGTGAGCCAGTGGGGATGGAGGGGGGTGACCCCTCAGCACAACACCCAAACTGCTCCTCCAGCCACTGCGTCTCTGCGGGGAGGCTTATTCATCTGCTACACCTCCCAGCAGCACGTGGGGTCTGAACGCACCCAACACTGCACCTCTGTCAGACATTTACATAACCCAGGGTGCTTTCCACATAGGGTTGGTCTCTTCATTCTGTCCAAGCAGAAAAGGCTAATCAATGGGTTACAGCAACTCGATATAACCCCCCCAGCAAGCAGCAGCAGCAGCACCAGCTGGGAAGGTGGGAAGCACACTGCAGCTTTTTTCTTTTTTCTTCCTTTTTTTCTTCCCCATTACAAAATCAAACTGGTTTCCTCCCGGTTCTGGTTCCTGGCACCAGACACACTTGCCTCTGCTGGTATCACCTGCAAGATGCCACTGAACGATGTCGCACCTTCCACAAGTTCTACAGTGCTTATCAAAACCACGGGCAGCAGCACTGCCCTGAATCTGAAAACCTCAGCCCTGCTATTTGCAAGCGAAACCAATCACAAGTCTTTCACTACCACTTGATTTCACTTTGGGAAATGAAACGAGACCCCAGTGCCTATCGGAACGCTTGGCCAGCCCATGAAAACGGGAGCAGACCAGTAACATTGGCTATTCACCCAGGAATTTGAATAGCACGTTCGATACCTCTTGAAACAAGACATTGCCCAAGTTAACTTTTATCAAATCTGTAAAGTGAAATGTTTCTCCTCCTTTGTATGCAGACAGGTCTAATCATGTTGGAGTGCTTGATGCAGTGTCGCAGGGCTGAGGCATCCCTCTCACCACCTCAACAGGAGGAGATGGAGAAGCGTTTCCAGAAGTTATCTCTATCAAGTTACTCTTCAGTAGACTGGGCTTTGATGGGCCTCAAAAGCAGCTGCTCTTTAAAATGCTGTTTGTGTGTTTAAGTGAGCACCTGGTACAAATGATTCATTTAAACCTCTTTACAGACAGCACGAGGACTTGAAAGCCAGACAGAAGTGTTACAATGACGAACCAAAAAGAAAAAGAAAAGCAGGTTTTGGGGGAAACTGCTCAGCTGAGCGTGTGGATACACTGCACTTCTCTGGGAAACGTCATGAGATCTTCACCAAGTGCCCACTGTTACAGCTCCTACACCTCCAGGTGAACACACACTGCAAAAGCCAACTCAGCCCTCACGAGTTTTGCTCCTTTCCCTCCCACGCCCAAATCACGGCCCTAAACCAAGCTTCCTGAGTTTCGTTAGAATTTCACAGTGATGAAAATTATTTCAGTTACATAAGCATTTTTCTTTAGAGATTTTTCTTTCTTGGAAAGCCAGAAACATTAAGGTCAGCAACAAAAGGGTAAGTGCCAGGCTGTGCTGCCAAGTCTACACCAAGAAACCCACAGAAGGACCAGCTTGGTTAATCCAAAGCACTTACAAACATGAAGGTACGATTTATGTGTGAAAAAGGCCACAAGCATTGGGCAAAACTTCATGATTACCCCCAGTCTTCCCAGTCTTCTCACCTCTATTCAAAGAAAAGTTTGTTCTTGGGTAAAGAAACGCTACAACTAACTTCAGACAGTTTATTATTTAAAACACTCCATGAGCAAAGACAGAATCAATAAGGATGAGCTTGTATTTAAAGCCTACCAAATTGAGAGTTTAATTTAGACTATTTATGTTAAGCTTATGAAAACAAATGAGTCGGTGCCACTTCAGGTAGTTGTTAATGAAAACCAATTCCAGGTACTTGTCTGTATTTTCATGAAACTAGACACCATCAGTGTTGCAGACCCAGGTTGGGAAGGCCCCAGCAACCGACCCGGCAAAGCAGCGTGAGTAAGAACCATGCACAGACAACCACACCCCGAGAACCTCTGCTGCCACTCGACCGAGGGCCACGGCTTCCACCTGGCTTAGCCAAAGGTCACCACCCACCTCCCAGCCCGTATGCGACTGCAACCGGCTCTCCGGATTTCATTCGGATTTTCCCCTCGAAGCAGAAAGCAGCCGGAGATGTTTATCCCACTGGGTACAAGGCAGATTACTTGAAATTCCACTTGGGATTTGGAGCTGTGGGCTCAACACGTGCAAAAAGGGAGCACCAATAATCACTCTAACAATGTAAAAAAACCCCAAACCAATGTTAATTTATATGAAACAGGAAGATAAGGACAGAGTTGGGTTGGCTTGGAAGGGGTGCTCTCTTCTATAGCAAAACAATCACCCTATTAAAAATCTACTACTTAACCATCATTAGCTGACACGCTTGAGCTGGTTTGTAGGTACATGAGTCTCAAGAAAATAAACACTGTATGGAGCGAGTTCTTGGTGGGGAGGCCATGAAATTATAGACTCAGATAACTTCCAGATCAACTCTTCACTAGAAGCAGAGAGAAGTTTCTGGGGGGGAACAGAATACTAGAAGCGCAGTAAAGCTACATTTGCATGTTTAGCAGAGAGAGGAGCTGCAGGCAGCCACTTCCCTGTCTAGGCACAGATTTCTTTCCACAGAACCAGAAGAAAGACCTTGGAGGGCTTCGATGTGGGGAAACTGGTGGCAATCACACCCACAAGTCTTCCATTATTTCTGTTAAAATTAAATCGTAGAGGATGTGCTCCCTGAACTCTTCTTTAACGTGAAAAAAAACCAAACCAGAGCAACTAACTCATTATCAAGACAGTAACAAAGGAAACGAAAGTCAGAAGGACCCAGACAGGAAACGCACAATGCAAATAGCTCTGCGGGGCTCGGGGCCGAGGAGACCCTCTGACGAGCCCCCCTCCTCCGCTTGCCCCGGGACCGGCATCCCCCGGCCCCAGAGAGCCCTCTGCTTTCTGTCCTCACCCTCTAAACACAGAGCACGCAGAGGAGCGTTCCCAGCGCTGCGGGGAAGGGGGGGGTTCCGGGGACAACCCCCTCTCCAGCCCCTCCTCGGGCGCTGCTAAATTCGCTGCAGGAGCGAAGCCCGGGGCTGGCGACACGTACGAATGGATCAGCCGGAGACGGATCGACCGAGACCGCTCCGCACCGGGCCGGGGCTGACACCCGTCCAGGGACCGCTCCCAGCTCCAAAACCGAGAACGAGAATCTTCCCGGTGCCTTATTTATTTAAATTCCCGAGCTCCGCCGCCACCCCTCCGCCTCGTCCCGCCAGCTTCCCTGAGCCCGCAGCAGTTTTTCTCCCGCAGAGGCCCCGCTCGGAGAGCTCCGCTCCGCTGCCCGCCCGGCCGCGATTGCCGATGGCCTCCGCCCGCTCCCCGCCGCCAGCTCCGCACGGAAGAGCGAAGCCACCGCCCGAGCTCCACCGGCGCCCCGACCCACCCGGGCCGGGCCGGGCCGAGCCACCCACAGCCCCGGCCCCCGGCCCCACGGCCCACCTGCCGACGGTC
>WUAM01000359.1:36007711-36019617 GCA_024336885.1 Actenoides hombroni
GAGTATGAGCAACAAACAGGATGAGCTTGAAGCCTTGATGAAACAGGAAAACTATGACATAGTGGCCATCACAGAAACATGGTAGGAATGCCTCACAAGACTGGAATGCCACAGCTGATGGCTACGAGCTCTTTAGAAGGGATAGACAGGGAATGAGAGGTGGTGGGGTGGCCCTGTATGTTAGGGATTGTTATGAATGTTCAGAATTTAAGTATAGTGACAACAGGGTTGAGTGTGTTTGGATCAGGTTAAGGGGGTATATATATGTGGTATATTTATATCTCAAACCTTCATTTCAGACAAGTCCAAGAGAGAAACTGTACGTAGCATGTGCTGAGCATGAGCATCACAAAGAACATGGTCAGGTAGCTCTGTGCTCCAGAGAAGAACATTGTGACCAAACAACTTCGCTAAAAACGAGCATGGAGTATTGGTGCCTGGGTAGGAATTGGTGCTTGGAATGTGGGATTTTTTTCAGTGGATTAAGCCACCAAATGCTGTGGCTGTGCCAGCTTTAGGGCAGCTGGTCTGAGTGACAAGGTGGCCCATTTATTTGAAAAGTGGCTCGGGAGTTAGTGCAGCACGGGCAGCGTTCGCAGCCCAGGAGCAGTGGCAGAGATCTGATGGAGCACGCCGGGCACTTGTCTGGGAGGAGGTGACTGTGGCAGACCCCTTCAGAGCAGTCAGATTGCAGTAAGGGAAAAAAAAAAAAAAAAAAAAAAAGCTGTCTTTTTGAACAGCAGAAAAGTTGATCTAGTTAAAAGAAACTTCTTGTTCACAAGAAGAAATTGATGACGACCACGCAACTGTGCTGCCAAGCTGGAACTCGATTCTTCTCTACCACCTGCTCTGTAGATAGGCAGATACTGTCAAATACCTTTGCATCATCACTGCTCAGTCCCAGCAGCAGCATGTTTGCAAATGTTCATTTTTAAAGCCTCAAACTCCACGATGAAGCAGAGACCGGGGCCGGACGATGACCCAGCAGCACGTTGTCTTCTGGGGTGTTTTTGGCAGGGATGGGTGGCGATTCCTGCTCTCGCCAGCTTGCCATGGGTGAGTGTCTGCTCTCCAGAGCAGCTGGTAGTCACATTTTAAAACCTTGATGTTGTTTGCCTAGGTTAGTGTGATCTCTTCATCCCTTTGGCTTTATATACAAAAGGATTTTTTTATGCCATGCGTTAGGCCAAAGGTGAAAGCCAGCAGAAAGTCTTACAAGGAAGCTTGGAAGAGGCTTAATTTAAACTCTTTCCTCTTGCTTTTTTTCCCCTTTTGCCTCTCTCCTTGCATTTATAATTGACTAGTGTAAATTTCATCTTTTCTACTAAGATTTCTTTCAAGATAAAAGTATTAATCATAAATGTCGAAATACATGAATTATGGAGATATTTAATGAGGTGCTTTCAGATATGTTAAAAATGTATGATTTTTAGCAATGGCATCAGCTCGTGTGTGCTGCGTGTGCAGCTCTGCCTCGGTACTATCTCTGGTGGTGTTTGCCAACAACCATCAATGGAGAGTCGAGGGAAGCTGGCAGGAGAACGTGGGGAGGAACAAGTACATTCTGTTTGAATGGACCAAAGAGGGAGAACCAGGCAGCCCGGATACTGGAAATGGAAGTAAAGTGACTGCATGGGGAATAAGAGGCTTTTGAAGAGAGGAGGCCAATCCTTCCTCATCGGCTTTCTCAGCCTTTTGGGATTTTGATTGCTGAAATTTGAACTGGTTTGAAGGACAGTTTTCCGGCCTAAAGCTTGAGAAGTTTTGCTCTTCCCTGTTCTTCAGGGATAAAAATGCTCAAATGAACATGGTGTGAGCAAGAGACATTTGCTTCCACCTCTGAAGTGTTTGTACTGCTTCTGTTACTGCATCACTTAAACATCTTTGTGGTTTATTTCTGGTCGTAATTCACGTCCCAGTATGTTCAAGCTGATGATGCTGGACAAGAAGGTTGCATTAGTTCCATACTAATTGCGGTGAGCGGTGCTTGCTGTGCTCTATCTGGACAGCAAAGCAATCACCATATAAATACATTCCTGGGAGTGCTGGGGGTTTTGTGTGGCTTTTTCTGATGCCATTATCGTGGCCTTGATATAATAACTTAAATAGAAGAGTGTGGGAAGTAGTAAAGCTATTACAGAACATGCACATGGAAAAAAGCCTTGACTCAAAATTGAATCACTTGCCACATAATTTTTTTTATTCTTTTTTTTTTTCTTCCAGTAACTCTTCTGCATGAACTGTTCTGGTTTCTGTATTTGCTCAGAAGCGTTGCTGGGAAGACAGCTATTGTCACTTGCTAGTGCCATTTTCAAACAGTTGGTCTCTTGAAAAATAAGTGGAAGTGCATCTTCCAGAGTGTTGGAAGCGCTGCTTTATTTAATACAGTACCTTTTTTTTTTTTATCTTTATCTCCCTAAATTTTCTTTTTTTTTTTTTTCCTCTCCTGAAATGGAACCCCCCTTTCATCCTGTCCCTCAGCCACCTGGCTTCTCTTTCTTCACCCAGTTGGTGACATCCACTCCCAAGCTGTGTCTGTCTGCAGCAGGATCCCACGTCGAGCTCCTGCCCCAGGGCAGTGACTGGTCGTTACAAGGCCGCTTTAAACTCGGGGAGTTTTTTCCCCTCTTGAACTTACTGATTTTACTGCTTGCTCTGTCGTGTTCCTATGTCAAGAGGGGAATATTCTGTGCTATTCTGTCCTAATGACTTCACTCTGGGAAAGCGTGAAAGAACTGTCTGATTGTTCCTGCAGAACTGCCTTGCCTTTTATACTGCACTTGTAAAGCACTTTCTCCGAGGACCAGGCTTGTCTGGTTGAATTGATGACGACTGTTTGTCAGAACTGCTGATCGCGAGGTGCTGGCGTTGCTGCCGGCTTCGTTACGGGTCTGTCGGGGTGGCAGAGTGTCTGTGGACTTGTTAATTCCTCCTTTGCACTGGGAAGTGTTTGCAGGGGCTCGCTGCCTCTTGTATCCGAGGGTGAATAGCTCTTGCTCATAAAACCTCTTCTATTTTGACTCTACGCTTAAATACCATCGCTGAATCATGAGAAGGCTGAATGAAAACTACTTTTGGCCCTCCAATCTGTCTGATACCCATATATATTCTATAGCTGTAGGTATCATTAATTTATATAGCTGTGTCTATTGCTAATATTGGGAACTTTGTTAGTCTTGCCTTAGTTTTTCATAGATCATGTACTCTTTTTAGATGTAGTCCCTTGTGTCCATACGTGGGGTCACCTGCAAAGATTCTACAAACAAACCAAAAAACCCTGCCTTTCATCTTTGCATTTTTCTTCTCTCTGCATCCCTTGAAACCATGGTAACGGCTGGGCTAGCCTGTCTGCCTTAGCGTGGCTGCAGGGTGGCAGAGTAGGCTTCTGGCAGAGGCTGATGCTAATGGATCACCATCTGCAAACCACAACAGTCAGGTGTGGGGGAAACGGATGTTGTTGAAAAGGCGAGTTTGCTGTTAGCTGTTTGGTAGAGCAGGTCAGACTTGGACTGCAAATTCATCTGTTCCTGGGTATTTTTTTGACATTTACAATTTCAGCAGCTCTCTGATCTGTAACTGTTTTGTCTCTCAAAATGTTGAACTTGCAGATTCCCACAGCCTCGACTCCAGTCGATATTCCATAGTAGGGGCAGACCTCCGGTTCTCATCAGATCTGGAGGAAAAGCTAAAGAAACATAACCTGGATATACAGTAAGTTTCGGTTTGATGTTGTTTGGGTTTTGGTTGGGTTTTTTTTTTATATGAGGGCTTTTGGAATCGTACTGGTGTGAGTGAAGTCAGGCCTGGGCACACAGCATCTGCATCCAGTGCTCATTATACGATTTCCATGGTTACCTTTTCCCAAGCCCTTTGAGCAGAAGGGATTGTGCAGACACCTCGTGCAGGCGGTGCTGCCGGGGACTCGCAGCTCTGAAGCAAGGTTGTGCCCTGCCTAGTCCCTTCTGCAAGCTGCCTTTTCATCCTTCCCCTGAAGATCAGATGTTATGGAGCTTTTTGCTTCCTCTTCTTAAAATGCAGGGGGGGAGGATGGAGCGTGGCTGGCTGTGAATGTGTTTGGGGATTGGTTCTCTTTGGGGTGGAGGGTCCTTGTGCATGCACTAAAGCTCTGGGCGCAGGGCAGGCAGCTGGAATCCCTTCTCGCTTCCCCCTGGCCCTTGCCTTGCAGGGGATGAGTTCCTGCAGTAGCCATTTTCTGCCTCAGAGCTCACATGAGTTCCCTTTCTCTGCTTCATGGATTTAACTCTTGTAGAGATTTCTCAAAGAGTTACCCTTTGCTCAAATTTGGTTGAAATGTAGTTAATAGAATCAGAAGTTATTCAAGGGGAATCTCGAAACTGGAGATGTGTCAAAATGCCACAAACTGCTTTTTTTAGGAGTCGATTCCGTTACATTTAGTGGTTGTGCTGAGTGATGGGCAGTGCCTAGCTCAGGGAACATCTTCCACTGCTGTTGGGAGGCCTCTATGAGTCAAGATTCCGGGGAGCTTAGCTGGTAAAATGAAGAATAATTCCATCAGTGTTAAAGTATTTCAGAGTATTATCTATGCAGGTATTTTCTATCGCCTCCACCTAAACCCCATACTGTTCCCTAGACCTTTTGGTTAAGTGATTACCAAAGTGATTGTCCTTTGAGAACTCAACTCTGGAAGCTAATATCTGGGATTTGATTGTTCGAGCGTTCGGCTTCTGGAGCGGGCAGGATTTAAGTTTTAAGAGTGGGTGATGGACATACCTTTCAAATAAAAGATCTATAAATAGCAGCTATCAGGCTGGGTGGGAGAGAGCATATGGGTAAGCAGAATGCATCCAATTGCCATTTAAATCCTTACGCTTCCATCTCCTGAAACCTTGCCTTGCTTGCCTCCATTGCTGCTCCTTGTGGAATTTCTCCTACTTCTAGTGACTTTTCTTTTCCCTGTTCATTCTAGCAATTAAAAGAAAAACATCATTCTAAGCAAAATTACTCATGCAGATGTCTATTTTGGGGGTTTTGTGGATGGAGGGGGAAGAAGCAGTGTGCGGATATTGAACAAATTTGTCTAATTAAAATTCTTCTTAGAACATTTTTGAAGAGAAAAACATTTATTTTATTTTTTTTCCCCCCAATTTGTATTTCACTCCTAACTTTACTGATCTCTGAGGGTGTGAATTGTGTACACAGGGTACAGTTCTTCAGCAAAATGAATTTGAATATGCACTTCAGGTCATGCTATCACAGTTCAGAGAAGACTCACAGAACACATGTTGTTCTGTGGCCATAGCCTGGCTGGGTAGGGGAGATGGTTTCCTAATCCCTCTGGTTTGTAACCGTGGGAGAGTCCCCTGTGGGGAATTCATGCACTGCCAGAAAACCCCAGTTCTCGTCGATTCACAGTGATTTAATTCAGTCTTAAATGCCTAGTTCATAAAAAGGGTGGCTTTCTTCAGAAAGTTTGGGGATGTGAAATTACTTCCTAATAATTCGTTACAGATTTTTTTTTCTTCTTCTTTTGCTAGAAATGTTTTGTTTTGCTTTTTGTTTTAAAGTTTGCCAACGCTTCTGGTAGCGGAGTGCGTGCTGGTTTACATGACGCCGCAGCAATCGGCAAATCTTTTACAGTGGGCAGCGAGCACTTTTCCAGTGGTGATGTTTATAAATTATGAGCAGGTAAAAGAAAAATTGCATGTTTAGACCTGCGTTATTGTCATAAAGATCGCTCCCAAAAGTGGGAGTTCTGCTTGTGAAATCAGAGTGGGCCATTTCCTTTGGCACAGGCAGTGGTTTCTGCTGGATTTCTTCAGTAATGTGTTTTAGTTTGTAGATCCGTTAGCTCGTTGTAAAGAATACACAGCTATTCTGAAAGACAATTTCTGGACTATGTTGAACCAAAATGACTGAGACTTAATCCATATGTGGAGAAAACCATAGAATATTGGATTAGATAAAACGGAGGAAAAAGAAATGATGCTGGATGTTGGATGCGAGTGTCTAACGTTACATAATTACCTCGCTGTGTTCTTTGGCAAAGTGGAGCAAAAATCACATCAGCATGAACTCAGCTTCTCTGTGTGGAAGTAAAAGAGTTGCCTCAGGGGAACTAGGTGGCTCCAGGAATTAGTAACAGGATCTTCCAAGCTGTAAATCACTGCTGGAGAGCTGAACCACATTGCTGAGAACTTGAAGCCGAGCCAGTTCTCAGCGCCCGGTCCCCGTGTCTAAAGGCAGCAGCACTGTCACCATTAGACTGGCCCTTGGCTTGCACCCGTGAGGTGGCTCAGGAGATAGTGGCAGTGGGAAGTGGGACCTGGGGTTAGAATGTGAGGCTTATTTAATGTTATCCTGTACATTTTATGACATGGGCAATTCGAGAGTGTAACCAAGTTACTGCTTTTCACTGCGACTACGTTCTTTTCGGAAGGGGGAACACTTTTGTCTCCTTCTCTACCTGAGGTGAACATGACAGACCGGTTTGGACAGATCATGATTGAGAACTTGCAGAGACGACAGTGCAACCTGGCCGGAGTGGAAGTCTGCAGGTCCTTAGACTCTCAGGTAAAGGGATGCAGAGCTCTGGCTGTGTTTGATATTAAACGTAAATAATCTACCTGCATGTTCTGCCTCTGTGTGTGTGTGCACTGCAAGGCTCAGAGCAGTGACCAGACCAGGTTTGGGGTGGGGCAGCTGTGACCAGCTGAAACCCTGTCCTGTTACAGTGGTTCCTTCCCTGTTATCAATGCCATGGTTGCTCAACAGCACTCGCTGGGTTTCGGTAGGTGTACGAACACTGCAGGAGATCAGAGCACAGCTCCATCTATCCCCTGTGCTCCCCACGCAGAGCTTAGCTGCAGGGCTTTAGGAAAGAGTATAAGAGCTCTTCAAAGAACAGGTCAAGCCGGTGGCCTACAAAATCCTTAGGGGAAAAAACTGTTCTCTGGTATTTTTCCTCAAGTCCTCTGAAAACTGTGCTGCTTGTTTCTTTTCCAGAGGGAACGATTGCTGCTAAATGGCTGGGAAACTGCACGTGCCATCGATATGATGAAAGTGTACAGCTTCCTGCCACAGGCTGATGTCAAAAGGTATTACTGAGAGTTTGCTTGCCGCCAAAAGTCAGCTGCAGATCCGTTTCCAAGGTAGTTCATGTCAATGTGTAGCATGGGATCCCTGAGTGTAACAGAGAGGAGGCTGGGTGGATGCTACAGAGGGAGACTGGACATGTCTGAGTCTGAAGCTCTGTAGAGCCTTAAGGATGGTACCTGGAGCAGCGTTGGTGATCCAGAGGGTTATTGTTGCCAGGAGTAGGCTGGAGGTGGTGGTGTTTTATTTGGGTGTGATATAAAGCATCTTGTGACAAAAATTTGCAAATGGAAGATGCTACAGAAACGCTGTGTGGAGTTTTCACAGTACCTGAGATGTTTCTTGTCAACATCCAGCCTCCGCACCGCTAGATGGGTGGAGTGGAGTCCTAAAGACGCTCAGAACAGGCAGCCACTTCTCATGTTCACAAGGGAGCTGACATCCAGGTGTTTGCTCCAGTCTTGGAGAAGTAATTTTATCTAGTCCTACGTTTGCTTTTTTACCCAGGAGGTGTGGGGGGGGAAAATGGCCAGTCCTGATCTTCCCTCCCTTCTCCTTTGGCAGCATATTTAGGTAATGAGCTAAGGTGGGACAGTAATTTAGTGCTATGACCTATTGTACTATGCAGGCAAAGAGGGAGAGAGAGGAGAGGTGTTCCCAGCAGTGTGCTGTGACTGTCTCTCAACAGATGGATGCATCTTCCATTCCTGTTGTCTTCGTGAGCTAGGCTGCTGGGTCTGTAGACAGAGCTTAGGACATAGAGAGTATAACTGAAGGCTCTTCTATCAGTAATCTGCATGGGTTTTGTTACATTTTTTGCATTAAAGAAAAGCTAAAAAAGGGAGAAACTGTTTCTAATGAGTAACTTTGTAGGTATATAACATGAAGGCTGAATTGCTGCCAGTCATTCATTAACTGTAGTTTCAATTAGCCCAACAAGTCGCCCTGGTCAAAATAAGTATTCACATATGGGGGTTTCTCAAACCATGGCACTGCACAGGTGAGCCTGAAACTCCCAGGCTGTGTAAATAGGGACGGTGACTGTGTGATTGTGCCATATGGCACTTGGGGAGAGACATAGCTTGTACTTTTTTTTTTTTTTTTGCAGCATTTTTGACTACCTTCGATCTGTTCAGCTCCTTCCACTCGCTCCAAATGCCAAGAAATAGGTTACGTAAACTCTGTCCTTCAGTATTGATGTGGCAGATAATGCTTTCTGTTTATAAAAATCTTCCCAGAAGTGTTCTTCTGCACATCTCTACGTGTATTTAGGATCTTTTGCCCCTCAGCTTCTTTTGATCCTCAGTAGCAGTCCTTCCAAATATTTAGCATGGAAAATAAACACTCTGACATTCAAGTAATCTGGAGTGGGAGAGAGGAATGTGCCAGGTTAAACATTTTAAAGCAAGCACAGCTTGGGAGTTCTCCCATTTGTTTGGTGGAAGACATTCAAAGATCTTGATTTAAGAAGTATGGCAGGTAGGCACCATTTTAGGGGAAAAAAAAGAAAAGGTCAGATCTTATATGCACCATTTGGTTTGTGCTTCATCATGAGCTCATGTGGGAGAGTTGTTAGAAGCTGCACTGGTGTAACCATCGCTCTTCCAAGACATAACATGGACTTGTGGTTGTCTGGAGGGAGTACTGTCTTGAACAGGTCACTGCAGTCCTTTGGTGCAGATAAATGTCCATCCATTAGGCTGTACCACTGCATCCACTTAAATCCAGCAAGACCAGATACATGCAGTACAAGGGGTTAGAAGAGAAATACTAGTATTTGTGTGGAAAGTTACGCAGATCAGTCCTGGAACAGGAAATTCTAGGGATGAGAAGTTGAAAACATCTTGTGGGTCACTTGTTCCATACATTGACCACAAAGCCTAGGAGTAGCAATGGTACCTTCATTATGGACAAACACCTCTGTTCATTTACTAGAAAGGTAACAGCCTTATTGGCCATAGTTTGCACTGCTATGGAGTGAAGAAGAGTACATGAAAAACTGTCCTGAGGCTCCAGCTTGAATCACAATTTTTACTTTATTTTATTCCTACAGAATAGAAGGACTTGAATTCCTAGACGAGAAGGAACTCTTTGAGCAACTAATGCAGCACTACTGCATCTGCTGGGCTTCAAAGGACAGCAGTAATCTAGGTAATGTTCTCCAGCATCTAGGAGGTGACCCTCACCTTGAAACCTTACCTGGAAAGACTGGGACCGTGTCCCCCAGATGTGTGATAGACAGACCCTGTCGCAGAAGGGGGGGTCTGCTGCTCGCTCTCCTGGCCGAGGCTGTGCCCAGCTCCCAGGTGGTGCCTCGTGGCTGTTCCACCACAGCCTCTTGAGAGTTTGTGCAAGCATCTCAGCTGCCCAGCAGGGAGCTTGTCCAGTACAGGGGAGTTAGAATTTTTACACCGCAAGATACCGTATGGGTTACTTTAAATAACTGCCTGTTTTATACTACCAGTGCTAATTGAAGAGTTTATAAATCCTATGCATGTAAAGTGCCATATGGGCACATGGTATATGAAATCACAGTGTCCTGACAACATAAAAATAAATTTGTGTTACTTAGCCCAGTCTTCTTCTGCACCGTCCCCATTTACATCCATCTGAGACTTAATTTTTCCATGCTACTTTCTCCTGGGGGAAAAAAATTCCCTCTGAAATTAACTCTTTTAAATGTTCCTTTTGTTCTTGACTGTTCTTATGGCTAAAAGGTGACGACCGTAATATGGAACTTATTTCTTGAGGAGCTAAGACCAAAAAGTTCCCCTATTCAGTATTCCTGGGATCTCCAGTGTTACTCTTTGCCGTGATTAGAGAAGTATTTAGGACACTTTTGGGTACTGAGGTTAACAGGTATCTTGGCATCAAAAGAGCTGAGATACCACTTCTAAGATACCAACATCTTACAAGTATCTTACAAGTCAAAAAAGACCAATCTCAAAGGAGATAATCAAGTGTCTAGTGCACGGATATGCCTTAATCTAAAGCAGTTTTTCTGTACCCAGTGTCAATTTACTGCCCTCGTTAATGGTGCTTTCCCCAGCTTGCTCTCTTTAATTTCATGGGCAGCCCCTCAGGTTGATCAGCGGCCTCGGTGCTGTTCCTTTTGCCGTACTCCTTCAGATTTGCTTCTTCAAATTAACTGCAGCATCACAATCAAAAAAAGGGTTAAAAAAAAAAAAAGTGCAGATCAACCTGTTTCCCAATTTCCTTTCCTCCCACCAAATCCTTTACGTTTCAGTTTAAAAGCAGATATTCTCCAAGCATCCTTCCCGTGTCCGTCCTACCAGCAGTGCAGTCCAGGCAGTATAAGAACAACCACCGATTTTCTCCCCGCTCCATCCCTTTGTCTTTCCACACAGGCCTTGCAAACATCACATTCTAGTGGATTTGCTGGAGGGAGGCCGCGGGCCCAGCAGCCCCAGCGACTGCCTTCTGCTGGAGACAGGGTGGCAGCGGTGACGGGACTCTGCGCGTGCCAGCCTCGGTCTGTGCCTCCCCGCGAGCGGCACCAGCACCCAACGCCACGGGCGCTGCTGACGTCGACTGTCCCGGGGGCTTCTGGTAGTTTTAACAAATCTCTTGTTCCCCTCACCCTGTTGTGAGCAATTGTCAAGAGGCAAGACTTGCCTCCTGTTCCCAGGTATTTAATGACGGACTCTGATGTCAGTAACTCCCGTTTAAAAGCTTGCCTGCCTTAGGTTAAAACTGAGAGTAAAGTGTTCTTGGATTATATGACTTTCCTCTTTCGTCTTTTTGTGGATGTGTAAAATGTATTTGTGACAGGGAAGTGGAAAAGCAGTGCTGGTGAGCTGCGTCGCTGGATAGCTCTGCACTGACCATGGCTGATCATGAAGGTTAAATTCTGTTCATTTTCATTCTGTTCAGGTTTATTTTTATGAAGTGTCACCAATGTTGGCTTTCTCCCAGCTTTACTGTTGCCACGAGGATGTCACTGTACTGTATGTTCTTGTCGGGGAAGGGTGAAAGGAGGGGGGGTGGGAGCCTGGTTCAGTGATGCACAGGAAGCTGGATGATGTTAAAGGAGACTTTATTGAACTGGGAAGGGCTTAGCTTGGCAGTTCAGCACTGGGATGGTGGAGGTAAGAAAGAAATGAACCTAAATTTGCACTTTTTCTGGTAGTATCTTTACACCAGTTTCTCATTCTTCTTTCTTTCTTTCTTTCCCCTTGAAAGAAACAAAACAAAATCCCTACAGCAATGAAAGACCTTGCCCTGTTTGTGGAGATTGAACCTTGCAACCTTCCTATGAAAAAAATAATAAATGTTTAGTATTTATAATTTTGCCTGGTGTCTTGCTCATTAGAAGTTCCCAATTTATATCGGGTTTACTGACTGCATTTCTCCTCTCTCACCAAGAGTACTTTTTTTTTTTTAAGCTGTTGCAAGCATGAGCAATTGTTTTTTGTACTGTTACGTGCCTTTCTGCAGTGTAAGAAGAGCTGGCTTTGGAAATAGGAAACGTGGGCTGGGACCGTAGATGTGGGGAAGGAGATGACTGCGGTACCAGGAAGAGCTCGGAGAAGTGGCAGTCATTGTTTCAGAGGAACGGAAGCAGTAAGAAGAAATGGCCTTCCCTCCAGTGCCCCCCTCCCCGTCGCTGGTGGCTGCAGGTCTCCTGCTGTGGTGTTTGGGTCGAGCTGGTTCCCCACGTGCAGCAGTTGGTTTAACGCTCTGCTCGGTCCCTGTGAAGCGTTCACGTAAACTCTGCCCCCAGAGGAAGGGCTGGACCGGGCAGCTGTGGCAGGAGCTCACAACCTTTGCTTCCTAGATAACGGCATCACCGCCCTCCTGGTCCCGGCTCG
>WUAM01000359.1:36152141-36162554 GCA_024336885.1 Actenoides hombroni
AGCCTCAGCAGCTGCTGTCTGCCCTTAAAGCTGCTGCAGAGACCTCACAGTGGCCTGGCACCAAACCTGTGTCCTTTCTCCAGTAAATGCCAGGGCATGCTAAGCACTGGTACTCCATGAAAGGGCCCGTACTAGCGTCCAGGGCTGGGGAGATGGGCAAGCACTGGGTTTCAGTGGTTCGGGAGTAACCAGCTGCTCTCCCCCTCCAGCACAAGCTGCCAAAGGTGGGCTCGGATGTGGCACTGGTTGTTTCCTGTCTCAGTTCAGGTTTGCAGGTGCTTCGCAGGGACGTGAACAGCGTCAGTGCTTGCTGAGCAGTGAGTCAAAGCTGCTTCAGTCATGTGCTCCAGAATGAGAGCCTGGGCCCATTAGTCAATTGAAAATCAGCTCCCAATTTCACCAGCTTGGGGAAGTCACCCTAAGGCTTGTTTTATTACTGTCTGCAGCACTGAGGTGTTGTCCCCTCCTTACCTTTAGCAGGGCAAAGGCAAGGGATGCAGTGGGAGCCTCACTATGCTCAGCAAGTGCAGCAGGCCATGGCCAGCCCTAAATAAAAGCAGGATTTCCACAGCAGAGTGAGATCCCAGGGCACGACAAGAGCCTTACTCCACAGGCAGGGCTGTGAGCATCGCTCTGGCTGCCTCCTCCTTGCCTGGCAAAAATCTCCTCCCTGGCACTCCCTGAGCTGCAGAGACCAGAGGTCCCCCACCAGCATCCCTCCCATTGCCGCCACAGAGTCCGCAGCAGTTCACTGGGCGTTTGAAGCCCTGGCAAGGACCCATCTGGAGCCGGGGACCTCTTCCTCCCCACGCAGGGGCTCAGGAATGCGGTGAGCACAGTCTGAGGCCAGCAAAAACGTTTGAACTCCCCCCCTAAGAGGCCCAGAGAGCCCGTCTCGCGCTGCTGAGCGGCAGACGCGCGCGGCAGCGATGGCTGAGCCAAAAAGGGGGGAGAATCAAAATTCTTTCAAGATGAAGCCGCTGGGGAAGACTCCACCAATCGTCTCCACCAACCAGCTCTGATTTGAACGCTCTCGCCTTTGAACACAGGGACCGACAGCTTTTATCAGGATGCGCTGGCAAGGTAAGACGCCAGCTCCTCGCCCCAGTGAGGAGAAGGCAGTTCGCGCAAGTCCAGAGTATCCTGGAAGAAGGCAAGGGAGGAAAGTTAGCGAAGACACCCACGCAGCCTCGCTGCAAACAGATAAACCTGTTCTGCAACGTGCCTGCGCTCTCTGGGAGCTGCGTAGACCATGGCACCATGTCTGCAGGAGCCCGGTGTGGGGCGAGCGGCCCGGCCCAGCCGGATAGCCAGGCCACTTGCCCCATGTCGGGCTCTGGCAGCCAGCACCGATGGCCAAGCCATTTGCCCCTGGACACGGGCTGGCTCACACTGCAGTGGCTGCTTGCGGTGGTGCCGTGCTCCTCTGGAAGCAACAGCAGCTTGTTTAAGGATGCACTTTCAATCTTGGTGATTGTCTGCTAGTCAAAAAGCCACCGAAAGGGGCATCTCCCTGCATATTTTAATTTCCTCCTTGGTTTTGAAGATAATGACGGCAGGAGTGAGTGGCCTTGCATGCTCCCCATTCAAGCACCTATCGGTACAATTAATCCCGGCATCGTTCTGAGCAGCGGCACAAAGGGCCTTTGGTGTAAGGTCCTTTATCTGGGAACAAAGAGCTGCCTGTGGGAGAGAACCTGAGGTTGCACTTTTCCCGCTGACGAGTGTTTCGTGTACACAAAAGCCGAGCCACACAGAGCGCCCAGTGCTCGTCAGGTCTGGGAGACCCTGCGACACTTTCCCGGAGCGTGCTGCCCACCAGGATCCCTCCTCCTCCTCCTCCTCCAGGAGGGTCCTTCCTCCTCTGACCCCAGCTAAACCCTGGCTCTGAGGGCAGGGGATAGCCCATCTCTGAGGCCAGGGAAGTGCACACGTTGCCTGCAAGGAGAAAGCACTCCCGTCCCACTCAGCCCAAGGCAGAGCACATGCTCTGTGAATGGGGTACCCGGCAGATGGCAGCTTCGAAGCTGCTGAGCGCACTGGAGGCTGCGTGCTGGAAGGTTTTGGTATTCAGCAGCCCCTTGCGCCCAAGATTCACCATAGAGAGGGAAAGCTCTCGCTGATAGAGCTGAAAGCCAGAAGAGCAGTGAGGAAGACTGCAGTCAGGGAGGGAGGCAGCACCCAGTGTGGGCTGGGGGTACCCACAGGCCAGGTGCCACGCAGGGGGTTTGGGAGCCTGGTGAAAGTGCCAGCAGACGCTGTCTGCCAGCTCCCTCTGCAGGGACTGTGCTTGGCAGCACTGCCAACATGATGCACAGCCCATGTGCCCTCATCCTCCCCCAGGGATTCCGGCTCTCCCAGGGACCCCTCCTGCACAGCCGGCTACCCAAGTGTCTGGTGAGAGGCCAGGGGGCCATGCAGGGTCCTGGCCTTGCCCTCCCTGGCTGTCGGGCTGGGCAGGCCAGGCAGTGTGGTTCAGCCCCAGGGAAGGGCTGGAGAGCTCCCTATCGCCGCCCACACTGGGAACCCGTCCCCATGCCAAGCAGGGTGCCTGCTGCTCCCCAGCACCAAGGAAGGAGATGTGGGGCTGCTGTGGGAGCTGACCCCCCATGCTGTCCCCTCTCTGAGGGGATGTGGGGGCTTGGACCACTCATGCCCCAGATCTGGGGCAAACCAATAACTTGCCCATGAACTGGGAACAAAGGGAAGAGAGGAGGGGAAAAAAAAAATGGGGCCTGTATCACAGCTGTGGCCCTTCATGCCAAGGGCGTTTGGCCCATCATCAAAGGGGATCAGATTTGCTGAGGCAAATGATGACACATCCACTTCAAGCGGGGCAGGTTCTGCCTGCTGCTGGAGGCGAGCCACTGGAGTGAAGAAGTACTGTGGGCACTTAATAATAGACTCATTATTTCTGCATTATGGCAGGGCCCAGAGGCCCCAACTGAGATTAAGGCCCCTTTGTACACACCACACACGCACGCACAAGGCCAGGCAGTCCCTGCCCTGGAGAGCCCAGCCGAGGATGGGCAGCATCACCGGTCCCAGCACCACTGCCGGTCCCGGTCCCGCCGGCACCACAATAAGCTCGCAGCAGAGCCCAAAATGCCAATTCCAAGGATGCTCCAAGGATGCATCCTCATTTCCCAATCCCATACCTGCACTAGGGTATAATAATCTCACATGGGAAGATGACCTTGTGGCTTTGTGCCATCAGCTGGCTGCATCTCCCTCACTGTCTACTTGACCCCAGTGCCATACACCTCCCAGATGGGCCAGATTCAGCTGCTGAATGACCAGTAGCTGCCTGGCACACAGGACAGGAGTGCTCACTTCCCTCTCTCCAGTCCTGCCCCATCGCCCACCCGCCTGTCGCCAACTGGCTGAAGAAGGTTTTCCGGTTCTCCGGCCGTGTGCTCCTTGCCAGGAGCTGTTTCCTGATGGCTGCGAGACAGACTGAAGCATGTGAGAAGGGACAGGTGCCAGCTCTACGAAAAGCAGATCAAGTGGCAGCGCCTGGGTTGCGGGGAGGGACGGGTGTTTGTTTCCTCCTGGTCATGGACCGGGTCGAGACAGGGAGAGCAGATTTCTGCCATTTTGCAAGCAGGGCCACACCAAACTGGGCTCCAGCACCCATCCTGCATGCACACCCCCCCCTCCTCCAAAGCATGGTACTCGGAGGCCAGAGATTTTGCAGGATGGCTGATCCTGCCCTACGATCGCACGCCAAGGACACGTGCAGCCCCTGCCCGAGCCCTGCCAGGTCCCATTGCCAGGCCCCGGTCCTGCAGAAAGGCGGTACTGACGCCGGGAGAGGACGCGAGCCAGCTGCCCAAGTCCAGCCCTGCACTGCAATTACTGTTCTATTAATACCGCAGGGATTTCGGATGTCAGAGCCCGGTGTGCCACGCCGGGGTCAGCTCGGACGGGGAAGAGCTGCCGTCCCTGCCGATGTGGTGGATGCACCCTGGTGAATGCTGCTTCGGCTCACCCAGGGGAAAAGCTGCTTTCACCCTGCCCGGCTGCGGGCAAGGGGAATGGAGAGACCCCATGGACAGCTTCTCAGCCCTTCCAGCTGCCAGACACCCTGCCAGCCTTACAATGACCGCTGCCTGCTTGGGACAGACATGTCCCTGCCTGGCCCAGAGAAAGGGGCTGCCCGCTGCAGCTCCCTGCCATGCTGGGCAGGCAGGAGCTCTATGGCCAACAGGCAGGAGAGATTTGTAGGTCGCTGTCCCCAACAGGAATGGCCATGCAGCCGCCCGCTGCTGCCACAGAAATAACTCATCTGATGGGGACATGCCAGACCTGTTCGAGCCATGAATGCAATCGACCAGGATGTAGGCAGCAAATCGGCCCACAAAACTGCCTTCGTTTTCAGGCCATGCTATGATGGGGCTGCTCCCGCCACCTCCTTCCATGGCCTCATTGTCCTGTGGATGTGGCTTCATGGGGGCAGGTGTCCCCAAGGGGCCACCAGACCAACCTGCGCTGGCGTGGGTGCATGGAAGAGTGTCGAAGTCCCCTGGGTAAGGAAGGGAATGCGGTCAGCACTGCAGTCCTGCCTCCACAGGGCAGCCGTTTGCGGCAGGCTGAGATCCAAAGGGCCCCTCTCCCTTCTCCAGCTCTATTTTTTTCCAGGTTGCACTTTTGGAAAGAGCCCAGGGAAGGAATAATGATATTTAAAAAAATAAATAAATTTAAAAAAAGCAACCCAAACCAACAACCAAAACCACCCCCTCCCCAAAAAAGGTTACTCGCTGCATATCCAAAGGTTTGCCCCACAGACGGGGCGGCTCGGCTGCCAAGCTCCATCCCATCCCGGCAGCGTGGAGCAGGAGTTTCTGCCAAGATCTCCCTCCTCTCTCCTGCCTGGGGCAGTTACCCAAATCTCTGCGCTGCTCTCTGCTCGCTTCCTCAGCTCTCTTCGAGCACCGAGCCCATCTGGAACTGCTTAAACCCAAATATCGCCCCCCCTTTCCCTGCCTCCCCCACCCCAAAGTCAGATTCTTCCAGAGTTAAAACAAGCACAGAGTCAGGAGGGGGTGCCGGGCCGGGCTGACTCGCTCCTTCATTTCAGTTTAATTTCTGGGGAACTAGAATAAATCTGTTCCTGGCGATCGTTCAAGCCCTGCACATTTTTCTCATTAATAAAAAAAGGCCTTGGATCGCACGCCGCGTGTGCGTGCGCGCCCGCCGAGCACCCCCTTCCCCGCGGGGTCCCTCCTGCACCCCAGCCCTTGCTGGGCAGGCAGCTCGGCACCCAAGGGAAAAGCAGGACTGGTCAGAGGGGGGTGGCCAGTGTCCCCTCCCCGGGACAGGGATGGGTTTTGATGGCCACACCTCGGAGATGAACACGGAGACTTAAATCTTTTTCACAGCTGCCGCCAGGCAGGAAAGTCCTGGGAGAGGACCAGGGAGAGGGTGTCCCTGCCACCCCCACCTCCACCACTGCAGCCCCCGCAGGGCCCCCGGGGCATTCCTGGGGAGGGGGCCGGGAAACAGGTGTTTGTCAACAGCTCCTGCCACATGCGTGAGAAACACCAGGCCTCAGCAGTGCGGAGCTTAGCGACGGGCAAAAATAAAATAAAAAGACACCCCCTGCCCCCAGTGATCTCCCCCCAGCCCAGTACCCCCATCCAGCATGTGCTGGCACGCGTGCGGAGAGCGACCACGGGGACGGCGCTTGGCCCTGCTGCTGTGCTTCTGCCTCTTCCCAAGATGGATCCCTCTTCTCTTCAGAGGGGCAGCCATGCGAAGACAGCTCTGGGCTCACTCCCTCCCGCCTCGGGGAGCACAGGCCGGGGAGCTTGGCTGCGCTGAGGGGAATGTGGGTGCCAGAGGAGGGCTGCAGCCCTTCTGGGAATGGCAGTCCTGCAGGAAGGGGATGCAGTCCCGCTCCCAAGATCAGCCCCGTCAGGGCTCCGCAGCCATGCCGAGGGCGGGCAATACCGAAGCCCAAGAGCGGGAGGATGAGGCCTCGCCAAGAGCATCGAGCCTGGCCCTCTGCAGGCGGGTCGCCCACCCACCCTACAAAATGGCTCCTGCTGGGCTCCCCACGGCATCTGCACAGGGCCGAGTGGAGCTCTGCCAGGGGACAGCCCGCACCCCGCCACCAGCCCCGCCCCAGACTGAAAGCAGGACTGTTTTTTGAGCAACAACAACAACAAAAAGCAACAAAAACCAAAACAAAACACAAATTCAAATGGGACCGTCCCAGCCAGGTGGGAGTGCCACTGCAAAAGGCTGCCTGGCCTTCAAGATGGCAGCCCATCCCCAGGGGCATGAGGCTGTGCACAGGTACCTGCAAGGAGCTGCCTAGCCATGGGGGGGTACCCCCATCCCCACCATCCCCCACATGCTTCACTCGGGAACATGCCAGTTCCAGAAGCGACCTCAATTTGTTATGGCCACAACCCAGGGGAAGCTTGGCTGCAGACAGCGGCTCCAGCACGGCCCATGGGGACAGTCCTCCCCTCCCAGGGTTCTCCTTGGGGGAGGATGGTACCCACCCTACTGCCTCCAACAGCCGGCAACCAGGATCCCGACCCCGGGGCCGCCCCAGCACCCTTCCCCCAGCGTGGCTCCCAGGCGGAGACGCTTAATCCCGACAAACCAGTTTGACTCAGCACAACAGGAACAGCTACAATTTTAAAAACATGCAAGTCTGTGATTCAGATTGCTCGGGCTGTTTTAATTAAACACCAAGCTCCCCTGCTCCAGTGGCAGCAGCAAACGGCTCACGAAAAGAAAATGCAACAAACTGGTTTCCCCAAATATCTCTTGCACTAAGTCATCACAACAAAACAAGGAGTTTCGGTTCATTCCTTAAAAACCAGAGGCCGCTATTCCCAATCGCGAGGTCTGGGCAGGCACAGCCTTGCAGCCACAGCCTCACTGGACACTGGAAGAGAAATGCAGGGCTGCAAAAGGTCCCCAGTGCTGCAAGTTTTCCCTCTCCTCAGCTCTCCGCATGCTCCGCTTGACACACAAAGGAAAACCCTTCTCCTCCGTGCCTGGGGAGCATGGACGGGTTTCCTCAAGCAGAGCTTTTAGCGAGGAACTGGAGATTTAATGAATCCAGCAAGCACCTGGGAGCCTCAAAACCCACTTTCCCTTACAGCCCTACCCCAAGCATCAATAAAACCAGCAGAGCTAACTTGCCCCCATCACCCTGCCGAGAAACATGCCATTTCAGTGAAAAGTAATTAAACGGAAAGCAAATCTCCCTGCCAAGAAAATACCTGGCAGTTCCAGTCCTGGGGTCGATTAAGCAGGGGTCTGCCAGTGCAGAGAGGAGCATGGTCACCCCGCATAACTCCTGTCCGGGGTCTGTGAGCTGCCAATGGGGAAAATCCCCCCCTAGAAATCCTCCTGTTTCAGGGGAGTCTTTGTATTTCACTAGAGCCCAAGTTGGCTTGGGGCTATTCACAGCAGTGCAGTGCCTCTCCATGGGGGTTCGTGGGGGAGCATGTGGGAATCCCCAGCTTTAAATGGAGTCCCATGGCCAGAGAGGCTGCTCAGGGCAGGAGCTGCCTAGGAGAGTGGCTCCCTAGAAGAGCAGGTCCCACTCCTTGCCCACCCACACCGCTGGGGTGATGGGCAGATTGAGCCTGAGGCCGTCCACGCTCCCTCGGGCCAGGGTGTTTCGAAGCCTGGGGTTTTATCCTCGGATGGTCAGCAAGGGCCTTGAACACAGCACAATTCCCTGTGCTATTTCACCGGGGCCTCAGCTCCCACAGCCACGCCAGGACAAACTCCTCAGCTCCAACCCCTGTGCTGGAGAAAGGATCCGCTGTTGCCCCCGGATAGAGCATTCCTTCTGCAGCCGGCCCAGGGACTGCTGAACCGGAGAAGAAAAACACATTGTGACTTCAAACAGACCCAGCGCACTTACAGGATCTGGAGAGAAACCATTTTCTCCTCGGCAGCACAAAGCCCTCACTGAGCTGCTGCCGAGCACGGCTTTTCCCCTCCACCCCCGTGGGGCCTTGTAAAGAAACCCAACTCCCCACTGTCCCCCTGGGAACAGGCAGCGCCGGCCAGCCCGGCAGCCCCCTGCCCTCCCAGCCGGCCACCAGCCACAAGGCCAGCTTGTCGTCCCCTCGGAGGGGATGACAATGCAGCCAGGTCCGAGGACCATTCGCTGCCATTATCATCTACAGGACGTGCGTGCAGATTTATGGCCATGCCAGATTTACGATCAGCACTAAAATATCCAAACTAATGCGTGCACTAGATTTACAGTAACTGCTCGAACGCGCCGGTCCCCATCAGGAAGCAGCGTTGCGAGCGGCCAGAAATGCCCAGCGCAGCAGAAGCGCGGGAGCTGGCTGACCCCAGAGTGAGCCAAGGCTTCCTAACGCTGGGCAAGGCAAAAACCTCTCCCGGCCCAGACGCAACTTTCCCTGCAGCTCAGACAAGAGTGAAGGGGAAAGAAAAATAAAAAGAAAATCCATGGGGAATCGGGGCCAGCCCCAAAAATGCTGGGTGGCTGCCAGCCTGCCTGAAGGAGTCCCATCAGGCTGGCACCCAGCTGGGCCCTGACCTCCTCGGGCAGCGTGTTCAGACCCTGATCCCTCTGCACTCTCGGGAAGCAGAGAAAACGCAGCGAGCCCTCAGCTGGAGCTGTTTATTTTCTCTTCATCCGTCTCTTCACCCTGCTCCATCTCCAGATAGCAGCGGGGGAGAGGCCAGGGGGCTCCCTGCCTCGCCGGGCACCAGCAGGACAGACCCCAGGCGATGCACGGCTGCTGCCAGCCCCCACACTGGCTTTTCTTCCCAGGTTCCGAAACCGCTGATGGGAAGCAGGTTGCGAGGGGCTGCCCACAACTTCATTGCCCTGCATCTCTCCAGCGGGCAGGGCTGCCCAGGGCTCTGCCCAGCGCGGCAGTCTCCAGGTAGATGCTCCGAAGCCTCCGTCCCGAGAGGGCTAGGTGCAGGCGAGCTTCTCCCTGCCCCTCCTGCCGCGGGGCCCCCACTCAGCCCGGAGCTCCCGGACCCAGCAGGCCCACAGCTCTGTTTCCTACGGCGTACGAAGGAGAATGATTTTAAAAAAAAATTTTCTTCCCCTTTAAAGATACAAAAAAATAATCGCAGGAAGACAGAACGAAAATAAATACGAACAACAAGCACCCCCCCAAACTTTCTACGAAGCCCAAAGCCAGAGGAAACGTGTCCCCCCAACAAACCGCGTCGGGGAAGGGCTCTTGCCCACGGTTACCCCCCGATGCCGCAGACCAAGTCCCGCACCACGGAGCGACGGAAGCGGCAGACCGAGCACAAAACTGCCTCCGAGCACAAAAAAATCCAGCCCCGCCGCCCCCCGTCCAGGCAGCCCCTCTCCGACCGAGGTTTCGCCCTTCCCCAACCCCCTCCCGCCTCTCCGGCAGCGGGTTCGGTTACCGGACACCGGAGCGTCGCCGCCCCCGGCGCTCCCCGCCGGAGCCGCGCACACTTTGTGCCGAGACAAAAACCCGCCCGGACCCCCTCCTCCTCCTCCTCCCCTGTGCGACCAACCCCGGGACCCTCGGTCTCCCTACAGGACCGGGAGTCGCTTTTCTCGATCAAAGACAGTGTGTGTGTGTGCGGGGGGAGTAGCGGCGGACCGGGACTGACCCTCCAACAGTGAGGACCATTAACCCTCCTTTTATGTCCAACTCCACGGGAGCGCTACCGTTCTCTCCGCTGTCTCTCCCCCGCCGCGGAGCGCGGCCCCGCTCGGGGATGGATGTGGCACGCGTGGCCGCTCACCCCGGCGGCCCCACGCCGGAGCCTCGGGGGTTAAGGCGGCGGGCGCGGCGAACCCCGCCGGGGAAAGGATGAAGCCGGACACGGCACACGGACACTCCTCCGGCGGCTCCACCAGTTCTGGCACGCCGCGAGCTTCCACTGAAAGAAATATTAATTTTCCATCCCTCTCGGTCGCGGCGAAAAGCCTCGGAACGTGAACCGAGTATGCAACGAGGAGCCGCTCCCTGCCAGTAGCCGCCGGCCGCGGCCGCCGCGCCTTGGCCGCCCCGGGCTCGGTTCCACGGGGCGTTGACTCTGAAACCTACTGAAGGCGGCTAAGCGCTAGAAGAGGGGTTGAGGCGCGCTGCGTCGGCGTCGGCAGCCGGGCGTCCGCGGCACGACAAGCCGAGCCAAGGGCGGACAACGACGAGGCCCCGTGGGCCGGGGACACCCTGGAGGGTGCGTGAGTGGCAGCCCGGGCCCCGGTACGGGGGGCGGGTACTCCCGCCCGGTACTCACCCTCCAGAGCGCGGCGGCCGCCGGGGAGCAGCAGAAGCAGCAGGAGGGGGAGCAGCGGCGGCGGCGGCGGGTGGGCCCCCGGGCGGGCGGCGGCCATGGCGGGGGGGCGGTGCGGGCAGCCCCGCCGGGCAGTCCCGAGCTCGGCGCCACGCGCGGCTCCTC
>WUAM01000359.1:36181289-36216779 GCA_024336885.1 Actenoides hombroni
GGGGGGGGGGCGCGGTGGGGGGGGGGGGGGGGGGAACATGGCCTGAGCTGCCAGGTAACCACTCTTCTCCCTCCCCAGCAGCCAGGGGATCAAAGTCAGTCAGGGAGGAGGGAGGGTCAGCACAGCCCTAAGCCCCCGGCCCCTTTGCTTGTCATTCCCAGCCAAGGAGGGACCAGGCAGCACAGCCAGCTGCCTGTACCCCCCAGCCCCACAAAGGACACTGCAGGTGATCTGCTCCAGGGCAAGGGGAAGGGGCTGGTGGGGGAGCAGGAAAATCCCCACAGAGGCTGAGGCGGGAGTCAGAGCAGCGTTGGAGACAGCAAAGCACAAAGGAAAGGAAAACTGTTCCCTGCCTGGAGGAGGCAATCCCCTTCAAAGCCAGGCCCCCTCACCCTCCCCTCCCCGGCCAGGCTGGGTTTGCTGCTCTCCAGGATGAGAAGCCATAGGAATGCTTAACTGCCAGTTGTGCAGCAGCTAGAACAGGCCTGACCATAGATGCCAAGAGCAACACAATAGGAGGGATTGGATGAGGGGTGGCAAGGACCTCATTTACCTGCCTGACCCCAGCTACTGTTTGCTGTGCTCTGTTCTGCTCAGCACTGGTTTCCCTACAAAGGCACCAGGGACAATGGGCAAAGGTAGAACAGCAGGCATCAAAACGCCTCTGACTGCTGCTCACGCTGGACCCCCGAGGCCTCTTTCCAGGGGAAAAGGTGGAGATTCCAGCCCTGGCCCCAGGCCCGTAGCACCTCCTATGCTCCACGAGTCTGGGGACAGCATCCCAGAACAGACAGCACAAAGGCACCTGGGAACTGCAAATGAAACTCGAGCCACCATCCTATGGGACATCAAACTGCTGGCCTGCCATCCCTGCCCCATGCATGAGGCACCCTCAGCATTCCCCAGTGGGGTCATGCCTCACAGGTGCCCATGGCACGGCCATGTCCGAGCCCCAGAGAGGAGGGGGTGGCCATCAGAAATGAGAAGCAAGGCCCTGGAAGATGTCCAGCTCTCTTTTAATTAACCCGAACAAGCCAGAGCTTAAGTTTCCAAGCCAAGCCGAAGTCTCCCCATTAGGAAAAGCCTGCAGTACCTGGCAGTAATTTAATAACTCTTATTTCAAGGTCTCTAATAGCAGTGCTGTGGAACGGCTCCAAACCCACTGGTCTCCCTGCCTTTCCGCAATCAAGTTACTTTTATTGCTTTATAGCAATATTAACAGAGATACCAGTGTTAATGCCTCACCTAAAACTCAGCTGGCAGGGGCCTGGCACAGCCGAGGGGAAACACGGCGGCATGTGGTGGGGCCAGACCGGCTGGCTCCCGACACGCACCCCAGCACCCAGCCCAGGGAACATGCTGCTGGGCTGCAGCCCCTGGTGTCAAGCATGAGCCAAAGTGAGCTGTCACCCCTGTGATGGAGACAGACTCAGTGGTACCCCAGGATGCTCATCCTCAGGAGCATCCAGCCGGGTAGCACGTGCTATCACCCTCGGATCCAGCCCTTTTTGGAGGGATGCTTGCATCCCTGCAGGGCTACAGGATCCATCCCTTTCCCAGACACAATAGGATCTGCCAGGATCCACTGGGAATGTGGCACTAGCCCCCCTCCTCCAGCAGGCTCATCCCCAGCAGCATGGCAGGAGCACAGGTACCCCTCACAGAGTTGCAATTACCTTGATTGCACTAACCTAGAGGAGGGATCCATGGCTTGAGGTACAGAGATCAGGAAGCTTTTCAACCTTCAAACTCACACAGAGGAAGGACAGAGGAGACAAGAGGACAAATCCCTCCTTTACCTCCATCTTAACACTTGCTGCTCCACAAGGCAACACCCCATCACACAGCTGAGGGCATGTGAGCTGTTTATAGGAGCCCTGCCCCTCCATCACTCACAGGTGTCTGGCATGGGGCTTTCCCTGGCACCTGAACCCTGTCACTCAGTGGCTGATGCTTTAGAACTGTACCTCCAGCACCCCCAGCTCTGCCACTGGTTTGCAATACAGCCTGCATGCTCTGAGAGTACGTTTGGAGGCCAGGCTTCCTCCTTGCTGCCTAGACATCCCAAGGAGAACTTGTCCTAAAGCACAGACCGGGATACCACATAGGCTTGTGGGAACCCTGCCCTCCCTGGTGTTGCCTGGCTCGGGGAGAGGTGCTAGCTAGCCTGGGTGCCAAGGGGCAGGTTTGTCACCACTGCCACAAACACCAGGCTTCAGACAGGAGGAGGAAGGGCCAAGGAAACAACTGGCACAAGGCCTCTTGGCTCGCCAAGCCCTTGTGGGGCTGTGAGTGGAGTGGGGTGCTGGTGCAGGGAGGGCATGTGTGCCCCGGCCCTGCTGTGGTGGTGGCAACATCATCTCCCCAGGGAGAGTGGGACTGTGTAAACCTTCCCTGGCTGTGGCCAGCCACTGGCATGGGAACTGACAAAGCAGTGCTGTTCCAGTTCATGGGATTGGAAATGGCTGCCTATGGGACATGGACATCCTGACATGGTGGGGACAGGACAGGCTGCCCAGCGCAACAGGCTGACACAGAACATGCCCTGCTGGGGGCTGCCCAAACCCTCCTGGTCCCCACTAGTTTTGTCTGGAAGCCAGGCTGGGGCAGTGGAGGCTCTCAGGACCAGCTGTGGTTTCCTTGCACATCTCCTTGCTTGGGTGGGAGGTTTCTTGCAAGCCAGAGGAGCGGAGCCGAGTGTCAGCCTGCACGCGGATCTGCTGCTAATACCTTCTTTGCTATTTTTAGCTCAGCAGCCTCGTGCTGTTGGTTTCAGCATATTTTTTTTTTTTTCTCCCAGTAAATTCCAAATCTTTTCTCTCTTTCACCTTCTATTCCGGGATGCTGCCTGCACCATTCGGCTTTGATCTACACTGATGCCAAGTGTGTTTTGAAACTCTAAGTATAGCACATCCCTTGAATTTCTCTTATCTAGCAAAGCAGTAATATCCTCAAAGAGCTCTAGTAGGCTGGTTAAACACCTGACATCGCACAGCTCAGTCCATACTGGCTACTCCTCCGCCTGGTTTGCAGGCATCCTCCTCCCCAGAGCACTCTGCGGGCTCGTGACCTGGGCTGCGCTTTACTGCCAGTGTCTCCAAGTTGCTGTCAATCTTATTTTACAGCTCAGAGACTGAAAAGGGCAGCCAGGAGCAAAGGGGGGCAATATTTCCTTCTGTCTTTTGTCTTTTTTTTTTTTTTTTCCCCCAAAGATGCCTGAATGTGGCCTCTAATTTTGGATCTGTAAAATGATTGCAGATAAAAATAATAGTATTTAGGCTTTCAAGTTAACCAATTTTCCAATGTAGGCAAGTAACCAGATGGCCAAACCTAGCTGTTTGTGACTTGCAGTGGATTGCAAGGGCAAAGATCTGAAGGCTGCTCTTAAACCCGTTCTCAAAATGTCTAGTGCTCTGTACACAAATACTGTAACAAATCGATGTCAGATGCTACCCTTGGTATAATTAGACAAGATTTAGAGTGGCAGAGCCAGCAAATTGCTACGATTTATGTGAAGCCCCTACCCAGAAGTCTGCACCTACCACTGGTTCATCACCACTGAAAATTCAGTCATCTGTTGGAGGCTGCCCAGGGTGAGCAGCCCCCAGATCGGCTCAATCCTTTGGCCCCCTCTCCTGGAGGAAAACCAGGTGCTTTGCACTGCTTGGCCCCAGATTTGGTCCCTGTCTGGGACACTGACGCCAGCTCCTTGGGATGCCCTTTGTGGTGTGGGGTGTTGGTGGGAACCAGCAGTGCTGATAAACTCTACATAACCCATGAAAGACACGTACAGTATCTAGAGACGGAGCACTAGGAAGCACCAATCTTATTAGTAAATCTTTTTCTTCCTTTTCCCAACACACAGTATGAACTGAAAAAAAAAAAAAAAAAAAAAGAAAACACAAACCCCGCTCATTCCCTAGTTCTTATTAAGAGATAAAACTGATCTGGCCTAACTACGCCAAGCTCTGTCAGCGGTGGGCGCGTGAGCGGTGCGGGTCTGCTCCAAAGTGGAACCAGCTCCCAGCCCCACGCTTCAGGAAACGTCTCATCCAGCGAACCTCGTATTTTTCCCACAAACTCCCCTCAAGCTGTAAAGCACATCTGGATAATTTTAGCAGAAAGGGATTTTCCCAGAAAGTTGGAGGGGGAGGGTGGGGGAGACAAGGGGCTGGTTATATTTGGAAACCTCTTTTAAGCACGGAGACCCTGTCATGGCTGCAGCGTCGTGGGGTGATGCTGAGTGGTGCGGCGCGGAGGCGAGAATGGCTGTTGCACCCTCATGGGGAAGAGTCTCTGGTAGCAATTTGTGGCCTCCCTGCAGCTGAATTTTGGGGTGTGCTGCTGCCTGTCCTCCCCTGGCTGCCCTGAAGCGGGGACCCAGTGAAATCCTCTGGAGATTTGGTCCAGCGGCTCCAGGGCAGCTCCAGACATGGTATTGCTCAAAAGCAATGGAAAGGCAAAAAAAAAACCATTTTGAAAAGGAAAAGTGCCCTGAATGCCTCGGGGCCCAGCCAAGCGTTGCTTGGAGGGGCCGGTATTGAGGGTAAGAGGAGGCAGCTCATCAAGGCCTTATTAGCACAGGAACTGCCGAGTGCAAATTAACGTGCCAGACTCCGGCTCGTCCCAGCCGTACGGTAAGCGCCGTGTGCGCAGCCACGCTGAGCAGTTTAATCAACTCAGAAAGCAATTTGTTCTCTCTCTGTTTATAACCTTGACAAGCTAGTAGGTTATTTTTAAGCACACCGGCAAAGGCAAAGGCAATTCCCAGCTGGGCGGCAGCCGTCGGGCAAACCACCAAGCCAGGCAGTGAGCAGCCCCCTGCCAGCCCTTCCACTGCAGCCCAGCCTTGGGGTGACTGCCTGGTGCCCAGTGAGCAAAACCCTTCCCCAGGCTCTAGCTCCATTGCCTCTGCACACCTAAGTCATGGGTACACTGCTGTGGGCACGGGCCATCAACCTGGGGCAACGTGATGCCCTGATGCCATTGCCCTGGAGACAGGTTTCACCCTGTTTGCTCTGTGTTGTGCTCTGGAGAAGGTCAGAGGAGCTGAGTAAGGACAACTGGAACTGAACAAGAACAACCCAGGCACAATGTTTCCCCTGAGGGCAGGCGAGTAATTGAGGGGAACCATGTTGTAGTGACATTGCTCGCTCTGCCTAATCCTTTCCCCCTGGAGAGGGCTGTCTCTGAGATGGAGGAGCTGGTGCTGTAGGATGGCAAAGCCCCTCTCTGCAGTGCCAGCTCTCCCCCTGTGGCATGTACCCCACTGCCCAGCCACTCCTTCACCTCTTGCATCCCATCTCCCAGTGAAGAAGGGCAGACATTTTGCTGGGCATGGTGCCCACTGTGCAGCATGCCCCAGGTCACC
Source organism: Actenoides hombroni (assembly GCA_024336885.1). Lineage (NCBI taxonomy): Eukaryota > Metazoa > Chordata > Aves > Coraciiformes > Alcedinidae > Actenoides > Actenoides hombroni. The sequence continues at coordinate 36,186,661 of WUAM01000359.1, forward strand.
CAGGCACTGGCGTCGGAGCATCAGCCCAGCTTTTGGCCAGGGCAGCTCCCTTCCCCACTGCCACAGAACCCCTCCTCTCCATCACAGTGCTGGCCACAGTTGACCCTGCAGAACCTCCTTCTTTTCAGAGGCCAACTGGACTGCTTTGGTGGGAGAAGGGTGACCTGGAAACCTGAGAGCAGGCACAGCTGCCTCTGCCGTGCTCCCTGTCCTCGGGGCACTGGGCCGTGTTTGCTTTGGCCTGCCGCTGCCCCAGCAGCTGCTCAGATGTGCTGGTGATAACACGATTAGCAGCAAATTGGCTAATGCTTTCCCAGTGAGCAGGACTCATGGGGCGCAAAGGCCACCTCCCCACCATGACCACCCTGATTCCCGTGGTCCCAGAGGTGCTGGGTGCTCTTGGGGATGATGCTTCTATGTAGGTCCCCCTTGGGTGGGAGCTGGAGAGGACCTGGGGAGAGGAACTTTTGCCCCAGCGATGATGTGGTTCAGTGCCTGTGCTTCCAGCTGATTTAAAGCAATGCCCAAGTTTATAGAGAATTAGCCAGACTGAGGAACATTATTTTTCTTTATTAGGTTAAAGGGTAAGCAAATACAATCAATCTTGTCATGTATCACAAGATGTCAGCAACTTCCCACCTCAGCCAGAAAATTACCGGCTCCTAAGTGGATTGTGGAATTACATTCATAACCGCAGAAAACAAATATATACATGTATATTCTAATGAAAACACTGAAGGTCACTACATCACATCATCAGAAACAGGTTACTTCTCAGCTAATTTAATCAATGACCAAACTCAGGCCACGGAAGAACCTCCACTTGGAGGAAGATACAGCCCACATAGGGAGAAGGTGGTGTTGGTGAAGGGATCTGCAAGGCACACAGCTAGCAAAACCCATACCAAACCCTAGCCTGGACTGGTGCCTACAGGCAGCTGCTGGCCCAGACCTGTCCAGTTCGGCACAGCAATGTCACAGTGATCTGCCCCATGTTCTAGTGCTGTGGTCATCTTGCATTGTCCCTGCTCTGTCTCAGTTTGGCTTCTTCATTTAACAGCTTCCTAATTCAATTGCTGTCATCCCCATTTTCCCCTCACCATTGCTCGTGCAGATAACTTCACTGAACTTCTCTTGGAGATTTACCAGTGGGAGGGAGCCCATTAACTGATCTAAGCTTCAGAGTCGCTAATCAAAGCTAATGAATTAACCAAGTGGGTGTTGATTTCCTATCTGGATCTTTAGGGGGAGTGACAGGATCTCCTCTCCCCTCTGCCCCATCTCCTGTGTCTCTCTGTGGTCCCCCGCCCTGGCAGCACAGGATGCTTCCTGCTCCCCTCTCTCTCTGCTCAGTCTCACCTGGCTTGGGGCCAGCCAGGAGCGAGGTGAGAGGAGAGCCCTTCTGAGCTGGGAAAACAAAAATAATCATTGTAATAATGGCTGGTAAGACCTCAAGCTGCCTGCCAAGATCACGAGCTGCTCAGAGAGCCCGAAGAGCAGTGAGGCTGGAAGTCAGATGGCGAGCACGGGGCTGCCCGCAATGGTGGCGGGGCGGAGGGCAGGGGACGCGGAGAGGTGAGGAGGTCCACAGGGCTGAAGACTTTCCTGCCTGGCAGGATGAGGGATGTGGCCTGGCAGGGCTGGTGTCACCGTCGCAGGCACTGTGCCATGAAGGAAGCTGTGTGAGCTGACCGGAGGGCTGCTTCTGCCCTGTGTCTGACCCAGATGGAATCCTGCTCTCCCCACAGTCTGTACCACAAGGGCGGCTGTGCAACAACTTATCCAGTACCAGGCTGTTTGTGTTGCTAAACAGAAACTGGTGCTTTCCTCACCCAGAAGCACAGGACCGATTCACCCCCTTGGCAGCACTGGGCTTGGTCTCTTTTGCATCACTGGGGCTCTGGCTTCGTCATGTCCACATGTCAGAGACAAACCCAAAAGCAAAACTGTGACCCTCAGCAAGATCCCTGCAGGCTGCAGGCACCAGGAGGTGGGGGGTGACCCAGGCAAGTTCTGCTGTCCTCATGCAGGGAAGGATAGTTGCAGGGTTTTCCCGCTCCTGAGCAGTGCACCCTCCAAAAGCCAGTGTGCAGGCTGGGTGACAATGGCAGTGCTGCTCTGTGACACTGTGGCATCGTGCTTGAGCCAGCCAGTGCCACAGTGGAGCCGGAGCAATCCTTGCTCCAGAGATGCTTGTGGGCAGGTGGTCATGGATGGACATCCTTCCCAGAGATGATCTGCACACAAAGCAGGCAATGCCCATCAACCCCAATCTGGGCACTGTCCATCCCTGTCCCACCCATCTGCCTGCAGAGCTGTGCTGCGAGGTCTCTGGCACCACTGCCACCCAGCAGGCAGGGACAGCATGTCCCAGCCCTCAGACAACAGCGTTTCCCCAGCATTTACTCTCCAAACCTGACAAGGGGCCCCCACCGCCCACCTTGCAGGTCACACAGTCAAGCTGAGCCCAGGCTGTCAGAGCCACCGCTGCACTTCAAGTCCCAACCAGTGCCCAGACTGTGGTGACAGGTACCATAAAACACATCTGCACGAGCAGACACACAGCAGTGCCGAGGGCTGCCTTGCTGGCTGCCTGCCTGCCTCCTCCCAAGAGCATTTTCCCTGATGCAGAAAGCGGCCGCGGTTGCCCTGCCTGCCCAAGACTCCTCCAGCAGAGCCAGGAGCTCTGGCACAGCCCCGGTGAATTGCAGGGAAGCCACAGCAGCTCAGAGCTGTGGAAACAGCACCACATTACTGAGGTGGCACAATTTGCCACTTGCCCAGCCGACGTGCCCCGCACATGCTGATGCTCACCGGGACCTGCAGCAGGATGTTGCCTGTGTTCCCTGCCCAGTGCTCGCCTGCACCACCAGACACCAACAGCTCAAGTGTACTGAAGCCAGGGGCAGGTGTGCAAGCTGGCAGTGTGTGGCACAGCGGTCACACTGACCAGTGTGCCAGGGGAAGCCAAACACGTGCAGGTGCAGACACACGCGGCGTGCAGTCCCTTGCACCCAGCAGCACACACAGACCCCCAGCCTCAAGTCAGCCTCCTCCACCTGAGCCCAAATACCCTTAACAAAATAAATCAGTGTGGCTTTTCCAGCAGGGCACAGGGTTGCACACATGCATGAGGACTGTGGGGAGCTGGCTGCACCCTGCATTTATAGCTGTGACGTGCTGCCTCAGAGCAGGGGCGGGCAGCCCAAGTCTGCGCTGATTTATCTCCTCTCCAAATTGTGAATGAACGAACTTTCTCCCAGAATAAATAACAATCTCTCAAAAGTTATTTTAGGGCTGGTCTCGGTCGCTGGAGTTTCCGCGCCTGCCGAGGCCCATCACATTGTTTTCTGTTGCTTTCCTTGGCACGGCCCCAATTCAGGGTTCAGAAGTTATTACTATAAAAGTCAAATTGCTTTGAGGGGGGGAGGCAAGGGTATGCAGGGTGGGGAGAGAGAGAGGGGATGGGATTCCTGGAAAGTCTTCAGCCAGGGATAATTGGAGCTGTGTGGGGTTGGACGGGTCCCTGCCATGCTTGGGGGAGCCTTTCTCCTGGCCCATGGCCAGCAGGAGCCAGAGAGAGGAGGAGGGCTGAGGCATTGCAGGCACATCCCCCTGGCAAGACGGGTGCTGATTGGGCTCAGTGTGATGGAGGGATCTTGGGGGGCTCCAGGCTCGGCCCCCGCTCTCTCCTCGAGAGCTCTTGCCCATCCTCCTCCTTGTGGCCCCTTCAACTTGACCTCGCCCTGCTTCCATTTAATGCTGGTTATTTCTCCATCTACAGCACTAATTACTTCCCTGCCTTGGCACTGAGAATCACCTTAAGCCTTGAGGCATTAACGTTTTATTTCCCTTCTAAAACTTCCTCTTTCAGTGTTTGCCACTGCAACTCTCGGTAAATTTTGGTCATCCCTAAAAGCAAATGTCCTGCCCCTTCATACCAGGCACACACTCAGTTGCAGTAAAGCTGGTTAAAAGTTGCCAGTCCCTGTACCGCGCTGCACAGCTTTTCCCTCCATCCTTTGGGCCCATTTCCCATCCCCTCTGCAACCAGGGCTTGCTCTGGACCTTCCTCAGTGCAACAGGGCAGGAGCAGCTCCTGGGTGTGGGGCTTCAGTGGGGAAGGGGGCACATGCCACCTCTGTAGCCCCATGGGGCTGTGCCCTGGCTGCTGTGTCCCACATCCTTAAATGTAAACTTGATGGTTTTTTTCCTGTTTTAAACAATTTCCATGAAATGATCATGCTGATGCATCCATGTAATCTCATCAGGCTTCACTTCGCTCCTTCCTTCCCTCCAGGCTGCCTTACTTTTATTATTGCCATTATTTAAGGTAGACCTTAGAGCAATGACCAGCATGTGCTGGGGACCCTCAATCTCACACCTCAGAGACCTACCGTGGGGCTCCCCTGCCCAAAACTGGCACTTCAAATCCACACAGTGGGTTTCAGCAGAGAGCAGTGCTGAGGAACTGCTGTGAACACCCCCACAGCCAGGACTCCCAGGCTGGGAGCAGGCAGGAGCACCGCCAGGAGATAAGATGTGGCTCAGCTTTGATACGTGCAGCTCGTATGCCTGGAGCAAAATCATCAAACGCAAGCATCGCTCGGTGAGATGTCTGCTGGGCAGCATCGGGCAGTGAGGCTTCAGGGGGACAGCAACAGGAGGTTACCCGACAGTAGGATGTGGCAGCAGACGGGACTTGCAGAGGCAATTCAGAGAAGACATCTTCATGGCATCCCCTCCAGGAAGATCCAGGCGCTGCTCCTAGTGCTACGGTCCCGCTGGAGCTCCAGCCTCACTCAGCCGCCCTGGCATGGCCCAGGGAACATCTCCAAGCCCCACCTTGCCCCTTCGCCTGGCGGGGGGCATTCTGTGGAGCAATGGGATGCTATGCTACCTGTGATGCTCAGCGTGAGCAAATATAAAAGCATTAACTGAGTAGAAAGAAGAAAAATGTGAGGAAAGGAGAACAAGCAGGGTGAATCAGCTGCCTTGGCAGATGGGAGATGAGCAGGGCACCCAGCCCAGGCACCATCTACCTCCCAGCCTTAGGGCGTTCAGAAAACCCCTGGCCTGGGGCTGCGAGGCTGCTATTCCACACTTGCAGCGACCCAGTGCAAACCCCCGGGCACGGCTGCCGGGGAAAGGCTCTGCTTCTTGCACCTTAAAGCTCACAGAAAGCGTCCCTAGGGCCACAGCCAGCCGGGCTGGTGGGTGAGGTGGGCTCCTGGCTCCTCTGGAGATTTTTTTTCCACCTAACCCTTCCTTTTAATCCCCTGCTGTGAGCCCCAACCACCCCGGCAGCCCCTCCACCCCACCTCCCCTGCGATACCCGTCCACCAGGCATGGCCGGTTCCTTCCCTAATGGATGTGGCAGCTGCTCCCCGCTCTGCGTCGGGTTTCGGTTTCCCCACGCTGAGGTTTTCTTGCACCGCCTGCTGCAAAGCGAGAGCCGGGGCCGGCTGGGCAGCGATGCTCCCTTGCCCCGCCGCTGGGCCGTGCTGGAGCCGGTACCCTCGCAGGCAGTCCCCGGCATGCCGGGGAGGGGAAGGAAGAAACAAGAGTCGCAGAAATCCGATTATAAACCGAGTTACTATCACATGCGGAAGAGCCTGTGGGGAAGGGGTTTCCAGGGCTATTTTCGCCCAACGAAAGTTGCAATTAATTTGCAAAGGAAGTCGCTCGGCATTAAGAAACCCTCCGGGCAGAACCCGGACCCAGGGACGCACATCACATTATTTTCTCGTTTAAAAACCATCGCGGTGGTGAACGGGGCTGCTCCCCCCGGATTGGCGCTGGTGGGGAGCTAGGGGGGGGGCTGAGGAAGGGGGGGGAGCCAGCTCCGGAGGGGCAGGCGTGTTTGGAGAGAGAGAGAGGGAGCAGAAATTAACCTTGGAAAGCATTCAAATGAGGCTGTGTAATAAGAGACCCACTTCTCTGGGTAAATTTGTTAGGATTAGGGCTCACTGAGCTGTTGAGGAGAATTCGGCGTGGCTCAGAGCCAGGGCGAAATGAAGCTCCTGGCTTGGTCGGCTGCGGGAAAGTCCAGGCTAATGGGCTTTGGTTCAAGCTTTGATAGGAAAAAAATCCAGGAACAAAGGCACTAATTCTTCCAAAAGCCCCAAAATCTCAGTTTATACATTTCTGTTTATGTTCATTCATAATAGATATACACAGCTGTTCTTATCATTCATATTCAAATTCCATATGCATCTTTAGGAGTTATTACTCCTGCCTCAAAATGGAAAAAAAAAAACCCAAACCATGTGGAAGATTAAAAAAAAACCCAAACCAACCTGCCTTGGGGTGTGAATTCTCCCAGCATCTGTGTCTGAGCTCAGGTCCTTGCACTGGACCCCAGCCTCCGGGCAGAAGAGGAGCGCACTGCCAGCCTGAGTTGGATGTTTTAAGGACTTATTTGAGGCTTTTTGTCATCTGCCATGTACCCGTCTGATGAACTCCCTCTGCTCTGTGTAGCAAGGTGCCTGGTTGAGGTACACCCTGTGCCGCTGCTCCCAGGACCTGCCAGAGACGGTCTGCAAACTGGAGAGGAGTGGATGAACCTGACCTGCACACTGCCCTGGGTGAGCAGAAGAAGAGTTTTCCAAATTCTATGGTTTTAAGGAAAAGAAAAAAAAACAATTATATATATATATAGTTTTTATTTTATTTGGTCTTTTCTTTTAAAAGAGGTTCTCATTCTGGGGGATGTTTCCTCACTTCCTGTAAAACTTATCCTTGGACTCCAGGCTAAGGAAACAAGAAAAGACATTTAAATCTGGATATCTTATAGAATATTTGCATCTTTAAATCTTACTTCTTGATCCCCAGACAGAGGGGGATCTGCTCTAACAGACAAATCTAGTGTCATTGAGTAAAGCTCATTAGTAAAACCTAGCTTCTAGAATGAGCAGAAGGGGTACAGATAGCATAGATACTTAAAGTGTTGTCACTAGTTTTCAGAGTTAATCCTGCTGGGAAGTTCCCTTCTTAACTTCAAGCTGTTGTTCTGCACATCCAGGGGGGCTAGAGATGCTGCTCTTGATTCTTAGGATTATTAAAGCATGTCTGAGAGTCCACCCCTCTGCTCTTGGATGTGGGACCTGTTGTGGTACCTCACTGCGGACAACAGGAGCAGCAGTTGTGGGACTGGGCTCCTCCAACAGACCCTGACCCTCCTTTTCCTCACCTCTACCCAGCACCCAGGTCAGACATGGACTCTGCCATCTCATGACACAGACAAGGTCTGAGCTGTTTCTGGTGGCTCTTGCCCTGGTCTCAGAGACAGGAGGGGGGTGACGTGCCCTGTGGAGCAGCGTGTGCTGCTGTATTTACATTCCAGTGTAAATTGGCTTCTCTTCTCCTCTCTCTTGTCCCCATCTTGTCCCCATGCCCTCCTGCTGCATGTTCCTCCAGCTGCCGCAGCCCCTCTGTCTGGCTGAAAAATCCTTTAATCGTGAGCTCATGTCTTCCAGTCACAGCAGAAGGGGAGCATCAGCCCGGGGACAGGGGACAACTCAAGCAAGGCCAGCCAGGACCCCCCAGCTGGTGGCTCGTGCCCCCCACATGCTGTGCCCCAGCATGGTCATTAATGGCCAGGGTTAGCACCTGCCCCTTGCTCAGCCTCAGCCCAAACCCACCTTGTCCCAGGGCTCAGGTTTAGCATCTGCCCAGGGGCCTTGGGACATGTCTCACAGGACATCACCCCATGCAGATGTGTCCCCAGCTCACGCAGTGCTGCTGGCTGTTTGGGTGCCTGTGAGATATGAAGGGAGGCATCACACCGATTCCAAAAGACCCCCTCTGGGTTGCAGGAGGGAGGCTGGAGGAGTGGAAAGCAAGCTCACCCAGACGTCTTTCATTTAATGAACAAACACACAGAGACCTGGAAGCAATAAATCTAGAGCCTGGACTACAAAACCAAACACGGCCACAAGCCCCCTTGGAATGGGGGAGAGAGAGGAAGAGGACAGCCACAAAGCCAGTCGGTGAACATAGGCACCATGTCCCCTCCTGAAACCACCCCTGGCTGTGGCACTGCCTGCTGAGCAACCAGGATGCTTTAAAGGGGCCAGATCTGTGTGCCCTGGCCAAAAACATAGCATCAAAAAGCTGGCTGCACTGGTTCTTTGGGGCTGTCAGTCATTGTGCCTGAGAGACACACAGAGCATCCCTGGAAGCATGCTGGATTGGCAGGTTCCAGGGAGAGCAGCCATCCCTCTCCTACCTGGGAGCAGCTGGAGCAGAGCCTGTGGGTGCAGGGGGAGGATGTGTACCCTCCAGCTCTCTCCATCACCCTATGCATGAGGTGCTGGCCTGTTCTGGCAGCCAGAGCCCCCTCAAGGGCTGGGAGCCATGTATGCTGTGCTGGCAGGGTGTCTGGCTGCTGTTCTGGGAGTGCTGCTGTGGGATGGGGCATCCAGCCAGGCATCCCCCGGCCCGGGTGCTGCCTGCCCGCAGGTGTAAGGTGGCACGTGAATGCCAGGATGACTCCCCACCTCCCAGTGCCCTGTAGAAAAGCTGTGAGATGCCGGACCCTGCTCCTGTTTGGTCTCTCCAGTCCAGCTATCTCTTTCCTGCTGCCAAACTCCCCTTTTTCTGCACCTTGCCTTGCACTGGGAGTCGAGCTTTCATGTTGTTGTGCTGGCCCCACAGAGACCCTCGGGTTCAGTGCTGCCTTCCCACACAGCACAGCCCACAGAGCATCCAGGAGGGGTGTGCACCCAGACCATCGGGATTGCCCCTGAGCCAACACTGCTCACTTTAGGAAGCCCTGATCCCCACGCAGGAGGGGACATCTCAGCCCAGAGCCTAGGGCAGTCCTGCTCACACAGGCTAGAGGCCCAGGGAGGAGGAGGATGGAGAGGAGACTACACAACCAATGGGCAACACAAGCCGTTAGTAGGATCCCTGGCCAAGCCCTCACCTCCCCCTGGCCACCCTGCAATAGTCTCAGCTTTCCCCACATCTGTGCTGGGGGCAAGGCCATCCTGGGTGCCCACCAGCCTCCCTCCCCAAGACCCTGCTCACCTGATTGCCAGACTGCCCCGGAGACCCCGGCATCTCCCCTCGCAGCCAGGGAACCTGCAGCAGCGTCAGAGCCACCTTCTCCTTCCAGCGCTTGGGAAACTGCTATTTGTAAAACGAAGGTGAAAACACGAAATCAAACGCATGAGTCAGAGGAGAAGTTCAAAAAAGGGGAGCGCAGGGAGGGGGAGAAGCAGGAGCTCCATCTCCCCTCCCACCTGCCAGCAGGCAGGGAAGCAGGCACCAAACCTTGTCTGCTCACAGCCCATCACTGCTTCAAAGCGGGCGCAGATAGGATCTGGCAGCCGGAGACTTACACCGAGCAAGCGCTTAGCGGGAACGGAGATGGCTCCCGATAAGTCAACGTGTGAACTCCCAGGTTTAAATTAACTAATGACTTCAGATGCTGCCGACAGTCTGCAGGGGATGGGGAGGAGTGATTTATGGGGGAAGATTAAGCAGACTAATTAGGCCAGCCTCACCACTTAGGAGTTTCCCAGCCAAGCTGGGGGCTGTGTCAGTGAGGACCTGCTGTGCCCCAGCCTGGTGGGAAGGGATGGGGAGCAACCCCAGGGCCCCCTGTACAGCCATGGGCATCCCAGCAGCCTCCATCTCCAGCAACATTGATGCCACATGCACAAGCATGGGGGATCCCAACATGCACCCCAGCCCTTGCCCACAGTTATCCACTGTTGGGTGCAAACAGGGGATGCTCATGGGCTCTCTCCAGCTGCATGACCTGCACCTCCTCATGCTCCCCCGCCACCACAGGAGGGGCCAGGCCTCTGCTCAGCCCACGCTTGCTGCTTTATAGCCACTGTAAATTACAGCCTGGCTTCCTACCCGAGCTAAGCGTCCCTCATCTCCCAGGTACTTTTCCTGTTAGTGGATCATTTTTATTGTTCCTAGACAACCTTCAGCTGTTAAAATGCAAAGCCAGGGCACGTGTGCAGCTCGGGTCTGCCCTGTGCTTACCTGCAAGACTCATACCAAGGCTTTTCCAAATCCCAGTTACATACACTCCAAGAACTAGTGATTTCCAGTGGCTGGGCAAGCACTGAGCTCAGCCCCACGCTGCACTGACTCACCACTCTCACGTGTAACAAGTTGCTGTGGCCTCAGCCAGGAGAGCTTTTTATCATGTTATGGGAAAGCACTTGTAGTTTCCTTTTCCAGGAGCCCTGGAGATAATAAAAAGGCCTCCTCAGGCTTCAAAGTGAGGGGATTTTCATTGCTTCCTAGGATGAGAACAAAGCACTGTTGAGCATGGCCAACAGTTGTTGTCTCTGTCCCTTGATGTGCATCAAGCATCCCATCCTCGGGGCTTGGTGGCGAGCAGAGGGCCAGGTTCACAGGGAATTGTAAGCTAGCATGGATGGAGACAGGTTCATCCTGCCCTCAGACTGAGCTTGGAGCACTCCGAGAGGGGTTTGCCCCTCTTGAATCACCCAGGTTTCACCACAAGCTGTGAGGGTGGCCACGGGCAAGGCAAGAATAACACTGGTGGTCCAACCCAGGGGCTGGCATCAGCTTCTCAATCACCCGCTTGGTACCTACAAGCCAGAGGTCTGCTGCTGCTGCAGTGAGTAATGCGGTTTTCAGCAGGGATTGTGTGCATGACTGTGTAAATAACACAGTTAGAGGTACCATGAAACCAGCTGTTTTCATGTTAAAATGGAAATTTAATAGAGTGACAAGCAGGAGCTGCGGGGAATGCTGCACGGGCTTCCTCCAGGAGCCCACACGAGCCACAGCTTAACGCGGGGGCGTGAACTCCCTGTTGGGCACAAAACTCGTCCCTGGTGTGCTGCTCACCTGGGGCCACGCAGGGAAGTGTGGGGGCCTCTTCCCCTTTGCCCCGGGGTGCCCATGGGGAGCCAGAGTCCTGGTTTCAGCCCACCGCCTCCGGCACCACGGTATGCTGGGGACAGACAGGCAGTTGCGGACATTTCCCAGACCCCTTCAGAGAAACAGAAGTCCCTTGTCACTGCTATCGCTGCAGGGCTCCTGGGCCCTTCCCTGCCCACAGCTGGGTCTGGGACAGGATGCCTGGAGCCCCTCAGCACCAGCGCATGGGGACCAGCTGGGGAGGGCTCTGCCTGGCATGGTGCCACCAGTCTCATTGCTGGAAATCGGGTTTTGGGGAAAGGAACTGCTGCTGTCCCCATGGCCCCTTCTTCCCCTTGTGCAATGCTAAGAGCCAAGCCAAGCGGGGCTGCAGTGCTCCCGTGAGCCCCCATCTGCTCCCCACATCCTGTGCCAGCAGCCCACGCTCCAATCCCACCATTTCGACCCAGTTCCCTGGGAAACAAAAGACTTTCATGTTTGTACGGAGCCAGAGGCAGGAAAGTTCACGTGGAGGGGAAAAAAAAAAAAAAAAAGGAATAAAAAAAAGAATAAAAATCAGAGGAAGCAGTGTGCGCCGTGCTGCAATACTAATGCCACGCTGCTGCGGCCGCCCATGACCTGCTCGAGCAATGCTCAACGTCATTCACAAGCAATTACTCACTGCACAATATTTTTATTTCCCCAAACCATTAATGAATTATTTAGGCATCTCTAGCAGTCACATGGAGGATGATCAACTGCTGCTCATCCCTGGCTGTCAGCACGAGCTGTCTCAGTGCCTGCCAGGGAGCAGCTTTTGGGAAAATGATCCCCATCCCTGTAACACTCAGCACGCCCAAGCACAGCCCCGGCACTGCCGAGCGCTTCGGAAAGGGCAAAGTAAGGCCATCTCTCCCTGCATAGGCCAGCTGGCCAGGAGCAGGAGTTTTTTTTTGCAGAGTTAGAAGAGTGAAGTTCACCTGCTCTGTCTCCACCGCCTCCCTCAGCCCTTTTCTCCCCCTTCCTCCACCTCCCTGCGACGTGCTCCAGGCACCTGCCTGGTGCCAAAACCATGGAGAAGTTCAGCACTGATTTGTAACGCGTGAAGGTAATCCACTGCTGGAGCAAACTGCTGCACCGAGTCACAGGCTAACCTTGGCTATCTGCTAACGAACACAGGGCTGGGACATCGAAAAGCTGTAGAGAAAGCCTGGCCTGAGGATAGCGTGACAGGGAGAGAGCTGGCTGCTGTCGACTCCAGCCGTGAAACTTCACAAGGGTAATGCCGATCCATGACAAAACAGACTCTGCCAAAGCATGCGTGAGCTTGAGGTGTCTCATTGGCTCAGCACAGCTTCCCAAAGCAAGGTACCACTCAGCATCTTGTGCCAGAGCTAACAGGAGTGAGCTGAAGGCTTCTGAACCCAGGCAAGATTTCCCCAACTACTCCAAGAAGCGTCTTTAATCCTGCAGATAAATGCGGAGTGACGTGGGGATGAAAGCACTTGCTAAGGAAACTTCAGAAGGACATGAGTCTTTTCATAAAATCAGCCTGCACTATCGGAAAGGCACGTGGTGAGGAAGCATTACTGCTGCCTCAGCCCTGGGTAATGCACTGGAGGGGACTGCAGGACCCCTAGCTTGCCTGGTGCCTGGCTGCTGAAGGATGTGGGAGCTAATAGGAGAACTGGGGAGCTAGTGCTGGCCTTCAGCGTAGGGAAGCTGCAGGGCTTTCTGCCCCAGACCTAAGGAAGAACTCTACATTCTAAAGCCTAGTAAGGGATGGGAAGCCCTGCTCCTGGTTACCTCTTTCCAGTCGGTACAGCTAGCAGGTTGCTGGTGCTGGGGGAGGCACTGGCCCAGTGGAATGACAGAGGAGCTCCAGGGGCTTTCATCTCATCCTTAAAACCTCCTCATCCTTTCTCTCCCTTGCTTCTCCCCATGCTCTCACTCAGAGTTTACAACTTCCACCACAAACTTGTCTTTGGGCTCATCCTGGACAGGCTCCAGGCAGCCTGGGGGCTCTGGTGGGGGTCAGCCTTGCTGGCCACCATAAACCCCACCTCCCAGTGGGGCCAGCATCCCTCTTGGCAGTCCACAGCCCACTTGTCTGTCCCAACATTTTGCCTTCTTCCTCTTCCCCAGCTCAGCCCCCTCCGTGTCTTCAATTACTGGCAAAGGCTCCCACTGCCCCTGGTGGGGTGAAGCCCCAAGTCACTTGCAGACGATTGCAACACCCTTCTCAGACCTGGGGACTGTCAGCAGCCTTCCCTGCTTCCAGATCCTGAATAATGTCGGAATTCTCTTGCTCATGGCTTCACAGATGCCTAGCATCTCCACTGTCCTCCCCCCAGCCTGTCTGGTTCTTGGAATCCCCAGCACATCCAGCCAGCTGACAGTGCTTCCTTCTGTCCTAATCCCCATGGGGACACAGGATATTCTCTGACACAAATTTTCCTCTTTGGTGACCTTTTCTGGTGTTTCCTGCCCCCATGGCCTCTCCCCCAGCCCCACAGCCCCTTACTTCTGCATGGAAACATAGGCAGGTTTGAGCCCCATACCCAGGAGCAGCCCAGCACCCCACAGGCCTGGCATGCTCCTGGCCCAAGGCACCCAGTTGGTCTTTTAACTTACAAATTACTCCCCTTATGCTGAAGGATGGGAGAGAAAGAGCTGAGGGTTGTGGGTAAGGATGAAGTAGGGACACATGCAGGGCTGAGCCTGGGTGACCGTGACTGCGTGCTCAGCAGCTGCGATTTCCAGGGGACTGTCCCCTCCCTGGGGAAGGCCCTCAGCCCGCTTTGGCCGCTGCTGAATTTGGCAGAGCACCTTGCCCGGGCTCAATGATTTGGGCAATTCCACAACACACGGCTCCCCCCTTGCCGGTCTCTCTGATGTCTTGGCGATGAAAGGCGAGATGAGACCCGGAGGGAGAGACCCCCCATAAGCAAGAGGGAGTTCACAGACATCACCATGGCTCTGGCTTCCCCTCCTTCGTCCCCAGCCTGGCTGTGCATCATGTGGCCCTCGCCTGCAGCGGGGCCTCAAACCAGAGAAACACTCGCTTTTTTGTCAGGGCTGGTCTCCTCATGTTTATTTCCCTTTGCCTCCCGAGCAATTTCCCCTTCCCACACAGGGAGCGGCGGCCCGTAGCCGTATCAAACGTGGCCGTGGGGATGGGGCCAGCCCTTCCCCGCGCCGGCAGAGCCAGGCAGGGACGAGCGGCCGTATCTCATCCGCCGGCATGCCGCATGCCGCCGCGCCTGCAGGAAACATATGTCACCGGTTAAACAGATCGTGAAAGCTTCAATCACTTCCTTATGGCGGAGCCGGGCTGAATTCGTACCAACATCCAGAGACTCCTGCACCCTTTCCCGTGAGCGGGACCGACCCACGTCCCAGAGGGGTTCTCCTCTGCCTCAGCGCTCCCCACAGAGATGGGGCAACTCCATGGGGAGCTGTGAAACACCATCCAGAAAGACCAAGTGGTTCATGTCAGCACCTTATTACCTCCCCAAAAAGCTCCCCTCTGCCAGTAAGCCTGTCTTGCGCGGAGCTCAGGGATGGAGAAAGCCTGCCGCAAATGCACAGTCCATCCCCAGACTCCCTCCAGCAAATAACACCCAGAACCTCATGCACGGCCCTTGTGGTCTAGGCACCCTGTGTCTGCTGGCAGAGTGCGGACAGAGCCCAGAGAGCCCAGTGACAGCCTCGCAGGTCCCCAACCCCTCACTGTCCTCATGGGGCAGCCTTGCGGGAGCTCTGCCCATTTCATAGGTATTGGCTGCATATGGAGAAAGGGACCTCCCAGCTCTGCCTCTCCCTGAGGAGCTTCATGCAAAGCTTTCTCAGGGTGTCTCCCAGGGATCAGAAGCATCTCCTGGAGCAATCTGCTCCGGAGGGATGTTAGTTACACACTCTCCTGCTCCACTGATGGGGTTATGGAAGCTCCCAGTGCCAGTAAAGCAGGCACTGGGGCCACCCCTTCACCCCATTCCACCCCCATAACAGGGTCTGGGGCTGCCCAGCCAGGATGCCTGCCCAGGCAGGTCCCTCCTTCTGCAGACGCAGGTAGGTGTCGGTGAGACAATGCATCATCGCAGCATCTCTGCCATTACGCTCAGCTTTCTCCCGTGGGCTGAAAGTTGCTTTTTTTGGAAGAGATGCAAGCAGAAAAACTCATGCAAGCTTCGATGAGGAGACTGGCAGTTGTTGTCATCTGAGCCCAGAAACAGAGAGTAGATAGCAGGCCAGGCTAGCCCAGACATAGGTGATGGCAGATCACACGCCAAAGATCTCCCCCAGCTTCTCTGCTGCCACTCTGCTTTGCCCAGCTGTGCCCGGCTCCCTCTGCCTCCCCACAGCCTCTGGCCACCTCTGTAGCACTGTGCCCCTGGAATGGAGGGGAGCACTTGACAATAACATCTTCCTTATGCTCCTGAAACAACAGCCAAAATCCCAGGCCTTTCCCAGGATTGCATTTCAGTGAAATCCCTGCACCCTCACAAAAGTGCAGAGTGAGACAACAGTGTTCTTTCTGCAAATGCAAACACCCACAGAGATCCCAGCCCGCTCCACGAGCGGGAGACAAGGGCAGGTAGGCTGGTGCCTGCACAGCTCCCACCTCCCTAAGCTCTGCTTACCAAGACGTACCTGGAACATCCAGTTTGCTTAGGATGGCTCTCCTGCCTCCCTGCTCGGAAACAGCACCAGTTCCAGCACTGCACCCACTCCTCATCTCTGGCTCCTCACTACAGGATCACGTTTGGTTTGCGATCTGGCTCTCTCTCCATCTCTTCTCTGTACAAACATTTTCCTTAGCTTCTCCCTCATGGTAGCCATTTGAATTGTCCCTTCTGCTTGTGAACGAGGAGGACCAAATCCCTACTTGGTCTCACAACGCGATCCACCCATGTGCCTCTGCCCCAGTACTGCACGCTGTGTGAGCGGCCCTGGTTCTGTCAGTATTGGCAAATCCAATCCCAGCCAGTGTGGTGCCTCCTGCCAGCTAATTAACAAAGAGTACATAACAGAAACCTCCCTACCACCTCTGCAAGCTGCCTTTGGGATGCTCTCCTCTCCTGGTTGCCTTCTGACTCACGTGGCAGCAAGCTGGTCCCCTGCATGGTCACTGCTTTGCATGAATGATGGGAGTCACCACATCTCTGCCAGACCCTGTGCCTGTCCCAGGCCAAATGCAGGGCTGCTGCAGCCCCATTCCACTTCTGCACACCCATCCCAGACCCCCAGATCCTTGGGGTGAGGTTTGCCTCCCCCCCACACCTGCTGCTTTAGTGGTGTCCGAGCAAGCGCTGCAGAAGCCGAGGCAGCGGTGGCTGGCCCATGGCTGGCTGTGTCCCCAGGGCAGACACCTTCCCCAGCAGGATGGGTTTGGTGGAGGATCACGCATAGGCACAAGATAGTTTCCATGGCTAATTCTTGCCACCTTGATTGGTATTCCTGAGGAACACACCTTCACTTTGGTTCATCCGCTCCCTTTTATTTCCAGAGCCTGGGAGCCATCTCCCCAGCACAGCACCTCTCACCTACTGGGGCCAAGTGTTTGGTTCCACGTGTCATTTGCACAAATTAAACCAATTTTAAGGAGAAGGGGAGATGAAGACTCGCTACCCATACACACTTTGTTGCATGTGCTACAACCTGCTTGAACTACATAGTTCCTCACAGTTGAAAACAACTCCCATTGCTGGTTCTGACCCTGTGTCTCCAAAAATCTTGTCAGACCAGACCCTCCATCCCTCCCCATCTGCCCACACAGCTCCAGTCCCTGGAATTTACCAACACTTAAAAATATTTTACACATCCCAGTAAAATCACAAACATTTAAAGCCAGTTAAGGCCTGAATTATGTTTTAAGATGTTGTCCAATTTGTAAGCATCATAAAAACCTGAAATAAGTTATCTTAGAAATAACCACAGGGAAATTACAGCGCAGACCTCGCAACTGAGGAGGCTGTGACCTGGGTGCACGACCAAACAGCTCTCCCCATGACTAACAAAGCCAGTGAGCAGAAGGGCTTCTGGGGACGGTATTGTAGCCATCAAATTTGCTGTAACCCCAGGCAGCTTTAGGGCAATCATTACACAGCTCACCTCCTGCCACAAGAGCTTGGTTTTTCTTGGAGCACACACCTGTCACCAGCATGGGCAGAGGAGAGTCACACTGCTCCAGGGAACCCCACGGGTGCTGGGTGCTGCCACGCAAAGGCAGGGAGGGATGGATGGATGGAGAGCCTAAGGAGGTGGGTGCCAGGACCCTCCACTGCCCTAGATGTGTTTGGGAGCATGGATGGAAGCAGAGCTTGGGCTGACAGGGCCTTTTCACTGAAGTATTGCCCAGTGAACCATGGCAGGGTGTGGTATGGATCCTACCCATGCAGAACTTTCCTGCCAAGCCACACCAGGGCTCAGTCTCATGCTTTGCATTTTATCAGCAGAGACAGGGGTTGGTGAAGGAGGCTATAGACCCTCAGCAACATGAAGCGTCAGCCAGCAAAACAGGGTGGCTGCTGCCTCCCAGGTCTCTTCCAATTCACCTCTGCAAGGGACCACTGCCGTCCACTACATGATCATTTTCTCTGTTTTGGTCCTTTCCAGCAAGGACCCTGCTACATTGTGATTTTTCTCTGAAGCTCCCTTGGTTTTGCTACCAGCTTCCAGAGAGGAAGAGGCACCGTGGAGCAGGATTCACCAGCTCTCCTTGGCATAGGAAGCCATTGCTGGGCTCCTGGCCACCGTGAGGACCTCCCATGGCACGTCTGGACCATTAGCTTCCCCTCACATTCATGCGGGCTTTGGACATCATGGAGGTACACAAAAGATGGGTCATGACATTAGACCACTCAGAGAAAGATGTGGAACAGGACCCATGCCCATGAGTGAGCTAGCCCCCGGCACGGCAGGAGCAGCCTGCTGCCTTCCCTGCATTTCGCACTCTCCATCTGTCTCCAATGCAAGGCAGGAGCCCAGTGTGGAAACCCACTGATTCTTTCCAGAGCCACAAAACAAAGCTTTTTCATCCCAAGGACGCGGGCTGCTCTGCACACTGCCCTCCTGCCTCCCCAAACTCTGTCCAGATTTCACACTGATCCTTCAAAGGGAAGGAGCCGAAGCAGCATCACTGGCAAACGGCACTGTGGGGACCAGCCAGCCAAGCCTCCTAGGGCTCCTGGGGGCACCGAAGGGCCACCGGTCCCCAGGGCAGGGCAGCAAGTTCCCATGGCAGAAAGGTACTAAAGAAGGCCAACCAAGCAGGTTGCAGCTCAGCCGCTGGCAGGGAATCAGAGAGCCCAGGTCTGTTTTGCTGCCAGGTTATCAGTGGATCTATCAAGCGATGCCTTCGAGACGCCAAATCTATCAGCTCTCCCATATGGATGCCATCCACGCTGAGCCATTTCCTGCCTAATCGGTATCAGCCCCACTCCTCCTTCCCCGAAATCACTCTTTACAGCCTGCTGCAACTCTACAAATATTTTTACAACAGGTAAAAAAAGGCACCGAGCGCATCCCCCCACTCAAACCTCCCCCCGGGGCGCTTGCTGTGCACCATCGCTGCACCAACTGGGATGCAGGTGCGGGAAGACATCCTTGGGGTCTAACATTACTTTGAACTTTCTCTGTGGCTCTGCAAACATCCTGGTGGGTGCTGGAGGCCTTGCAGGTACCCAGAAGTGGAGACACAGTTGATACAGGCTGGACAAGACCTCCCTGGGTGCCAGGGCAGAGCCCTGGCCAGGGTGTGCCTTATTTACTGGCAAAGAGGAGTTTACCTTGTGAAGGTTTCTGTGCCTGATAGCTTGGGATTATTTTGGCTTTCATGTGGTCTCTAATGAAAGGGAGTCTGGAACAGATGCAGATTTGAAAGAAAAGAGGAGGAGGAGGAAATTTCTTAGCATAAGGTTTCGGTTCCCCTGCCTATAAACAGTGCTGACAGCGAGAGGCGGCAGTGATAAACACTGAGATAAGAGCCCAGCTAGACAGGTAATTTGGCACAAAAGGTTTGTCTGGAGAAGCTTAGGCAGAAGTCGCCACACACTGTTTAAAAAACACAAAACCTCAAGCCCTGGGCAGGGTGGGCGGCTGCACTGGGGAATTCCCCCAGCTGCCGGAGCACGGGGTACCCTGGCTGGAGCTGGGGGTTTACCCCATTATTAAGTGTGGCTGGTTTTCCTGCCTGGCAGCTGCCCAGGGCTGCTGCAGGAGCTCCCAGCAGAGGGGCTACTCCCGGCTAAGGCACTCGGCATTCTCTCCACCGCCCCAAAACCATCTCGCTTCCGTGTCTGATGAGCTGTCACATATTCTTAGAGTTAAACACCTTCAACAATGCATACTATTTGGGGAAACAATTCCTCATGTTTAAAGGTTCATAGATACTGGCTTTGGAGAGAAAACAGTGGGTTTCCCTTCCTTGTGGTCAGAAATCACCGTGGGGCGGGACTGTTTCTAACAGCAGCAAACAGCTTGTTGGCCCTGGGATCATCCTGCCAGTGGTACAATTCCTAGGGTCCCAGGTAAGGAGAGTGTAAATCCCAAAGCCTTGAATAAAGAGCAGCAATGTTTTAAGGCAGAAGCAGCGCATATAAATTGTACAGAACTTTGGAGAAGCTGCAGAAAATTGAGCTCTGCCACACGAGCTGTGTAAACCTTACACAACAGCCAGGATGATTCATGGGAGTGAAGCAGCATGAATCACACAGCAGCGGGTGAAACAGGTTTCTACCCCGTACCTTTAATGCAGAGACAGCCCAGCTTTGGCAGGGACCTTATAAGCCCCATCCTCCTCCCTCGGCACTGGTGCGTGACTCGACTTGCCAGCATCGCCTTGCTGGCATCACTGGGGTGTGATGGGAAGAGCCAGGGCAGGAGAATGCATTGCAGAAGAGTGGAGGATGGTTTCTTTAGACCAGGTGGTGCCTAGCAGGGACAGCAGAGAGATGCCTATTATTTTCAGGTGATAACAATGAAGTGTTTCCACAAAGAGCAATGCCGAAAGAGCAGAGATTGTACAAGTCCGTCCAGCACAAAGCTTCTGAAGTTGAAAGGGAAACACCCAAAGGCTCTTATGGCTCTCGCTTGCCGAGTGACCTGACTGCTAACAAAAGAGCCAGCGAGGGAAATAGTCTGCTCTCCGGCAGGCGTAGAGACACGTCTCTTTTTAAGGTTGCGAGAAATGAATTGGTGGTTAGAGATGAAGGTGCTCCTAAGAAGTTGAATTTTAAAACCTGTAAATTAACTAAGTAAGAGAGAGGCGAGCTGTCCCGGCTTCCTGAAAGGGAGTTCATGCCTCTAATCTGCTAGGATGCTTTCTCCCATCGTCAGGAGGGCGAAGTAAGGAGAACTACTTGACATAATGTGTTTGGGGTTTCAAAGCTCTTTGACAAGGTCCCTTACAAGAGGCTATTAAGTGAATTAAAAGCTTGCAAAGCAAATGGAAAAAGTAACTCTAATGGTTGGAAACAAAGAGGCAAACAGTATATATTAATGAGGGCTACCTTCCAGAGGGCTACGGTACTCATGGGGAGGCTCCCCAAGTTTTCATGTTAATACCGGTGGTTAAAGAAATGCCTTAATGATCTAGGAAGGGAGAATGAAAAATGTCATAGGAAAAATCTGGCAGAGGATCCAAATTGCACAGAGCGTTCAGAACAAGAGAAGACTACAGGGAACTTCAAAAGGCCCGAAGAGAGCTTGATGGATGGGCCAGTCAATGGCGGATGAAATCCAAAGTAGACAAATGCGTAGTCATGCACGCTGCGAGGAACAGGCCCCGCTAATTCAAACAAAATGTTAAAACGCAAAGGAGCGGGAGAGATAACAGGGCAAACGCTCTGATGCCAATACCTCCATCGATAGCACCCCCTCGCTGTGGATGCTGTGCTCAGCCCCAGATGCTTCACTCCGGATAATGGCATTTTTAAGCCCCTCTTTACCCTGGCAGGAGCCCAGGAGCCACACAGGCACTGGGTGGACCCTGCCCATCATTAGGTGCTGGGATCGGTACAGATAGCGAAGGACCATCAGGTGATATGAAGCATCTCCTCCGGCAGTAACTGCTGAGCTGAAGCCTGATTTTCAGGGCTGCAATTGCTCTCAAAAGGACCCTCTCCATCACCCAGAGGAAGATCCTGGTGAGACCTGCAGGGCATTTATCCAGCTGAATAGCCTCCTAACAGCAAGGTAAGGTGAAGCCCCCTGCTGCCCTCCCCAGGGATCAGTCATCCCAGAGGATGGCCACTCTGAAGCAGCCCGGGGAGGTGGGAAGTCCATGTGGAGCCCAGGTCCAACAGGATCGGCCAGTCTGGCGACGTCTGCGAAGTGCCTGACCCTGATGCCACCTCTCTCCTGTGACAGGGTGAGCTGCTTGTTTGCTCAGCTGGGGACAACTCCAGCCCCCTGCTTTGTCCCGCTCCCCGACAGCGCTGCCAAAACCAGTGCAGAGGAGCCGGGGCTGGACTTCATCAACATTAACAGGTCCCATCAGTGGGCGCTTGAAAGCAATAAACATCTATGGTGCCTTTGAAACAGATGCAGATGTTGAGGGGTGGTCACTGGGAGTGCATGGCCAGGCAGGGGGTGCCCCCAGGGGCTGGGGCAGATGCCAGCAGAGTCCCATGGGGTGCCCTGATGGGGGTTTCTTTTGCACAGCTTTGACACTTCAGAAATACCAGGCTTCAGTCAAGGCTTCTCTTTGAAAGCTGCCTAGCCCCAGTGTTTGGGGATTTATCCATCACAGGCTGGGGGGACATCTGTAAAACCAAACCAAACATGGCTAGGCAGCCTGGAGTGAGCAGGGGTGTCACGAGGAGCAGACAGGGAAGACATGGTGGAAACGATGCCGAGGAGACAATGTGTGCATGACAAGGAGCGGGCATGGGGAATGGAGTGCTAGTCCCCACAGAGGAAAAGGAACAAAGAGCCCTGCCGGGTTTCTCCCAGCCATTCACAGCTTTGTCAATGGCTACTTTTCTGCAAATAAATTCAATATTTATTTCCAACAAGTGGCTGGCAGGAGGTAGAGGAAGGAAAGACACTTACTGAATAATTGCACAACCCTCAAGAAAAGCCATAAATTACCCAGCTCTATCTGTCACTATAATTTCCAACCACAGTCTTAATGAATCTTTCCCAACAATAGTGTAAAGACAGGTCTGAAAATGTATTGAACCATCTAAGTACTTGGGTAAGCAAAGCAGAGGCATTAATAACCACCACGAGACAACCCACCCTGCAGCAGGGACAGAACATCTTAGGCTGCCTTTGCTCCATGGCCTCTGCCACAGCGCTTGCTGCCCCAGCACAAGGTGAGGGTGGCTCTGGGGGTAACTAGCCCAAAAGACAATGTGAAGATTAAATAGTTCAAAGGTTTTGATAATTATAGGCAAGAAAACTCGACAGGAGAAAGGTGTTATTAATGGAAATCGGTGCCTGAGGTACATCTGTTTATGGGCAGGAGAGAGGTGACAGCTTTGCTGGTTGGCCCTGTAGTTTTGGTCCCCAAAGCAACAGAAGATGAGAGGTTTGTCCACACAATGCATCATGTCTCACCTACAGGCTTTGGTGCAGCATGTTAACATAATGGCAGATAAAAAAAATACAGGCAATTTTTGCCAGACAATTAAAAAAAATACAGTAAAAATTACTTGTGTGAACTGTTTCTCCGAAAAGTGTTTCTTAATTCAAACACCTCTTTTTGCCTTTTTTTCTCCAACTCTTCCAGCAACCAACATAAGAGAGGGTTTAAAAAAAAAACCAAACAAAAAAAACCCTCAAGCAGTGGCAGGTGGGATGGGCAAATCCCAGCTCTTACCAGATTTACAGTGACCCCACTGGTGGGGCACCCCAGCACCCTGATGGCCACAGTCTGCTGAAAGCCAGGGCAGCTGAATTCCCCTCTCCCAGACAAACCCAGTCAAGAGCCGCCCAGCACTGAGCCCCGAGTCCAGTCATGCTCCAAAGTCCCCGACACGCTGTATGCTTTCACTTCACGTTTCACTTTTGCACTTCAAATGCTATTCCCACAGTGAGGATTTACTACTGCCGGGTTTCATGCAGCCTTTCACCGCGTATCATGTAAAGCCATCTCCAAACGGCCAGCGCAGCTCTCTCCACTGCTTACAGGACCCCCATTACTCTGACATCCGAGCACTTCACAAACATTAATGGATCTAAGCCTGCAACCTCCAGCTGAAGCCAGGAAGAGTTATTACTGCTGTTTACAGGGGGGAAACCACGACACAGCAGGGCTGGCTTGCCCAAATCCATGGCGAAATCTGTAGTGAAGCAGGCAAGGGAACGTGGTTTCTTGTCTCTCGGATTAGCATCTTAATACCAAATCTGCCTTTCCCTTCCCGTTCCCATGAACGGTTTTCCTCCACGGGGATTTTGGTCGTGATCTCCTGACCAGCCACATTGGACTTTTAAATACAGAAGGACTTGCCCCAGCCCCACTCTTGCTGGAGGGCATGGGGCAGCTGCTGGGACCCCTGGGGAAGGAGGGGTCCCACGGGAGACCACAGCCTCGCAGGAGCAGATAGATTAACGTTTCAACTTGGCTCAGTATGACATTTTCATCTGGTTTAACAAACTAAACATTTGAGTTTGCAAATGTCAAAGTATTTCCATCAAAAATGTCGGCAGCAAAGTCTGACATTTCTTAATCTTTTTTTTGTTCCCATTCTCTGAACATTTTTGATATTTCAACTTTGTCTTGATTTGAGAGGGAGAACACACTGCAATTTTTGACCAGTTTAAGCAATTACTTATTTTTAACCTAAGCCATTAGCTAGGTCCTGTGAGCTATTCCTGACAGGAACTGACATCGACAGTGGCACCAGGCAGTACCTCGATGAAGCCTGGTTATTTACAGAGAGGGTCTAAAGTCACACAGCCCAGAGCATGCTAGGAAACAGGCAGCTGAAGTTTCCTCACTCCAAGCTCTGAACTGCATCCAACCAGCTCTTCACCTCCAATTTCTAGCTCAGCTCTTGCACGGGATCACACTGAGCTCGATCTCCAGGGGCCTGGGCAAGAGGCTTCCCACCACCTCCCGATGCATTAGTGGAAGAAGGAGCAGTGAAGTCAATGCAGAAGAGCACGTACCATACAGAAATCTATAGTCAGCTGCATTTTGATACAGTCCCCGAAGTACCTAATTATGCAGCTCGGATTTCTCCCTGCTCCTCATTCCAGCGATAGCTCACCCTGAATCTTTATCAGACCTTCGGGCTTTGCAGACATAAAGGAGACATTTGGCTCTCCCATTGTCCCAACAGGATGGGAGGGCAAAGGTAGAAGGGCGACACAGCGCTCTTGTCAGATTTGCAGAAAGCAATGTCAGGGAGCAGGCGTCTAAATGCACCTAACACCTAAATAAATGGCTGGCTTCCCCGCGGTGCTCGGGCTCTGCCGGGGAGGGATGGTGCGGAGCCAAGCAGGCAGCTGCAGCAGCACAGGAACACGCTCTGAGGGGGTCTTAGAGGGATTTGTGAGTAGGAGAGTGTGCATGAAAATTGCATCAGAGCAAGAGCTAATTGCCAAGATTAGCAGGCTCCAACAAGCGAAGGGTGAGCACTTGAAGTATGAAGTGTTGACTGAGATGTGAGCATTGCCCCCAGAGCCAAGCGGGGCTGATGCGGAGAGGGGCAGAGCTGGTTTGGAGTAGCAGGTGGGCAATTCAGCCCCAGCTGCTTCCCATTCCCAAGAGATGGGCAGAGAGACTGAATGGCTGGCTGCCCTCCGGGCACACCAGGGAGGATGACTTTGGGTGGCAAGGCACCAGGTGGGCAGATGTAAAGGAGCAGAGGAGAAAGGAACTATGTGCCCCCATCCTGGGGGTTTGCATAATGATAGTTTCCCAAAGATGGGGCCAAGGATGAGCAACAGCTCTACCAAGACGCCACTGGCTGTTGCCTACAGTATGTCCTCACTGTTGTGTCCCAAGAAAGGTGTAAAAATGCTATTTGCAATTAGGAATTGGTGACCTAACTGGAGAGGCTCGAACCACCAGGATGGAGCAGACAGCAGGGCGCAGGTGGATGCCTGCTTGGAAAACCAGGGCCAGCTGCAAGAAAAATAAATAAAACCAGCCAGCTCTGATACTCAGCCAACCCAGGGACACATTAAATACACAGCCAGGAAGAGCTGCGAGGTGGCTGCATGAATTAGACAGCTTATGAGATGAATGAACACCATGGCCAGAGAATATGTCAGTGTTTAAATTAAATGAGGACAGACATGGAGGTACTCCGGCTTTGGCAGAAACACCTGGAGCTATGTACCTAGCACAAGGCAGAGGCTGAGGATGGTGGTGTGCTGCAAGAGGAGATGAACTGCCTATGGGAGAGGCCAAGAAATGCCACCACTGCCTCTGGGGATGAGGGGAGTGAAAAAGGACTGCTGGGGCAAGGACTGCAGCCCAAGTCCAGAAGCAGCTTTGCAACAAGATGCTGCCAAAAGGAGGGAGAAGGTGGATGGGAGCTGCCTGGGAGTATGGGGCAGGTTGCAGAGCACATACTGACCTTGCAATGGCCAAGCTGGCAGCAAAGGGATCCATGGGAAGATCTGAGATACAGAAGAAAAACCCAAAGGAGAAGATACAGGAAGTGGCTTGTCCCTCAAACAACAGCAGTAGGAGCAAGGAAGGTGCCTAGCCTGGTGCTGAGCTCCCAAGCATCTTTTTAAGACAGTGGCTCTGCCATAAGCGGCCAGTACCACAGAGGGATGAGGAGAGCCAGTTGTTGATGACCTGCAGAAGGATGATGCCCACATTAATATGTATCTACAGTCTCCGGAAGTGGGATGCACAGAGCCCTGTGAGTCTGGGACTTTTCTGCTTAAATCTCAAGAAAAAAGGGAAAGAGAACTATCTGTGTTTAGCTCAGAAAGGCAGGGGTGTTGTGGAAGAGGAGGATGATGATGTGACTCACGCCAAGTCCCAGAATGAAACCTGATTTCCCCAGCTGGCCAGTGGCACTGGTACATTCCCTGAAACCAAGTTTGAGGCAGGCATGATTCACTAACTAGAGAGATAAACTTCTAACAAATATTATTTGCAAACACATCATTCAGCCAGCCCTGTTTCTAGGTTGCACAGCTGACAATTTTGTATTGCAGAAAGAGAAGAAAGATCAAAACCAGCCGACATGTCAAGGAACGTAAGCCACAGAAGACAAAACACAGGGGAGAGGAGAAGGAAAAAAAAAAAGGGAAAAAAAAAAAAGGCCCATTTTCAAAGAAGAAAGAGAAAGAAAACATTAAACCATGGGGTGCCCAGAGATCTCCACCAGAACCAGGCTTGTCTCCCTCTCTATCAGGGCTGGGCAACTCAGTGGTAAAGTGATGAAAAGTTGCAAAACTCTTTGGGGTGGCTTAATGGAGGGCAACGAAAGCAATGCGGGACATGAGATGGACCCCAACCCAGTGGGATCCTGGTGCAGAAGGTAGTTCTGTTTAACCAGCACCTGGCATGGAGATGTCATGGGCTCTATGCACAGTAAATGGTTTGAACGCAGCTGAGGTGAAAAGGAAAATGCCTGAACATCACTGCAGATATTCCCCCAGATGTCTGCATGCAGCAACATTCAAAATCCAAATAAAACATAGTATACATAAAGGGTGGGATAGAAAATACTATTATATAAACTTGTCTTCACATTGAGACTGGTAGCCTTTCCAAAAAGATACACTTCAGCCAAACAAATTACAGAGCTCTGTATGGGGATAACCGGATGAAGCTTAATGGCCTGTAATACGCAGGAGGTCGGGCTAAGTGAGCTAATAGGTTCTCCTGGCCTTAAAGCCTATGAATATATGAATAAATCAAAGGAATACTTGTTTAGTTCCAGTCCCCTAGCCTGTAAAAATATGTTGCATCAGAAGGAGAGGGAAGTTAGAGATGGGCAGTGGAAGCAACACGGGAAGATGAAGAGGACAAGGGACATCTAAGAAGGAGTGGCCGTTGCTGGGGCTGGAGGGAACATTTGCCTTGGGCCAACATGGGGCATCAGAAGCAGCATCACCCCCCATCCCCTAATGCCCACGCATGGAGGAAGAAGTCCCACTGCCAAATACTGCATTCTTGGGTGGTCTGGAGCTGAGAAACCCCATAATAAACACAGTCACCAAGGATGGGGGAAGCACCAAAATCAGGTACGTGAGGCAGGAGAAGCCACACGGATGGCAGCTGATGGGTAGAACAAGGTAGAGCTGATAAAACGTTGCAGAGAATCGGAAAGGTTTCTAAAGACATAGTGGGGAAAGAAGTGCTAGTGAGACAGAAGGATAATAGTAAATGAGAAAGGGGCTGGAAGGAATGAAGAGCTTTAAAATGGCTGTTGCTGAATTGCTTTTTTAAATTGCTCTTTAAGGCGATAACTAAAGAGAAGAGGCACGGTCAATTAGGAAGTAATGAAGACCTTGTAAATACTTACTGATAAAAAGCACGTAAGGGAACGCTTGACAAACCCAACATACACAAATCAGCTGGGGTGAACAACATGCGTTTTGAATTATTAAGGGAATTCACTAACGAACTTAGCCAGCCTCTACCACTTCAAAACCCACTACCATCAACAAAAATAAAATTGCAGTCGGCCAAATTCCGAGCTGGTGCAACAAATCAATGGAGGGCTCTGGGGTAGATGTGGCAGGGAAGGAAATAAACACAAAGCAAAATTAACAAACAAACAAAAAAAAAAAAAAAAGAGAGAGAGACTGGGAAAAGAGACTGACAATTAGTAGCCAGGAAATTTGTTTCATCCGCTAGGCAAAGAATGCCACAAAAATTGGGGATTAAGGAAAAGGCATTTGCTTGCTCCCAGAGGAGAGCAAAGCCACGAGCAATGCAAAGGAAGAATTTATTAAGGACAAACCATGGCAGTCAAAGCTGACTGGTATTTTACAGGGCATTGCTCCCTCTCTGCAGTCAGGGACTGGTGGATAAAACCTGTCAGGACACACGATAATACACCCTGTGTCTCAGAGATCTGTCTTGCAGGAATTAACTGGCTTGTGAAGCATGGTCAGCTCAGGAGCCCACATGGCACAGTGGCCAGCTCAGGAACCAGCGCTGGGCCTGGTCTTGTTTGGGATGAACATTAACAATCCAGAAGACAAATAGCAAAATTGCATTTGCAGGTGATGCTTAATTAGGTCACGCTGCAAACAGAAATAGTGCACCAGGAGCTGGGATGGTTTGAAGCACAGGTGCAAGTGGACAAGCGATGAGCCTGGAAGGATGCAGGGACTTCAGGGGAGAAGGTGTCCTCAATGTGGGTGGTGCCTTGGCTCCTAGGGGCTGGAGCACCAGCTATCACCTGTGGCATGGCCAGGGCTGGCCAGACATCCAAGGGAGATGACATATCTGCTCTGGGAAAGGGCACACAGATTTGTCCAGTATGGGAGGAAACCCCCTCCTGCCATCCCTCAAACAGGCTGGGCAAATAAACGCAGGGAGCCCCAGCCGGGCGGGTGTTATTTGGGAGAGCTGTCAGAGCGCTCACTCCCAGGGCATATCTGCTTCTCATCCGCCTGATGGAAGCTGACGTTGTGTGAACCTTTCTGAGCAAACCCAAATTATTTTAATTTCTAAATCCAAACAGCTCCAATTATATCATTTCCCCTGTGCAAAGCTGGGTAATGCTCTCCCTCTGCTTCCCTGGCAGGGCTATGGCAGCCCTGAGCACCAGCAGCACCGGGGTGTGGGGGCTTGAGACTGGTCTGGGGGGGACCAGGAGCTCACACCCCTTCTCAGACACCCCTCCTATTCAGGGACAGCTCAAGATGCACAGTGGGACAGACCCCAGCAGGCAAAATGAGACAGGGCAATGATTAAACAGTGCTGAGGTCTCAGTTTTTCAGGGGGGTCGAAACCAAAGATCCATTGAATGCCATTCGAGGCTTAATTNNNCAAATAAATTAAAAATCTTTCGGGTGAGCTCTCCTATCCACAGCAGAGCTTTTTGGTTTTCCTCCTTTTGCTCTGCACGGAGCAGCCCCCTGTGACAGACTCAGGGGAGATTTCACTTTAAGGATGAGCAACAAACGATCTGATAGCTACAGAAATAGAGGGGGGGAAAAAATAGCGAGTTGAGGAAACATTTCCTAAAGAGCTCTGATTAACTAATTAACTGAGTTTCTTCCTACACCAGCCTTTTCCTCACAGCTTCAGTGCCATCCATTTGCAGAGGGTATATTGCACTAACACTTAACGTATCATAATTGTAATTACACACCTCCAGCTGCCTTTGGTAATTTTTTTCCTCCCATAAGCAGCCCTCCCCCTTTTCTCCAGGGCTGCCTCAGCACCATTTTCCCACTGTTGTTTTACCCACAGCCCCTGCAGGGTGAGCAGAGCAAACCTGGATGTAGCTCCTGCCTTTCACCCCCTGCTCCCCGCAGCTTTTTCCACCTCTACCCCAAACCCCATTGCCCCCAGCATCACCTCTTTCTCCTCCCTTCCTCTCGTTACTTTCTCCTCTGTTTCTTCCTGTTCTATTTTTAACAGGGTCTCAAGGTCTCTGCTTTCAGCAGGTCAGAGTCTCTTCTCCAGTTCAGCCATTCCTGAATCCAGGCACATCCCCCTCCGTTCCCCAAGCCAGTGAGGGGCTTCCACAGAGCCAACCCCAGCCCCTCTGGTGTCCCAGGGCCCCTGCAAACCTGGTCTCATGTGGACAAGCCATCCTGGATCTGTCATGCAATGGAGGCCACAGCCACTGCTGCTACCACCTCTAGAATCCCTCCATCAGCTCTGCCCTCACTGCCTTTTAGCACCTCTGGCCCCACTCCAGCATCACCTGGTTGTGGCAGAACCTAAGCCCCCAGCACCCCGCCCGCACACAGCTGGGGACATGGCAGGGGCTGAGCTGGTCCTGCTATCCACCTGGAATCCCTTTGCTCTAGGAACCACAGCTTTCCAGCGCTGTCTCCCTCCTGAGCTCCACTGGAGTTTTCTGGAGCACCCGAAGCGTGTCCCCCCTCCCACCAAGCCTCTCCATTTCTGGTTTAAATTCCCAACCCCTTATCATATTACAAAGTAACTGGGACGCCTCTATGCTCCTCTAAACTTAAACACCTTTTATTCTCATTAAAGGGGTCCGTGCCTCTCTCCTGCTTCTCTATCTCCCAGTTAAAAGCTAATTAATTACTGTTGACTTCCCCAGCAGATGTTCTCGCTTCGGTGCTGGTCGGAAACACAGTGATTTGTGAACCGCAGGGCTCCGGTGCAGAGGAGCAAGGACCAGGGC
>WUAM01000359.1:36220984-36252967 GCA_024336885.1 Actenoides hombroni
GAGAGCCAGGCTGACTCAGGTGTACCATTCAGGAGGAGGACCTGGAGCAAGCTGGGGTCCCCAGACACCCCTTCCCCGCCCCTCCCCTCCCCCGCCGCCTTGTGCTGCAACCATGGATGTGAGCGGGAAGTGACCTCAGCGTACCAGTTCCAGCCCCTGCATCCTATTACCCCCAGATCCAGGTTTTGTACTGCCAAAACAATCACCACCAGCATAACACCCATTCCTCCTGCCTGCTACCCCTGGACCATGGAGGACTCATGCCTCCTGTGGCTCCTCGAGCATCTTTGAAGCTGCAGCTGGGCTGGGTCTGCTCCGAGAAAAACCGAAACCCTTAAAGCAATATATTTTATGTGGTGGAAACCAAGTGAACTTAGCAGAGACACGGCTATAGTCTTAACTGGAAATGCCAGATATATTAACAAAGAAACCGAGCAAAGAAGTTTCTGGACAAAAAGTTAATTAACTAAAAATTGAGCTTCAAGAGGAAGTTACATAAACATTTTGGGGAAAAGAATAAACACACAGAATATTTCTGAGAGAATTAAGAAGAGGCATAACTATTTCAGCCTAGAAATGAGAAGCTAATATTATGAACATAAAGATTTAAGTTCCTTTGCAGTTCATACATTTTATAACAGAAATCCAGACATCTAAAAAGCAGAATAAAACACTCTAATAACAATCGTAACTCTGACTCTCTCTTTTTCTTCTTTCCTGGCACCCAGACAACAGCTCAGAAATGCATCTCATAACTTCAGCTCAGCACCGGAAGTGACTTCTATAAAGTGGGATAATTAAGCAAGACTAACGTGTTATTTTAGAAATTACATCCTCGCCATGACACGCCGGAGGAGGATGCTGAGTGGCTGCAGGCTGGGACCGCTGCCCGACGCACGCTGGCATCCTCGGGACCGACCCCGTTGGCATCCAAGGGGGGGGGGTTACTGGCAGCTGCAGGGCTCTCGCAGCTACCCCGGGTGTATTCATGCTTTATTTAGAAATAGGTAGTCTTTAAACTGCATTTAACTCCCAGGTTCTCTGCTGCTGGGGAGGGCGGAGGTCAAAGCAAGGCTGCTCCTGGCAGGCTGATTAATTCAGGCTGCGAGGAGCAGGATTGCGGTGCTCGGGGATGACAAGCACTGACATCTCCCCGTGCCTTATCCTGCTGCACCGAGACAGTATTTTGCATCTTGTAATGTGCGTCAGATGTTTTTGGTGCTGTGTGGCTAATACACCAGCCACTCCCAATCTCCACTCCCTTGCTTTTTTAGTGCTGGGGCTATTGTCCCTCCTTTACATCCCGGTGTTTATCTTTCCCTACTGTTTAGATTAGCTTTAACTTCAGGTGGACGCCAGGCTTTTGTCCAGGAAAAAAAAAAAAAAAAGCAATCCCACAAGCAGTCAGATCTAACAACATCTTGCAAGCACCTCTAAACATTTCATGAAGAGAGGCTGTCAGGGTTGCAGGGGAGAGGCTCTGATCTGCGCTCATTCATAGTTTAGCACATCCTCCACCTCTTCCCACCTTCACAAGCGATTGCGCCTGAGCTCAAACACACACACACCTTCCTCATGCTGAAAACATGTCTGCAGCTTCCTGCGAGGAGCCAGGTCAGCCTGGGCTGCCAACGCGGCTGCCCCAGGCCTGGGAGGAGGGGAGAAGAGCAGGAGGAGAACCGCTGCCTCCAATTAATCCTGAGCAAAGTCCCAGCACAGCCAGAGAGAACTCAGATTTATCTCCTGACTGCCTGACTTGGCTCCTCTCCCCCAAACATTTGGCAGCGGCGGCTGAGACGCGACGGCTGGTGGAAACCCGCAAGGGTCTGCAGGGGCTGGAGCTGCTGCAAGGAACCTGCTGAGGGTCCCCATTGTGGGATTAGACCCTCAGGGCACCCCAGAACAGGAGGCACCCACCCTGCTATGCTCTGCTCCTGTGGTGCGGTGCTTCTTTGCCCCATCAGTCTCGCCTGCTGCTGGCAGCCCCACCAGCCACTGCGGGCACACGAGAGCCTGCCCCTGGCTGGGACCCGTGACAGAGTTTGGGCAGAAATGCCATGGGGAAAGCAACCCACAGTTGAACAGAAAGGATGAGCTGGCTGGTTAAAGAGGTGTGAAAATAACATTTTGTTTTGGTTTGTTTTGTTTTTTCCCCAGTCCTATTGAAAGAAATGATTGGTGAAATCCCTGCAGCTGGGGCAGCGCCAGCCATGCTGGCAGATGCCTCCAACCTCAATGCAAGGACGGAGGCAAAACGGCGTCTGGGAACGAAGCCGAGATGCTGCTTAACCTTGGAGATGACCCATCTGCCCAGGCAGCTTCCTCTGGCCCCGCTGCGTGGGCACGGAGGGATAAAAGGATTCACGCTGCCGGCACAGAGCAGTAAGTCACGCTGAAAGAAGAAAAGGAGGAGCAGCAAGGGCAGAGGAAGATTGAAGGAGTGGAATAAGCCCTGGGAAGAGGGAAAGGTGAAGGAGCATTTGGGTCCAGTGCAGCCTGGGGAAGCCTGGCAGGCTGAGCAAACCCACACCCACTGCTGCTCGATTCCCACTGCGCCAAGAGGAACAGGATATCGCACATCGTTTGTGAATAAACTCGCGGCATCAAAGGAGCCCTCGTCTCCGGCCCCGCACACGTGTCCCATCCAGTGAATCGGGGGGAGCACAGCAGCGCTCATGGGGACAGAGCACCAGGGGTTTGGTGGCTTGTTCACCCACTGTAGGAGCTGGTGGCATGTCAAGGGGTGTTATCCAGGCATACAGTTGAAGGGACACATCAGGGGAGTAGGTAGAAATGTCCCTATCCCTGCAGACCTGAGCGGTGGCCACGAGCTGCCCAACTGGGGTGCCGAGCCATGTGGTGATGGCTTTGTGAGATGTTCCGCAAGGTGACGACCTGGGGTAAGAAAAGGGTGCTCACGGGTGTCACACACCCTCCCCGGGGCCCTCCTGCCACCACCTCGGCCCAGGCCTGTGGAAGCCCGCTGAGGGAATAAGAGCTGCCTTGGCTCTCCGACTTCAAAGCTGCGAGGGGAACATAATGATGTGTGAAACACCGAGCTGCCAGCTCCCCGCGGCTGGCCCCACATTTCCTTTGGAGTAAATAATGCTGTCTAACGAGATGGTTTAATTGTGTCACGCTAATTCCATGTGAGAGGAGACAAGATTGAGCACGTGTGCAGTCACGGCGGGTGCAGGACCCCAGCCTGCAGTGTGTCTCCTACCCAGTGGTGGCCCGGTCACCGCGGTGCTGCCGCATGGTGTTTAGCCTGAGTGTGAGTGGCAGAGACCACTCCAGGTCTCTGGACAGGAAAGCGGTGGAACTGTCTTGTGCAGACAGCGCAGCTGCTCCAGGGCTCCCTGGGGTGCACATGGGTGGGTGGCAGAGAGATGCTGGGTGCTGGTCAGTACAGGGGGGCAAGGGAAGGTGCTATCTCACCCTCAGCTCGTGCCATGAGGGTCTGTGTGTGGAGCTGGGATGCTCGGAGTGATGCCAGCCTGGGAAGCCGTGGAGTGAAGTTGGAGCTCCAGCAGTGTGAAGGGGACAGCCCATGTCTTGAGTTTGTCTGGGCTCCATCAGCATTCCTGGTGCGAAGATGTGACGGTGTCTTTGATCTCAGTGGCTCAGGGAAGGACGCTTCTCAGTCTTGCCTGCTACTGAAGCCCTGTGCTGATACCTCAAGGCCAACTGATAGGAGGGCTGCAAGCAAACGTCAGTCAGGGAGCTGGGGAACCCCGGCAGCAAGATATGTCTTGCCCAGGGTGCAGTCACAACCACAGTGATGGACATGGCTGTTCACAGGCTGAGCAGGGCCACGAGCATCTCATCATTCCCACATCGCAGGGCTGGGCTTGGCTTTGCTGGAGCAACTCACACCCAGTCCATTTTCATGCACTTCCATTTCTTAAATTGGATTAAAAGGACAAAGAGCATGAAGAGCAGAAATATGTTCAAGGGGTAAACTGAGCCTGGGAAAAAATCCCCCTGTGAGACTGAGTCTCATGGCGGGATGTGGAGTGCATGGCGGGATCATGGAGTGATGGTCCCAAATTTCCTTCTCCACGGCAACCTTGGCTGACCTGGCAGCATGCCCCGTCCTCAAACAAGCATGTGCAGCACCATGAAGCTCCTGGGTGGTTTGTGGCTGCTGTTATTCCTGTGGATTAGTGTTTTGTTATTGTCTCCAGACAGCTTGACCCTGGTCCACAGACTGGGGCTCACAGCCTCCCAGGCCCCCAGGAGTGATTTCAGCTATCAGCCACGTGTGACAAGTGACCGAAAAGTCAACACCTGCGCCCACGGTGCACCCGTCCACTCCAACCACTGCAGGCTCTTTCCAGGATGTAAACCCTTGTTTTTCAAGGCTGTTTTCTCACCAGATGAATGAAATAAACCAATGATTAAAAGGAAAAGTAGGAAAATAAATTGCACCATGTGCAGTCGTTTGGACACCCCAGATGGCTTGTCAGCAGGGTTTGACTTTCAGGTCTACAGCACAGATGGCTACCTCTGAATCTGGGGGAAGAGCTGTTACCCACCATACACGGCAGCCCCCAGCCCTCATGATGCTTCTCAGAGTTTAAGGCCACGGTTCAGCCCCTCAGCAGCCCCAGGGTCTTGTGCGTCCCACCACAGTGTGCTCAGCAGAGGCTCTACTCAAGTGGCTGTGGCACCAGGGGGGTGTCACCGTGCCAATGCCCTTGTGCACTGCCTCTTGTGCAGCACTGTTTGCACTGGGTGATGCCAAAACACTTTGAGAAGCAACTCAGCCAGGCACTGTGCCAAGGGCAGGATGCAAGAGCTGACCTCGGGCAGGGAGCACAGTACTGATGGGGTGATGTGGTGCCAGGGGGAGGCCAAGGCAGGCTGGGGCAGCTCGGCAGCCACGCTGGCCCTTCACTCCCACACAGTAGTGGTGCTGACAGCCTGCCTCTCCTCCGGGAACCCACGGCCCTCAGAGCTCCCTTCCTCCCTCTCCTCCCAGATATATGGTCTAATTTGGAGCAGCAACTCCTTGGAACGGAGGCTGCATCAGTCTCTGCCTGGGACCGCCAGACACGTCGGCGCAGTGGCATCGGCACGAGAGTGCAGCAATAATCATTAGGACCAGGACCGAGGGGACTCCGTGCTGGCAGTGATGTAGCATTTCCATTAGGAGCCTCACACTGCTCTATTACTACATCATGAGCAGGAGCACTGTCGCCGCTGCAGCAGCCATGGGAGAGCAAGAGGACATGGCTGAGGTGGGACAGGGGCTCCATACCAAACCTTCCTGCTCTGTTCTCAGCCAGGATGCAGTGGTGATGCTCATGGCATCATCTGGAGGTGGGGACCCTGTCCCCCGTCACCGATAGGTCAACCCCATCACACAGAGGGGTCTGTCCTGATGTTTTGACATTTGGTTTTGTTTCCTTTTTTTTTTTTTTACACCAGCTCTCTGTTTTTTATTGTAAACCGCCAAACTTTCTCCTCCACTTCCCTGCATGCAACAACATTTCCAACCCTCTCCTCCTCAGAGACTCCTGAAGGCTCCAGGAAGAGGGAGGTTTGTGATAAACAGATGGGAAATAGGGAAAATAGTCAAACAAAGAGAGGAATGGGAAGGAGAAGAGAACAAGGTGCAGATTCCTGGCCACTGGAGTAGGAGGGGGAAGCAGGAGGATTATTACGTTAGGAGCAGCTTCAAACTCCCAATTCTCAGGGCATGAAACCTGCACAATTTAAAGTAGTCAAAACAAACTCTTTGCCGCTATTTATACTTGAGCTGCCTGCAGGCGGCAAAACCTTGACTCCATATTCCAGGCCTAATAGATTCCAGGTGTTTTCCAATAAACTCCCCTCCTCCAGCAAGAAGCCTGAATAGGCTCCCGGCACCTTTTGGTCCCCCATCCCCCTTGAAACAGCCGGAGAGAAGGGGCTGACCCTGGGGGCAACCGGCCTGGCAGCCCCTGCAGCGGGGCATCTCCTGCTCCCAGCCTTTGCTGATGGGGCTGGAAACACGGGCTGGGAGCCAGGGCTGCCGCTGCAATGGGGGATTTCCTCAAGGAGGGGCATGGGGCAGCTATGGGGGATACTGCTCTGGAGCCAGGCTGGCTCCTGGGAGTGACACCCACAAGCGTGGGTGGGGAAGGGGATGTGGTACAGGACCGGCGTGAGGTGGGAGATTGGGTTTGCAGAGGGGGCACTGTTTGTGCCTGTTACATCCCTATCTCCCTCTCCTCTCACTGTTATGGACGACCATGGGAGGTCTTCTGTCTTCAGCTGTGAAGGGGGTCCAGCCTCACTGCAATGCTGCATAAAGTAGCCCTTGAGGGTGGCTCTGGCATCTTCATCCACCAGTGTTTTGGGGCAAAGGCTCCGCTCTGGCAATGCTGAGGGACATGGTTTAGTGGTGGACTTGGCCGTGCTGGGTTATGATTCTATGATTCTAATGCTGAGACCCTGAGCACAGAGCAGTCTGGGCAGCACCAGGCTACCAGCCCCACTCCTGAAGGATGCTTAGCTCTTGTGGAATTGGAAACTCTATTTTTTAAAGCAGCTGAGAAGAAACCATATGACATGCTTAGTGTCAAGCACCTAAGTTAGTCACAGGGGTCCATTGCAGGCTGTGTGTTCCCCTCTGCTTCCCTTCTGCTTTCCAGAGGGTGATGGGCACAGCCAGGCTTTCTCCCCAGCATGAACCCCGTGCTGGTAACATATTTTACAGATTGGCTGCTATAGCCCGCAAGTGGAGCGAGGTTTGTTTGCAGCTCCACAGGAGAAGGAACAGGTCTGGCTGAAAACAAGGCATGCTTCAGGAGTGACTTGAGTGGGATAGAGTCTAACACCGCGTGCCTTATCAGATTTTCCCAGCTCTCTGGCAGGAGGGTACTGGGATGGAGGTACGAGCAGGCTGAGCCATGGAGACATGCTGCAAACACTGCTCCCACCCCCTCCACCTCCACAGAGGTGTGTGTGAAAGAGCTGGGAACTGGTTTTTGTTTTATTCATGTCTCAGAGCCAGAGGAGGCCGCAGGCATTAGCACCGCATTGCACGTGGCAGAGAAAACTCCCCATCAGTTCCTTTAGCATGTGTAGGAAATTAGACCTCTGCATCTGAGTGACACCCACAGATTTAAGGACCCCATGCCTGATGGACTCACAGGCATCCCCTTGCTGCAGCAGTTAATTCCTCTCCCAAATAAGTATTTGTGTCTGAATTAATTTTTTTTTCCTCCTTTGAAACCTCCAGCTGTGGCATCCTGCTTTACCTGCTAAGCTGGAGAAGCCTCTGCTATCAGATATCTTCCTCTGGTGCAGCTCAGGTCTCCTCTCCTTTGATCAACTGATTTGGATCCTTAAATTTCTCACGGTAAGCAGGTCTTGCAGCTCAGCCCTGTCGCATATCTCAGCCCGTTTCTGATCTGGTTACTGTTTTCCAACATCTTTTGCTGGAATGAAGTCACCAAAACTGGACCCTGCCTGCTCTGACCATTACCTCCAGTGCCACACCCCAGCCAGGTCACGCGTGGCACGGCGGCTGGCACTGCCATTGCTGCTGTGGGCAGGGGCCCACAGACCCCATGGCTGTGCAGCATCCCCCACGCTCTGGGACCAGCAAAACACAAGCCAGGGCTGGAGCAGGAGCCCTGGCCCTCCGGCAGCACTCGTACTCTGGGCAGTGAAACCACTCCCTCTGCCGAGGAGGAAAAGGGGAAGAGCAGGGCCTTTCAGAGTCATTTGAAATGTAACAAATATAAAGAAAATGCGGTGGTAAAGACAAATAGTTTGCAGGCACAGTGTTGGCATTTTGGCCTAATGACTGATGAATCCAAAGCAGAGTCTCATTAAGGATTCATGGGTGTTGACTGGACCAGATTGTTAATTCCAGCATTCACTGGCTGCGATTAGTAATCCAAAGTGGTGGAGCCTGCAGGGGAAAGGCTAAAGGCTCAGGCTGGGAGGAGGGAGCAAGGCAGTGGGAAATGGGAAGGCACAGTCAGGAAAGTCATCATCCCTTCAATGAAGGGAACACATCATGGTCACCAAAACAGCTGCTGGCATGTTCCCAGGAATGATTTACTCTGAAGTGGTGGGAAAGCATCTTCCCATTGGGAATGAAGACCAGCAAACACAACCCCAGGGAATATCTACTGTATCCCAGCCATCCTTGGGGTGACTGCATGGCAGGAAAGACCCCAATGACAGGACTGGAAGGAAATACCACCCAATGTCGTCAGCAGCCATCCTGGAACCCCTGAGGAGACACCCGGTAGTCATTAAGTGCCACCTAACTAAAACGCTCCCAGGATGCACATGTCTTCCATCTGCCAGGCAAAAAGGGTATGAAAGGGTCCTGGCAAGAGCAGGCTCAGCCCTACTCTGTCTTGTCTGCAAGCAGACTAGGCCTTGTGGTGTAAATGAATGCTCTCCCAGTTCACTGGAGCCATTTTGCTGTTGTCTTTCTCGGGAGCTTAACCCATGGA
Source organism: Actenoides hombroni (assembly GCA_024336885.1). Lineage (NCBI taxonomy): Eukaryota > Metazoa > Chordata > Aves > Coraciiformes > Alcedinidae > Actenoides > Actenoides hombroni. The sequence goes on from WUAM01000359.1 coordinate 36,229,450, forward strand.
CATAGTGCTCTTTGTTGTACAGTACCTCCTGCTCAAGCATCCCTCTGTGCAATGGAGCAGCCCCTGGGACGGCTCTGTTGGGGTCGGTTCCACTTCACATGGGCTGGCAGTACATAGAGGAGAATGCAGCAGGCCTGTGTCCAGGCCAGGCTTCCTGATGGGAGCACTCAGCAGATCCAGCACAGCCGCTGGTTCCAAAACTAGGGGCAGAGATGCTCAGACGGGTCCAGTGCTGCCACTCAGAGGAGACACAGCCCCAGAGTGACTGCCATCTGCTCTTCAGATGTCAGATGTCAACTGATTAACTTTGCCTGGGACTAATTAAGGAGCAGCCAGTGACTGCTGTGCCAGTGGAAGGGGCCATGGTGACCTCCCTGCAGCAGGCAGCGGTGGGAAGTTGGGGTCAATGACCTTCTCTGTGGACACAGCCACCGCTGGGCTGGGCGCTCACCCCGGCGGGGTGATTCAGCAGTGGCCTGGCGGCTGCCTGGGGTCATGTTTCATCCTCCTGAGACATGGTGCCAGGACCTGTGTGTGGGAGCACGGCCAGGCATCACCTCACGCTGCACCCAGCCACTGATGGGTTTTCCTTCCCCTCAGTACTGGTTTTATAGTAGGTATTTTGCAAGGCTTTGTGGCAGCAGATTCTGCTGCTTGGCTGGGGTGGCTGCGAGAATGCAGGTGGCTTGTGTTGGCTGAGCCGAGCTTGCCACCAGTCAGCATGGCTGACTGTGAAGCAGGCACAGTGCTGCCTTGCTGGCAGACTGGTTGCCAAGTGATCACCTGGTTCAGGAGCCAGGAGCACTGACTGGAGATGTTTTGAGGAATAAAAGCACTGAGGTTTAGGCAGACTCAGTGGAAAACTGAAGACAGAAGAGGTGGAAGGCAACTGGTTGAGCAAAAGCTATAGCAACATGTGCTACACTGGCGTAAGCATCCCCACGGGATAACTGCTAGTGGAACCCCATGTGCTCAGTGCTTCCTCGCTGGCTCACCATGCCCAGCAGTTCCCCTCCCAGCCCCTGAGAGAGGACGCATCCCCTCCCTGAGGAGTGCTGGGTCCTGGCGGGATGGGGGCAGCTGCTCGTGTCACGAGGGGTGAGGGTGGCCATGGCAACTGGCCCTAAGGCCACGCTGTGTGGCACAGCCGGAGCTACTCCCACAGTGGGTGCAGCCGTCCCAGCCAGGAGCTCGCCCAGCCTGCTCCTCCGCTTCAGTGCCCCGGCTGCAAAGGGGTGGATAATGACAGCCCTCTGTTTTGTGTGGACGAGAACACCTGAGAGCTGCTCCGAGGTGGCAACTGGAAGATGAATCACTACGAAAGCCAGTCCTGCTGTCCCCAGGAGGAGCTGAACGCCTGAGCAGTGTTTCAGTGGCACAAGAGGGTTCAAGTGACCATTAAGCATGAATGCAAGATGCACCTGTGCTGCACTCCCAGCAGACGCGTCCTCACACCTACAGACAGCTCACCCTCCTCTTCCAGGGCTAGAAAGCATGAGGGGCTCCACTCTGCCAACAGCAAAGGGCTACATGTTGTAGCAGCAAACCCAGGCTGCTAGAGCCTGACTTGCTGCAGCCCCATGGGACTCCCTGTGTCCCTGTTTCTCTCTCTGAACTACCCTGCAGAGCAGCCTACCTCGCCACTTGCTGCTATCCCAGATGAGACCCTTCTCCATCTGGGAAAACCTCCCAGGAGAACAACTCAAAGCAAAGGCAGAGGAAGAAGGCTGTCTCCCAGGCCCCCAGCACTCAGTCTTGAGGGATGTGCATTAAAAGTGCTTGCAGGGAAGCGAGTTTTATGGTGCAAGCCAAGCCGTGGATTCTCAGGGACCACTCTGGCAGCACTATGTACATGGGCAGGATTTAGTGGAGCTCCTCAGACACATGGGAGCCGCCCCATCAAACTGCAATGTTTCTGCAGTGCTTCCAGCACCGGAGACAGGATCTGATCCCGCTTCCCCTCCCAGGTGCTCCGTGCCCATCTGTGAGGTGACACCAGCCACTGTACATCAGTTCTCAGGCTGTTTCCCGGAGAGGGTATGGGGGTGGAGGGCCCACGCTGCCGGTGGTCCCCAGGCCAGTGGGCAGACCCTGGGCGGGCGGCAGTGAGGGGTATCGCTTACAGGAGGCAGGCACACAGGGCAGCTCAGGGTTTGCAGCTCCTCCATACAGCCACTGCCACATGGAACGGAAAAAAGGAAAAGAGGGGAAAGAAAAGAAAAAAATCCCCACCATAGGGAAGATTTGCTCCGACTCCCCAGCTGGGGCATTACCACCGCTATTGCAAGAGATCCCTGTCAGAGTTTTACAAAGAAAAACTACCAGGAGAAATACATAACCTTTTCTTAACATCAGCAGCTCAATTAACTAATGACAGCAAAGCATTCTCCAGTGTCACCAGCCCCACTCGCTGTGAGGAGGTGAGGGCGAGGGGGGCCGACACGTATTTATACAGCTGTGCCCGGCCTTTGGCTGGGGCTGGCTACTTACTTTTTATCTCTGGCAGGATCTCTCCTGCCTTTCGCACGCGTGTGCACACACATGCTTTCTAGAAGCGAGCTCCACTCTGCATGAGAAGGTTAACAAATACCAGACTGCCTCTAAAAATACCTCCCCAATCGATGCCGAGCGTAAGCCAGCCCAGAGTGCCAAAAGATGCAAGAAAAGCCATTTGTTCCCTGCAGGATCACCCTTCCCGTCTACCCTCCACGCTGCTGGGAGCTCCGAGTATGTCCCGTCTGCCTGGGACGTCCGCTTGTCCCCACCTAGCTGTCTCTAAAAGGCTGGTCCCTCTCCTTCACTCCCACAAATGCCTCCAAAGTAAATAATTTGTCTGTGTCGATTGATTCAATATTGAGACGCAACTTGTAGCCACTTGTATCTAAATAGAATCTAAATTGTTATTACGGCTCCATAGTCGTGGCTTTTTCAGCGTTGCCCCTCGTCTTTCCAGCTCTGCTCCGGTCTAATTGCCTTCAGCGCACTGAACACATGAACACGTACAATTTGCAGGGGAGAAATTATCATCACATCTCCTTTCAGATCCTGCTAAATGCTGTTGTGTTTATTCATTCACCCTGCGATTGCTCCCGGGGCAGATAGCAGGCAGGCTAATAACAGGCAGATAGCGCGCACTTCTGATCAGAGGCCAAGAGGAACATTAAAAAAAGAGGGAAACCCATCGCCGCGCATGCTGCAGGGACAGCCCCTGGCTCCCGGTGGCTGCAGTGACCCTGGAGCACTGGCTGGCTGCATCCCACTGGGAACAGCTGCTGGAGTCGCACGGGAACCCTTCCTCAAGCTGAGCTGGGCATTGTACCAGCTACAATAGGCACTGGGTCCTGCCAGGCCGGGGAGGCTGTGAGTTGTTTAGTGATGGGGAAACTGAGGCAGGGAGGGTGGTGAAGGTGGCTGGGAGGAGAACTTTGGTGCAGGGAGTCCTGCTCCTCGGGCATCTCTGCGGGGCAAGTTATTCCCTAGGGCTGAGCCAAGGCAACAATGGCACTGACCATGGCCAGAACATCCCTTTTGGGGGGAAGGCAGCAGAAACACCAAGGGTGTCACCTCCGGGGAGCAGCTTGCCGGCACACTGTACCTCCTGCCAGGACTTGGCAAGTGCCTGCTGCAATGGGTAGCTCTGGCAGCAGCCCCAGGAAGGGGGCACAGACCCAGGCTGGCCATAAATCACCTGCCGTGTGTGTGTCCCTTGGCTCTGACCTCAGCAGGGCTGAGATTAATGGACTATCCGTTTAACCCCACTAGCCCTTAACTAGCCGTGAAGCGCAGGAACAGCTCACCAACGGCACCGGTGGGAACAGCCCCGCTCTGTGGGTGGCTGGGGCGGAGAGCATGAAGAGTCCCTCTTTTCTGTAAGAAAGCTGCCTGGGAAAGTCATTCTCTCTGAGCAGGGGGGAGCAGCCTTGCCACTTCTCCCCTGTGCAGGACATTTTTCATAATTACAAGGAAGAGCTTAGTCACAACAGCTCCACACAGCTGCAATTCAGACCTCGCCCGCTGCTGGCTTTTGCAGCCAGTCCCTGCTCCACCTTCTGTTAGGGAAATGAACGGAGGTGAGGGCATTTCCCCCGGGCAGTGTTTCCCACACTGGCAGCACCAGTTATGTGCCAGGAGCCCAGGCAGATGAATGGTACCAGTTTCTGCAGTGGGTCCCATGCAAGGCACCATGAGGCTGGGCTGAAGGCATCTGGCTTTCAGGGGGACAATGGGAAGAAAATGTGGATGGCTTCATCCCCATGCCTCAGTAGCAAGGGGTGGCTCACCCTCCCACCACTCCATCCTCTCTACTGACTGCTGGCCAGCCTCAAAGAGAGTGGGTTTGTCATTTCCTACCTGTTTCTCTCCTAGCTGCTCTGCCAGCTCAGTGCTGGTCCCAGCAGCACCCAGCCATCGGGTGCTTTTGCATGGCAGGAGGAGGCTTTGCAGCAGAACAAAACCCCCGAGGCAGAGCCAAGATGCCTCTGCGATTGCTGGGTCTAACAGCAGTGGTCAGAGCCTTGGCTGCTGGGCCAGTGTTCAGACCCTCCCAGCAGAACCTGCCACCATTGTGCATTTTACAGCAGCAAAAGGGACTGGGGATCTGGCCGATGTGTCCTCCAGCTCCCCCACCCGTCCTGTGTAAGCTCACACTGTAAGCCCCTGGGGCAGGGCACCAGGCTCCTGGCTCTGTGTTGCAGCATAGTCCACTCAAACAAGGAAACGCTCTGCTTTCCCAGCCCCAAGCACAGCTCCTAGCTCAGGTCACCATCAATCTGCCCAGAATTACCCCATACCACAAATGGTACTGGAGATCCCAGTGCGGGGTTGCACATTTTCAGCCTCCACTGGCTCAGCTCGCCATCCTCTTACACCATCTGAAACCCCTCTGGGTTTCTGGGACAACTGCTTTTTAGCTGCAAACACTGCAGGAGGCAAATACAGCATCCTCATCAGTGTCAGGACTCAGGTCCTGCTCCTGGAGACAAGAAGGGCAGAGGTGTTGTGCTTTGTACTCTGCTCCACCTTCTTCCTCAGGAAGACCCAAAGGGTGATGGCCACACAGCAAAGTGGCATCACCAGGACCCACCAGTGCCTGCTCCCCTCTGTGTGAGCAAGGCTGGCCGGCTGAGGACAGGCGCGGGAGTCAGATGTCCCCAGAACTGCAGTGCTCACTCTTTCAATATTGTTATATGGGAAAATGGAGAGTAAATATGAATGAATTCAATATTAACTGTGTGAGATAGGATGCCATATATTCACACAGTTAAGTAAAAGAAAGTAAATGGAAATCTTTATCACTATAGACTGCTGAATATTAATAGTTATTGTTTGAGTTGCTGCAGCGTGGAAAAGTCAATTATAACCTAAGTGTAAAAACGTCCTGGATTATAGATAAACTAGGCAAGGAAAGAGACGAATCTTCACCACACGGTACAAAAACCACGATAAAAGAAGAAATAAATGTGATAAGAACTTTAAAACAGTAGCTGTCAAAATGCACCGAACGATTCTTTGTATTAGTTAATGCTATGTATAAACTGGAATCTCGAAAGGGTTAAATGTCTGCATGTTAAACACTTGCTTTATTTCTGCAGCCTGCACAGAGACATGGGCAACAGAGGGGAACTAACATGTTTGCATCTTTGTCGATGAAGGCTGAATTTTCCAAATAGCTCAACCCCCACACTGGGGCTGGGGTTTTCCAGCATCCTTTCAGGGATCAAGATAAATGGTCAGGTTTCCCAGTGTTTCCAAGAACTGAGAGCTGAAGACATGAGGGCACGTGCCTTGGTGGTGGCTGCTCAGCCCCAAGCACCTAAGGAGACCTTGCCCTTGGTCCCAGCCTGAGAGCAGAGCATTGTCCCTCTGCTCTTGCTAAGGCAGATGCTGCCTTTGGGATAGTGCCAGTCACTGACTCCCAGCCCGGGAGGTGAAACACCCGCTGCAGCCCCAGTCCCTCCTCACGGTCACACTCGTGACATTGCTTCTGGCAGCAAGTAATTGGGACACATACAATAAGCATATTCCCAAAGACCTTGTGGAGGCCTGGAGGGAGCTCACTACACCTCACATCCCTTCTTGACCAGGAAGCAACCCACATTTCTTGCATTTAATTCCAGAAGAAACAGATGGGGGTTCCTAAGAGGTGACTCTGCTACCTTTAGGGAAAGCCAAAGCTGGCTCAGGTCTGGCAAGTGGATGATGTGACATGAAGATCTGTGCAGCATGCTGAGGGAGGGGGTTGTGATTCCCCACCCACTCCAGCACCACTGCAGATGTGAAGGAGCAAGGTATCTCTGTCATTTTCCATGACCATTCCTGGCAGCCTGCAGACAAAGGAGGAGGTCACACCTTCTTCAAGTCCCTCTGGGTGCCCCATCATCCCAGTCTGCCCCCACTGACAGCAGGGGCCTTGGCTGGTGTCCTCCAGCCCCACAGCTATGTTACTCAGCCACTTGTCCCATCTGAATTTCCACAGCCACAAGCAAAACCTTTGCCAGACCCACAGTCCGAGAAGCTCAGATGCCTTTGTGGCAGGAAAGGACATGAATCAGGCAATCCCCAGCCCCTCAAAGGGCCAACATCCATTTATCACCTCAAACAGAGATTTCTAAGTCACATTAGCTCCGCACAGCATTACTCCGAGGCAGTGCCAAGTGACCCGTTATAGCAGGAATAATAACAGCAGATTGCCAGAGTGAGGAGGTTTGACCTGACACCAAAGGTGATGTGCTTCCTCTTCACTAATTAATCCATCCTGCTCCCACCCTTGGCTAACGCCACGTCATTACTTTGCAATCTGGATCCTTCAAACAAGTATCTCAGCAGCTCTTATCGGCATCATTTATCCCCGGAGAGCAGTGCTGGAGTTTATCATATTGCTGTTCACAACTGAGAACTGCTTCCCTGGAGGAGAGGAAGCCAAGCAGGACAAGCCATCCCACCTTTGTGCTGGGACTTGCTGTGCTGATCCCAGTGGGAAATTGCAGGCTCTTCCCTCTCCTCCATCCGGAAGTGCTGAGTGCCCATCTGCACATCCCACCAGTAGTGATGAGGGACTCGAGGCTACTTACATTCTTGTCTGAAGCAGAAATGAGGCGAAACCTTAGCTCTGGACGAAGGGAGACAGAGCTGCGGCTGGTGGAAATGAGGAACATTCCCCCCGCTGGCCTCAGCCCTGCTCTCTGAGAGACTCCTGCAAGCGAGCAGCCAAGGCCACCAAGCCCTTGCTGTCCTCCCATCACCATCCACAGCTCAGATCTGCCGGCATATACCAAACCCCATTGCTGAGGTTGCACAAGTATTTCTATTAGAAGCTGTAATTAAGGTCAAAAACTATTTCTATTATAACCCTACTTTACTCAGAGCTTCTTGAAAAATTCTCCTTTTGCTCCAATTTTTTCCATGCCCTGAGCCCAGAAGCAAATTGTGAGCTAATGCTTAAATTAAGCCTATTGAGGAACATCTGAGAGATGCTAGAAGCACACTGTCCTGCTCCTGCCACCTCTGCAGAAACAGCCTGCATCCCCAGATCGGCACCACATCCCTCTCTGGAGCGGGGGCTTTGCTAGATCTGAGCGGAGGAGAAAGCTGATTAATATTAAGCTGATTAATATGGGACCATTGTTTAGAGATACCCCACAGAGTATTTATATTAATTCCACACTAGCACTGCGCTGTGACCCCGCACACCATGCCCGCGTGCGGATATTAGTGTAGCCTGAATATTAAAACCATTTCAAAATAATGAAATCTTGGCCACAGCCAAGATCAGAGCAGCGGCGGCTGAGGGACCAAGTCCCCTGCCCACGCGGGGAGCTGACGTCTTTGCTCAGCCCGGTTAACCATCCACAGCCAACGGCTGAACCAGCACAGAAACAATTTGGTCTCAAAGCAGCCGTGTTTTGGTCTGGAAGATCACCTGCTGCAGGTCCTTCAGTGCTGTGGGGCAGAAGAGCTGTAGGAAGGTTACTGTCATCAGGAGCAGACACTTGGGGAGATCCTATCGCATCTGCTCTCTGCAGGGATGCGGAGGTTGTTGCAATTAGTGTAATTTCCTTTAGGAATTTAAGAAAACAACAATTCTCCAAAACTGCTGAAATTCCTACCCTTCCAGAAAGGCAGGTTAGCAGCAGCCAGCCGGCACCTCCAAACCACCCCTGCTCACAGACAGAATTTGTGACTCATTAAGGCAACAAATATGAACAAGATCAATATCAACCTCTTGAACAACTCCAGGTACTATTGGCTCAGAAAAAATCATCTGATCCGAGCTGTGGGAGAGGAGAAATGCTCTGGGACAAGACCCTGCAGGTATTCTGCCAGTACTGTGCAGTGAGGTGAAGATGAGTTGGTGTAAAGGTGTAAGGATGTGTTTTGGAGAAAGTCTCCACTTCAAGGGTAGCTTCTCCTTGTTGAGAGGCTGCTCAGGGGTGTCAGGTTGTGCACAGGGACCAGGAGCCATGCAGGCTGGTCTTGTGTGCATTAATTGCCTCAGTCTGCTCACCATACAGGCTGCCATGGCCACCCTGGTGGGGAGAGGAATGCTTTTGTTAGCCCAGCAGACTTGGCAGCTGGGAGGGAATCGCTGGAAAGCTAAGCGGGCACTTAAACAATCTGCATCCTTCCATTATAATTAAAGTGACACCCAGAAATCAAAGCCGTTATCCACTTGCCCACACGACAGGCAAGATGCTGCCCTCGGTTGCCGCCAAGTCAGGGTCTGAGTCGACCTGTGGGCTTTCTGCCTGGGGAGCTGCTGTGGACATGGGCCAGGGCTGCCAATAAGGCCCCAGCACCAGCTGGTTTAATTTACAGGTAACCCATCCCCAGCACAAGAGAGCGGCTGCAGGGCGGAGGGAGACCTCAGGCTAAGATCAATAATGACAAGCTCTCCCCTTTTTCCTCCCAAGACTTTGGATACCAGGTCACCTTCAGACAGGAGGAAAGCTGAGTCTTTTGGCAACAGTTCCTGGAATCAGAGGCACGAGTCTGGCCGCTCACATGCTGCCTCGTCACCCCCCGCGGCAGGACAATGGGGCGAGCGCGTGGGATGTGGCTGAGCTTTACCCAGCTGTGGATCAGCAGCAGTGGTCCGGCAGCTCAAGGGTAGCCTGGCAGCAAGTTTTCACCCTAACTGCCCTAAAAGTTGGGTGTGTGAGCATTGGGTGAGAAAAGGGGGAATTTAGCAGGGAGGAGCCCCCCTGCCCAGCATGCCAGGCCATCCCAGGCATGTCAGCACAGCATCCCCCTCCCTGACAGGCCAGGATGGCTCCATGCACTGGGCTGGCGTCAATGTGGTCTCTGTGGAGGAGACTAGACTCGACGGGACCCTTCTTGTTGGATCAACATCTGATGGCCGCGCTGGGGGGAACAGCCAAGCCGGGGACGAAGGGGTGAAAGGGCAACGACTGATTCACAAACCACCCAGTCACCAGAACAAAATTCCCCTTCTAACAAGGCATGGAGCAAACAAATTATCTTTGTTGTTGGGAAATCTGTAAGCACTTATCGTTATAATTACCATCTGTGGTTTTGCCATTCAGGTAAAGTAGCAGCAGCAGCTCTGATATGGGTTAGGTTCAGCCCTGCGAGCTGCTAATCAAAACCAACCCATTTGCCTTCAGGTTGAAGATGATGTCAAACTTGATTGAACGTCCACCTTTGATGGCTTTACCTGAGACCTAATAACATCTGCATCCTACTCACAGTAGCTCTGAAAGGTGATACGTGTGGAAGAGCGAAGCCGCCTGCCATCCGCACCCAGAAAGGGAGCAATGAGCTCTGACCAAAACATCACTGCTTCAGGAATCAATAAAACACAAATTTATTATTAAAGGAAAAAAAAAAAAGTGTAAACAACAGAGACCAAAGCCCAAAGAGCTGGTCAGAAGATTTATATGCAGCTTAGTTCAAATTTCTGTAATCTATTTAAATTAATAGCCACGTCCCATGCTAAATTGTTTCCAGAAACCAACATCTTCCAGGTTATTTCATTCTTTGCAAGGGAAGTGCAGAGGGGGACCTTGCCATGGGCTCAGCAACGTGGTGCAACTCATCCTCTGAGGGCTGAAGCCCCAGTGTGCAAGGAGCCTGAACATGGCAGTTAGCCGGATAGGTCCCGCTTAGCCACTGGCCAGCACCTCCCTGCAGAGAAATGCACTGGGAAGCAGATTTGGGGTTGCTGTACCCCATATTTGCTGTGCTTGGTTGGAGCAGATACCATCTGTGCCATGCCCAGCTGAAAGCAGCACCTGGCAGCATGAGGCAGCCTGGTCCCCACTAAAGAGTCTCCTCAGCCTGCCACGTGCTCCAATGCTATCTGGGCTCGCCCAATATTTTCCATTTTAAGAGCTTCCCTCAATTTCTTACAACCGTGCCAGCATTTAGCTGGAGTTTTCAAAAATAAGAAAATCCTCTAGAGCTAGGGGCACAACCCTGGCCAGGAAGATTTCGGCCATTGTACCAAATGATGTCCTGGAAAAAGAAGATGGCAAAATTGAGAAATTCTTGCAGCCGCTTCAAGGAGAAGCTTGAATGCCTCTGCCTTTGTGGTGGAGAGCTGAATTTCCCCAGGGTGCTGCAGCAATTTTCCCAGTGATAATTCTTCCAAGTTGTGCAATATTTTAAGCTTCTGAAACTCCGGGGTTGCCCGTGCTGAGCAAGGAGCTTGCGTTTGCTGACTGGCAACTCCATGGATTTATCCGAGCCCCAAACTGGGGATGGAGGGGGCAGGGGGGAGGCTGATCTCTCTCTGCATTTGCACCTTGCAGCAACCAAGGGGACTTGCATTGCCTTGTGCAAACTCTGCCATCCCAGACAGGGAGTGAAGGGAGAGGAAAACTGCACAGGAGCAAAGAGAAAGGAAGGAATGTGCCCAAAGAGTAGCTTGGGCTCCACAGAGGAAGACAGGAGGAGGCAGGAGGGGTGGCACAGAAGTGCTCAGGCTGGATCACGGGATCCCCTCAGCCTCCTGCAGCAAGAAGGGAAGGCCATTTGTCAAACACCACCTCTTATTGGTGCTAGAAAGAAATATTTAACTGTCTATGGGTGAAATGTCTGGTGTCAGTGCATACAGTTTGCACAAAACAGACTACCATCAGACTACCAAGATCGGAAACTGCACCCTGCTTTCACCCCATGCCTGCAAGCTCTTGGGAAGGAAGGTGCACACAAAAGGAGGAATTTCAAAAGGCAGAAGTCTTCTCCTCCCTCTCTCCATCACACACTTGGTATATCTCTACGCAAAACCCTACCTGAGCAGGATTTGATTTTAACTCATTCTCTCTACCACATCCCATCTCTGGCAGAAACCAAACCCTGGGAATGAGAGCCCCAAGAGCTGAAAGCAAGAAAATCTCCTGGAAACCATTACACAACCCAGCACTGTTGCGACACGTCTGAGGTATAATAAACAAGGTGCTTGACATACCAGCAATACCATCGCTCTGCCCTGCGTCACTGCCACCCACTTGCAGGAGACTTTTCTTGTATGTCCCCAAACCTCTTCTGAGCCTCAAGAGCCAGGCAGAAATCCTGCCCCAGTGTTATCCTGGTCACCCAGCCCTGAGGAATGACCATCCTCAGAGGGAAATAACAGCCCTTAGAAAATGGTGTTGTATGAATTTGTTTTATAGCATAACCTGCTCATCTGGGTGAGACATCTGCCAAGGTTTCACTGATATGATTTCTGTCTGCAAGTGCAGTAACCACTCTTATTGCAAATGGTAAAAGAACTTTTCCTGCACCTCGCCTGCTTCAGGGAGCGTGGAGCCGCGCCACAGTACCTGCAAAACCCTACATCCAACAGCATCCCTCTCCCTACAGCCCAGGAGCCAGCATCATGAGTACAAATCAACTTCTCTTTGAGGATGGAGAGGTTACCCCCTTCCCAGCACAGCTGCTCTAAATAAAGCATGTCCCACAGATTATCTGAGGGTAATATTTTAGCCACAGACTATTATTATTTATCCTTTATAGAGGCAGGCAGGTGCAGGAGGCACTTCATACTGAGTCATGACTGTGTAAGTTATGGCCAGGGGATTCAAAGTGCTCAGTGGCACCAAGAACTGCCGTTGCTCTTTGCTTCAGCATCACCTGGAGATCTCATGCAGAGAAACTCCCCAGTTTCTCTGTGCTTCCCCCCCAGCCTTTTAATAAGCCTTTCTGTTAGGCACAGCTTCTCCTCCTGCTTCTCACCAGTGGCCCCTGGAAGGAGCCATCCAGCCCCAGCCATTCCCCAGCTTCAGCAGCCATCAGTGTGGTGCTAAAGGGAAGGATCAGCTTGGGAAGGATCAGGTCCCTGTGTCCCTCAGGGAATGGGCAGCTCACAGACAGCAGCCTGGCAGCTTCACAGTCCTTGTTCAGGCACGACCATCCCAAACACCCCAAACCAAGCGTGCCGAAGGGGGTGGTCACTGCCTGCCCCACTCCACCCCACCCCCCAGGCTGGAGGGGTAAAGCAGCCTCTGGTCACCTCATCTGAGACAAAGCAGGATAGGCAAATGCTTCGGCACCCAGCCCATCGCTGTTACCGATTCACTGGAGGGGGGGAGGTTTTGGGGACGGGCTGATGGATGGATGGAGAGCACAGTCTGGCAGCCAGCCCCGCACTGGTCAGCATCACGCTCCCTATTCCACAGCCCCAGATGCCGGCAAGTTTGTTCCTGGAAATATTTGTAAAATGTAGGCAACTCTTTTAATAACTCCCACATGACAGGTTTAAAAAAAAAGCAAAGCCCAACAGAGTGTCAACGTTTCCCTCAAACTAATATCTTGCTAATGCTGAGCAGCAGCAAGAGGCTGCAGAAGGTGGATTTATAGCAGAGGCATAAGATGAAACACCAAACTCCCTGGGTTTGGGGCTCAGCTCTCCCACAGACTTGCACATCAACACCACCCTGTGCCTCAGTTTCCCCAAGCAAAACAGAAGGAGAAGAGAGACCAGGAAGTGTGACCATACCCACCAAGATCTGGTGGAGAGATGTTCAAGGAAAGAGCATATTATGGCTGAGCTATCCAGGAATGTCTGCAAGCTGAAGTAAAAGCCCCACTGGCACCAAAGTGTCCAGGAGAGACCAAGCTCTTGTACACACGGGGCCTGTGTTCAGCCTGAGTCTGGTGCCTCATGAGGGGATGGTGGAGGCTGCAGAAAGCCATCCTGAGGGATAATTCCCAGTTCCTGGCCAGGGAACTGGCGAGAGGAGCTCATTTAATCTCCTTTGTCAGCCTGGAGAAATCATGTGAGCAGCAAGGTCCCATTCATAGTTTCCCCGGTTTCATCACTACTGTTCTTCCCACAGCAGCCCCAGGAGGATCAGCTCTACCCAGTGCTTTCCCAACCCACACAGCAACCCTGCCTGCCCTGAAGGATGGAAAGGAGGTGGCACAGAGGCCAGAGGACACTCAGCCACATTCATCCCAAGGAGCTGGGCCCATCTCACTGACATCTGCCACACTGAGCAACCCAGAGGATAAGGTCTGATACCCAAATAAACCCCCCAGCCAGCAAGCAGCCAGAGAAAGGCTTGTACACTCTGATAGACCCCCACCACACCAGTGAGCATCCCTCTGCTCAGCTCAACCTCTGACACCGATGGTCAAAACCCCCATGCTGCAAACACCGCCGCTCCTTTCCCCCCACACCGAGTCCTTTCACATGGAGGGTCTCCTTCCACGCTGTCACGAGCCACTTCACCCTGTCTGCTAAAAGCCTCTGGAGGAGAGGTCAGCGCAGCCAGCAGCGCCGGGATGGAGTGAGAAGCTCACGTCTGTCACACCGTTGGTTTCCCAGCTCTGCAGGGTTATGACTGTGCAGCCCCGGGATTGTGCATTTGCACCCTGCAATGGTGGCCTGCACCAGCCCGGGGGGCATTTACTGTGGGCAACGTGATGGCTCTGATGGGCTCCCAGACCCCAAGATTTGGACAGCTGACAACTCATATTCAGGAATGCCCATACCTTGATATTTCCAGTATTTTGGTACTGGAAAGCAAACACATATAACGCGGAGTCATTAATATGTAATAAACGCAACCCCACCGCAGTGCTTTGACAACTGCAGTTTTTCAGAAAAGAATGACTCTTCTGAATGGACTTTAAACCCAAACAAGCTTTTTCCTGGCAGCTTCCAGAAACCAGGATTTTAGGAGGTTTCACTGTCTCACAAGACTTCATGGGTGCCTCCGGCACAGAGCCATCCACCCTCAAACCTCTACAAGGGCACAAACAAGTCTTGCAGAGCTTGAGGGGCGTGGCTGGGATGGTGGCAGCACACTGGGAGCATGCAGGTGGGTAAGCCGGGTCAGGGGGCATCCCACAGCCCCCTGGGCTGGGCCAGTGGCCTTGCAATAAAGGGTCCTGCAACACAGACCTAAAAGTGTGGCATCGTCTGCCAGGCCGGGGATCCAGGGAGGTTGCGCTTGGGAGGCTGTTTGCAGGGTTGGATTTTTATTCTTTGGTTGTTGGGGCTTTTTTTAATTCCAGAGACCTGGTTTTAGTCTGCGGGCTGACACAAGTTTTCGGCACAGACATGAGGCAGTACAGCTCTTCCCGCATCAGCTCACACCTGCTTTGCAAAGCTGCTCTCCATCCAACACACACAGCCTGTTTGCAAGCTATGCGTATGTTTGCGTAACCTCAGGGTTTTTTTGGCCGGAAACCAGGCTTTGGGAGGATTTCTCAGGCTTTCAAAACCCATCGTGGTGCCGGGGCCATGAGTACGTGTGCTCTAACCACACAACATGACGGGCAGGGGGAAGGAGCGGCCGCCGCAGGAGGGAAAGATGGGTCCCTCCAAGCTGTTAAAGCAGTCTTTTTGAGATCACACCTCACTTTTTTTTCCCCTCCCTGGAGATATTTTCTTTCAAATATCGTAAAAAGGTATTGGATATTTTTTCAAAGATGCCCAGGAGAGCGAGCAGAAGGAAAGCCAGCCTGCACCGCAGCCCTGCGGATAACTGATTGCTTTGCTCATTTTGGTCTGACCCAGAACAAATATGTTTC
Source organism: Actenoides hombroni (assembly GCA_024336885.1). Lineage (NCBI taxonomy): Eukaryota > Metazoa > Chordata > Aves > Coraciiformes > Alcedinidae > Actenoides > Actenoides hombroni. The sequence continues at coordinate 36,244,450 of WUAM01000359.1, forward strand.
ATTTTTGCAATGAGCTGGTTAAAAAAAAAAAAAATAATACAGTCCCCTTATTTTTAGTTTATTTAGAGTTTGGGCTGTTTTTCTTTGGGGTTTTTTGGTTTTTTTTTTGTTCTGGGTTTGGTTTTTTTTTTCCTTTTATTCCCTTTTTAATGCAGGGCAATTTTCAGAACAAAAAGCCAAAATAGGGAACTGAAAATCACTTCTTAGGGTTTTCTTATTCTTGTCAATACAATTTGCCCTGCTCAGCCTGATTTCACAAACCATTTCAGTCACCTTGAAACACCTTTTCCTTTGGCCCTTTCCCTGCTTGCCAGTCATCCTGCCCAGCTGCGGTCCTCCGTGCATCCCAGCCAGGACACAACCAACACCCCAGCACCAGCACCTCCAGCGCAGGATGCAGCCAGCAGCACGGTGCTCCGCTCCGCGCCGGGATCACGCTGGCTGCTCGGCTCGATGCCGTTTCCCGAGCGAAAGACGCTTCAGAATAAAGCCGAGATGCGGTTTGCCAAAATATTTGACAACATGAAGCGCTGTTTGGCCGTATGCCAGGAGCCCCATTTGAAAAGTGAAATTCGGCATGCTCCGGCCCCGGGAGCCGTTCCCACGCAGCCGGGGAAGGCGATGGCAGTGCCTGGGGATGGGGATGTGGCAGAGGTGCCTCCTTTTTGACCCTTTGGAAGATGAGCATCCCTGCAGCCCTCGGAGCCGTGGGAGGCAGGCTGCATCTGTCCTGACCAGATCACAGGGTCAGGGTGCTGCTAGCACCCAAGCTTTCTCTGGCAGGTCACCAAGAGCTTGCCTGAGATGGAGCATGGCTCCAGGGCAGCCTGCCCTCCTCCAGCATGGCTTTTGGCTGCAAACCCATCCCAACATGGCTGCTGCTGGCTGCCACGTCCCACTGGCTCTGGCACAGCCTGCAGCTGAGACTCTGGGCTGGGCAAATGAGCCCTTCCAGAGGCTGACATTTCCCCCCTACTCGCAGGTAGCTCAGGAGGGCTGTGCCAGGCCAAATGGTCCTGGCATGACACCATTGGCCAGTCCCTGTTTGGCAGCTGTGCATCACATGCTTTCCTTGCCATGGCTTTAATGGGACACCTGCCTGATGAAAGTGGTGGCTCAGAGAAGGAGTGGAGCATGCAGGCAGCGGGCCTGCAGGAAAACCTCCTCATGCCACCAAAAAAAGTTAGAAGTGGCTCAAAGCCCCTTTGACAGCAAGGCAGGAGGAAGGCCAGGACACAGCCACACTGCTGCTTTCATTTGAAAATTGGTCAGGATTTAGCACTGGGTAAAACTGTCGCATGGACCTCATCTTTCTCCCTGCACCATAAAGTGCTGAGCACACATCAGGGTGCTGTAAAACTAACTCATAATAAAAAATAAGGTCTTCCAGGATGAAAGACTAACCCATTATCCTCAGCACAGGGAGAGGTGTGATATAGGTAAGCAATATTTTTGGAAGGCATCCCTGTCTTACCCTCACTTTCTCCTCCTGCTCTCGCTGTGTAAGGTGTTGTGGACACCTTGAGTGCTTGCCCACCTCTGCCCAGGCTGTTGTCTCTGTCACAGCCCTTGCAAGATGCCCAAAGCCGCAGTGTCTGTTTGGAGAAATGCTGCCCATTGCCTTTCCAGTCACCCCCCAGCCTCCACTCTTGGGGTGCCCAGAGTTTGTCTGCAACCCAAATGATCCAACCTTCATTTGCATCACTTCACATTGTGACAGAAAGAGAACAACAAAATAAAGAGCAAAGCACTGCAGTAAATACAAATCTAAAAGCAGTGAGCAGCATCCCTGGCAGCAGCAACACATATCCAAGAATTCCAAATCCCGACACAGAAAGACAGCCCTTCTGGAAAGAGGGAGCAGAAAAGAGGAAACTCTTCTCTGAGATCTCTGAAGCACAAGTCCCTGATTTGAGCTATGAAGTAGAGTATTAAGGTGGGGGGAAAAAAAAAAAAAAAGAAGGGGGGAAAAAAAAAAAAAAAGAGTCCAACCTTTTGCCAGTATGCTGATGTTCATGAAAAGAATAAATATCTGGAAGGAGAGCGGCTGTTGCTGCTGGAATAACACAATCACAAAGAAACACACCACAAATAATTACACTGGAACTAAGAGGGATGGACGCTCTCTCTGTACACAATTAGGCACAGCTTTGAGTCAGGGAAATGCACATTTTTCTAGAAACATTGTGCTTCTCTGTAGCACGGAAACCACCTCCTGGATGGCAGGATAAAGGTTTTTTTAAAAAAAAGAAAAACAGGAACAGAAATCTGCAGTATCATAACAGAAATCACAGATCAATGTGTTTGCCCTAGGAAATGAACAGATACAAATCAGGACTTGGCAGCTAAAGGAATCTCCCAAACAAAGCCGAAACAGCTCAAAAGGGAAGGAACAAAACCAAGAGGGAGAGGAAGGGAAGGGAAGAGGGAGCGGGCTCTGGAGCAGACACCATCAATCTACACATGTGGAGAAGGAGTCAACAGCAGTACCTGCCTCCCGACAAGCAAAGGCTGCACATGTAAAGAGGGAGGACAAACAGCCCTGAGAAAATACAGATGATTTGCTTCCAAGGGCTTTTTCTTGCCAAAATTTACAGGCCTGCAGCTCTCAGTTAATAGATGGAGCTCCCCTTAGAGCTTCTAATGGAAGAGGCTGAAATGAAAACCACCCGCTCCCTGAGGGAGGGGGGGGGTCAGATCCAACAGCCTGTATGAATGTGTTCTGCATCATCTCTGCCGGGACAGACCCCTGGACACCTCATCACACGCCCTGAGATAACGAGCTATGTGGAAGTGGGAATGTGGATTTTTAAATTAAAAAGGAAGAAGAAACTGCCTAGCACAAAGGGATCATCACCAGAGTGTGGAGGAAATCCCAGCCTCCCGGCGTGCCCCAGGCGTGTCGGGGTTTGCCTCTTTCCCCCAGGACACCTCCTGACTGACCGCTGGTGAATCCAGTGGGATTTCTGTGCCTCATCTGCCTGCAGGGCAGAGATGATAAATCCATTAAACCCGTGCAGGTTGGGCTAAGCAGGGGGCTGCCTTGTCACAATGTGGAGCGGTGCATGCTGCATTCACCCGAAGCTTTAACCTTCCAGCTCCACTCCCCAGCAAAGAGGTTTGACTGACTATATTAAAAGAAGGGGGGAGAAAAAAAGGAAATAAATCTATTGGCACAGAGAGCTGCTCACATTTCTCTTCAGTTCCCATTGAACGAGGCGGGCAGGGCACCCATGATCCCCAGGGCAATGCTGCACCAGGTGGACAGGGGGACCTGGGGCCAGTGACCTGCAAGCACCGTGCTTGCTGCAGCTCAGCACCAGCTGACCATCTGGAGGAAGTACCCATGGCCAGCAGCTACCCCAAACGTGCTGTAATCAATAACCCTGCTCAGAGACACGCTCCCAGACTTGCACAGGCTGGCAGGCAGCAAAAGACATGATGGCACAAAGAGGGACCCCACCAGCTACTAAACACAACAGGCAGCAAACTCCTCCATCGATATTCTGGACACACAACCTAACTCCCACCATAAATCACTCCTGATAACACAGAGAATACAACCTTTGCAGAATTGGCGAGGTGTCGTGCAGCTCCACGGGCAGTGTTAAATGCAAACTGTTTAATTAACAGGATTATGTGTTTGCAGTTCCTCTGCATATGTCCAGCACTGTCAGCCCATTCTCAAATATCTGAGGCAGGATGGGACAGAGCCCCAGCACCGAGCAGGGCACTGATGGATGCAAAGTGGTGATGGAAAAGCAAGACATCACAGAGAAGTGAGGAGGCTAGAAGCAGAGCAGAGCCCAGCTGGTCCATCAGTCAGGCTACAACACCAGGTAAAAAACTCTGCAAACAGGGTGTGAAGGGACTGATCATGCCCCTTGCATGCTCCCCCTTTGCACATTCAGATCCTCCTATTGCCTACAGCCCTTCTAACCCCCACAGCCATTCCTCTCTCCTCCAGTACCCGATGGGCAGCTGAGCTGGAGAGGGGAAGTGGACCGGGATAGAACGATCCCACACTTGGCTCACGGGGGACAAGGTGGCCATAAAGGTGATTATCTGCCAGACCTAAAACAGGTGAGCTCCCATTGAATCAGGAATACACAACATGGTACCACTGGGAAAGACCAAGTGTAACCCAGGAGCAAAAGCATCCTGCAGGACCCGAGGGCACAGCGTGCAGTAGAAAGGCACATGCAACCGTATATATATAGTATGGTGTGTGCATATTTAATGTATTTGCTTGGCAGATGGAATAACTTTGTTAACAGACTATTTAAATTCCTGAGGGGGTACCTGTAACTATTAGAAATTGATTTTATGAGCCTGTTATACAAACATTACTCTTCAAGGTCTAAAGCATATTGAAATTCTTCCTGTTCTCTTTCAAACAGATGGTGCTAGGAATTTTTCTGAACCTACTCGTAGCCATAAATACTACCCGCCAATCCCTCTCGCAAGACAGAAACGATCCTAATTAGAATGGTGAGCCCTCGCCATCTTTTCCTCATCACAGAGTTACTATAAAAACGCTCCAGAATAGGATGTTTTTGGCAAACCCTTGCTCAGGCGAGTGTGAGTATTCCTCTATGTTTGTCATGATTAGACAGAATAAAAAGGGCTTGGGTGCCGTTCACAAGCCCTGGAAACAAGGCAGAGCGAGCACATGGGATGGGGGCAGGAGCCAGTGGTGTCACTCTGAGCTGCAGGTAACAGAAGGTTAGAGGTGGCTAGGGATGAGGATGCAATGCCAGTAGGGTCACACCTCCCACCCCAGGTTCAGTGACACACTTGGGTCTTCAGAGCACAACAAACTGTAGAGAAATTAATGTAAGGGGGGCTAGGAGTGTGTGTGTGGAAATCCCCTACAACAGATTAAAGGCCTTAAGGGACCCATTTGTAAGGAAAAAATCAAAGAGCTCAATCTGTCAGGTTTGACTCGGTAGGCACCAGCCAGGATCAGGCATCGGGGGGGAACACCTCAATGGGGAGTCCCAAATGTCCAGGGAATTTGCACATCTCCAGGAGCTGCCTCCCAGGGCACTGTAAGCAGGAGCAAAGGGATCAGAGGCATGTTAACAGTGTAAATACACCTCTGAGCTCCTTCAGGTACCACCCGCTTGTATCTGTGGCCGGCTTGGTGGGTGTTCAACCAGAAATGAAATTTTGCTCACCGAGAGATCTTTCAGGGCCAGCAACAGATTCATTTAATGAAGCAGCCAGATTTGTTGCAGGATGAAATTAATTTTGTTCTGGGTAGAAGAGGAGGTAGTTGAGGGAGACAAGGGCTCCTATTCAGGGGAGAGAAACAATACGCGGTGTGATAAGGTGTCCAGCCTTGCAGTGTGAATACCAAACTCAGCAGCTCAGATAGGCCACCGGATATTTTTTTTTTTTACTATACTGCCATTCATGAACAACCCCGAGCTCAAATACGGTTATAAAGAGCATTCACTGAATGGAAAAAAATCATTAAAAATTGTGGTCTCTTCCTGGACAACTCAGTAACAGAAAGTGCCAGCTACATTTGTTGAATAAATTGCTTGCAGGGAATAGTTTTTACTAGCTCTAAATGGGATGAAATTAAGCGTAGGGGAATGAATGCCAAGTACCACATAACTATTCCTGGGTGTGAGAGGTACAAGGCGGGGAGCAACATCTCCAGGCAGACCTCAGCAAGAAGGCCGTGTCCAGGCTCCCTGGTCCCCAGCCCTTCAGGGCACCCCGCAGATTTGAGGCTGCTCGGTTTGATTTTGGCACTTCCAGGTCTCATCAGCAGAGGGCGGGGGCTGGCCACGGAGACAGGGACCGGGGCCACTGAGCTGGGCAAGTGGGTAGGAGAGTTTTGGGGGTCCCCGGGTGCCCCCCAACAGCAGGTTTTGCCAAGTACCTCCTCGCCAGTCGCAGCTCAGCATGGAGACTGCAGTGGATAACTTGGATTTTGGAAGATGGGGGAATCTCACACACATGGAGAGAAGCGCAGCTTGGAGGAATAATTCCACCCTTATTCCTCTTTTGACTACCTAAACAAATCCTGATGTTTTCCCTGCCCCCCAGCTGCAGCAGCCATCCCCAAGCTCCACCCTTGGTCTGCCCTCAGCACTGCCTTCCAGCCCATTCCCTGCTCTAAGCCTGATCATCACCCAGGGAAGCACCGCATCCCTAAGAGCAGAGGCAGACCTGGCACCAGGAATAAGTGAAGCTTTCCAACCAGGCATTTTCTAGGTCTTCATGGAAGGGAAGAGGGTCTTATTAAAGAAAAGAAAAAGCAAAAATACCCAAACGATTTGCTTGTTCCATCTACTGTCTTGTTTGGTCAGCTCAAAGCAGGGGCAATTGCAGGCTGAGGGATGGTGCCCAGTGAGTGGACACTATGGATATTTTATAAACTCCATCCTCCATAGAGGAGGCAGCAGGTTTTTTTGCCTTTAATAGCGACTAAAGCACAGAGCAGCCCAGGGCAGGATGTCTGCAGAGCCCCCAGCACCCTGAGCAGGGACACCTGGTACAGCAGTGACCCAGCAGCTTTCCAGCCCATACTGTTCACAGCCAAACCCCAGCCCCATCAGCATCTCCAGGACAGGATCACTAAGTGAGGTACCTACAGGGATTCTTCGGCCCCTGGTTGAAAGGCATCTGTGCGACTCTCAGGGAGCGACCAGCGGAACAGAAGATCGTGCTGTGTCCCTGGGGTGATGGTGTGGAGCAAATTGCTGTAGACAGGAGATTGTAACACAAACCAGCAGCAGCAAAGAAAGGCAGCATCATTCGTGGTGGCGTGCACAAACTCATTGTGCCATGAAGCAGGGAGGTGACAATACTCGCCAGGCAGACCAGGGTTGGCACAGAGGTTCAGGCAAATCAGTCCTAACTTTCATAAGATCTGAAGGCCAGGGGAATGCAGCAGCGCTAGCCCAGCCCCACCCTGCTCTTCTCCACCAGTTTGTGAGCACAGGGACTGGGAGGTCCTTGGGAAGCAGCTGGAGGAGGATGGGTGCAGATAAGGGTCAGAGGACCTTGGGGTGACAGCTCACCTTGAGTCATTAGCAGCTTTCTGACCAGATACAGGTCCTGGCTGTCTCTTGGGACCATGGAATATCTTGGGGGGGGGTGGGGGAAGGTGGGCGGTTCAGGTGGACCCACAGCCCTAGTAGCCAAGGAATTGGCCAGCTGGAGAGCTTCAAAGAGCATCTTGGATGTCCTTGACCTAAGGACTTCAGTGGCTTCACATCTAAGAAGCACTTCCCTTTCCAAAAGCAACCTACCAGCAGTCTCATCAGACCCTACTGCCACAATCAGATGAAAATCAGGCTGGAATTGTGAGTCTCGCTGCCTACTTCCAAATCTTGCTTCTTCCTTGGATGGAATGAGACCTTGCATTAGAAAGTTCCTACTGGCAGCCAACCTCCAGATGCCTCTTGGCCAAGATCACCCCATGGCTGGGGGACACCAATGGGAGGTCCTGTTCAAACCAAGGTAAAAAGGACAGTTCGGGGTCCAAAAAACTTTCCAGGAACAAGGATGGATGGCAGGGGACATGTTGTTCAGGAGGTCATAGAGCTGAAAAGAGCATCCAGGTGCTTCCTCATCAACCCTGTAACACAGAAAGCTGAGCACCAGGCATTTCCATCACCCTGCTACAGCAATTACAGAATCAGCCAAACAGTTAAAGAGGCTGGAAGGTTTGATTTAAATAAATAATAATAATTTAGCTTCCAAATTGCTCCCACATTGAGGTGCTCCAGGCTTTGCGCAATGCAATAAAAGCCATCTCTAAAAAAAACCCACAACAACAAAAGCCACACTAAAATGTTATCAGAAAAACACTACTCATTAAAATAAACAATTAAAACAAATTAGAAGGGCTCTACTGACACAGAGGGGGAGGAAGAGCATCCAAACAAGGAAAAATGCCTGGTAATTTTTAGTTACTGATAAGTAAAATAATGGTCTCATTTAGCACTGATTACCTAGAATTATTTAATTTTACTTCAAATTATTCAATTTTTGGTTGAAGTTACCTAGTAATTTTTAATTACCGACACATAATGCAATGACAAATGACTCTTATTTACCTCTGTCCGCACAGAAGCGTGCAAGAAATCAATAGGCATTTCTGGCAAATTATCAAGCGACTTGATGAAATGATAGGAACGTTTTCGCATTAGTGGGAATTGCCGAGCCTCGGGGCCAGGCACGGGGTGGGGAGGGAGGGAGGAGAAGCCTGAGCAGCTCTACGGCAGGCAGGGAGACCCAGAACACCGGCCCGAACAGGCGGCTTTTGGGAAGTGATGGGGTCAGAGCCGGGAAAAGGCAAACCCATCCTGCGGCACTCAGGAAAGAGGCGTTCGGTCCATTTTTAGCAGAGAGCAGGCTCAGCCACAGACTCTTGGCTGCCTCATTGATTTTTTTTTTTTTTTTTCCCCCCATTCCCCTCCACATGAAAACAACCTGCAGGCTTGCAAATATTTGCAAACTCCTCAGGTCAAAGGAGGGAGCCGGAACAAAAACA
>WUAM01000359.1:36253067-36267803 GCA_024336885.1 Actenoides hombroni
CTCCTAATGGAAACAACCTGCAGGACTGAAAATATTTGCAAACTGCTCAGGTCAAAGGAGGGAGCAGCAACAACAACAGAGGTGGAGGGGAGGCTCTTCCAGGGCAGGGTCATGCTGTGCCCCTCTCCCAGCGTCTCTAAGGATGTTTTCTTTTCCCTGGACACACTGCTTATACATTTTGTTTTTTATCCTCAAGCGAGAGCATTCCCTGGGTATTTGCCCCATGTGGACCAGCCTTGTTAAAGAGATGAGAGTGGAAAGGGTCAGAGGAAGAGGAACCGTCTCTGTCCTTAACCTGTGAGCAGCTCCAAATGACCAAAATTCACCTCACGGCATCTCCTGTAGAGCTCATGCCTTGTATCAGAGCCAGGAGTGCTCAGGCAACATAGTGAGGCAGAATTAGAGCTCAAAATGCTCTTGATAAACTGGAGCTAGAGCCAGGAAAAACAGGAGAGTGTTCACCAAGAAAAGTGCAAGGTTCAGTAAGCAAATACAGGGCAGGGGGAGGAAGCCTAAATAAATATGGGGAGAAGCTGGCAAGGTGTTTGCTCTGCAGGAAAGAGCTGGGCACATCATGGATTGCAGGCTGAACGTGAGGCAGGAGCATTGTACTGGGAGGAAAAAATTAAAAATATTTAAGAAGGAGCACTGTTGGGAGACAGAAAAAGAGTGTCTCACCTCCAGTGCCCTCCCCAGTGCTGCCAGCCTCGCCTGGTTTGGGCACCACTGTGTAACAGAGGCAGGAAATAACCAGTGAGATCATGGCCAAGGACAGCAAGACCTACCAGAGGTCTGCAAAGACATTCAGGGCAGCTTCTTGGCCAGGGTGGGCCATCCCCCAGGGAAGGAGGCAGAGAACCTATGCCCTCGTGTGGGGACATGCTGCAAGGAGGGACCCATCTGCACCAAGCAGAAAACAATGGGCTGAAGGTACAGAGAGTAGAAATTCAGTTTGGATGCAATGCTCTCAACTGCAAAGCCCATCAGGAGTCCCACCTCCGCTGTGGATGGGCTGAGAAACCTCCCACACACAGCCAGGGCTGAGCTGGTCCTGCCTCGGTACTGGGCTAGAGCCCTGGCAGCTAGGGCTGCCCCACAGGCTGCTGGGAGGGGAGGGGATGGGATGCGTGTCCCTTCACCATCCCATGATCGCATCCGGGCCCATCTCTCCCTACCCAATGCTGCTGGAAGAGATTGGCCACTGGAGTGTTTTCAGCAGTCACGCCTATGATTTTTTTGTTTTTTTAAATGAAAGAAATTGCTGTGAAACACATGATAAAAATCTGTAGCTCTCCCTGCCAGCTTGTGGATAGAGTCCCACAACCGTTCCTATTGGAAACTCAATTCCAATCAGGTTATTGGCAGGAAAGGATTAGGGTTGGTGCCAAAACACGTTCATCCTGGCCAGTGCTATCTTGAACCTGTGTGCTCCACCAGACACTTCAGTAGCTGCTGAAGACCTCTCTCAGGAGCCAGGTCCTGGCACAGCTCTGTCTGGAGCTCAGTTTGTGCCAGCATCCCCGTGATGTGCCCCACAGAGGGTGCGGGCACATTCCTCAGTGATGCCTACACATGCCTGGGCTATGCCTGCCTCCCTCCTTCCCTGCAATGCTCCCATGCTTGGCTGCCCAGGAAGTCAGTGAGCCCTGAGGTGACCGCTCTGTTCCTCTGCTTCACAAGCAGTGGGATCTTCAATGCTTCCTCCAACACTTGCTCCTCCTACTGCCTTCTGCAAGGAAAAGTCCCTATATCAAGATCCATATGGACCATCTAACATGCAGTAAGCAGATTTCACACACAGCAGAGGTCTCCAGGACCCCCTTCCAGCATCTCCGATACACTGTCCCATCAAGTCTCCCCATGGCAGCCCAAGCTGCTTAAGACGTCCCAGCACACAGCTCAGTGTTCAGCACTGGCCAGGGCACCAAATTGTACTTGGGCATGTGAAGGCAGGGCCAGGGAGCACTATGCCAGCCTAGGTCAGTACAGCAGTGCACATCTCATTGGCTTCAGGTGCTCCTCTGTAAAGGGGATGTTGGAAATAGTCAGGAGCGGAGGATTTCAAGTCATTGGGGTTTTTAAGAGCCTGGAGGTAAAGCTGGATAAAAATGAGTAAGGTAGAGGCATTACCCACAGGGTCTTATCTGATCTGGCATCCCAACCTGCTATTGCCTCCACTTCCCTATCTCGAGGAGTTTTTTAAATACGCACAGCTACAAATCACCCCCTTCTAGTTTAAGTGTCAAATTAAATCAAGACAAACGTTCCCCTGTTCCACATTTCCTTTGGTCCTTGGCTAAGCCCTGCAGCCCTTTCCCAAACCTCCACCTCCCACAACCTGGCACAACCCCAAGCCTCTGCCTTGGGAGACATCTTCAGCCTGAACTTCCCATCCCTCTGGCATGCAGAGCTGCTCTACCGCCAGCCCCTCTTTTCAGCAAGAAAGTTGCTGAAGAATTTTTGCAAAAAGAGGTTTGTTGTCAAGCTCTTCCAGTCATTTGCTTTAAGCCTATTACCAGAAAATATCAGGCAAAACCAGAGCTCCTCTCAGCATCCAGCTCACTCTGCATCAGGGATGGACACTTGTGGACTTAACAGTGAAAGCTCTACCCGGATAGATGGATAAATCCAAAGACAGAAAGCTAAAAACTGATAAGAAACTCATTTTTACACCAACACATGATTAATGTGTGGAACTCATTGCCATAAGATACACCAAGGAAGAAAGTTTTGTAAGATTTTAAAGAAGATCTGACATTTATGTGGCTAATAGAAGTTTCTGTAGCTCCATGAGTCAAGGTAGATAAAAGGAAGATGCCTGGAGGGGAGATAAGGCCATGTGCTTCGGAGCATAAGCTAATGACTAATAGCAAAAGACAAAGAAAACACCACCCCTGGGAGGCTGGGTTTTTCCTGTGTACCAGGTGTTTGCTTGTACCTTCTCTAAAGGTCCTGGCACATGTTACTGCAAGATCGGATATGCGACGAGCTGCATCCCAGGCTTGCCCCAGGACAGCAACTCCCCTGCTCCTAAATTTCTGAGTTTTGTTTTGTTTTTAAATTAGACCCAGATCTCTTAAAGCCCTGAGAAGCCTCGATCATTAATCCTCCTGACACACAACCTGGCCACATGCACTGGAAATCATTGCTCAGGAGTTGGCAGGGCTCCAGGCAGAGGGGACCAAGTGCTGACTCACAGGGGCCCCCCAGGGATGCTGACACCACAGGCAGGCACCAACCACGTCAACTTAGGTGTGCCCACTCCAGCCAGCCCCCACCCAGAGACCCATTGTACAGAAACATTTTGTCTGAACAAGAGCATGGTGCTGCCTGGACTCTTCCAGATGCTTGAAGGACATGGGTGATGCTGTCAGGACAGAGGGGCACGTCACCAGCTTGGCTAGACCGCATCTGCACAGAGGAGATCAGAGCCCGCATGCGCTCAAGTACCCTCACTTTGGGGGCAGCTGCAAAGCACAAGGCCAATGTGCCACAATCCAGGAGATACAGCAGTGACTCACAAGCCAAGCTCCTCCTCCATACCAGAGTTAGGAAAGATCTCATCCATCCCAGGCTGGAGCCAAACCATAGACATAACGGTGCAAACATGCTCACGCATGTGATGCGGCGGTGCTGGGGCTCTGCGCGCACTCGCAGCCGTCCGTTCCCCCGTGCCAGCACTGTGCCCTCCCCCAGCACAGCGGCACTGCCACACCTTCACCTCACCTCTCTGCTGGGAGTGCTGCTTCACCACCCTATCCTTGGAAATCCCTTGCATCTCTGTACAGACACCCTGAGCCGCTGTTGGCGACCTGTCCGCATGTGCTTCACGCCTTGACCCAACGTCTCTTACCTTTGCAGAGTTCACATGATCTCAGCCTAATCATCCCCTAATTTGCCTGTGCACTCTGTCCTGTGTCCTGGTCTTCAAAGTTCTCTTTGTACAGCTGCTGTCCTCCAAGATACAGATGTTTAGGTCTCAGGACCCATGTTTTCCCCTCCATCCTTGTATCACCACTACCCCAACATGTAACACTTAGGCCATTAACACGACTTGGGGGCCTTACCTTTAGGTTTGGGGACCCAAATGCTCTTTATCTCCAGACCATCTCTTGCACGCAGAAGTGGACCCCATCTCTGGGGCCAGCCCATTACTGGTTGCCTGGCCCAGCCACAGGGAAGGTCCTTCAGCTGTAAGGTGAACACTGAGATCAGAGCACTGGAGGCTGCTGATTTCTTGCATTTTGCCTTTTAAATGCCCTTCCACACACCCTCCACATCCTCCCCCCAGCTTATTGCCCTCTAAAAGCACCAAAGTTGTTGTGTTTCTCTGAGCTGAGTTATAAAAGTCCTACAGGGTCTTTCCATTTCCAGCCCAAAATGCTCACTGCTGAGCCTCTCAGCTGGCACATCTCCACCCAACTCCACTCATCTCTCCCCAACCTCCTCATAAACATCTGTGGAGGGCCTGAGCTTTGGCCCCACACAGGCCCTCACACATCCCACCCCAACTGCACTGAGGCTTTATCCTGAACCTGGTCCTTCCCACAACAAAGCTGCCAGAGCCCCTGCTGACCTCATTGCACCCTCCTGGCCCTGCCTGGCTGTGCCCTTGTCTGCCTCTCTTCAGATCTCTCCAAAAACCCCTGCTGCCCAGTGTCTTTACACAGACCCACCATGTTCTATGCCCTCATTGCAAACCACAGCCACCTTTCCACACCCGCTTTTCCACTGTGATGGGTTAATCCCTTCCATCTCCCTGCAACCCCATGGCCAAAGCTGAGTTTCCACCCCAAGTGCACAACCCCTCTCCTCCAGCCCAGCTCCACAAACCCAGCCACAGCCTCTCCAGCTGCAGCCCCCTCCCCAGGGGTGCTGCTCCTACCTCATGCATCTCCAAGCCCTGGCAGGGCTGGTCTCCCCCAAGCCCTGCTAGGGCAGGAGGCAGTTTTAACTGCAGCTCTCCTCATCTAGACAAAAACACAGCACCCTGACCTCCTCCTCCCTCCCCCCACCACACACTTGTTTGTGCCTCTCCCAGCAATAGTCTGTCATTTACTGACAGCACTTCAGCCTCCCTAAATTGGGGCCAGGAGATCTCTGGGGAAAGATCACTCTTTTAATTACATATTTACACCGCACATAGCAGACCCAGTCAATGCACCCAAGCACACACAGCCCCAGTCAAGAGCCTGGTAGGTACCAGTCCCAGCTCATACTTGCCTTAATGATCAGGTGAACGGCCACAGCCCAGCACGAAGCCCACCTTTCTGATGGCTACAAGCACATGAGAAGGATGAGACCCTAAAATAACTCCTGCAGCAAGAAGCACCAAGGAAACCCAACCCATATCCCCCTTCTTCATCAGTCTTTAAAAGGGCTCAGCTGCAGCTGGGCAGGGAGAGACCAAGCTGGGAGGGGCTGACCAGCCTTTTAGCATCCCAGCAGGTCTGCAGTGAGCAGGTGTGATTTGCCCCATCCTGATTTACCAGAAAGGTCCAGCGATGGGTAGTGCTCTGACATTTGATACGAAAGAGGGCTCTGCTACAACCCTCCCCCCTTATTTGTTTCTGAAAAGCAAAATATTTGCTTCAGACAGTGTTTAGCAGAGCTCTGTGCTACCCGCTGTCCCTGGGCTGTCACTAGCCTTGGCTGCGTGGTGCCCATGGCCTTGCTGCCATCTTCAGGGCATCTCCCACTGGCTCCCACTCACCCGGGGTTGTGGCTGGCTCTGCGGGAGGGCGTTCCTCGCCATGGCTCTTCTGAGACCAAAGGCTGGGGGAAAAAAGCCAGCAGGCAAGTTTCTGGAGGACTTTCCACAGCATGATCCAAGAATTAAAAGAGCTAAACAGATTTTACATATTAAGACTACAGCCCTTTAGTGCAACATTAAAGACTATTTACTTAAGAGGCTGTGGATGTTACGCTGGGAAGTTTTCCCTTCCACAGATGCTCCGAGCAGCGATGGCAGCAGCCTGCGACCAGCAGCTTGTGAAGTTTTATCGCATGGCTGCTGTGGCCAAAAACACTCATTATCCTCCAAAAGCGGAGGTCTGTCAGTGGCCTCATGATGGGCAGCCAGCCCCCGGCTGTGGGTGCTTTGCTGCTCTGTGATGCCGTGCCCGGGGCAGCCGTGGGACTGTCACCAGCAACCCACTGTCCATATAGTTCTTTAGAGAGCAAAGGCCAAGAGGGCACTTGGAGGAGCATCCATAAATCTTATCCTGTGCCATTATCCCAGCGTGGCATCACCTCACCCTTCCCTTCCCCACTCCCAGCTTCTCTCCTCTGAGTAACCCTTGGGAAAGCTGGAGGAATTAGGGATTAACAGAGAAAAATATTTCACCTAATCAAAAAAATGATATAATCAGAAGTGCTCATTGCGAGCCCAGAAACCTGATGGGCTTTAAAGCTTCCAATTCAGCCTCCTGGCCACAGGGAGCTGTTCCCGCTCCCCTGTTGGAGGGGAAAAGAGAGCTAACGCCTTCTGCTAAATCCAGATAACCCCGTTCATCTTCCGCAGCGGATCTTTAAAGTTTTTACTGGAGAGGTGACAAACGCTGGGAAATCCAAGCCTCACCTCCATCCTGCTCTCAGGCCACCTGTACTCACGCCGGTGCAGCCCCACTGGCCCCGCACCGCCTCCCGAGCCGTCCTGTGGTTTCCTCCCATCCCAGACGGCGCTCCTGGAGATCTATCTCCAATTCATTACCTTAATTGGGAGGAACCGGAAAGCCAGACTCCAGGTCAGCAGATTTTTGCTGGGGAAAAAAAATAAAAAAGAGCTAGCTTGGCTCTCTCTAGACATGCTTCCTGCTGCAAGAAACTAAAAGAGCCATTTTGCCCCCATTTTTGCATTGCTTTTCTCTGTCCAGATTTGTACCCGTCGTGGACCTGGTGATGTCTCCTGTGGCTTTCCAAGTTACGGCCACCTGAAATTGTGTTTAGATGGAAATAGCAGCTTTCAGTAATGTGTAACATGTCCCCTGTGTATCTAAAAAGCTCAGAAAGACGTAGAAAAATTAAAAGCCATAATGTATTTTTTTTAATTCTTATTGATTTTTAAGCCTATCTCATTCTGGGGACCTGGCTCATAATTTTGGAGTGCTTGTGGGATAGTTCAAGTTCCCAAAACCTCATGATAGGATTGTACGAAGGCTTTTCCTTGTGTTTTAATTTTCAGTAACCTTGATAGCTAAACCTAGTTTTGTGGAGAAGATATTTTAATATACAGACTGAAAAAAAATAAATGCTTTTCAGTATCATGCAGTAAACCATGTGATGGGGCCATGGAAACCTCCCTGTTGGTAGAGTCACTGTGGGCAGGCTGGCCAGGACAGACCTCCAGCTGCCCAGCCCCGGGGCTTCCCTGCTATTCCTTTTCCCGGTCTTTTATTGCACCATCCTGGGCTAAACACAAAAAAACTGTGAGCCCCAGGATGCGCTGGCATGTCCCGGTATCCAAGCAGCAGCTGGGCTAGCTGTGCCGGGCACACTGTGAGCCCGGCAGCTCCACCATGTGCACGTCCTTGCTCGGGAAGCTGTGCTTTAATCAAGGCTCTGGGATCCTTCCTTCAGCCGCCCGGGGCAGGGGGGATTTTAACTCTAAACACATTAGCGTGCGAGATTGAAAGGTAACGCGTCCTCCCGGGGCCACCGAACAACGGAAAGGAGCCTGGGTTTCATTTGCACAAAGTGCGTAGTGGGAATTTCCCTAATCAAATAAAAAGAAAATGAAAAACTCGTTCTCTCCAAAAGTTTAATTCTCTTAATTACATTAATTGGAGAAACATAGGAGCCTCCTTTGCATGTGTTTCTTCTCTGCAGAGAAGAGGGGCTGCAGGAAGAGACATTTTTGCACATGGGTGCGGGCTGGACCTGCATCTCCCAGCAGGATGGGATGGCTATGGAGGAGACACAGCAGGGATGCCCTGTGGTCATCCTTGCCCCCGCCCCCCCCAAAAAAAAAAAGTACCAAGAAATAATGTTTCCTCCAGCTGGGCCTTGGCCCAGGTGACCCCTGCATCATTGAACAACCCATTCATGCCTGGAAAATGTAATGGGGAATTTCTCCGGCCACTGCCTGCTCCAGACTCCTGTCAGGTGTTGGAAGGGAGATGGGGAGCCAACCAAACGCTGGGTTGCAGAGCAACTCGCCTTGCCCGCTGGCTGCTCCAAGGTGTGCTGGGGCCAGAAGGTGACATGTGACCTCAGCTGGGGTTGTGCTCTGGGCTGGGGTCCTTCACTGGCCCCAGCCATGGGCACCCCCCAACAGGAGCTGCCCACCTGCATGTGTGCCCTCCCTCCCTCCCGTTAGCACACAGGCTCATTTAATGTGTCCACAGGGAGAATGGGGGGGGTGACATCATAGTAAGCAGCAGCAGAGAGGGGGGAGCTGCTTCCACCCTGCTTTGCACAGCCATGGCCCCCCAACAGCCCCCTGGGATTCAACGCCATTGGCTTTAACCCCTTTGTTACCAAAGGGAAACTTGCAAACTTGTCTCATCCACAGCGCTGGATGCGTGTGCTGCTGGTTCACACTGCTGGCCGACCCGGGCTAGCTGGGGATGTTCACGAGATGCCTTCACCAGTGGGGACTAGTCCCCAGGTCCTTCAGGAGCAATGGTGTAAATACATCAAAAGTACCTGCAAATGCACGTTTAGCAGCCCGGCTTGGAAATGAGTGCCTCTGAGAAATCTGGAAGAAAAAGGAATGTTGAAGCTGCACCTATAGCAGGCTTAGGCTAGAAAACAGCACACACACACACACACACACACACACACACCCCCCCCAGCCTTCCAGCTTGCTTTAGGAAAACAAATACTAACATAGGCACAGACATTGCTCTGCACCTGGGAAAAACACCTTCTTCAAAGGGTTGTAATCTGGGTTACCTGGGAACCCATAGGGCCCTGGGGAGAGTCAGTATTTGGGGGAGCTGGGGAACACAAAGCTCAGTTGGCTGGATGCATCCATCACCACTCTCTGGCTCCCCAGCAGTCAGCCAGAGGACCTCTCCCCACTGACACCACAGCAGGAAAGGTGACTCTATAATTTTAATATATAATGGGAAAAGTCTGTGTTCACTGCTCACTTAAAAAAAAAAAAAAAGGAAAAAAAAAAGAAAGAAAATGGACATGGCCAGACCATTTGGCTGAAGGCTTTCATTTGGTTACAAAAAAAAAAAAAAAAAAAAAATAGAAAAAGGAAAGAGACACCTTTGTAGGGAGCTCACGTCTGGAAAATTCCAGCCCCCAAATGACATAAGTTATGAGCAATTGAAAATTGGGATTAGAAAGGAACCGAGCACGAAACCTCAAGTACAAGCATCAGCATCCTGCTCGTGGGTCCCCATCGCCTGAGCAGAGGTCAGCAGAGGGACGGCTCCCGGGATGCTCTTGATCCCAGATACGTTAGGCCCTGGGGAGGGGAGAAGGGGGAACCCACTGTGTTACTGCAACCTTCTGGATGCAGGGTGCTGGTAGAATGGGGAGGGTAGCAGGGAGCCAGGCTGCTCCAGATTTTCCCCGCTGCACTGTGGGTAGCAGCAAAGAGCTGCTCTAAGGAGACATAAATTACCTGCAGCAAAACTCTTCACCTCAAACACCTCCCGTTCTCTTTTGCTGTCTCAGGGCAGGGTTGAAGCTACAGCCCAACCTCGGGCTGCATGCAAAGCTGAACCTATTGAACTCCTGTTGTTTCACGCTGGCTTAGCTCAGCCGGGACAGCTTTGTGCCAGAAGTCTCCTCAGTGAATTTACTCCTGGCTTGCCGCAGGTCAGGCTGTGCCAAGAAATGCACAGGTGCAAATTAAATCAATATACCTGGGGCTGGGGCAGCGGGGGGGCTCTGAGGAAGGGTTTGCACGGCTTCCACCGGACTGGCTTTGCAGCCACGTGAAGCCGAAGCGGCACAACTTCTGTTTCAAACAAGGCGGGTGTCTGCAGGGCTTTCCCAGGCCTGCGCAGCTGCACCTCCCTCTAATGAGGGCTGGAGACACAGCACGAGCAAGAGGGCCCTCGATGTCCCCTCTCCCAGGGGACAGAGATGTGCCCCTCTCATTTTGCACAGCTCTGAGCCCGCTGGCAGCTCTGTTGACCCTGGGTAGGACATCAAGCAGGGGTCCTGCCCCAGGTCCCTGGCAGGACCTCCTCCCTTTTCTCCAGCTCTGCCAAAGCCTGTCTCAGTGCCTGAGGTTGGATGCAGCAGGGTCTCCATCTGATCAAGGTTCTTACAGGATTGCAGCACCTGGGATACCACCATATTGTGACCCAGATCCGGTGGGAACAACAAACAGGGCACTGGTCTTTTTTCTGGGCAGGATATGGCCACTCTGCCCTGGCTGCAACCCTGTGATCCTCCTTCCCTGGTAGCTGCTGGTGCATGAGATGCTACTTCCTTAGGCTGCCATCCATGTCCCTTGCTTCCTCAGTGTCCCCTCTGTGTTTCAGCATCATCAACAGGAAGAATGCAAGCACTCAGCATCCACCTAGCAAGCTCTCATGGAGGAAGGCCACCTCACAAGCTTCTGTGTTGTGAAACCATCTTGCAATCTCCCGTGGCAGGAGGTTACACTGCAAGTCCTCATGGTGGGAGGCAGCTCCACTCCAAGCTCCAGAGCTCTCTAGATGGGCAGAGATAGTTTTATTCCCACTAAAGCAGGGGGTGCAGCAGCCCCAGTGGGCAGTGACATCCCTGCATTCAGCTCTCCCAGGGCACTAGGGGACAGTGTGGCTGGGTCCACAGTAATCATTAAAAATGGAGCCAGGGAGCCCAAAATTGTTAACACAGCTTTGGGCTGGGCTGGGTAGTTCTGCCAAACATGGCCTGGGGTTGGTGTGAGGCACCGGTCAGCAGAATAGACATGGTCACCCTACCTGGGATGCTGCAAGAGCTTGGTACCCTGGGGGTGGTATGGTCCATGCTGCCCAGCTACAGCAGCCTCTCTGCCCAGGCTGTGGCCAGCAACCAGAAAACCCCAAAGCGTCTGGGTCTCGTGTGCCTAGACCAGCACCTACCCTCTGGTGTAGCTGCAGGGGACAGCATTCAGCTATTCAAATGCAGCATTTCCAGCCGAGGTGGGTGACTGTGCTGCCATCGTGGTGCCTTTATGGGGATTAGCCTGCCTGTGACACTGTGCCCTAAGGCAGAGACCCACGGTAAGAGCCACCGTGTTCCCAGGCCCCGGCCCAAGAGCTGGAGATGCCCTTTGCCAAGTGAGGGTGCAGAGACCTCAGCTGGGAGCCAGGTCTTGGGCTGGGAGTCAATGAACCCAGTCACTGCCTGTGTCCAGTTTATTTTTTTATTATCTGCATTATTTATGGGCACCCAGACATGACCTAGACAGTGGGACGGGACATTTCACCACCTTGGCAGCACCGTGCAACCCTGGCATCAGCCCTAAGAAGCCAGCAGAGAAGGGGATCCATGGACAGCATCGTCCTCCCTTAGCAAGGGCTGGGAGAAAGGCAGGATCGGTGGTGTTATTTTACTTAATTTATGACTAAATGCCCCCAGAAGAGTTTAGCCCTTATTACTGAGATATAATGGCCTATTAAGGGAGCAGCATTCCCTGGAAAGCAGCCCAGTGTCAGTGACTCCTTATTGCGATAAGAACTTAATAATCACACGTGGGGTGAGGACAGGAGGGAACCCACAGCCTGCCCAGGGCTGCAGCCCGGGGGGGTCCTGCTGCGGGGGCAGGGGATGTAGGGGCTGTAGAAGGGGGTGGGGGGGAAGCCCAGCTGGGGGCTCTGCTGATCGAGGAGGAAAACCTTGCCCTTGTAAATCTGTAATTCCCCGCTAAATGCTTCGTAACAACAACAAATGTAGTGTCAGAAACCTCTCATTTTCTTTTACAGGAAAGTCATGTCCCGAAGTCAAAGAAAGGAACTAGAGAAAAAAAAACCAAAACAAACCAACAGCTCATTGTTCCCTCACCACTTAAAACGTGCCCTGTCTTCAGCATCTTCCCAGCTTCTTTGACCTGCTTTCCGCTTTGCCCCGTGGGCAGGGTGGAGAGCCCTGGGTGTCTCCTATACTTGCAATCAATTAATTTCAAATGGAGCTCTCAGAAGAAGGGACCCCCACCCACATTTCTCAGCACATCGCTCTCAAGTGCGATGATCTCGTTCGCTTCTGGGTTTGTTATTGAAGAGGGAACATTTTCTCAGCAAAACGTAAGGCTGAGCGATAAGGACTGGGCAGGAACTGATAGAGACTTTGCAGATCGAATATGATGTTGTTTATTTGACTATGATGTATATTTAAAGGTCTCAGTTACAATTGGCCCCAGGCAATCTCTAATGAGCTGCAGCTGCCTGGACTCTCATTAGCTTTAATGACATCTTCTCAGTACATTTTTCTTGGGGTAAGACCTTGTCCTCTCCATGGTTGTGCACACACTAAAACCAAGAGACATCTCACCCTAAAAGGGCAGCCAACTCAAAACAGTGGAGCAATGATAAATGATACAAGTGCCCAGAAGAGACAAACCTTTCCTGGAAGAGTCACTGTTTATTTAAGGCAAACTAAATGTAATTTACTTTGGCACGCCTTACAATTATACCGGGAGGTATTTGCGCGGAGGCTCAAAAAATAAGTAACAGTCACCGTGTGAGTTCGGCAAAGATCAATTAGCAATTTCCCTGATTTTTTGCCATTCGTCTTACTCAATGGACAGCCAACCGCCTTCCCAAGAGCCACTTTCCAAGGCAGAAAAGCTGCGAGAAAAGAAGCCAGGATTAGCAAAGATGGTGAGAGGAGCGAACACAAGCCCCAGTGTTAGGCAGCACCTCCCCGCTTTTGCCCCGAGCCGGCAAGCTGCCGGCGCTCCGGCATGCCACTGCCTATTGATCCTGCCCCGCTGTGCCGAGCCCCGGCCTTCTTTTTTTTTTTGCTCCGGGTATGTCTTCTGGTGCTCTGCCCCTACCGCCAGCGGAGGCCTTATCCGACTTCCATCTCTTCTTAGGAGAATTGAGGGAGCAGTCATTAATCATCTGAGCTGTCCCCTCCATGGGAGCACAATGGCCTTCTTTATCCCGCACTTCAACAGCCCTGACATGTACAATAACAATCAGCCTTGACGTATCTGTATTGCACCAAAGAGACTCGCTCAAAAGGTTCTTTTGCAACATTTCGGGTCGTAGTTAAAATATATTGGTTTATTGTAAGGCGAGCGGTACAGATCATATCAGAGATGTAAACGGGTTTCTAGGTAGCAGGGCTGCATCTCACAAACATTTTTCTCGCCGCGTTGCTAACCCAGCTGGCTGAGGTATAGCTGGCTGTTGCAGGGAAGGTGATACGTGCTTTCATAGGGTGGTTTTCCATCCTGACTGTTTTCTCAGGGAATCTTTCTAACAGGGAAATTTGGCTGCTTCCGACTGAGATGTGCAGAGCTTAGGAAATTCCTCTCCCAAAATAAGTGCTGCTCCCAACACACAAAGGGCAGCTAAGCACCGTCCCAGCGATGCCAGTGGACCCTGAGAGAAATGGGATGAAAACTGTATCTCCCAATTGAGCTTATCAAACCCGTCCTGAAGCCAGGAATTTCTCAGGAGCTGCTTGTTGGATTTGTCTCAAGGAGCATTTGGACCTCACCACTGGTGCCACACGTGTGCACCAAATGTCCACGGTACCTCCAAGACAAGCTCCATACCACATCCCCTGGGCATGGAAGGGACAAGGGGAAGGTCAGGAGAGGAGAAAAGAGACACAAAGTATAGCAGAAATGCTAACTAAAAAACCAGCGAGCTACCTTCACCCATGTTTAACCAGTTGAAAGCTCTGTTAGGAATTTCTAAGCCCTCCTTAAATTCCTGGGCTCCAAAATGCCACTGAACTAGCAGAGGTATTTCTGGACAAGTTGCAGGAGCTCCCAAATAACCAGGGAACACTAAAAAAATAAAGAAAGGTGGGGGTGGGGGAAATAAAAACAGGAAACAGGTGGGGTTTACTTTTCCCTTCAACCACCCCCCCCCCATCATTTCACTGCTTTTTTCAGGGGCAAGTTGCACCTCCAAAGCTCAGATTAAATAGTTTGCTACAAAATAAAAATGCAACCGAGTTAACAAGCTCTGAGATTTAGGGAGACAGCACGCCGGGAGATACGCGAGTAGGTCACCGGGGCATTTCTCAGCTGTCTAGACCCCGTGGCTAACTGCTTTGCCCCTTCCAGCGCCAGTGAAACCTAAGCCCGTTGGATATTCGCAGCCAGGCAAGCTGCTTTTGCTCAGCCATCCCACCAGCCAGGCCTCCATTCGGCCGCGCCGGCTGCGGACCCAGCCCCCTGCTCCTCCTGGGAACAGCCAGGGCTTAAAAAGCAGCGGTAACAGAGCGAGTACTGGGATTATTTCAGATCAATGGCCTTTCTTGAAATTACAAACTGGTTTCAGTTCCCTGTATTGGATAAATGGGTTGGCAAAGCAGCGCCGGGGGAGCTGAAGGTGTCCCCAGGTCTCCACGCTCTCTTCACAGAGCTCTGGAGCTGCTCCCAGTGCTGGTAGGCACGGGGTCCTGGGCACCAAGCAAACCGTGCCGAGCAGAGAGTGACACGGTGCCCTTTTGCTCTTTTTCAGGAACCTGTATGTTTTAAACACATCCTTTCTGCTGGCTGCCTGCCAGGATTGCCTGCAGTCCTGCCTGGACTATTTAAAATACTTTTCTTTTCTTTTCTTTTCTTTTCTTTTCTTTTCTTTTCTTTTCTTTTCTTTTCTTTTCTTTTCTTTTCTTTTC
>WUAM01000359.1:36268429-36298030 GCA_024336885.1 Actenoides hombroni
GGGCGGTGGCAGCAGTTCAGGAGCAACGGCGAGCGCTGGGAGACGTGCTCTTGGTTGTAGCAGCCCTGTGGCAGCTCCGGCAACAAAAGCAGCTTTTCCCTCTGACATAAACCACGTCTCATTCTCTCTCCTTGGTCCTCCCCTAACACCTCCATGGAGAAGTGACGGGCGCCTGTGGGGCTCTTGCTGGTGGGTGCTGCGGGTGGCTGCGGGTGATGCCGCTGGCTGTGATGTGCCGGCACGGGGCTGAGCCAGGGACCCGACAGATGCTTTCTATTTGGTCCTTTTTTGATGCAGTGGTTTGACNNNNAATTAGAATTATTAGTTATAAATTTAGCCCGTCCTCCCTCCCCTGGCCGTGAATTAGCCCTGATCTCCTCGCCATGTTTTCATCACTTGCAAATGTTCACAGGAGTGACTGAATTTGGGGTGGGGAGGGCTGCTCGCCCCTGGCCACGTGGCATTGTCCCGCTGCCTCAGCCACAGAAGGTGTTTCAGACCCAGGGATGGCACAGCAGGAGCAGCTGGTGGAGGGGAGGAGGGTGTTTTGGGCAAAGAGCCCCGGGAGCACTGGCTGTGGGTTGAAAGGACTAATTAGGTCTTGCCCCCTTCTGTTGCAAAATGCAGACCCAAGCACAGATATTTCAGCTGGTGGGGACTTCTACATCAACATATCCATCCCTTCAGGTTATGCTTTCCAGCCTCTCCCCAAATAAAGGCTCCTGCTGCTCTGCAATGTGCTCCGGCCCCAGGTTTTTTATTATTTCCAAGGTCATTCGCTCTGCATCAGGACTGAAAAGCAGAATTGCCTTTCTTGCGTTGTTTATGTCTACCAGATACACACTGCTTGCTTTTTCATTTGGATTCATTTTCTGTGCTGTCCTGAGAGAAAGGAGCACAGCAATTTTCTATTTACTGCAAAATTCCAAGTGAGCAATTTTGTGGATCTGGAGATTGTCAGGAAGAGGTTACTGGACTGTGTACACGGAGGAGGAGGAGAGCAGAAGTGATAGGAGAAGCGCAAGGAGCAGGAGAGGTGATGGCTAAAGCTTTTGTAATCCCGTTGCCGTCTCAAGAAATCTTTGCCTAAACACCCAAGACTGGTAACTATTACGGGATGTGTGAGTAATTCCTAGATAATTTTTTAAGTATTTGGAAAAAAACAATGCATAATGAAAACATTACGCTATTGTCGTGCTGCTGACACTGTTGGCCAGATTCTCAGCTGCTGTGAATCACGCTCTCGCCTTTGACTTGAGCAGAATTATGCCTTATTTATCCCAGCTGAGGATCAAATGCATTGGCCAGTGCCTGTACCCCCTATGCCTCGCAGGTCAGGGCAAAGCTCTGTCTAAAAAGCTGGTAAATTCGGCGATGCCTGCCTGTGGCCGTGCTCTGAAATGCAGCCAAGACTGCAAAGCCCTGGCTGCAGCTGGTTGCTGTTGCCTCCAGACTAACTCCGATGTGATGAGCTTTATGCACATCGCCCGGGGATGGGCAAGGGCAGGCAGCTGCTTTGCCGGGTGCCAAGGCTGGGAGCCCTTGTCGGGCATTGTGGGCAGTGGGCTGGGGAGTGAGCAAGGGGCAGTGCTGCAGCCGGGGAGCCGGGAAGCAACAGGAGGTAAGGATAAACAAGAAACGGTTAGCAGTTTGTGCACATAGATTAACTTCTATGTGTTTTTTTAGAACTTAGAATAATTTATTGTAATTACTGTTGGCTGAGTTGTGTTTGAAGAAGGCAGTGCTGTTTAAAACGATTTTTGAAAGGTATTGAATTGGGAGGCAATTATTTTTTTTTTAAAAATATGTTTAAGGATTATAAAAGTAATTACTGCCCTCAAGTCAGGATGTCTAATTATGTTAAACTATGGCTTAAGACAGCACAACTTTCAGCCTCTTTTGTGGGTGGTTCATGCAGGAGCAGACTGCACGTGGCACAGCTGGGGCAGGGCTTGGCACAAGGAGGATGTCCCTGCAGCACCTCAGCAGTGATGCACTGGACAGGCAAAGGGGGATGAACACAGTGCCAGAAGGAAGCAGGGAAAAGGGAGGAAAAAATGGGAGAAAGAAGAAAATCGGGAGAGCAATGGAAGCAAGGGACTGCAGGTACCAAGCGGGTACCCCCATCACCCCAGTCTGTGGGCGCAATCTTGCCTGACGCCTGTGGGAAGAGCTTGCTCTTGCTTTGGGGAACGGGCACGTTGACCCCTCCGGGGCCTCTTCCTGCCCTGTTTTTCTCTGTTTTCCTCTGGGAGCCCTTCACAAGCAGCAAGAGAGAAGTATGCGTTTATTTTTCAAGCTTGCCTTTTGACTCCAGCTCCCCTCTGTTCTTCTGCCAACGTGTGAGAAACAAGTTCAGGTTTAAAAGGCAACCTGAAATGTGCATGCACGCACAAACTGTTTTATTTTTATAATGCTGTGATTTATGGGCCAGCTTGGGGCAGGGCAGGATTTCACTGGTGATTTCTGAGTGTTTGAAGGTTGCCCATAGCAGGAGAGGCAGCCAACATCCTACGTGCCGGGGAAGAAGCCGCTGCGGGGGGAAAGGGCAGCACAGGCAGCACCAGGAGTGGCCTGGAGTCTCTGCAAGGGCTGCACAGGAGCAGGGCAGGGCTGAACGTGGTGAGGCAAGAGCTGGGGGGAGGATATTTCAGTAGCGGGGAAGAGATGTGAAGCTGCAGGAGTGACAGGCAAAGCTGTGTCTTAGGATGTTTAGGGAGCTGCTGAGATTTGGACTCGGCTTGTAGGGGCAGGACCCAGAGAGAGGTTATTGTTTTCATAGGCTTGGATGGATGGTGACTGGATATCTGTGCAGAAATCAGGTGCTCTCCTTTGCCATCCCTTCTGGCATCTAGTACTGGTGGTGGGATCACATGGCTGATCACACACATCAATTCTGAGTACATACCACCCAGCTGATCCCACACCCCCTTGCTCCCCAAGAGAACAGCAAGCCAGGAGGCCATGGACTGGGGGACACACTCTTCTTGCAGCACATCTGTAATTCACCACATTTCACCTGAACTGTCAAGCGGCACTGACCCAGAAGAGGCTGTTCCCAGGAGGGCAGGCGGCACAGCAGGCTGGTGGGCAGGAGGAAGGGCTGTGTCCCACACAGTGCTGGTGAGCAGGCTGGGTGCTCAGCCCCGAGCTCAGGTGCTGGCAGAGAGCAGCAGCCGCAGCCTTGGCTGTGGCTCTGCAGCTCAGGGTGCTTCACAAAGCAGAGCTGCTGGCTTGCAGGCACCGGGGAGCTCGTGGAAGCAGAGATGCTGCAAGGATGGGGAATGCAGCGAGAGAAGCAGGATAGCTGCATTCTGGGAAAGTGCTGCGCTGCCACCGAGAGCAGCAGCTAGAAAGCAAACCAGGGTCTGCCAGGACCCAGAGAGGGACAGCAGGATAGGCTCCAGCATTCCATCCTGGAAGTCTGTCAACTGTCTGGATTTATCTCTGGCTCAGCTGCGCAGAGATAGACTGGTGGAAATGCAGTCCCAACACAAGATTTTTTTCCAAATACAGAAAAATTTTTACCATTATTATTATTGTTGGGTTTGTTATTATTGTTACTACTGCTATTATTATTTTTCAGTCTGATTCCCCAGTGTCTTTGGGTGATTTTCACCCTTGGTGGCTGCCCGCAGAAAGGCTCGGTGTGTTTTTCTTCTGAAGCGACACATGGAAGCAGTTCTCGATGGTTTGGGTCCTTTGTATTCTGTGGATTATAAAAGGTCTCTCCTGTAAGGAGGCTGGAAAAGGAAGAGTACTAATTATTATTAACCCTGCCAAAGCCAATAATATCCTTGGGTAATTATCAGTTTACCCAATTTTCCTGTGAGCCTACTGTGTAAATACACCATTGTGAAGAGGGTGTTATTTCTTCCACACTCCACCTTGCCGTAGCAGTGATGGTTTTGGGCTAGTCACGTGCCCGTTGTGATCAGGGTTGTTAATTTTGGCGGGCAGTCACCACCAACAATCAAATACAAGGCGGAAAAGGGCACAAGTCGATGCACTCCTTCTACCCTTCCAGACCAGCCCCTTCTCTCCACTCCAGCCTCACTAAATGCCTTTTGCCTCTGTGCAAAATCCAGCAGGATGTTTTCCTGAGGCCACGGCCGCCCCTTCAATGCTTCCTGGGCTGGGCCAGTGGCACAGCTTGGCTCGGCAGGGACCGTCCCATTGACAGCTCCTCCGTGTCCAGCCCTGAGCACAATGTTCCCTGCAACAAGGAGGTGAAGCGCGAGCAGGGAGCTGGCGGTGAGGAAGTGTGTCTCGCAGCAGGAGACCCGAGCTGCTTTCCCTTTCATCACCGCTCATTTACTTGGATTAGAGTCAGCTCTCTCCTGAATCCTTTGTTCGCTGTTTGTTATTCCACATGCACCCAGCGCTGCGTGTTCATCTTTATTAGCTCTAATTGCTTCCCCGTTCTAATGGGATCTCGCTATTCGCATACAATTGAAAGGAAATGTATTCATTAAAATAATTCTCCTCCTAACTGTTGTTTAGGGCTGGTGCTGTCAGTGCCGCTTGCCGTGATTTTCTCCCTGCCCGCTGCCGAGCGCTGGATGGGACCCGGACACAGACAAAGCTTGGTTAATGATTTTGTATTAAGGTGAACTGCTGGCTTCAGGCTCAGGTCAGGCTGGGTGATGTTTGTTGATGAAGGAAAGGTTGCAAAGCCTCCTGGCTGCTCTTTCTGTGAAGTTTGAGGAGACCATGAAGGAGTGGCACGTGTGTGCTCCCATCCACGGGCAACTGAATGGCTCTCCCGGCTGCGCTGGGACTACACTCAGCCCTGCCTGCAGTCCCACAGCCCAGAGCTGCCCAGCCTGCACCTTCAAGGGGAAGGAATTAAATGAGGAAGCAGCAGAGAGGAGAAAGGCAGGGATGCTTGAGAGCCGGAGAAACCACGCTAGGCAAAAGGCTCCAGTTGAAATTAGTGACAAGAGATGGCTTCGAGCAGCAAACAAACCATCTTCCTAACAGCTTGGCTTCCTCCCTGGCACTCAGACCAACTTTTCCTCCTTATTTATTTCCTCCCACCACTACTAGTTAAGCATCTTTAGGGAACACTTTAATGACTCTTCCTCCTCCTTGCTGTTTTTGCTTGGCTTTCCCTCCCCTACCTGGGGCGGCTGAGGTACCATCGCCACTGTAGCTAAGCAACCACCCCATTAGCACACTTGTGGCTCAGACCAAGGCATCTCCTCACCAGCTTTACACAATTAGCCCTTCAGTTTTTGTCTGTGGTGTCCCTCTCCTCCCCTCCCCTCCCAACACCTTCGATTGGTTTGCTTCTGCAGCACTGTCCGCTCAAATGAATAGAACTCTCTTTCGATGAAAAAAACATACCCTGCTTTATCACATTCCCAATCCTCCGTGAAAGCTGCCGTCCCTCGCCTGGCATATTTATGCCATAATTTGTTAAGTTTGTCATGTAAGGCCAGGGATGGGAAACTGGCAGTTTCAGGGCTTGCAGAGCTGTTTCAGCGGAGATGGGCAGCATGTTCTCCTTTCAAGTGAAGCAGATGTGCAGGAGTTGTCCCTGCAACCGAGGCTGGCGGGATCCTTCCCTGTTGGGTCACTCCATGGCCCACATTTAAGTCATTGATGGGCTATGTGAGCACAGGCATGGCTGTGGGCCAGGAGGGAGGATCAGGTTGGATGGAGCCTTGAGCAACTTGGTCTAGTGGGAAGTGTCCCTGCCCATGGCAGGAAGGCTGGAACTATATGATCTTTAAAGTCCCTTCTAACACAAAACATTCTACAATTCTACCAACACCACTGCCCTGGGAGAGACTGTGGTGGAGATGAGCTCTGCCAGCACCTCCTGTGCTCCCATTCCCAACCCATATCACCTCTGCAGGGGGGTCTTTGCAATTGGCACAAAAGCTGAACCCACGTGATGTCCGTTTTTACTAGCAGGGTATTCCCAGACCCCTCCAAGGCTCCCCTAGTGCAGACACAGCCTTGCAGCTTTCCTGGAGCTGATCCGAGACTGGAGCTGGTCTGGGACCTTCGTTTAAAATGCAAATGACTCGGCCTTGCCTAACAGCAGTGGCACTAATGGGATGCAAGTTTATGCCCGCTAATAGCACCCTGCAGTACTTCTGAAGTAAGCGTCTGCTTTGTCTCCGCATTTGTCTGTCACAGAAGAACATTACCCAGGCCCCGGCTCCCATTCTATTAATATATTTGCTTAATTACGCTGCACAGAGTGAGTGCCAGGCTGGCAGACAGACTGCAGAAGCTCTGCTATCACTGGAAGTGCTCCACTAAAATGACAGCGGTGACATCACAGGTGGATGACATCAGCCCCATGACATGCTCCTACTCTTCCATCCAGCTCCACAAGCCCTTCTGACTTTGCACTGCCAACTTCAGGCTTGCCCGACGCAGATGGGGGCTAGTGAGCTGCCCTCTATGATAAAAGACACACACCACGAGCCCCAACAACCCACCCTGCAGACCCTGACGCCCGCTCCAGCTGCCGAGCGCTGCCGCCTTCCCCCAGGGAGAGCTCACCGTCTAGCTGCATTTCAGAAGTGCCTATCAAGCCCCAGAAGACAGCGTTAAACAGACAGTAACCATCTGCCTGCAGGTCAAGTGGCCGTGACAGGCGTCCTCTGGCCACTAAGACAGCGAGACGGTGTTGAGACCGTCTTCGCAGAGACTCCAGCTGACTGCAGAAATCGCTACCTGCCCCATCGCTTCTATTCATCCTTGGGATGTACTTGAGAGCTGTCAGCTCCCTGAGCCATGGCGAAGCTGAGCATCTTGCCAAAATATGTGCTCAGGTAACAAGAGGGTGATGAATGCTTTCGGCAGAGCCGAGAGCCCTGCACTGGGCTGGGGCATTTCTCCCTGGCACAGACAACCTGCTCACACACGAGGAGGGGGCACCCCAGCTTCGATGTCCAGAAGCACCCAGTCAGCACTGGGAATTGCTATGGCTGCCAGACCATAACATCATTTTGGTTGGAAGAGACCTTTAAGGACATCAGGTCCAACCGTTAACCCAGCACTGCCAGGTCTACCACTAAACCATGTCCACATCTACATGTCTTTTAAATCCCTCCAGTAATAGTGACTGGGTCACCAGGGGAGGTGTGGGAGGGGCTTAGGCACAAATTGCTGCTGGGGGAAGCTGAGCCAAGGGCCAGGGCATCCCCAGCTTGGGGTAACACCCACTCCTGGGCTCCAGGAGCTCTTGCTGCCATTTGCTAGGGGCTGTTCCTGAAAGATCCTGGGGCATCTGCAGGTCCAAGGGTGCACCACAGTGACAGGGAATAGCACACAGGGGCTCTGGAAACACAGGGTGGCAGTGACAGGATGCTTCTCCTCTCTTCCCAGCCACTGGGAAGAAGGGGACCTGAGCAGAGAGAGGACAATCCTTGCTCCAAAGAGAGTAAAATGAGATTATTTTTTTGCCTCGTTCTTCACATAAACCTAACACTTCCTCTGAGGCAGTCCTCAAGGACTTCCCAGACCCTGACTTCATCGAAAAGGAGAAAATTCAGAAAATGAAGCTGTTCCACCAGAGCTGGTCTCCTGAAGCTTATAAACATGAGTGAGGTTTGAGAGGGGCAGGAGAGATGAAGAAACACGGGCCTGATCCTGCAAAGGGCAGAGGGCAAAGAAACCAATTGGTGCTGCTGGAGGGGGCTGGGGCAAGCAGGGGAAAAGCAAATTCCCTGCCAGCCAGGCCTGCCTGGGGGAGAAGGGTCATCTGCCTCCTTTGAGGGGGGAGACCTTGGCCCTGCAGGAAGGGGTGTCCATTGCTGTAGGCAGCGGGCAAACCCCTCCCTGATCCTGGTGCCTTTGAAACACCTTCTAAGCAACACACATGCGCAGCAGGAGAGCAGGCGGCTGTTTCTCATCCCACAGTGTGTCAGAAACTTCAGCTGGGTCCAAGCCTTTGGGTTGTTTTTTTTTGATTGATCCTGATGCATCTGCTTTCTAAGCCTCACTCTGCTTACAAACCTGCATAGGTTGTCGCTTGTGTTGCTTTACTATTTTTTACTAACTGCCTCTTTTTGTTTGCCTGCCTTATTTAACAGCCTTGTTCCCTCACTGGGATGTACCCCTGCTCCATGTTCTGCTCTCTGGGGGTATGTGACTCTGCCTGTGCTCCCCCCTGACATCACCACTGCTTGCTGCCACCTTGGAGAGATGGCTCTGACTGCCCTGATGGCTCTGTAGCATCTCCCTGCATTCCCCAGCTGAAATAACCCCCCCCTACCCTGTCAGGTTTCTGCACCAGCAGCCCTGCTGCAGTTTAATTAAGGTAAAACCCCTCCTTACTGTGGAGACTTTCACTCACCAGCAGAATTCCCTAAGGCCTCATCAGCTGAAACACTTCTCTCTGCCCGCTCCTCCTCTACTGGCTGCACAGCTATACCCACCTGCCCAAGGGAATGGGCAAACCCTGGATTTAAGGCTCCACTGAGGGTACCTGGATGGGATGCCCTGACACCCAGGGAAGCACCTAGGTGCATCTGTTCGTTGAAACGAGAGTGGTCTCATCACAGGAAATGATGCTTTTGGTCCAAACCCTGGCTTTGCTTTAGGCTCAGTGCATCAAAATGTAGCTCTCATAGCTGCACCGGGGGCTGCAAATGGCTCTGGGGCTATTGCAGGGGCTGGAGTTTGTGCTTGTCCTCCGGAACTATGCAGAGCTAGAGATAGCTCTGCAGCTGGAGCAGCAGCCAGGATGCCCAATTACTAGGTTTTTCTCTCCATCGAGCTTGACAACATTTGTGAAAAATTAAGAGAGGGAAATGCTCTTCCCTGCTTACAGGAGGAATGAGAGACTCTCTGCCATAGGCTTCCAGATGTCATTTTATATTTTCCATAAAAATTTATAGGGAACCCAGCTGGCCCTAGAGACACAGTTTGAGGAGCAAACAGTGAATTGCGACTTGGCAGAGGCGGCCGTGCAGCACGAGCCGGTGGTGCCGCAGTCTGCGCGACAGCACGTCGCCTTTCCCCAGCCAGACGTTCGTGGCCAAAGCGATGCCAACACTGGCTGAAGTCTCCGGCCTGTGCTAGGCTGGAGGGGACTCAGCCTGCCATGGAGCAGGCAGCAGCAGGGCTTGTGGGGCAGGGAGTGAGCCCCTTGTGTTGCTCCTGCTCAGCAGCATCCCACAGCGCTTGCTGCTGTTGGGATCCAGTACTCCTGTGGCAACCCCCAGCATTGCAAACCATGTAGGAGCAGAGAGGGGAACAGGATTGGCCCCTTCTCTGGCTTTGTTTCACATTTTCAAGAACATAAATTGCCATGGTTACCAAAGCCTGGGCTTCTCATTAGCAACATTTGCTCTTGATGCCAGATTAACAAAGTTGTTCCTTCACAGTGCTGGTGTTCCAGTGCCTACTGCCAGCATGGGCCATCACTTCACTTGCACCCTGCCATGGGAAGGGAAACTGGCCATGGGGACTCTGGACCACCACAGAATGGCAGCAGTGGGACCAAGGGTCAGGCTGCTTTCCATAGCCCATTCTGCTGCCTTTCGCCCAGGTCCCTGTTATACGCACCCATAGCACGTGGTGCCTTGCACACCCTGACCAAGCTGCAAGAACATCCCAGCTTTCATTTTCCCTAACACACGGTACCAGCAGTAGTGTCTTTGAAAGTAGAAGATGCATCTGCTGTTTGTATCATCACTCAGCCATGACTATGCAACATCAATGCTACGGCCAACGTGCCTTTCTGACCCTCTCTCTCTTTCTCTCCAAAGAGGAGCTATTTAAAGCATCATACTGAATCATTTCATCTGTCCACAGAGGAACTCTGAGCACTCCTGGTATCTTACAGTGTTTGCTGGTGCCAGCTACAAACACGCTCTCTGTGTGCTCTCGTCTTCAAGGAGGGATAACTGCCAGGGAACGACTCACCCTGCTTCCTGCCAGGGAGAGGAAAGCACTGATGGGCAGCATCCCTGGGAACACACCCATTGGCTCAGCAGCCCTAGGATGATAACGGGGGGAAGAAACGCCAGCTCATGCCAGAAACTCTGGACCCAACCAAATTACTTGAACAACATCAGCATGTACATCGTTACCCTAGTGAGGTAATGTCATCAGGCTGATCCCCAAAGGTGCGTAACCTCCTGTCACTGGGACAACACTGAAAGAAAGCAAACCTGGACCATTACCTCCTCATTTACCCAGACCTACCTAATCCCAGAGAAGCAAGTTAATAACATACATCAGCTCACTATATGCTAGTTTTTTATTAAACTCCTCACATACCTTCTATATTATTTTCATCCTTGCCAACTCAAGCTGCCCTGCTTCAGAGCCAGCAAAGACGCGCTCGCAGGAGATTTTTCATGAACAATCCTCAGGCCAACACTTATTTGCTCTCACTATCTGATGAATTCTTAGGAATAATGAAAACATTTGTTTAAAAAATAAACCAATAATAAAAAAATACAACTAGGAGAGATCCCAAGGGTTTTGTGCGCAGAAGAGTCTTAGAACGATTGACCAAACGATTTATATCAGGTGGTTGGAGCAGCTCTTTTGGCCAGCATCTCCTCCTGGCATCCAGTGACTCCCTGGTGCTCCTGGGGCCCTTCCCATCGGCGCCTGGCGCAGCAGCCGTGCAAGTGCTTACCCGTATATTTATTGTCCCGCTGTGGATGAACAGCCTTTTTCTTACCCAACTGTGGCTTAATAGGCTTCTCCAGTGAGCAGGGATCTGTAAACAGCAGTATCAGTTATTCTGTCTGACCTGCAGTACAAAATTGTTTTCCTGCTTGCGAAGGAAATCTTCAGAGCAGAGCTGGGGATACACAAACGCAGCCCCGTGTAGACCATAAATAAATATATATAAGTGCACGCACTCTTTTATTTTACATGCCTGAAAGCCAGAAATGATGTCTGATGTTCAGAAGAAAGGAAATACTTAGTTAAGAGAAAAAGAGAGAGCTCTAAGAAGGCAAGACAAAAACTATATATTTATTTTTTACGGCGTAAATGGAAAGCCCGTGCGCTTTCCGCTTTGTTGAATTATTTTATGGCATATCTCTGGCAGAAATCAAAAAAAAAAAAAAAAAAAAATCCACTCGCATCCAGCCCCTCAATTATTGCACCTCGCTCTTCGGTGTGCCAAAATGACATCTTAAGAACTGGCAGAAAGATTTGCCTCTGCGCTCCCCCTTGCACGCAGAAATGCTGCTCTGCCGCGCTCAAAGGTGTTGGGAGATTTTGCAGCTTAGGTCAAAGGATGCTAATAAAGCACTTGAGCCTCCATATGGTATTTTGGCACTAAAATGTCAGCTGCTTTTCAGACACTGTACTTTAATCATTTCAGACAGGCCCCTTTTAAATGGTTTGTTTAGTTTGCTTAGAGAATAATATTTGTTATTTGGTTTTCAGAATGACTAATAAATGAACTGTCTTTGCTCGGGGAGAATAATGCCACTTAAGCAAAACCTAGTACTGCAGTTCAGAGCTATTTAATAAGAAATACCTGTCAGTGTCAGAATATATTTACTGTGCATTAGCTTTGAAGAATTGCAGAATTAGTTTTCCCCTTGCTAAGTTTACTTTATGTAAAATGTAACACATGAACTGTGAATATGTGGACAGCAAACAGACTGTATCAATGAATTCAGCCTCCCCCAGAAAATGCTGACAGCGGCAAGAGAAACACCTCCTAACAGACACAACTGACACCATCAAAAGAGAAACGTGTGACAGCTGCCAAGGAGCTGCAGCCTCCTGCCTCCCTCCCCTTGTTTCAAAAACAAAATCAAATCCAAAATAACACGCTGTAGTCTATTTATCCTCTTGTTTAATCTGCTGGGAAAGCATCAGCATAATTAAATGCTTTTAATCTTTTGGTTTTAACTTGTGATCAGGCGGCAGTGAAAAGAAAACCGTGCTGTATGGGAGCAGGAGCCTTTCATCACAGCAGCACCCAGCGCAGCAGCAGCATCCAGCACAGCCACCTCGCTCGAGAAGGCTGCGTGAACAGCCCCGGCCCAGGGGCATCCCCATCCTTAGTGCCACCCAAGCACCAGCCCACTGTGACTGACCCAAGCAGGAGGAAGGGGCATTGCCACTTCCCCCACCCAGAGCTGCAAGCAGAGCATTTGCTGTACACGCCGCAGCCGCGCCGTTTCTATTATTCATGCGACTCGGCGCTTTCTCTCACGACCCAGGTACCGTCTCGGACTCTCCAGCCATCTGGGGCAGCTAGTTAGGAAGCTGACGGTGGGTTGCATGAAGAAGCAAGTTATTTACTTAGAAACTGTCTCTGTGGCATCTTGACCATCTGGAAAGAATATGGAAATGAGACTTTTAGCGAGATGGAGCTTCTCAGTTGATAAATTAACCAAGCACCTCCAGCAGTAGGCACAACTGATAAAAGCATGCATTTCTAAGCACATCCCAGCTCACGCACACATATAGAGGTGCGAGCATATGCAACTTCCCATCTCACCCACACATCTGGGGACCCGAGTCACACTCCTGCAAATCTACCCAGGTTTCCAAGCAAACAAAACCCAACTTCCAGTCATAAAGTTCATGTGGAGTGAAACAAGGGGCCATGCAGGGCTGGATTATAAAGCTGTGCCACCAAAGCCCTGCTTGCATGACCAAACCTGCCCCATGGGGACCAAGCCCAGTCCCGCAGGGAGAGCAGGGCTGTGAGCATCCTGTTGGGGTAGCCAGGGAGGCCAGTCAGATGGAGCTCCTCACCCCGTCACATAGTAGGTGAAGTGTGTGCACCCCAGCACAGTACACTTACCCACTCCCCAAAGCCACAGCCGCCAGCAAGAGCCTGGTGCAGCAAAGGAATAACACGCACAGCCTGGCACACAGGCAGGAACCTCTCAGCTCTTATGCCAGCCTCTTAGTAATCAAAATATCACACTAGGCTGGAGTGGATCTGGCTCCTTTGAGCATGAGTCATATCATTTGTTGCTTGCCAGGAGAGTTCCCAGGAACTGGGGACAGCAGGACAGAAATTACAGCTGTCCTCCAAGCACTGTAATTTGTGCTGGAGCTAGATGGTTCTCTGAACCACCACAAGACGGGACAATTAAGGCTGGCTTCAATCCAGATGCAGGTTGCTGGGATCAGAGCATGGAACCCCAAATTAAGCACTGTGAGAATGGAGCCAGAAGAAGTTTGTGAAATAGCGAAGTCCCTGGAACAGCCATCCTGCCTTTCAAATGCAAATGCCACCTCAAGGAAAGTGTTCTGTTCTTTGAGCCTCCCAGTGCTGACTTCTAAGCACCTGAGCAAATACACCCAAGAATAAGAACATGGAGAAAAGCCTCTGGGGGCTGGCTCAGAGCAGGTCAGTGATACAGGGAACCACGCTCCCACCAGCTGAGTTAATCCAGGTGAAACACTGCTTTGGGACTCATTCGCCTGCCCCTGCCACACTGCACAGGGCATAACCATACCTCCTGCTAACACAGCCCTCCATCGAGCTACCAAACCATACAGCTTCCCAAAAGCAGCTGGTGGACCTGGCACCCGTTCTTTCAACATCACACACAAAAAGCCATATACAACAGCAGTCAGTTCCTCCATTGCCCACTTTCCATGTGCCCCTACAAGGCTGATGCAAAGTTGGATTGATAACCAGGAATCCTATTATAAATGGAACTCAATATACATCAATATAAAAGAAGCAACAGCCTACCTTGCCAGCCCAGTGATAAACCTCCACTGAGGGTGAGGGTGCTGCTAAATGACCAAATAAACTTTTAGTTTCCCAAAGTCTCTGTTCATCTCATGGCTTCACCATCAGCCAAGTGTCCTTCTGCCCCAGGATGGCACCTTTGTCCCATCACCTGCAGGTTTTTAAAACGGGAGCTATGGGTAAGGTGGAGTTGAGGTTGTAGCTGGCTGTGCCCGCGTGAGGCTGTTCTCCCTATGTGTGCATCAGGCAAGTAGATGTTACCAGTCCCTGGAGTCTGAGAAGGTGAGACTCACCAAAAGCTTCAGGAGTACCTAAAAGGGGCTGGAGCTGCCT
Organism: Actenoides hombroni; assembly: GCA_024336885.1. Classification (NCBI taxonomy): domain Eukaryota; kingdom Metazoa; phylum Chordata; class Aves; order Coraciiformes; family Alcedinidae; genus Actenoides; species Actenoides hombroni. The sequence continues at coordinate 36,282,429 of WUAM01000359.1, forward strand.
CAGCAAAAGACCAAACAGAGAGCAGTACCCCAGGGTGACAAACACAGACTTACCTGGACAGGACAGGGGGCTCTTCTGGTGAAGTCCTGTTGTGCCCAAGCTCTGCCGGTGGTCAGGAGATGAGCTGTTTCCTCATTTAAGGCCCAGTGTGGTCTGAAGGTCTCCTTCATACTGGTGTTGGCAATTCTTGTGTTCCAAGGAACAGCATGAGAGCAGCAGCTGAGCATCTGTCCCCAAAGCCCGCACTGCAGCTACAGCAGTCCACTGACATTTTTAACACTTCTCACTGAAGAAGGTTTTTTTTGCCTCCATGTGTAGGAATGTGTCGAGCTCAGGTGTGCCCAGATGGCTCTGGGAAACCCGAGGGACCTTAGAGTAGGATTTACTGGCCATAATACTATGTAAACGTGTATGTATTTTAAAGTCTGTGATTCTGTTTTGTTAATTAACTGGAAAAGACGAAGTATTAAAGCAAAACTAAGACCTGAGAAATTGTCAGATGATCTTGGATACCTGCAGTGCCAACGGGGCTTGGACCTGGAGCTGGCAGAGGCTCAGATCTCTGGCTGCTGAGTCAAAGGCTCTCCATACGGACTCACCCTCAAACTTGTAGCCCACTGCAGCAGCCAAGCAATACAGGGGGAGAAAAGCCTCTCCAGCAGAAAGTATCTCAAGAGGCTCCATCCTGTGTTCTGTACTGTGTTCTCTTGCTGAGGAATGATTCGGGCAGGGTGAGATTTTGCCATTGCTGGAATTTGCCCAGCTGACTGAAGCCATGGGGGCCTCATCCAGAGACAGGCTCCAGCTCCCTCTATACCTACCAGAGCCATGAATTTTTGCAGGAATACGAAAGGTCTGAGATGAGACACACACACACACACACACTTTCAACTCAGGATCACAAGCGGCAACGCTCACTTTCTGAGGAACAAGGGCCCTTTTTCAAAGCACTCCTTAGGTCTAACTCCCAGGGCATTTGGAAACTCTGTAAAGGCAGAAATTAACCTGGGTTTCTAGAAAGAGAGCAGAGTGTCTAATGCTTTTAAGCAGCGCTTCAGTGGCAGAAACGATCTTCAAAATGTTTTGACTTTCAGTTTTGAGAGAAATATTTTTTCTTTGAAATTAGCCTAATTAAAGGATCACAAAATTAATTAAAACGCAAAACGAAATGCAACGTTTCGCATCAGGTCGAATGAAACGTTTTAGCATGCTTTAAAATGAAATCAGAGATGGTTCTCATTTTGATTAGAGAAACCTACCCCCTCCCTCCCCAAGTTCTGGAAAACACTGATGCAAAGAAAATCCTCCTCTCCCAAATGTGCCCATCCCCGCTTGCAGAAGAGTCCAGGTCTCCCTGCACTAAAATGTCAGAGACCAGAGACTCTATTTCACGCTCGACCCTTGGCTCTCACCAAAGACACTTTGGCTGGACAATATTTTAAAGTGCTCCTATTTGGTGGTGGCAGCTCATTTAAAATTAACAGCACGCCTAATTGGGAAGGGAGGAGCTGTGCCTGGCAGAAATGGCACTGCTGGCCCCCAGCACAGTGGGGGCAGCCCAGTGCCACTCTGAATAGCCATCACTGTCAGCAGCATGTTCCCGGCCATGGCTGAACTATCTGCTTGTTTAAATATAGCAAGCCCCAAAATGTCAGGAGCTTGGAAGGCTCAGAGCAAAAGTGAAGGGAAGGCAGGGATGGTTTTGGCTCAGAAAGAGCCCCCAGCCATGGGCCAAGTCCCTCTGACGTACTGGTGAGACACCTGAGCTTTCATGGTCTCCCATGTGGCCTTGTCCTGCCCCCGGCAGAGCCCCTGACACAGCTGCCCGTAGCTCTTGGCACCAGAAAATACATTTTCCTCCAAGACCAAAAATTTCAGTTCCCTGTAAACATCAAGAGAGCGGCTTGTGATGAAGCAGTCAGGGTTTTACAGGGTCCCAAGGACGTAAAGCGCCATTTAAGTGATAACTATTTTTACTGTTGTTTATTAAGTGGAGCTGGTCTGTGGTGGGGTCCAACCCTCACTGCACCGCAGGTGTTTCCAGCATATGAAACACTGGTGAGCCACAGGCAAGCATCTCGCAGGCAGGTGGCCATGGTCCTCCTGCCCCTTCGCTGGGCTCCTGAAGGCAATAGTCACCATGGGGAGGATGTGCTGGCCCTGGGGAGGGTGGTTAAGCCCAGATCTTTACAGGCATTCAGGTTGCTAAAACCATGGGGGAACCGGCGGGGGCTGCTTCCCCACAGCATTAAAAGCACTGAAATGCTGCTGCCTTCAGGCTCACGCCTCAGGGGCTGCATCCATAGGCAGTGGGGTGAGGCATGCTCAGACGCTTCTTTTGAGGGAAATCTTTCATTTTTCTCCCCCACCCTGTGTTCTGGCCAAGCACAGGCTGCTCTGCTTGTCCCATAGTGGTGATGGCAGGACCACAACCCCCAGCTCCCAGTGCCCGTGCTGGGGCTCAGGCTCACAGCTGCAGCAGGTTCAGGTTTTGCAGCTCCCTGCCATCTGCCCTGCTTTGCTGTCAGGTATCACCTCCCGGGGCAGGCTGGGGGGCAGCATCCCGGCAGGGCAGCTGCCTAAGGGGCTCTGCACGGTGGGACAGAGGGGCCGGCGTGTGCATCACCCTCCCTGGGGCTGGCTGGGCCAGGAAACGGCCGTGGCACTTGGGAAACCTGATTGGTACACAGAATAACATTTTTCAGCATCACTCGTGTGTTGCTGCAGCACTCGGGGTCACTAAACCTGGAGGAGCTGAGACTCCCCTCCAACAGGCACCACGCACACAGGCACTGGCCCTCCAGCACAGCCTCAGAGCCCTGTCCCTCTCCACAGCCATGCATCCTCCTCCCCGACTGGATGTGCTTTGGGATGGGCCGCAAAGGCCAGAGGATGAGCTAAGCCAAAGCAAACCCCCAGGCAGCTTCCAAGGGGTTAAGGGGGCCGTGCACACCCACTCTCCTCGCTGCTTTTCCAACCTCTGCCTTGCAAAAGGCAAACAAAGAGGCTCTCCTAAGTGAGCAGAACTCCACGTACCTCCGCCTGCCATAATGGCATTAGGAAAGGGCAGGAAGAGATCCCTAGCTCTCCACTCATATTTAAGCATATAAAAACAAACAACAAAAAAAAAAAGGGGAGGGGGGTGTGTGTTTAAATCCATCTGAAAGTGCCTCTCTCTCTCCCAGAAGAGTGATAAAGGGTTTTTGGCAAAGCGAAGGTGGTGTTTATTTTGGTTTGTGTTGTGTTGCTGCTCTGACCCCCTCAGCTGTTAGATGGCAAACTTGACAGCCTGATTGTTTTTACTGGACCACGCCGGAGTTTTTCGCTTTGCAAAAGCGATCTGGGAGCAGTTTGCACTGATTGCTTCGGAGGGCTCCGACCAGGGACCCTCGCCTTGTCCTGTGCCGTGCCCCACGTCTCAGGCGGTACCGCAGCCGGGGCTCGGCCCGCAGCTGGTTTAAATCATCACTTTCTTCCCATTTCATTGCACAAGGCAGCACTTGAAGATTTTCCTTTCTTTTCTGCTGAAATGTGACTCTAATTAGATGATAACAAGGCTCTGACATTTTCTAATCGTAATCCTATCCGTGCAAGGGGACATTATTAAAACGATTAAAATTATTGATAAAGGGGAGGAAGGACGCTCGGTCAGAGTGCTCAGTATTTGGCCCATGGCACAGGAGGAGGAGGACAAGTCTGGATCTGTCCCCTGGGATAAAGCAGCTGCTGTCCCTGAGGATGTGCTGCTCTCTAAACACTCGCACGAGTAACAGAATGCCAGTCACCAAGCTGGAGGATCCAGCTTGACCAGGACGTGAAGGAAAGGCGGTTTCGGTGACAAGAGGTGGACCTAGCCTTTGGGTAGAACAAACTATGCACAGCTTCATCAGACCTGAAGCTACTGAGGAGACAGCTGGACCCAGCATTTCCCACACTTGTATGTGCTTATGTAGGATTCCCAGCGCAAACTTCACCGTTTCATATGATGTGCCTTTCAGACCCTCCTCTGGGAAGGTTTTTGCTCTATGGGATTAGCACTGGGGACAAGCAATCAGGCTCTCAGCTGCTCAGGTGAAATTAAAGGGCATCATGTTCCTCTGCACAAGACGAGCAGGTATTTTTTAAAGCCAGGCACCTCTTTGCAGGCCAGAGTCAGAAACAGAGATGAAAAGTCCCAAGGACTAAAGTATTCACAAAGTAATGGTGAACAGAGCAAGGTTTTATCTTTGCTGCCTTCGAAACTCTCCAAGATAATGCAGCAGTTACATCTTCCCCAGTGCAGGGGACAGGTATGTGATCTCCTACATCCCTCTCCCAAATCAGCCATCAGGCCCCACACACCCAGCTGCGTGCCACTTGAGGGATGTCCCAGCTGGAGCCTACCTTGCAGTCCACAAGCACCAGGGCCAGACCCACCATCACACATCTCTGCAGTCCCCGACTCCGCATCGCTTCTGCAGGATCCTGTTGTTTTGTCTGTGGGATCCTTGTTTTTGCAGGGCTCTGTGCCCAGCTCCCCATCGGCCCTGCCTGGCGTGGAAAGTAGGCAGCTCGGAGCCAGTTTTCTGCTCCGGAAACCTCGGGAATCTCCCTTGGTGTTCCCCAGACTCCTCTAATTTCCTACAGCTGCTGCACACCAGCACAGCAGCCAGCTGCCAGCTCCACCCAGAGATGGCAGGGACCTTGGTGGCACAGCCCCAGGAGTTGGGGATTCCTCACCCTTGGGAATTCCTCACCTCTACATCTGCAGAGAACAAGGCTCATCTTGTAACACCGGAACAAAGCAAAACCAACCTCAAGAGGACAGAGAAATGCCTGCAGCAAAGCCTGTTAGCCAAGAAACCGGGGGACAGCTTGCAGGCTCCAACACCAGCCATCCCTGCTCCCCGAGGGCAGGGAAGATGCACAGCACTACCCCTCCCCAGTCACACATACCCCTGTAGCTCACGTGTTCTGGAGGATAAAACAGAGGAGGAATCTTCCCAGCAGTTGGTGATCTCCCAATTGATTGCCAGTAACACGCACAGCCCTGCTCAGTGTGGCTACCTCCACCAGACAGGCGTAAGTCCCTGGGGAGCACATTGCCAGAGACAGACCACTGCAGGGTTACTACAGTCAATAAGTGTCAAAGTACAGGATGTCTGAGGTGCCTCTCCCCAGGACTAGCTTGCACGCAGGGTCTAAACCACCAATAGAAAGCTGAAGACACCAGCAAGCTCCAGAGCTTCTCAAAGAGAAAAGTCCTCCAGAGCTAGCAAGCTGTCTGCAGAGAACAATTTATTCATTCAATTTACACCTTATTTCTCTTCACAAGCAGATCATAGTCTCCATGAAATTGCTCATTGCTAGAAATTATGCAGTAAATATTTCAGGATACATATCTCCAGCAAATTGCCTGCTGCCAGGGCTATTTCCCTATTCACAGTCAGAAATCTGAGCTGTTTTGATAGGACATACAGCTTCTATAGCATGGCTCGTTCCCAGTCACGGAAGCATGATGCTCTCCCAAGCCCAGCACCAACACGCAGCGCTTCTTAGCTTATAAATAAAAAGCTCACAACAGAATCAACCTTACAGCGCAAATATTCATGATTATGAATTTGAAAATCACTTCCTATGAATGAGCCTGCACAGTTTGCATTAAAATGTGCTACTTCAGCATCATTCCTGACAGCGTACAGCGTGCGTGTCGGCTAAAACAGCCACAGAGCACAAACCCAGAAAGGTCAGAAAGGGAAAGCGAACAAATTTATTGAGAAATTCAAACATATGTTTGGTGCTGGTTTGAAAAAGAAAAGAATAAAAGTCTTCTGCAAATACATAGATGGTGCCTCTGTCACCCTTGGAGGCTGCACTGTGCTGAGCTTGCTACACAGGGACAGAGGTCTCAGCTAATTGAAAAACTGATTAATTTTTATACCTACCAACTTTGATATTTTGAAGGTTTTAATTTCTCTTTAAAATGCTGAAGATTTCTTTGAAAAAAGATTTAGAATTCATATTGGAATCTCACAAAAGAGTTTTTAAAACTCTACCTTCTCATCTTAATAAAGCGTAGTTTGGATTATTTTTTTTTTTTCCTGGAAATATCTTCATTAAATAAAAGAGGAACTAAAGGGCATGGTAATATAATTCACAGACGATACTAAATTAGGATATATTGTACACGGCAGCGCAGGCTGAGCAATAATACATGGGGCCACAGAGAGATTGGAAACCTGGGTAGAAAATAAATGAGATTCAATTTGGAAAAATGCCGTCGATGCCTCTGGGGAAAATAATTTGAAACACTCAGAAACCTGGGAAGCAGGAATGGCTAACAGGGAGTTTAAAACAATAACAGAGAGAAAATTGGTCTGCAAAGCATTACGGACCCCCTCTAACGCCCGCTGGAGTCAGCAAAGTGGTTCCTGTTTGCTGTGGCGAGGCCCTGGGGACGGTCACCGCCGTGCTGATGGCAGAGGCACCGGCAGAAACACCACCCAGAACAGGCTCATCACCACAGCCCAGGGCAGCGTTGTGCCAAAACCAGACTGAGGTGGGTGGGAGAGTAGCTGAGCAGGGCAATCCAAGTGACTGAAGGGGCATGACCAGGGCTGGGAGCTGTATCTACACCAGCTGCTGAAAGGCTGGACATGGAGGAGCGGGAGGGTGAAGATGCTCTATGGGAGCATGATGAAGGTGAGGGGGAGTGGGACAAGAGACATACAAGCTAAATTTTGAATCACCACTTCAGATGATGCTCCAGCTGTAAAGAGCAAAAGCACAAAGAGCTTTTTGAAAGTTCTGCAGACACATTCCTGCATGCAACCCTCTCCTGGCAGGAGACAGGCTGGGATCCAGGTGGTCCTTACCTAACACAAATGTTTCCTCTTCTCTTTGGTTTTCCTTCAAGCCTACATGTGTTTATCAGAGCTTCAGAGAAGGAAGAAAATGGGAGCACAGAACAAGTGTGAGCACAGGAGAGAAGGTGAAGAGGGAGCAGGAGCAGCTTGGTCCTCACAGGACATGCACTCAAGTTCCTGTTGTCCCCGAATGGGGAGTTGGGCCAAAGCTGGATGATCACACCTCTGTCCAGACTCACAGAAGCTGCAGTCTTGCCAGCAGATGATACCATCAGGTGCTGTTATTAGTTCAGAGAAGAAATGCAGCTTCTAATTTTACCCAGTCCTGGGGCTGGAGCTGGATCTTTGCCCCCCTGCCCAGGAGAGCAGGTAACAGTAATGAGATTACGGGCTCAGCATCCTCACTTTCCCAAGAACCCTTTCTCACAGAGACACACCATGTCTGACAACTAACTTGGTCCTTGCCGATTAAGGTGGGAGTTTGGATGTATCCCCCTGAAATCAACAAAAAGCACCATTTCACACAGCCCCATTAGAAAGATGCTTTACAGAAGAAATTCCTTTGAACAGATGACCTGACCCAAGCAAGAAATCTGCTTAATTTATGGCCAAACACAAATACTCTGCTGAGCTGGACCTGTACTATTTGGACATCCCCATGGGATGGATCATGACCTTGCTCAAGTCTCATTATTTCCCCCCTCCCCTCCACACACATACGCTTCCTCCATCTCTTGGGTTCAGTTTTGAGAAGATGACGTGGAGAGCGTGAGGCCACCTCACCTGCTCTCGGCCCTGCTTAGAGGGCTTCAAGGAAGGGCTCTGGCCCCTGCAGCATCCTCCCGGCCACTGGGCCCAGCAGCAGCCACCCACCTACTTGCAAGATGACAATGGATTTTTTTTTTTTTTATATATTTTCTTTTTAAAGGGTTGAGTACTATTTCTCCAGGGCACTCAGAGCTCTGCTCACCTGTCTTCTGTACTTCAAGAAAACATCTAAGCCTATATATTCCAGATGATAAACTCCACCTAGCAATTTTCTCCTTTTCATTAAAATTATTTACACCAGAAGAACTTAAAAGAAAAATCGATTTCAGAAGAAACAAGGAGGAACAGACCAAGGTCTCCTGCTTTACGCTACTGTTTTTTAGCTTCTGGAAGGCACACGATACATTTATGAACTTGAGCATCACATATATATTTTAAGAGGTAACAGCACAAACACTTGTTACAGTATCCATCATTTTTTCTTGACCTTACAAAAAATAGAGCTTGTCAGGTAAACAGCATTTCTGGCATTTTGCAGTTGTTTCCTTTCACCTTTGGGACATAAATAAAATCTTTAAGCATTTTGTTGAATGAGCTTTCAGAAGTGGGACTTTGGAGACACCTAACCAAACCCTTTTGTTCAGATAAGGTTGAGACTATATGAGACTTGTCACCAACTCTAAAGAAATACATAATTTTAATTCTAACTCTAATAAGAGTTATAATTTCCTCAGAGCATTTCTAATTAAATTGCAACCACTCTTCTCCCCCAGATGAAAACTCTGGCACTGGGGTGGGGCTGAGGATGGTTTTGATGGTGCTCCCCAGAGCCACTCGCAGGCTCTTGGAGATGTTGATCTCATATCAGAGGGAACTTGTTTACTCTTTTTCAGCACTATTGATTTTTAAACGCATACCTGGAACAGCTTATATCTAGCTCTCATAAGAGGGGTCCTTAGGAATGACAGAAGTGGACATACGACTGGCTCTTGAAGTCCCAGCGAGGAGGTTTGAAGAGTCATTTTCCTGCACACTAGGACTGCCACAACACACTGGCTCTCCAGTTGATGCAGAACTTCAGCCAGCAAATGTTTACACCTTCAGATGAGGGCAAGAGGGAAACAAGGCAGTCTCCAGAACAGTGTCATGTATAGCACAGCAGCAACCAATTCACAGCCTTCACTGTGTTCTCTTGGGTCATCAACAACTAGATTTTTAAAAAAGGCTAACTTCAGCTGATTTGAACCAACCAGTCTCATTTTTTAAAGAAATAGCCTGTTTCTAAAGTTGAACACGACAGAACAGACCAAGGTAAAAACTTAAGTGTAACCTATAAATATATAGAGATGCTGCCTTTGCTCCTCAGGCATCACAGTTTCCAGCACGTGGGATTTTTAATGGGTTACAAAACCAGACAGCAGCATCCTTAACTTTAGAATATAGCTTAACACTTATGGGACTCAACACACCAAAGTAACCCATCATGTCAGTCTTTAGACTGGAACAAAGAACGAATTTATATATTTTGGTGCAAATATCTGTACGTGTTGTCAAACAGAAAGCTCACCTCCTAATGCCACCCATTTCCAGTCCAGCTACCAAGTTTAGGGCAAGGTGATCTTTACCCAGCCCAGCTCAAAAGGAACCAGGAGTCTTCCCATGCTTGCTCACCCAGCAAATCTGAGTCCACTGTGGAAGGATAAAAGCTACAAATTCTGGAATTTGGGGGGGGAGGGAGGTGATAAAAAAAATAAAAATCATACAAACCATTTCAGAAACACACAGGTACTAAACCAGTAAATGTAAGCCCTTGGTCTCTCAGAAGGGACTTTTGAAAATCCTCTCCATGGCTACAGAGGCCCTGGACATCTGATGAAAGGCATCATCATCCTGTTGTGACCAGATTCTGTCACATTCATTACCTTTTACTCAATCACTTAGAAATGCATAACATGGCTTGACAAGCTTCATTTCTGTATTTAACCAGTTTTAAAATGGTATTGTTTATTTTAATTGCATACCATTCTCCATCCCAGTGCGGTTCAGCAAAATTCAAGTTAAAAAACATCTGAAGGTTACATTCACTTTTTTTGAAAGTGAAAAAGCTAAGGTTTTAAATACAAAAGTTGAACTATGTAATTGTTTAAATGAGCATTCCTTTACCATATCATCCTCCCTAGGAAGAAGCAGTGCCATATTTAATGCAAGCGGCTATATTTGGTTACAAATCATGTTTTAGCAATTATATTACACAGCAAGAATGAACAACTCTGTAGTTTTTAATAAAATACACATGAGAAACAGGATCTTCAATTTACATTTATTTTTATCTTGCTCGTTCATGAAAAGCCATGTTCAAAAATTACTTTGTCTTGTCTTTTCATGAGAGCAAAGCGTGGGTTTGCTTGAGCCCAGTCTGGCTCCAGCATCAGGTGACACACGACTGCCCTGCCCAGCTCACAACTGAGCTGCATCAAGAGGTCTTAACTCAGAGGTGGCATCTCTACGGTTTGCAAAGGCAAGACAGCATCAATATTGCAAGCTGAGAAGCACTCTTGAAATGTAGGGCTGGATGGTACTTACATAATGGCTGGGAAGTGGCACTGTCACTGTCCTGGGAGGGCAGCACCCTGCTCTCAGCCATGCTTCACATCTGTCTCCTCCAGCGGGTTCAGCAGATCTCAGCCCAGCAAGTTCCTGAGATTTCACACACCCGGGGCCTGGCACCTACAGAGGGGAGAGCTACACCGCACAGAGACCTCGCCATCTGCCTTCTTGTTGTGTCCCATGGACAAGCCAAATATCCCTGGTATGAAAATGGGTGTGTGGAGCCAAAATTCCTCTCCTCATTTTAATGCCTACCAAAGGCTCCAATTAATTCCTATTGGCAACAGACAGACACCCTCGATCCATCATGATTCAGCCTTTAACTGACTGATCTGATCTTTAATGCTAGCAGGAGGAGGAAGAGAGGAAAGGAGGCAGGGAGGGGCAGAAGAATGTAAAAATAATTGGGCTACCTGCAAAACAAATGAACCAATTTCCATCTAAACACCCAAGTGTACCATTCAGAGCACCTTACTCACCTATCACCTCCATGGTTGGTCAGATGTTGGAAAGGATCTCCACATCAACACATTTGGGTCCTGCTCTAGGACAGGCAAGACTTTACAAGCCCCACTCCAACTACGCCACACAGCAAGTATGCTACTTTAACATTTTTTAGCAAAGACGATAAACCAGGTCAGTAACTCGAGGAGGGCAGTGACTGATGGATTTGGGACCACAGAGCTGGCTACCAACAGCAAGATCACTACGTTCAGTATTTTTCCAACAGGGCCTTTGAAGTTTTCCAAGCCAAAGCCTTCCCTAGACCTAGAACATCTGGGATGAAGATGTCACAGGTCTGTCATCCTAAGAAATCCCATCAGCAAAGCAGACGTAATAAAAAGGACACAAGGGCAAAGCTATCGCAGTGCAGTTCCCTTCCTGTCCACTGCGTGGATTACCATAATTAATGAAGTATTTAGAAGATTTTAGACTAGGAAGCAATGCCACCTAGTGAACAGGATGCCATGTGACAGATGGGGGACACCTCAGAAGGTTGGTCCCAGCATGGGGTGTCGATGCAGCAAGCTCCCACTGCTGTGCATCAAGCAGTGCATGTATGTGGAATCCATGCAAGGACTAACCAGGTAACCCACCATCTTCCCCCCTTCCCCCTCTCCAGTTTCACCAGCTACACAAACACAAGTTCAAAGATGTTTTAACCGATGAATAATTTAAAGAAAAATGCATTTTCAGTAGGCCTTGAATTTAAATTTGCCTTCAACAAGACCTTTTAAAGCTGGAAAATATACAGCTCAAAAATGACAGATGGCTTTAAAATTAGAGATCAGATTATATGGGAATTTATGAAGGTATTGCAGAGAAAAAGCAGCACTGAATGTTACTAAATTTAGGATAAAGCCTGAACAGACACCAGCAATTAAATAAAAAATCCAAACAATTCATGGCCCAGAGGCTGTCACAGCATTCGGCAGTGGCTGACAGCCACAGCACAGCCCCAACTGACTAACAGAGGGCAACTGATTCCCATTCCTGCTCTGAACCATTTTCCATTAAAAGATCCAAATTGTGAGCAAGTCAGACTGTCCACACAAGATATTTGATGCAGCAGTTTTTTGGAGTCTTGAGGGTTTTTACCCCCCAAATGAATTCCTGGTTTTGTTTAGTTATTTGCAAAACCATGTCAAGTTATAAGCATATGACCACAAATCAGACAGAAGTTGCTACTGATGTGGTTTCTTCCCCCTTCCCAGCATTTGCCATGGTAATAAAGAGTTATAAAAATAACAGTCGTGATCTATGGTAGGGCAGCAGTTTGATCAGACTAAAGGCTTCTGGTATGCAAGACTTCTCTACCAGAAAATGTTTCGGTCAATTTGTAAAATTGATGGGACTCCAGAGTAATCGTGCCGGAGCCAAACACTTACATGTTTGATACAGAGGGATTTTCAGTGGATTTGAAGGCGGGGAGGGGTTGGTTTAACATACGCATTCTTTTTGCAAGTGCGGTGCAGACTTTGCCGAGAAACGTGTGAGAAGACAACAACCAACGTGGCAAGTGACACGCAACCAGAAGACATCACGGCTTGGTCAATCCGCGAGCAGGGAGCTGGAGCCCGCAGTTGCTCACGCTGTTCCGATGGTCCTTGCGTGACATCTGGTGGTCAAAAAGTACCCTGGGAAGAACCATCTCATTCTGCACCCAGGGTACCCCCACAGCCACAGGAAAGGCAACAAGCCACAGCCCTGCAAGAATTTCACCACGACCTAAATGCTTAGTTTCTACTGTATGTTGTGGTAAAACGATCAAATAGTTATTTTGGGAACTGAACCTGTACACACCCTGTTGTCTAAATATCATTGATCCCCTCATAATACATCCCAGTCCCTTACGAAGACTGGGCAGCCTGTGTAGGGACAAATCAAGCACCGACAAGACTCCCAAGTGGACATAAATTTAAGGCACTGCATTTTGTCAGCCTAAAGCTTTTCAGCATCTTTTAGCTATATTTATGTTCTAAAGGAAAAACCCATTCATCTGAAGTGTGATCCACCAGAGGACAAACCGAAACTCTGCCAAAAAAAATCAAGCCCTGCAGTCTCTTCCTGCCCATTAATAGCAGCGTTTAAAGATTGCCGCCCTGTGCTAATTGCGTGAGAAACAAAACCATTTCAGTACGCAAAACTGAAAGCAGATCTCCAAAGACAAGCTTCCTGAATGAGAAGGGAATATACTTACTGGAGATACACCTTAAAACTTCTCTGTACCTCAGACTTCTTTAAAAACAAACCAAACAACGCAACCCTCAATCCTGACAGCCCACGGTAGCCAGGAACTGGAAGGGGAGCTGGAATGGACTCAATCTGTAAGAGGCTTCGGGCAGCGCGGGCTCTTGCAGCGCAGCAGCACAACGCTCATCTGCTTCTCAATAGGCTGGAGCTGTCAGAGATGCTGAGGAGAAATTGTCAAGCCACGACTGCCCTAAACAAACGTGATGTTCGGCTGAACACCGCGGAGGGAGTTTCCTCCTTGGCTGCAGTTGCTGCCTGCATTAAGCTGATCTAAAATACACGGGCTTGAAGTGAGACAGAGCATCCCTGTGTGCAGAGCAGAGCAACCATTCCTGCAGAAGGCATCTCTTCCCCACATTTCTCTCCCACTCATCCCAAAGGTTTCTACAAATGAGATGGGTCCTTGGCCGTATCAAGGTACCATAAACATGATCTCACCTACATTATCCAGTCAAATATATCTTAGTTAAAGCTCATTTTCTTCCCTCCCTTGCCTCCCACAACACATCTATTACAAGGTGGTGCAAACAGATCCCCCAATGGATTTTTTAATCCCTTCTCCTCTCAGCCACTTCCCAAAGTCACCTGAAAAGAGCCCCGGGTAACCTAAGCATTAAGTAAGGTCTCCAACCTCAAGAAAGTGCTGCATCAGGGTAGAGGAGTTACCAGGAGTGCTGAAATCAAACACAAGAATTACGAACTTATCAGGATTTCAGGCAGGAGCTGCTTTGCACATGTCCTGCTTACTTGTGTTGAGAGACAAGAAACCAGTTGATTTCTCAAGATATTTCACTCAGTTTGCAACAGTTTTTAGCTCTATAGCTTGCAATATTACATGCTCTGAAAACGAAATTCAATCCCCAAATCCTTCTAGTTGGTTACTCATAAAATCCATTAAGTTCAGGCACAAGCAAACCAGACTCATCTCTTTCCCTCCCAGTGCCTATTACATATAAATAGTAATTATCGTTCCTGGCAAGGCTCTAGTGTCTCTTATGATTCTGTACTTTAACGATCTGATTTCTTAGTACTTTCCACCGAAGAATATATTTAACAAGCATCCATGTTTCCTCCTCCATGATAGGATTTTTAAATTATGAATGTAATAAAGACAATGATGTTGCCAGCCTTGTGATTAACAGCTTAAAGAGACACTCGCTAAGCCTTCATTCCCCCCATTATGATAAGTTCACAAGCTGGATAGCTTTGTAAAATTCAACAAAGCCAAGATTTAACTCTATAGTTACACAGCTAAATCAACAAGCGATACAAGAAAGGCATTAATTAAGCCTAATCTAGAAAAGCAAGTCAAGTCCTACCTGTTCTGTTGACAGATTTGTGTTTTTTAAATGCCACCTTAGTAGAAAGCATTTAATGCAAGATTGCCGCCCTTATTTATGTAATATGTGACATCTCCAATCTTGTATATTGTCACAGCTCAAACCACAGTAAGTTATGTCGCTGCGGTGCTATGGAACAGAGAGCATCATTAGCGTACAGTTCAGAGTTATTGAACTAATCAGCTGGAGAAGATTCTCCTAATAACATAGATCCCCAAACAAGCCGCTACAAGCACTCCCTCAACCATCACATCCCTTGCTTTTAAAATTAAAACGAAACCAAACCACTGAAAGAAAATCGAGTTTATGGCAAAATTCAATTTTATTACTTCACAGGAACGTGGGTTTCACTTGATGCAAGAACACACCCACAGAAGACAGTTGTTGCTTGGTGGAGTGAAGTCTGCGTCACTCCCCAGGGTTTAAATTGTCACATCAACTTCAGTAAATGTTATGGTAGATACCGCCAATCAGAACTTCAAGAACATAAAGACAGGGTGAGCATTATGCCGGAGATTTAACATCAGCCAGCAACTCTTTACAAGCCTGCCTGGCCCAGCAATCAGTGCAAGTGGGATGTTCAAAATACCACCTTCACACTCAAGAAGGTAAGAACAGAGCAACAGCACCTGAGATAGCAGAAAGGTCCAGCCTCCCTTCTGCGAGTATCTAACAGCTCAGCAGTAGGCATCTCTACTTACCTTGCAGAATCAAGGCCACATTTTGCATTTTTTTGATTTATATCAGCTGCACAGTCATTTTAAACTACAGATTAAAGTAAACAACATGAAAACTAATAATTTATTTCCAATTGTGCTTAAGGTTTTATTACAACTCAGGTAGCTTAAATTTGTCACGCACAAGATGGAGGATTCACCAGTTCTGGGACTATGTGTATAAATCAGTACAGCAAGACAATCTCTCTGGAACAAGTCATGAAATTTAAGCATCAGCCAAACCAGTTCAGAGTGATTTATGAAATTCTGAAGATCACATTAATGGAATTCCTAACAGCCATAACTACATCCACATAAATGTGCCTCTCATAATAAAAACACTCTACATAGTTCTGAATGTTTTAAGAACTGGTAAAATGACTACAGATTATGGAGTCCATCTCCTTTAAGGCATCAAAGACATTCTCAAGGAGGAGTTAATTAGTCCAGTTTCACAGGATACACCATTACAGAGTCTGAGATTCTGACTGCCTGTGATTAATTTCAACCCTGCACCAACATACTTTGCTTACATTAACTCTGTTTTCAATTTCCCCTCTTTTTTTTTCTTC
>WUAM01000359.1:36298130-36321570 GCA_024336885.1 Actenoides hombroni
TGCGCTTTTTTTTTTTTTCCCCCCCCCCCCACAATCTTTTTTTCTCTTCACTCTTTTTTTCTTCCCCCCCCTTTTTTTTTTTCCCCCCCCCCCCCCCCCCCCCAGCCCCGAGGACTCTCACTGGTGTGTTCACAGCTGGAGACTCAAGTGCAACTCCTCTGAACTGCCCCATAACCAAGTGGAACACTTGTCAGCAAACCGCTAGATGACAAGAAAGCACATAAGAGCACTTCCCAAAATGCATCTGGCCCCACCCTGTTCCCCAGTTCACAAGGCAGCAGATCAAAATGCAAGGCCCCCTCCCCTCAAACGATCTGGTACACAGATGCACTTCCTTCAAAGCATCCATGTTCCTGTTAAACACCAAGTAAACAGAAATACCATCTTTTTACTGAAGCCACTGATAAAGGGATCACAATTAAAGACTCCTTCCAATCTCTCATGTAGAGAAAGCTGGAATCCCACCAACCAGTAGTAGGCACCAAGCTTCAGGAAAGGACCACCTGCAGTCCAATGCTCCAGCACATTCACATGCAATGAAAAATATCCATCAATGAGGCAACTTCCACAAAAAATAACGGTCTTCCTCAGATGCACCAAGTCTCCCAGGCTGGCACACAGTCACAGCACACCTTTCAAACTTCCTTACCAAAGAGCTCAAGCTCTGAAAATAAAGGCAACTTGCTTAGGCTGTTCCCTTTCTGCTCTTCACTCCCCTTCTGTGGGGAAGTCTTGCTTCAGCACGTAGAATCATAGAATGTTAGGGGTTGGAAGGAACCTCTAGAGATCATTGAGTCCAACCCCCCTGCCAAAGCAGAATCACCCAGGGCATGCCACACAGGAAGGCACTTGCATGCTTCCCAACCTGGCACTGTTTCTTCTCTCCTCCCAGCCACCCAATTCTCCTTCGTTCATGCTGGTATACACATGCAGTGACAAGTTACACTGAGGTGAGAACTCTGAGAACAGCCATTCTGCTGAGTTAGTTTTAACCTGGACCATCAGTTCAGCTGGCCCCACCACACGGCAGCATCGGGGCCATTCATGGGGCAGCGGTGCAGAGGGAAGATGAGAACGGCAGCATGGACTTACACGCTCGACCCTAGCACATGAGGAACTACTTCACAAGTTTCAATTTTCATG
This sequence comes from Actenoides hombroni, assembly GCA_024336885.1. Taxonomy (NCBI): domain Eukaryota; kingdom Metazoa; phylum Chordata; class Aves; order Coraciiformes; family Alcedinidae; genus Actenoides; species Actenoides hombroni. The sequence goes on from WUAM01000359.1 coordinate 36,299,274, forward strand.
GAAGTCACCCTCCACTGCTCGCAGTCTCTAGCCCGAAGAAGGTGCTGCTGTTTCTATCAGGAACACTCCAGGGAAACACAAAGAACCCATGTGCTGTGGGGGGCTCTGCACCACCACACAAAGGGCAAATGTATGTGCAGCCAATCTGGTTCTTAACGTTCTTTCTGATTCAGTAAGTTCCTTGTATAAATTATCTAACCAAGTGCTTAAGGTCTTCCTTATGTGGCTAAATTAAGCCAGCCCTCAACAGCTGCCAACAAGGGGAAGTGGGAACACAGAAGGACACTGCAGGACCTCCTTCTCTAGCACAACACAGCGTGTACACGTTTCGATCTCCCAGCCTGACCACGCCTGGGGCTCCCTCACTTCTCGCTGCTCCCTCCTGCAGTCAGGAGGGATTTGCACCTACTTAGCTCAAACCTGGATTAATTTGCAAAACAGGAAAGTCCAAGTGGCGTTCCTCCATCAGAAGGCAGAGCTATGGACAGACACAAGTGAAGCTGTACAACAAATAATGTTTAGCATTGAAAACAGTTTTTCCTCTAGGCTCACTCCTTTATCTGGCAGAAAAACATAGGGAAGACATTTGCTGGCATAGCAGTCCCATACAACAGTCTCTTCAAACAAAAGTAGCTCTCTTCAGCAAGGAGCACATCATAAAGAACATCACAGTTTACAGATCAAGGTGAAAAGCCAGAAGTCTCAAGATCCACTGCTCTCACTTATCCCTGCCCAGCACAGCACCACGGAAAAGTCTGGTGCTGGACTCACAGCCTCCCATTGCTCCAGAGCAGAATGACATAATCTTACTGTGTTTGTACAGCACCCACCACAAATGGTGTTATTCCCAACCAGCCCCATCAGTGCTACTGAACGCAAACACAACGAGGGATGTTTGAGACAATCAAACAGCAGATGCAGCAGAAATGAATTAATTTATATTTGAACAAAGGCAAAAGCCAATGGGAGGTTAAACACGACAAGCTTGAAGGGAGTTCATTTGAAGACAGATCTGAAGGGAGAGATGCCGAAATGGTACATTTCACTGCATATTGTGGAACTGAAAAATAAGCCAAAGCCATCCGAGATTATTTAAATAGTTACAGCTGAGGAGTTTATCTTAATATCTAAGCTGTGACTCTTCAGGGCCAACTTTATAATTCTCCTTAATACACACATCATGGAGACTTCTGCAGCATACAGGAACATACCGTCAATCTGACTGACTGAACACCTTTGTATTTTCTATTATACAGACAAGTGCTGAAGCTTGATTTGTGCAAAGTCTGCTTTTCATTTCTAGGGACAGGCTGATAATGACAGCTGGATAAATGTTAACAGAACAAACTTTATTAGCAACTTGAACTATTTGAAAAAAAGAGGTCTCCACAAATCAAAACTGTAGATGAGTTTAGCCACCCTAAGTGGCAATCCGGTATTATACAGCCACAAGAGGGAAAATGGAACAATCAAATAGGTTCTAGTTGTTCTTTTTATGGCATTGATTTTTTTTTTTTCTTTTTTTGATACATTCAAAGCATTATTGCATCAGAAAACATACCATGCATCTTTATGTTTCCAGACAAAATCACCTGTATTTGTCATTTCTAGCTACATCTCAAAGGTGCACCAAATCTACAGTTTTATGGTTTTAGTTGCATGCTTTGCCTACATGCATGCTGAGATAATAAATATTAAATACAGGAAAGAACAGAAGAGAACCAAACTGACATAAGGAATATTTTACGGCAGCTCTGTTATGTTCTGCCAGCTAAAGAGCTTGTCAAAAAATTGAGGTAACAACAGTGGCCACACCACTCAGCTAAGAATCGCTCAAAATTCATGGAAGTTTTCAGAAATTCAAGTACACAAACACCAGCTGCAACTTGTCAGAAATGCCAGAGAAATTAGGTTGGCTGCATTTTATTAGTCTATTAACTGGCGTTCACACAGCTCCTTGTAAATCCTTTTTCTCACTCGGGGCATATCTTCCTGGGAGAACTGAAAAGGCTGGTCTAAGGCGAGGCACTTGCAGTACTGAGAAAAAGGAAAAAGCTTGATTGATAAAAAGGACATTTACTAAATGAACAACACAGGCCACCGATGTTTAAGAAGCAGTACTCTTACCTGGAGCACAAAAACTCCACAGTCACTGTCATTTTTCTGTTGTGGAATGCACTAAAAGGAAAAGAAACAAGATGACACATATTAGATCTTTACTTATCCTCTTATTCTCTAAGTCCTGCTCAAAGTCCAAAAGGAGACTGACCACAATGATTGGGTATCTTGTTCTCAGAGCTGGCTGTTCTGCAGCACTAGAAACAGGAGATGTAATTACTTATTATGATCCCAACTTTTGCAAGGTGACACTCGACACTTTGTTAGAACAACACCTAACATTTAGAAAAATATGTAGTGTAGGGCAGAAAACAAATTACAAATCTTTCTTTCAAGTTTATTTTCTTTTAGTGACCTACACAGAACAGCTTCTCAATTAGTTTAAATAAATGTTTGTACAGCATTATCTGCTTTACACAGGACCAAACTGTATCAGCAAAGTCACACAGGCCTAGAGGAAGACTGCTCTCAGCAGCCGTGCTACCAGCAGTAGCTCTCCTGCCCCAGCCCCACCAAAGGGTCTCAAAGAGCATGAAGGGTGGTACTCTTCAGCTGACAGGACTGAGCAAGGCAGTCTCAAATGGTAACTTTCAACCTTCATTACTTCTCCAAACATGCTCAATTTTGATATGAGGAGCTAAAAAGTCACATTCAATAGGGCTCCTATGTCTCTGGCACTTGAAGAAGAAAAGTAATTATTTTTCCTGAACTCTCAGATCTTCTACCTCACCAAATGCAAGAGGACAAACTTTAACTGCAGAGGGTGTGCATGAGTGCAGAGAGGAATCATTTCATTATTGTATCAGCATCTAAAAATAAATCTGTGCGAGGAGGGAGCTGTTGGGAGTATGTCTAGTGTGCAATGACCTGTTTTATAGCTTTGAAGCCATTATGGGATGGCTACGCAAATCACATATCCCCTCATTTACACTACACACAAGTTATTCCCTTTTATTGTTGCCAGACTTTGTTTACTTGTGATCAAATGCAATGTGCCACAAACTGCTCTGGAGACCAAAGCCCTCTCCATAGAGAATGCAATATATAGGCAGCAGCAGCATTAGCCTGTTCCCTCCCTCACTGAATCCCATCCATTTGGCATAGTTCAGAACAGTCCTTTTGGGAGAAGTGAGAAAGCCGAGTCCCCAGCCCATTCAGTCCTTGACCTTGTGTCAACATTGGCACCAGCTACAGATTTTGCTGCACAGATATTTAATTGTCCAGTGGTTAGGCTCAGATCACCAAGTCACTAGCAGAAAATTAATGTATTAGAGACCTGGTGGGAGCTGAGTGAGTGACAACGCTCTAATTCCCATGTGTAACCACCAGTGTCACTCCATGTGGTCAGCATAAACCAATCTACTACTTGTAAAAATATATGGGTTTAGAAGCAGTCTCCTAAAATCTCCCAGAATGTCAGACTCTGGGGCTCAAAGTGCTGCCATTTACCTTTGTCACAGCAGTCTGCCAACCCTGAAGAAACTCAGGGCGATTCTTCTCTTTTGCTTCAGTCAGCAAATACTTTCGAATGTTCTTTAAAAAAGGAAAGAAAAGAAAGAAACAACATTATTCACCAGCTAAAGAACAGGAGAGAGACATTGACATCTTTGCTGGTATCCTTTTGACAGTAAGGACATATTTCAGGTGAGCATTAAGAGCTGAGCTCAGATCTAAAGAAATTAACACTGGTGGATACCGTGCCTTCTACCATCCAGGCTCATTTTGGTCTATCAAGTGGAGCTTTAACACCCTTCAGCCCCACCATACACAGCACTCGGGCACAGAGTCAGTGTTCTCAGACATGAGGAGACACACAGCACAGTCAGGCCCTGCTCTCCCCTGGCTTCCTGGGCTGACACCAAGACCCTTACAGTCAGTATGATACCATTTTCCTGCCTGAATCTCAATGCAAAACACTTTGACTTCTGCAGCTAATCAACAAAGCTCCAGGGAGAGTTTTAGTGACATACAGGAAAAAATAGTCTGGCACAAGCAAAGAGAAGGAAGTAAGATAAATGAGCCTATGGTCTCAGGTTACGCAAATCCTTCTACTTCTCTGTAAACAGGCTGGTGGTTTATAGCACAATTTAAACACACTCCAGCACACTAACATCACCTTAGTGGGTGGATCACAGTGGAGTTTTGAGTATTGACACCCCAGTCCCTCTTGCCCTGCAAAAGGCAGGAAAAAAGGTGTCTCATGTTTGTGAGACATTTAAGTGCAAATGCCTTGCCTGGAGCAGGACGTGAGAGGCCACATTGCAAGACTGCAGGAGAGACTGTAGGGCTGCTGAGGGGGACCTCTGGTTTATGCTGCAAGTTCAGAAGCTGGAGAGCATAAGGCCTCTTGCTCCCAGAACAAACATTAGCTTCATCCTCAGCAAATGCCAGCAGAAAACTAGTATCTTCATTCAGAAGTCCTAACTGGGAACTCTCCTGGGTACAATAATTACTACTCTTCTGTAAGCCAACAACTACACATAGTTAAAAGTAGAGGGCTGCTGCATCAAGCAAGCAATTAAGTTGACAAAATTAGCTTTTGTAAGAGGGTCATTAAAATTTGCTAGTCCCAGCAAAAAAAAAATCTGTCTGCTTTTTACCAGGAAGACTGATAATTTAACTCCAGTGTTCAGGATGCAGCTTTGAAAGGTTGCTGGGTCATAATCAGAGGTACAGACCCCGTACCAGTGCAGACAGAGGAAAAAAGGCAACATGCTGTTAACACAGTTAACAGGTAAACCCCACCAGGCAGCACTACAGCATCTTCAGTCCTCTCACCCAGGCAACATCGCCCCAAAAGGGCCACAATTTATCATTTCCTATGCACAAGTCCTTCAGCAGTTGGAAGAACTGTCTCTGCTCTCCTTCTGGCAGGCCTGCTTATCTATGGCACTTGCCTTTGAGCCCCTGCTTTTTGTAGGAGTGACAAAACAGAACCACAAAAGGTGTGCCAATTACACAGTGAGGCTAATTAGGCAACAGCAATCTGACCTCAAGCCCCAGCTCTGGTGTGACCCTTGAGGTCCATGCTTCAGACTCCTCAGGAGGACAAGCTGATTCTCATTTCATACACAGCAAGACAATAACACGCACACTGCATTTCAAGTTTAAGGCTGAACAGAAAAAGGGGGGTTTGTTTGTTTTCTTAAACAAAGTTCAAACTTTGCAGACATAGCTGTCACTTACCTCTACACAAAACTTAAAATGAATGCCTTGGGAATCATAAAATGAAATAATTCGACTGGGGATGTTCACAGTAATGAGGGACCAGTGGACTTCCAGGTGAATAGGAATTAACAAGAGAGTCTTTTTGAACAAGTCCACCTGGCAAGAAGAACAATATACATAAGAGACAATTCCACAGGCAGAACAGAGCAAAGCAAGAGATTAATCATACCCAAGTCTCTTCTCCTCTGCCCCATAACTGAAGTCTTCTTTAGGCCCCTCGATTCTTTCACCGCATTCCTCATGTTTATCTCATACACAATTTACTAGCAGGCACAAAAATAGTTACAGCCCAGAAAGTGACCCAGCAGGATTGCACAGTACCAGAGCTGGTCATCACTGTATTTGTGGCAAAACCCTGCTCATGTTGCACTTTAACACCTTCATGGAAGTGGGATTTCTTAAGTAACGATGGTAATACCATCGAGTCTGAGTTTGGGTTAGCTATGCATCTTCAGCAGTGACATTCCTGCAGTGTGAGCACCACTGATTTCTATCAGAGCTGCACCATGGACAGGTGACAGATGGAGCAGTTGTGATTACAGACACCCCACAAAACCAACAAGCTGGTGCAGTTTGACTCTCTCTGGTGTAACACAGGCTCTGTGACTTAAAAGAGGAAGGGAGAGGAGGAGTGACCGATGCTTGGGTGAGCAGAGGAAAGGAGGGGGTGAAGGCAGGGCAGATTCATCCTTTCTTGAACTTAACTTTGTGGCAGATGTACTGCGGTCACAGGCAAGCAAACAAGGCAGGTCTTAAAAGTACAGAACAAGTAGATCAGATACAACACCCCCTGTGTCTGTGTGGCAGATGAGCCTTTATGCTTTTGGAAGCCAGTCAAGCCAGGGTTCTCATGATCTTCCTTTTTCCAGCTTCCTTCAAAATGGGTGTCTAATTGCTGGGGTTTTGGTGGTACAGTCCAGAAAATAAGCAAAAATAGAATCCTGAACTAAATGAACTCATTCTGTGGGAAGATTTCTATGCTGCTCGCTTTTTTTTTTAAGCACTGTGCAATTTCAACAGCACATAATTACTGTGCCACTGGTAAAGGCAGGTCGTTTGTAGGAAAGAAAATTGTATTTTTTTGAGTAGCAGAGGGAAACTGAAGTCACAAAAAGGTCTGAGCGTTCACAGCAGTTATCAGCAGAGCCTTGCTCACAACAGTACTTTGATTATCACCAGCACCAACCATCCCCTCTCCCACCTGCGGAACTGCTTCCTGCCCAGATTACAGCACACTCGCTACACAACGATCCATCATTCTTGGAGAAAAGCAAAGAAATGTCAGCCAGCAGCACGCTGAGCCCACAGAGGAAAACTGGAATAAGATAAATGAACTACACCTTCTGTGATGTCCACCAATAGCAGAGCCATGCTAAGCTCAAGGGTCCTCACGTGACCCCAGTTATGGGATTCCTGAAGGTATATAAACCTGCAGCAGAAGAGTGGGAAGAGGCAGCCAAAAGCTGAAAGGGTCTTTAGTTAAGACCTGATGTAAACAAAGAACGGTGGCAACCTAGATTTGCTTCACTGAGACAGTGCAGAGATGGCTAGCTGACCAGTGTCATGGACTGGCAGAAGTGCCAATCTGATTGGTGGCCAGAAGGGGCAGACATGAATGGGAACTTTGAAACCACTGCAGTTGGATGCAGAAGAGCAGGTCCTCCTAAGCTCCAGCCTCCTGTATCGCAGGAGACCACATTTATAAAACCTGGTAAAATACTCTAGTGTGTTTAAAAAGCAGAAACGAGTTCCCCTTAATCGCACATTGCAGGACAAGGCAGTCTTCTAAATCCTTCCAACTGCTTAGTTCTCATTCTTGCTTCAGAGATTCTTCAGGAATACAGGTATAAATGTCTAAACAACTGTCCTGCTATCATCTGATCTCTCCTCAGTGGCAACAGGAATACAGGTCCTGCTTTCAGACTCTACCCTTACTTTTGGGATTTTTGCAAAACATGGGTTGCTGGAAAGAAAGAACATTTTAAAAAATAATCTGGGAATATTAAGCACCAATATTCAGTCTCTCTTTAAAGAGATTTTAATAAATTATATGAATAGATTATACATTTGGATAATGAGTTCATCTCTAGCATTTCACAGATGCGTGCTATTTAAGGGCTTCTGCAGAAAGATCATGCATTCAAACATGGTCCTTGATTAATCTTGCCTCATCTCCCATATTAGAAAGGACAAATGTTCACAGAAAAAAGAGAGCACTGCTCTTTGTATTAGCTACCTCAGAAAAATATCACAACCCATGATCACGTATGGGTTCTGGAAAGCAAGGTGAATTCTGTTCTAGTCATTTGAATGGGAATTTGGCTGATTAACTATGGGTCTCTAATTTCTGCTTTCTAGTACCTATATGAGTTACTCAGGAGTAACAAGTTGATTTTATCAAACAGTCGCAGTTTGGCAGAAAAGGAAGAAGCAGAATTAAGCCTTCTCTCCTGTAGATTCATGTACCTGGCACTGTGAGGAGCAGTAAGAGACATTTCTTGCAGCTCAATTAACAGCTTGCATGAACATAGACAGAGAGATAACCTACCACTGAAGATGAAGCCATTCAAAGCACATTTTCACAACATAACCAGGCTAACTTGAACAGTGCTACCCTAATCTTTTTATTAGCCTCTCCCACTTTGTATAGCTCCTTTGCAAAGCCATCCTTTGCAGGTTAACACGTTGTAACCCAGTTTCATGGTAGTGATTCAACCCAGGCCAAAAGCAGCAAGCAGAGCACTGCCGACGCGGAGTTAACGGGTACCTTTTTAGTCCATCGCTTTACCCCATTGTATCCTTTGGTTACGAGCTGTCTATGAAAAAAGCTGTTAAAGAAATGAACCTAAAAAACAAAAAAGAGAGAAAGAGAGAGAGAGGAGGAATGAGTGCAGAAATCTTCATGCACAGTCATTCCCCTTCCCCCAGGACAATTAATACAAAACAACTTGTAATGAGGCAATACTTAATGCAGGTTTAGAAATAAAACCCCAGTAGGGACAGAGACTTTGCCAAGCCTAAACTATTGCTGTTCTTCAGCAAGCAAATAAAGCAAGCCTTATTTCCCTGTAATATATGATGTGAGCCACTGTAGCACTTATATTTACATTTCTATATCTCCAGGCATATCATGTTTAATTTTTTGTTGGGGACAGCCTTGCAAGAAAAACACCAGGATAGAGAGTTACAGTTTTTGTTGTTTTCAGGGTGATTAAGGAAGAGAACGTTGTACTGGCAAAGTGGGGGTGGTGGAGAAGGGAGCAACCTTTGGGTTTAGTTGCTAGAAGCTCTGAGACTCAAAAATAAAAAATTGATCAAAACAGTTATGAGATCTAATCCAACAACACAGTAATTTGTATTCAACTACTATGACCAGCTCCAGACAAAAAACAATATTCTGCTATTTAAAAGCAATTCTGAGTTATATCACATATATTTTGTAATGAAAGAACCACATTTATAGCAAAAAGCATAGGCTTATGTTAAAAAAAAAATTTAGCTCCAGGTTAACACTATTATTCCCTGTGCTTAGCTTCCTGCAATTACAGGAACAGATTAATACCAATAGAAATCTGCAACATCTGTTTTTAATAATTCTGCTAGTGTAGAGATGGAAGAAGGCCGAGTTCTTACTTGAAAAAAAAGTTACAAAATTCAGCATCTGAAAACACAGTCGAACACCCATTAGCTATGCCAACAGACTTCAAAACTACTTTCTGAGGTACCAGCACAAAATCTCCCATGAGGATTTCAATTATGCACTATGAAGAAAAAGCAGACACAAGCAAACAGATACAATCTCCAATACCACAACCCCAGCACACACTCAGGAAGTAGAGCGAATACTAATGAAGAACCACCATCCCCACCAATCAAAGCAACAACGCTCTTTCTTCTGAGATTGAAGATTTTAAGAGTTACATTCTGCAGAGCTCATCTAAAAATGGCTTTGTTTGGTTCTTCCTTTGTGGTCTCACCTGAATATTGTTCAGCTCTACTAGTAAACAGATGGCTTTTTATAATTGCCACTGCTGCAAATTTAGTCACAGAAGGGCAGGGTGGTGGTTTATTGATTGCCCCCCCCCACCCCCTTTCTTTTTTTGCAACTGCCACCAAGAGTTAGACACTCCAGTTGGAAAGCAGTAAGCATTCTGTTGAGGATGCACAAACCAAAGAGTCCTGCTGAGGAACCAAGCAGCTCTGCATCAATTCACATTCACCAGGCAGGCAGCTGACGCAGTTTGAGCTGTTATAGCCCCCACAGCTGCGAGGTGGGTGGGTGGGTGAGCGCAAGCAGCACATGTGCATGGTTCAGATGCTACCATTCATGGTTTGTCACTTCAGCAGAAATCCATCTTCATCAGAAATTTCAGCTGAAACACCAGACTGGTGAGCAAGGGCATGAATAAAGCACTTCAGAAGCAGAAAAGCTGGAGACAGAAACCTCTAGGGCAAAAAGGAGAGTGGGATGGGTGAAAACAGGGCACCTGCCTTCCACAGGTACCTCAGCAACATCAGGCTACCACAGAGATCACCTGCAGAGCTAATCCAGTAAGTTCCTGAAACAAGAGCAACAGCACTGAAAACTGTATTTTAGCACAGAGAAGGAAGAAAATTTGAGCAGCAGATAGCAACAAATTGTAACAGAACCACTCAGAACATCACTGAGCTAAATCTCCATTCTCCATCTGAAATATTCATTGTTTCACCCTTCCCTCTCAATCTCTCATTAGGTACATTTGCATAATAACAAAACCCCTCACCTTTTCAGGGACCGCATCCATTACGAGTTCACCATACATGTTAATTATCTGTAAGAGTTAGTAAATATTTGAATATGTACAGAATAATTGTGTAAACCCCAAATTCACAAATTCCCATAAAACACAGGACCCTTCACACTTAAAAGAGCAATGAGGAGGTGAGCAATTAGAGTAACGCTTTGCTGTAGTCTGAAGGACAAGCACTCTGGAACTAATAGCGGTCGCCCCAGAGAGACCGTAACTGGCTGCTTGAATTCTGCCTCAACCCGAAATGCAGTTTAATTCAATTTAAATCTACTGGTGCACGGCCTGGGTACTGCAGCCTTCTTGGGTTTTTTGGCTGTGGGCCACAGCCTGCCGCTTCACTCTGCTGTCCTTGTAATCTGCTCAAGCTCGGGGATGGGGAAAGATGCTAAAACCTATATGGGCAGCCACTATTTTCTCAAATTAGCGCAACATCATTTCTTCAGAAGGGAGCAAATTGTGACACCTCCCATCTTCCAGCTTTGCAGCCACTATTAATGAACCTGCCATTGTAAAAGCTGCTCACTACTTTTTACTTCTTGAGTATAAAGTACAGATAGTCCATCCATAACATCGCAGAAGGTGAACAATCAATATCCTAATATAAATGGCCTAAAACAAGGTAAAGCAGCACATAAACACCAAACATCTCTGACCTGGTCGTTCAGCCAGTTCTGGCCTTCCAGTGTAGCTAAATCATCCATATCTAGCATGTGCTTATTATAGAAGACTCGGAAATTGCAAGTGGAGGTTTTTGGATGTTTTTCCCGATACTTCATGATTTCCCTGGTGATAAAAGGTTTTCTAAAACAGAATTGAAAAGGTAGAAAAAAAAATAAGTCAAGGTCATGTCAAATAGACTTGTGCTCTGCTACGCATTACACGTGGAGTATGGACAGCAATGAAAGCAATTTGGCCTTTACAGAGTCTAGAATTTGATACTGCTACAGACCTATGGGAGAAATCTTCATTAAAGACTTCTTTTAATCTTCCCATGACATCTTTTTCACAGAGTGGTACTAAACTGCCATATTTCTTCATAACTTCATCTAGGAATCCTTTAAATACACCAGAAAAAAAATGAAAGCGCAAACATATAAAAAAACATCTTTTGAGTTCACTAGTCCAATAAAGCAGTCATTTCTTCCAAGTAGGAGCAGCAATCATTCTGCACCCAGCCAACACACAGCACCACACATGGCAAATATATAGGAAACTAAGCTTAATTGGCAGCATTAAGTGAAAGTGGGGGTAGGAGGACAAAAATAAAAAAGCAGGAATCTGATCACTCAGCTTTACAGGAAAAGATCAGACCTCATTCTTACCACATACACACATGTACATCAAACTAATTATACCAGTGCTACAAGGAGAATCCACCCCCCCCCACCCCCCCCCCACCACCCACCCCCGCCAATTTCAATTAGCATCTTAAATACTTTTACTGCAATGTGAAAAGCCATCAATTTCTGCAACAGTTTTCATTGAAAACCCAGGATCTTGTCCTTACGGTATGCAGAATTACTCTCCTTAAACATAAGCAGCCTTGGCTGGCAGAGTACTTCCAGATTGTTCAGTTCCTGTGCTGCCACCGCAGCGAACCGAAAAGACACCAGACAGACTCTCAGCATGTGTAACTCAAGTACCCTGGAATCCTAGGGCTGGCATTTAAGGCAACACGGACAGCCATGTCAGCCTGCCATTGCCTGGGAAAGCACTGGGCAACCCTAACACCAGAAACAAAAGATATTAACCAGGAAATAATGAAGACATGAATGCTGGAGGAATTAAAAAAACTAGGAAATAGATTATGTTTCTTAAACACAAGACTGGAACAGGAGACAAATCCCACCCAAACATCCAAGACCACTTTGAGAGCAAAAGAGAATGAGAAATGGAATTTCAACACTTGTTAGTGAAAAAGCGAAAAAAAAGACCGAGTTGTCCAGCTTTCTGAAAATGAACAGGTGTTCTGCCTACAGAAAGCTGGAGCTGAGAGCAGAGTCCAGGGAAATTGCACCAACCCAAAAAAGTCCAGGACTCTTCTCAGGCCAGGGTTTGATGGCAGAGCGCGTCACTGGACAATGCAGTGTATGATCCGCTCTCTGCTTACTAAGGCTTTAGCAGTATTTCCTGGAAACTTTCAAAGATGGGGATGGGAACAAGTAAGACAAGAGAAACAACTGCCAGAAAAAAGTGCCAGAAGAACAGCAATAAGAAAATAATAATAAAAAAAAAATTGGGGGGGAGGGGGGGGTGGGGAGAGGAGGGAGGGGAAGAGAAAGACTAAGAACGAAACACAAAGAGCTGAGAAAAGCAGTGAAGATACAGCAAGAAGTACCTGGGTGTGTGACAGAAGAAAGGGAGGACAGAAGATCGAGATCAGACAAGGAAGCATTCTTCTTGGGAAGATGCCCTTCCTCACAACTCTGCCACAAACCTGCCTAACAACTTTTAACCCTTAGGTCTTGGTAGACTGACAGGGAGGGTATGTCTCTGGCTAGAAGTCTAGATAGATAATGCATGGGGCTTATAAGTGTACCCTCTTCTCTTTAACATATAACAATTTAAAAACCTTTTTATTCACACTCACAAAGGAAGGAGTGTTCTCATAGTTACAACACACAGCAGCAGAGCTCCAGGAGACCTCTAGCTAGACTCTGACCTCACTTGGGCTGGTGTCGCTGAATAACTCAGAGGAAAGTATGAAGTTCAGGCCCAGTGCAAGATCAGCCTCCCATCATGAACAGGATTTACCACGGAGTTCTGTTTGATACCTAATACCACATCAGAATGCACTAAACATTGCAGCCCATTAACATCTGAGTTCAGCTGCTGCAGAGAAATTCAAAACCCAAGAGCATCCCTAACACTTGCATCCCCTTCATGCATCTACCCTAGGAACTCTTGCCAGGTTAGCCATACCTTTAAGGGTGCAGTTAATTATTAACAACACTTCTAAACAGACAGTACAATACATGAGATTCCTATACATAGTTATACCAAAATTAAATTATTTTTTTTTACAGCTTTTCAACTGAAAAAACTCAGAAGCACGATAGGATCAGTACAGATGTGTATGTAGTGTAGACCTGGCTTCAATCCTCAGAGAGGAATCCTCAACTCTGAAGAAAATGGAAACTGGTTTCACCTACTTTCATGCAGAAGATGGGTAAGAAATCTCTTTAAATTGTTGGATGTGGGAAAGTTCAGTGCATTTCCTCTCTTTCTATTTTTTTAAGTTATTCAGGCCTCCCATGAACAAGAACATGACTGCCTATCAGACCACAAAACTTCAACCTTTGCCACCTTGAAAGACTGGTTCTCGCATGCTACAGAAATACTACATCCCCTTTCCTGCTGGACAAACTTTAAAACTCCATTGCAGAAGTGGTCTGGTCACTGTGGTGCCACAGGTTCTCTCAGTTTCTCACAGAGCACCTGGTCCTTGTTGCGAGTCACAGAGAAACACATCCCACACTAACCTGTAGATGTGAAAAACTAAACCATGTTTTGCAGTTCAGTGTCTCCTCCTCCACGTTTTGCTTTAGAGAATCAATTCCAAAATTGAAGGACAAAAAGGCAGGCGGAAATCCTGGAGCACATCAACCTTCAAACAATCCTTTTAACACTAGTTGACATCAAGTTTATGGGAATCTATGAAGCCAATTTCTCCAAAGGACGACTTCAGTTATCAGTACACCGCTGAAGGTGAACATTATATGACTGGTGGTAGGTGGCACAACGTATTAGTTTACTGCTCCTTACTATGTGTATAGATAGTATGCAGCTATATGTAAGACACTGATTACTATTTTTACCATGTTCCTCTTTAGAAAGACTATCAAATAGTGCATGCTCAGCACTGAGTAAAAAAAAAAATCCCAAAGCCCTTTTGCTGAACCTTTGCTAAGACCAGTCTTGCCTTTTTAAAAAATATCATCTAATAAGATACATTATGAACAATTGTAGAGAAAACTAAGTGATAATGAACAATATTTGGCTGTTAAAACCTGAGATCCTTTAAGTGATTTAGTTTCAGACTAAGACAGAGCAAGAGAAGAGAGGATAAGGCTGGAAGTATTAGAATTAGATTCTCAAAAGCCAAGTTAAGGGTAATAATTGCCAACCATTTAAAAACTTGAAAGTTTTAACCCCACATCATCTTCTGAAATCATATATAAAAGACATTTCAAATGTCTATCAACAGTTTTTCCCGAAGATTCCAATTAAATTACATTGTATTTTCTAAAACTGAAGAAGCAGAGGTACCATTCAACTATCCCTCAAAACAGCTTGTCAGAGAAGCACAATTCCTTCACACAGCTCTCCTCTTTCCAGCCTCATTCCATTAAGTGCTATGCTGAGCACCCTGTACAATTCACAGTAAGAAACCACTTTAAAAAAGGAATTAATGCAACATGTAAAACCCCCCAATACATTCATCAATTTTCAGGAAGTCCTGGAAGCTCTAAGATATGTAAAAGGTGTATACCACAAAGCCACGTTGCCAACTGCTCATCAGCCACCCGGGAAGCTTTCTGACTGTTCCTTTTGCCTCCCTTCCGCATTCCTGATTTTAGTCCTGTGCTTTCTGGTGAAGGCTCCTCAAGAGGATTTTTACAGTAAGGGTGATCTAGTAACTTCGCACTAAAACCCTCCAGGTTTAAGGAGCCCTCTACTTCCATTTGGCTAGAGCTGTCCTCATTTTGCGCCAGCTCCATGGATAAAGGTCCATTTGCAACATTGTCATTGACATCAGAATCCTGCAAGGAGGATTGCAACAGTGTCGTTCCATCTACACCCATAACCTCAATAGATTCTGCATCATCTTGATCTGAAACAGCAATTTCTTTTCCTGTCACAGGAACGAAAATGTCAGAGCAATGATCCTCTACCAGAGCCCCGTTGGTCTCCACCTGGTGCAAGGTCTCTGCCTCCGGAGAAGCTCTAGCGTGCAGTTCTGGTGGGACAGCACCCACACTGCCATCCTGCCCTCTCGTTTCGGGCTCTTCAGAACACGGCTCAGCACACGGTAACACATCCTGCATATGGCAAATCTCAGGTACACAGATTTCCTTCTCCTCACCTAAAGATCTGGGTGTATTACTGTTCATATCGGATAAGCTGTACCGATTCCAAAGACGGTTACTTTTAGATTTCCAGTAGGAAAGCAAATTACACAACCCACTTTCAAAATCCCGCTTGAACGTCTCTTGATGGTCCCTTGTAATTTTCTTCACCCACCTTGGCTTGATTTTTCTCAATTTGCAGGTTTTGCCTCTTGCTCGAAGTTCCGGGGATTTTATAATTCTATACCGAAACCTAACCATAGAAAGTTTCTTATGCATCATAAATAAAGATCTCTTTTTTACAGTATGATGGTTAAATTTGGACCTCTTTATACTTGTCAAGGGGCCACAAGTTCCATTCCACTCCCTTTGCAACAGCATTTCCTTTTATAGTTGTTTAAAACTACTAGGACTGTGTTGCCCTCACCATTACTGCTCTCCTGCCCGCTATATACAAAACCACCTTTCTTTACAGGTAAGGCAGCACCATCCAGCGTACCACATGAGACAGAATGGATACTGCCAGAGATTCTATTGAGAACAGCGACAGTTTCAAATCCTTCATTCAAGGGATCTTCACTCTGAAAGGGTTCATTGTTGAGTTTTCTTACTGCTTCTCCAGACAGGCTTTCAGCTTTGAGATAGGGACGGGATCTTTTTGCTCTCAGTAGTTCTGTAAGGAAAGCTGCGTGGTTCAACAGTAGGGGTTTGATAAGTTTCTGCATTTACAGGCACATCAGGAGCCTTCCTTCTGCACTGCAGTCTCCTGTACAGTTTGTTGTGATTTAAGCTCACAATTAGCTGAGCACTCTCTCTTTTCTTCTTAGCTAGGAAAAATTGCTTTTGGAAGCAGTATTTCCCAAGCTTCCCAAATCCAGTGGTCCATCTTCTAGACTGGGCCAGTAAATGACTTCTTTTCCAAAGCAAATGTCTTCTCTGGCTTTTCATTTTCCTGCTGCATTATGATCGTGAAAAACAGCTGAAAGAATAAGGGAAATTATTTCAGAGTTATTTGGACTGCAACATAATAGCAAAGCACTAAGGCACATTCCTCAGGCAACACGCCCATCTAAAATTCCACCCCTCCTCCAAACACAGTCCCACATTCCCTGGGACGTTCTCATTTGCACCAAAAGGAAAAAAGCAGCACTAGTTGCAATGTCTCAGTGTGTAAACATGCTCTTCTCATTTACCTTCCCTTGAGGTAAAGCAATAAGCAGGTAATTCCCACCCAGCCCACGCTCCCTATATGTAATTTCTGACTCTCTAGCCTGAGGTTAAATCTCTCTCAATACTCACAGTTTGTAGAGCAAGCATGGTTAAATAGTTTGCCTCAAAAGGCTTTTGAAAAACAAAACTCTGAAGTCCAAGTTAGTCAACAAGTGTGTGCAGATACCTGATTCCATCCACATTGTGCAAAGTGAATGTTTATTCTTGTGCAATAAATGTCAGCAGGCACTTTGAAGACACTTCACAGGCTCCCACAAATTTTCCCTTGAAGGAGCAGGACTGAACACACATACTGTTGATTCTCTTACTAGATAATGAATGACACAGCTTACTCTGTTCAGTGGCTCCTCTATATTTACAGTAAGAGCTCACTCCATATGACACCACATCAGCTTCTATAATTAGTGTTTATCTCTGCATTAACAAAGCAACATCAATGCAGGACACCAGTTAATCACCTTAAAAATCCCTTTCCCAACTAAAAGCCTGCCTCTCCAGGTGTGCACACGTATCCACATGTGACACTGCCCAAGAGTGCAAAACCTGCATAGTAATATCTATTCATCTTCACTACATAAACAAAAACATTAATTCAAAGTTAGAAGAAACCAAAAACACAAGGGGAAGGTGTCAGCCACTCTCACAACATAGGATGTTTCATGCAAATTGTCCCAGCCTCACCAAGTACATCACATTCTGTATTTTACAGTAGTTTGTATTTTTCTTAAATTCAGAAATGGACTTTGCCATCCTCCTCTATCCAACTGATTCTGACTGAGAGACTATTACAAAAAATTTTCCCTCAGCCTTATCCATCCCAAGCGCTGCACATAGGCATCACCTAGCTGAAAATAAAACAGCCTATAGATGCTCATAAAACATTAACAATTGGACTTTAAAGGCAAATATGAATGCTAGACATCTGCTACAACAGGTATTTACAGTCTAACTTAAGAAGCTCTTCTGCATTTTTTACTCTACTCATCTTAGATGTAAACAGCATGTGGATTTTTTTTTTTTTTTTTTTTGAAGTGTTGGGGTTTTTTTTGTGGAGAAGTGGGACAGGAGTAGAAATGCAGAGAGGATGAAGAGTATCATTTGGCACTCAGATACAGTATTGCCACCAAAAAGATATCAGACCAGAGTTCACTATCTACGACCTAGAAAGGAACTCAGCTACTCCACTGACAGGGATGTGCAAGACAGTAGAGTGTAACAGGTTAACCCTGCAGTGGGGTTTAGCTCTCTTGTAACCCTCTAACTTGTCACCACACAACTTTGTTACCAAAATCAGGACCCAACATCTCATCATGCCAACTTTCTCATACCTGCTCTTCTAACATTTAAACATTTCTCTACTAAAAAGACAGTGCCTGCTTTTATGCTACAAAGTCTAAATTCTGCCTATTGTGTATGGTACCTACAAAACATTCCTTGAGCAGCCCCACTAAACATCAGCCAAACCGCAGCCTGGCTGGGACAGCTCATTCCAGACACACTTCCATCCAGGTAAAACAAACCAATCCAGCAAAAAATCACTCTGTTCTCAACAGAGCCACGTACACAAGGGGCTTCTGCCAACACAGCGAGTCTTGAGTACTCTGAGAGGAGCACGGCACGTGAAGGCAATGGTTTCATTTCAGTCTCAGCAATACGTGCCCAGTGATTGGGCAATACATCTGCCGGTTTTCAGGAATGCTCCTGAAAGATTTGGGAGGCATCGTTTTTCTCTTTGCTCTCTCATATCAAAGCCCAACAAGAAGCATCCCCCCATTGCACTGCCTGAGATGTGAAAGAAAGCTGAGGGACCTCTGGTTTCCTGAAGAACCGGGGATTACACAGGCACCAAAACACCTACAGCTGCCACTGCTTCACCTATAGCAGACTGAACTAAGGGTCACAGTGAGGAAAAATACTGAACTAGATTCTAGCAAAGATAAGCCTTGACAAGAAAATGAAACAGAGGTAAATTTGAATTGAGACACAAGAGCAGTGCCACAGTTTCAACAACTGAAACAGTAACAAACAGTAAACAAAATAGCTCGTTTGGGCATTAACATCATGAAATCCAGCTTCTTAAACTAGCAAAGGGACATCTTTGGAAAGCTATTGTATCTACCTGTTCTTCTGCTTCATTTTTAACTTAGGTCGCTAAAAATTGCTTCACATTATAACTTGCAGGATTAAAAAATACTTCATGTATGTCTGTGATTCACACACCAACTTCTCCACATTGAAAGTTTATTCTGTACATAAAAGTTTCTCCTTAAAATGGGAAAAAAGCCTAAGCCATTTAATGCAAGGAAACCTTTCCTGCCCTCCCCTCTCCCTTTTCAAACATAATCAATTTCGAGTCTGGATCCCTTTAAAGCAAAGGCCTCCAAGGAGCAGTTAATCCCAGTCCTAGGAGCTGAAACAGTTCACTTTTCTAATAGCAGTGTTACTTAGAGTGACAAAAGATAATCCATACACAAATATTTAATTAAAAGTACTGCTTGAAGAACTTAATTTTCCATCAGTGCTACAAGAGTTTTACTGGTTTTACTTGGCAACATAAATCAGCAAGGCAAAAGGACAGCTTAAAAGTGCACTGCTAGAAAAGGAACTGAAGTGAGCAATGTAAGACCAAAAATAAAGCAAGCACCACCCGAAGTTTAAGAAGAGAAAGTTACATCTTTGCCCCATACACTAACACAGATGAAAAACCTCTGAAGCTGAGGAACTGGCACCATAAAGAGAGTCATTTGGCTCATATAAGCCATACCCCTGCTGCACAGTGGTGCTGCCAAGACTACAGCAGCAGAATCTTAAATCCAGAAGAGCCCAAGATATACACCTCCCAAAGACCGTACGTGAAAGAAACTTACTGTCCTCAGATCTCACCCCTTCAGCCGTGTCTGGCATACCATCTGCAAATTAAGTATTTTTTAAAAAAATATTTCTTTTACACTGGACAAAGACAACCCCAAAGTGCTGCAGCTCTGTATCAATGGCAGACTCTGGTTATAAAATTTCTTTGTGCTCTAAGCTTTTAAAAACATATTTGGGAGCCACTCAATTTTCAGAGGAGACTCATCCCAGGAGCTCTGGTAAGTTACAAGCAAGCATGACTTCTTATCAACCTGACATAAAGCTGGCTTAAAAGGCACTGAAAACCCACCAAGAGAATGGAGGGATGTGAGGCCCTCAATCCTTCACTGAGTAACAAATTCAGCGCAGGGACATGCTGTACTTTCAGAAGAGAAATCAGCAGATCACACCATTTGCAAACTTACATGGTTGAAACTTCAGTGAAAAAGACACTACACATTTGCAACTTTCACCAATTTTAAGCCTCTTACAGCTTAACCACTAATTCATCCTTGGCAGTCCTATTTATTTTTGGCAGGTTCAGAGAGCCCAGGTTTTAACTGAAAAGCACGGAAATGGGAAAGGTGGTGCCAGCCCATGCTGCTGACAGGACTCTAACCAAAACCTTCGAGCTCAGCCCTGAAGAGCCAGACCACAGAAACCTCGTGCCTACGCGTGCGCTGAACAAACCCATCACACTGCAGCAGTGCAGCCACTTCATACTTAGATGACCACAAGCCATCTGCATCTGGGTGGCCAGCAGATCATGCAGCTGGCAATTCAAATACAGCTCACTTGAGAACTCTGAGGTGTTAAGTTTCCCCCTCCACAAAGTGTCCAGATGTTAATATTGCTGCTCAAAACATAAAATAAGATCGTTTTGAAGAGCATCAGTAATGTAAATAAAGCAAACAGCCTTGGGAATGTGGCCTTGTGTGGGCATGAGTAATCTGTGCATCACCAGCACAAATGACATCACTGGCTCCCACGGGAGGCAGCAGCTTTTGCAACACCCAGAGGGTCCAGCCTTTCCCAGCGGAGATCTGAGGCAGGCTCTCAAGGACAGAAGATAAGCTGGAAAGAGAACGCAGGCCTGAGGTTAGAGAGCTGAGATATGCTGTGCAAGAAGATGCCCTCCTCCCCCAGCTGACATCCAAAATTGTAAAAAGAGAGGAAGCTGGGGAAGAGTGTCTCTCTACAAACTACTGCGTGGCCACAGCTAAGATGATAAGGTCAGGAAGTCTGAAATGATTCAGTTAACACATGTAAAAGTAATGCAGGTTCCCAGCACCGTGAACTATCTCCGCTTCCTTTCCTTCCCTGCCCAGCACAGTTCTGTGAACTCATAACCGAACGTTTTGTCCCGGAGGTGAAACAAGCCCTAGAGAAAGGCACTTCGACAAAACAGAATATATTAACCCCAGACCAGACAGGAATGGCCAAAGTTCAAAGTTACCAGCTGATGGGAACACGACAGGGCACGCGGCTGCTGACCTTTGTTATCACACTGCAAGACTTAAGCTCTTGGTTACTTTGGTCTCTTCCCTTCTCCCAACTCGTACTTTCAGGAACTAACCCACAGTTTCACCAGGCTGACAACGCATCTGCTAAATTTATTTCTGGCAAGGTGATTACAATTTACTTATGAAAACATCCTCCTTTAGGCTAAACTAGATTAGTGGAAATACGTGTATCAGATAAAACAGCATTTAAGAGAAATACTGTCACAAATCAGAGTGATGAAAGAAAATCTTTTAAAGAACCCGAAATTACTTTTGCACAAGTAAGCCACAAGGACATAAATCATTTTTAATCTTCAAGCTTTCAACTGACTTAGTGAAACATCACTCAGACCTTGTCCCTTCCTTCCTGAATACCTCTGCAAGGCAGAGAAATAGAAGTAGCCGAAACAGAGTCTATCAAACTTCGTTGTCCAAGCCCTTTGAAGGGAACAGAAACAAAAACTTCAGCCAAGGCCCTTGCACATGGTTGGGATCCAGGGTCTCCCTGATGTTTTCTAAAGACTTTCCTTAAGACGCAGTATATTTCCACAAGTATTAAACATATACTCTTGCAACTCTGAAAAACAAAAAAACCAACCAAACAAAAAGACTTCTCTGCTTGTGTTAGCAACACACACCCACAGATAGAGAAAGGTGAGGCTATTACCAAAGATAATCTGTTTCTCTTCTGCGCTAGAACAAGTTTAGTTTGGATATGGCTGTAGAAAGAGGACGTTGGTTAATCCCAGCCCTCAGCTGAGGAACACAGCTCTGCTGTTCCTGCCCACAGTTCAGCAGCCCAGCCACCACAGCCACCCTTGCAGAGCTCCCTGTCCCTGCCTGACCAGCACAGCCCAGTTTGGAAGGGCTCAGGGAGGGGAAGACAAATAGCACTAGAGCAGATAAAGCTCTCCTTACACTGCAGAGGCTGAACTCCCTGTGAGCAAAAGACAACTTGAGGGCAGAGAAGTGGGGTTGAAAGGCCAATGATGGGGGAGGGCGGGGGAACCAACTCTGTCCCAACAACTGAAATCCCTTTCTACAGCTGCCCTGCTCCATCAATGCCCCGGCTCTCCCAGTCTTGCAGTTATGGAGACTCTATCCATGCTCAAGAGGAGAGACCCGTGCTGAACGGCTCCACGCCGCCACAGGACTTCCTCAGTTCCCGCTATACCAGTCAAACCCCTGTGACAACGTCAGGAACCGAGGGCAAGCACCTGCCCCGCGGCAGCCGCAGGGCGAGCAGAGGAGAAGGCCGGCAGGCAGAGAGGGCCGGGCGGCAGCACAGCGGCCAGCGGCGCCCCGCGGCCTTTGCCCGCCCGCGGCTCCGCGGTGACAGCAGCCGGCCCCTGCGTTCCCGGCCCCGCAGCTCTCCAGCCACCAGGGTTGGGGAGAACTCGGACCAGCGAAGCCTGAGAGCTGCCCCGGGATGCTCCGGGCGGGCGCTGCCTCCGGCTCCGCCGGCGGCGGGGGCCCGGAGGCCGCTGTCCGGGCCGCGCTGGCCCGCACT
>WUAM01000359.1:36321917-36398847 GCA_024336885.1 Actenoides hombroni
GCTTCTGGGAAGCCCGAGAGAGACATCTCGGGGGGGCGTGTGAGGAAAGCTGCGTTCCCGGTGCCGTGGTCACTCGGCAGCAGCTTCCCCGCCCCTTCCCCGGCTGAGGGCCACCCTTCTCGGCATGTGGCCCGGGGACCCGGCAGGCTGCGGCTGCCCCCTTCTCCCCTACACACCGCAGTGGCCGCAGAAACGAGGAACTCTTTAACAACCCGACTCTTTAAAATAAAACACGAATTAATATCTCGATTTATGGCTGTGTTTCTTAAAAAAAACCAAAACCCACGAAAAACAAAAAAGAAACCCCAAATTAAAAAACGCAGTTGTTGTTCCTGCTTCAGCCTGACAGAGCTGCTCCTGAAAGCGGAGCTGCGGGCTGGGCTTTCCAAGCCGCCACCGCGTTCCTTCCTCTGTGCGCTGCTTTGTGTGGGTCGTTGAACGTCTCAGTGTCACAGTTCCTCTGCTTAGAGTGTGGGGAAGAAGGTACCGGCCAGTTTAACTGCTGTGCTGGGTTCTACAGAGACATCATGAAAATGGGAAGTGCTCCAAAACCATCGCATTTTTGTTGCTGGGTGGAGAAAGGTTACACTTCCTCTCACTGGGTAGCCCCTGTGAGAAGCTAAAGGAATTTCTCCAAATAAAAAAGAGGCAGTGAAGCAGGGAAGATTGGGAAACAGCCACGATGCATCATTTTTGCTACAGTTCCACGAGGTGAACTATTTTGTGATCACACAGTATCCATTATGCTGTGCATTCCTCCAGGAATTGCAGTATCTAGGCCATGGGTTGTGAAATGCTATAACAAAAAAATACTGGTTTTAAAAGTATAGAGAAGACAATTGGGTGATGCAACAAACAAACTGGCAAAGTCCTTGCCGATCAGAGAGTTGCTGGCTTTTATTTGTTTGTTTGAAAAAAGTCCAGCCCAGCTCTCTCGTTAAATACACGGCTTTCCTAAGCGACCGCTTGTTCCTCCTGTACAGTAAATCCAGCCACAGATGGGCTAAGCAGTTTCAGAGCAACAGGATGAGTCCTCTGGCCTTTATGAAACACACAGTAAACAGGGTGCGCAAGCCAATGCTCGGGCCGTGGAGTGAAACCAGGAATATAACAAGTAGAAAGAGGCTCCCTCCCCCAGTCCGGCAGTGCTGCAGTGCTCTCTGGCTCTCCGTACCAAACCGCACCTCCGCACGCAAATCATGGCCCGACTCAGGCGGTCATTAGCGCAGGCTATGCCAGGCACTTGAGACGCATAAATGGAAGCCCAAGTTCATGAGATCCTCTTAAAACCCATGAATTGACTTTTTAAATGTGGAATTTTATGAGCCTTCTGGTTTTGCCTGGGAGGATCAGCCTTATCACACGTTCATGCTTCCTCCCTGCCCACGAGGGCTAGCAGCAGATCTTTAAAAACTGGAAGCTGAGATTCTCAGATGAGTAAACACTGTAAACACTGAGGATTTATGGAATGCACGGAAGACATGAGACTTGTGAAAATTAGTTAATAAATAAATAAATAAAAGCTAGACTTGGCAATGCTGACAGAAAGGACTGAATACCGGCTGCATTACTGTAACATTTTTGTGGCCAAACTTGCAGCCTCAATGTTTTAACGATGGCAGCCTTTACTGCGTTTAACAGAAGCCTGGATTTGATTCTTCCAGAATAAAAGGGGTTTTGAATACTCTGTAAAGGCAGTTTCCTGACTTCATTGATTGCTGACACAAACACCAGAGCTAAATCTCCTCCATCTTGAGCTAAAGAAACAATCCCATTAATCTGGACAGCAGTGAGCTTGTACAGGAAGCAGTTGCTGGAAGAGGACATGTAGCATGAGCTGAACCAGTTGGCTGCTCCGCGTCTCGTGTCGCCAAGCAAGAACAAGGCCAAGGTAAATCTCCATATAACCATGTTTTATTTGGAGTCTGCTAACAGCCAGTCTGAATTCACTAAAGAATGTGAATAGCCACATCAGGAAACTCAGCAAAAGATTATTCAAACTGGCAGGGTTTAAAAAAGAAAATTAAATTTGTTCTTTGTTGTCCATGCCTATTTTTCCACTTTTGAATGAGAAAAATATTAAGGACAACTCCAAAGAGCTTGTGCATTCCTTCACAGAGCTTCAAGTTGTGATGTAAAGACTGTACTGGCAGAAATATCTATACATCTCAGCACATACTTGTCAATAAATACAGTGAAACGATTGTTGTTAAACTACAACAAAGTAAAAAAGCATTAAAAAAGGTACATTCACAGCAGGCAAAATCTAACCTGAACGCAACTACAGAGAAATGGAGCGTGGTTACTCTTTGACCCATGCTTCAGGAAGTTTGAAATTTCTCCATGCCTCAAGAAACTTCATAATCCTTCTATAGCACAGCAATACAAGGGGTGGGAAGGAAGCAATAATGCAGCAGAGACACCCCAGACTCCCTTGTGAGGAAACATCCCCATTACGTAATCTTGCCTCTGTACTTTCAGTCCCTGCCCAGTTACTGAAGAGAATCTTGATTAGCCAGAACACCTCTGCCCCTGCTGCCGACCTCCCCATGGCCACCCCACACCCTCACACTCTGCCTGTGATTCTGGTGCCTCCACCCCTACTTGCTCACTTTGAGATTGCCAATTTTCCAGCTGTTTGTCTCTACCTATGGTTAGCTTAAAGCAAGGGTTGGTAATATAACGTATGCAGCAAGCTCCAAATTGGATCTGCAAAGTGACCTGATTAAAAAAACACACCAACACAGCACAACAACATTTTAAAAGAAGACTTCTCATAGCTTGTTTAGAGTGTGCTCCATGGCCTGCACAAATCACCCAAGGTAACTTCTGGCAGAGGTGGAGGTGAAGAGACCTCTGACATTTCCATCACTGCAGGGTGAGGTTTTCAGTTCCTCCTCTATGATTATAACCCAATTATATAAATACAGGCAGAGATTTTAAAGTACAAAATCACTGCAACTTGCACATTTACCCAACTGCATTTAAAATGTCTGTAGTTTCATAATTACAACATCAACAAGGATTTCAGAGGGAAGGCTAATTTTCTTGCGGGAGAGAGAATGCTTAGTGATTGAGGCTGACATGTATTAGCATTGACATTCTGCTCCACCACAAATTCCTAGAGTGAACCTCCCTATATCTGGCATTTCAGGACAATGTTTCAGCCCACAGTGGCCACCAGCACTTGTTACCTCGCTAGCCCAGGCTGCAGAGCAGAAAATACTTCTGTATGCTGTCCACTTTGCATGCATGTCAGAATAGCTTGAGCCACCTGCACCAGTGCTTTCAGTGAAGATATCCAGAGCTGTGCTGAAGGATGGAAAGCCACACAGCCCATCAGCTCTGCTGTGGTACTGCTGGCTGCCCTCAAACAGGTGGGAACAGTCAAGTCCCAAGTGGCTTTTGCTGCTTGTAAAATAGTCAGGTCTCCAAGGACTTCTCAGATCTCACTCTACAGAACACTGACAGGGCTTCTTCTCTGCCCTGCAGGCGTGTTTTGAAACAAGCAGACTGAAGTCAGCAGGCCCCACATGTAACTGTAAAAGGGACTGTGGAAATGAAAGAAAGGCACCTCTAACATAGTGTGTAGCTTTGGGCTTGGATAGTCCATAATTATATCTCACTGTGTGTCTGCACAGAACACAGCTCCCTGAGACCACGTATAAGCTATATTTAAACTATGCCAGGTACCACAGGCAGTGTTGTCATGGTACCAATACAGTGCAGGCTGCAGAGCCCACTTTTGAAACCGAGCAAATACGCAGGTGACTACACTCTGCTGCGCTCTGTAGCTCACCAGGGCTGCTGCCCAGCCAGGTAATTTAAAGATAGTTCTAGGTACAATTCCATGTTTCTTTAGGCAGTGAAACCAGATGGGGAAGTTTCTTGCCTCCAGTCACTCTTTTTCACTCCAGTATCTCTGTTCCCTTCCATTGTCTCTCAAGGTGTGCCAGTGCAACTACCTGTGAAGCTCACTGGAAACTGAATGCTTTAATTTATCCACATGGAATAATAATAATAATAACAAATAAACGCAGCAATACCCATATTATTCTGTAGCAGTTTTTCTCTGGGGTTGCACAGGGGACCACTGAAGGCAGGGACAAGCTGAAGCAGTCAAGGCTGGAAGGCTAGGCAGGAATCCAGTTAGCTACCAGCAAAAATGTACATGGAACCACAGTCTCAGAATAGGTATGCCCAGTCACTGCTCTTGCAGTGAACAGCAACACGTAAACATGCATAAATGATACTAGTCTAAATGGTGTTACAGAAAGAACAAATATAGTCTTTTGTCTTCCAGCTGACCACCAGTATTCTTCATTAAAACATGCTGGTTGTGTTCTCTCAAACAGGGACACACTGGAGGCAAGATCTGGAAGAAGGCTGCCTTCTGGAAGCGCAACTGATGCACAGCATCCTACTGGTACATTTTGTCTTTTGCTTGGCAACCAAATGTGGGACTTTCTTTTGACACAGTGCTGCCTTTCACTCATATCTGATTGTGAGGAGTTGTTTCATCAGAAACAAAATATTGAAATGGAATAAGGAATAAATTAGAAACAGGACCAAGCTGTCATTGCAATTCTTAGGACTGGAAAGAAGAAGAGGTAAAAACCTCCTGCAGCAGAGATTTGATTATCAGCTTCCCCAAATGATTACCATTATTGTAATTGCCAAATTCCTTCTAAAGCAGTTTATAGCTACAGTCATTGCAGTAAGAGAACTGTACATGAAAAAGGATGTAGAATGTGCAGTGCAGGACAGAAATGAGGATGTTACAGCCAGTGAAAATCTTCATTATCAGGAGAGGCTGGAGAAGCTGTGACCACCTTCAGAGCAAAAGGAGAGTGCTAGAGGGACCTTCCTACATACTTTCACATCAGTGAAAGGGAATTGTGTTTATATGTTTTTCTTAGCCTGGGAGAATCAACTAGAAGAAAGTAAGACCAAATGCAGAGTTCAAAATGAAGTAGGCAAGGATGGCAGCCTTTCCCAGTGTCCTGACAAGACATTCATGCAATATCATCTGGAGCTGGTCTGTCCTATCTAAGGCTTTCTAAACATAGTGAACTTTTCTTTTCAAATTGGAACTGACAAATAAAATAGCTTATTCATCTCTGTTCAAAAATTAGTCTGAAGAAAGATAATCCAGTTGCTTTACTTGGAGATCTGGCACTTACAGAAAATGTTTGTGATGTGCCCATTTTCTGAGTAAAGTTACAAGCAAAAGGGGAATGCCCCAACCTGAACTAGGGGCCAGTCCAGCTTGGGGACTATCATCTCAGAGAGGCAGGCATGCTTTGATTTAGGTATTTCAAGAGATGCAGCAGAAGACTTGTACTCACTGTCAGCTTCTGCTTCAGAGACATTGGTTCATTCTGTGTCCTTGAAATTTTAAAAAGCTAAGCAGATAGCATCCTGACTACATGGAGGGATCCAAAAGTGTTCAGAAACAACCTCTGATTCCTTGCAGTCCCCAGAGAAGCCACAGAAAAAGCCACATCTCACTGCCAAAAGAGCTAAACCTCTTTAACCACTTCTGTACGAGTGTCTTTAAAACAAATGTAAACTCTCACATAAGCAATCAAATGAGAGATTCCTGTGTAGGGCTGAGCCTGAGGTGAATAATCAACCTCATTAGCTTGAAGCATCAGTTGCTTGCATTTGAAAGGTATCCAGTGTGGCTGGCCCGTGAGTGGTGACTGTAAGCATTTGAACTTCAAACTGATAAATTTGGAAGGTTTAAGCACATAGATTATTGCTAACAGCTGCAACTAAAATGAGGAAAACGGGGTTCATTAAAGGATTCCATATTATATTTCAGTATACAAAAAAAACCCAACCCAAACCCCACAAAAACTTAACGAAAACAAAACCTGTACAATGTTACTGGAGTTATGATAGAACCAAGAAGCATCAGAGATCCTACTCTGCTGAAATTTACTGTGATATTAATCAAAACTGACTATATAAAAGGAGACATCCAGCCTGACCTTGCTTTCAGGACTTCTGAAATGAATAGCAGATTACATGCTTCTCCCATGGAAAGTCATCCCATCTAGGTTAGAAGAGGAATCTCCAGGTGAAGAATCCATTCCTTCTCCATTCACTATGGACAGATCCAGACAGCTCCTGCAAGTTAAAAGTTGAGGCAGATGGATCCTACCTTTGGTGAACAACAGTTTCTTCCCTAACTTATCATCAGAGACATCCCAATCCAGGCCTGACAGCTCCCAGAGTGGGGATGCAATAAGAGACTGCAGGTGGTAACCTCTGGATGTCCAGAAGACATCATCTAAGGCAGATGTTTACCCTCATGTGTAGCACAGTGACTGGCAGAGCCCAGTCAAACCCTGTAGCTGGACAATCCCCTTTTTAAAAACAGTAGTTAATCTCTGTCCTGTACAATGAATATTTACTTGCATTATGAAAACATTATGCCTATTGTTTTGAACAAAATCCTGACTCATTCTTATTTGACCTAGTTGAGGTTTTTAGTAGTTCCTCACATTTCTGCACTGTAGAAATGTCCATATATATCTGCAATAATGTTCTAAAGATCAGGGCTTCAGCTTGCTTCAAGAAGGGCACATGTAAATATTCCTGGAGACTTTTATGGATAGTGATCCAAATTCTGCACTTGCTAATTTTTTTCCGGATAGGAGGGAAAGATTGGTTATTTTGAAGCACATTATTATGTTAACACACTTCTTAAATGCTTATTTGTAATTTACAAGGTAATACAATCTAAAATCTTATAACGTGTTAAATTGACTTAAGAAGAGCCAAGCACTGAACACAGTTAGGTAACATATTAAATTGGAATAAAGTTGGATTAACTCACAAGAAGACAAAGCCCAAACTACTCCAGATCCACCTCAGTGACCTGAAGGCTGAATATCTGCTCAGTAAATATTTTTAAAGTTACCAAAGTTCTGGCTGTTGAGCAATTATTTATCTGCTGTTCTAGAGGACATTCTGCACATTCCCCACATTCTACTAAAACTTTTTAAGTATGAATACATGAAAGAAATAAGCAAATGAAAGACTTAAGTTGAGCATCTTAACAAAATACATTAATGGCTAATCGTTGTGCAGTTTAAAAAGATGCAATGCCATAACATATTCAATAATATATTAGAGAAAGTTCCCACTGCAGTCAAATAAAATCTATTGCAAGAGATTCCTGAGTAGGCTGCAATTAATAGCACTTACAGGAGGTCCTACTCTCGTCTGTGAGGCCAGACCGGCTGGGGCAGCCTGTTGATTGACTGCAGGGATTTTCATTCAGTTCATAGTCAATGAGTAGTTGCTGCTTTTGGTTACTGTATAAGCCTCACCAGTGAAGTTTTCCTTGGATGGAGGCCTTGGCCACCAGAAAGTGGTAGGCAGTTCCTCAGACTTCCATGCTACTTTCTTGGCCAGCTGATAGCAGTCTGATGGAGAAGAACAGGTCACATGGTGCAGACAACAGTGAGAACTGTGACACGTTTTTGTGCAGAACCACAGAGTGAAATAATGCCATTGCTACAGATGATAACTCCAATCTTTTGTAATTCAACTGGTCTTTAAGCATAGGTTGAACTGTTTTGTAGCATTCATAATACAAACAAAACACATTTGAATTAATTTTTCACAATACAGTGTCAGACTTCCACTTAGGAAGAGGAAGGAATCCTGGCCTTTAGGACTGGGACAGCCTTATTTGGCAACATACTGCCATTTAGTTCCCAGCTGGTAAAACTGGAATAATGATACCCTAGCCAAGGGGGATTCTGTAAAGATTAACATATTCTGGGCATTTGCCTAGCAGAGATATCATCACTGAATGCACAGCTATCAGAAGATCTGGAGAGGATCTTGCAAGATTATTTGGTCCGTCCCCTCATCTCAAGGTAGGATCAAAGTAGGTGATTTCTAACCCTATCCTTACATGTGCCCTCCCCAGTCTAGTGCCATCTCTAGATTTAATATGAATAACCCCTTCACAGAACTCAAATGCACTAACAAACCTTTGTTATCATACTGTCCCTGTAGTTGCTTGAAATGCTTAAAGAGCATATTCCTCTCCCTTTTATCATTACTCAGAAGTTCTCAAGCAGTTTAGCTCCATTAATCTGTCAAGGCAAGCATACTCAGATGAGATATTTCAAGCAGTATCTTCTTCCTCTTCCTCCTGCCTATCCTCACTGGGCAGTCTGTAAATATAGACAAGTTTTAACTAGCTGATGCCTTCAAAATGCAAGTCCCAGTCTCCATTAAAACCTGTCTCCTTTACTCTGAAGTTGAATGAGTTCCATCCTCTGGAAGGATAAGGCCTTGGCTGCTGTGGTTTTTCAAACTGTGCATCCCTTTGATCCCTTCCCCAACATGCAAAAAATACTAAATTCTCTCCTGGATTTCATTACACATAAAAAGACATGAAAGTGCAATTATTCCTTACTCAACAACTACCCACCAAACCGAGCTCCAAGCTAGACCATTCTGGCTACTTCAGAAAATGGGTTTGAAATTTCCATTTCCACATTGCCCTGGCAGGTAGAACTGTGACTTTGCAAACAGCTACAGCTGTGTGTGCTAATTGCTTTCCTCTAAATTATTTATGAGACTTTTTTTGACTGATGAGATTTCTCACAACAGCATGTGCTAACCATTGGCAGCAGGCTCCTGAACTACTGGGAACTCCATCACCTGCCAAGGTGCAGAAGAGCCAGCTGTTAGCAGGCACGGTGTCCCTGGCTGTGTGTGCGCTCAACTGCGAGGTCGAGCTCTACCTGCTTTCATCTCCTTTTCCAATAACTGCTCAATAGGAAATGTATGTGTAAGCATTATATCTGCACATAACACACACCCTTTACTTTTGGGATTAGATCAGGGAATACTGGAGACTGTCTAATTTAGATAAGGCAGAATATAGGGTGTCAATGACCTGGGGAAGACAATCCATTTCACTAAACAGGGCTTTTCAAGCTTTGGTTCCAGATGTAGTAGGGAGTCTGTAAAATGCAATTAGGAAAGCTAGAAATCAATAGGCTTAAATTCACCACAGAGAGGGCAGCAGTTTTACCAGAAATTTTTTACAAGATACATAAACTGAAAAAGAATGGAAAACATAACTATAGACAGAACAAAACATTTATCACAAGCCACCACTTTACCTCTGCTTTCTCCTGGAGGGTTTATCACTGCTATCCAGCTAAAAAATACTTTAAAAACTATGGCTGAAGGTAACTATAAGCCCAGTCAGATAAATAAAAAAATTGGTGTTCCAGGGACAAGCAAATTATGTCTGTATTTTTCTTTTCCTTTTCAGATCCAAATGATGAAGGAGTCAGAGATGGAGAAGCAGTCAGAACCAGGCTGGATACAAGAAAAATTTCATGGACTGAGTTGCAGGAACTCAACAAGGAGCAGCCAGAGGAATGAAGCAAAACAGCCTGTTAGAATTACTGCTCACTATTGGTGTTTTTATTACCTTCTCAGGAGGCTATAAAGGTTGCTGGGTGAGCAACCAAAGTGACATCTTCATGAGTTTCACAGCTGTGTTTAAGAACTAAATTTAAACAGGATTCCCAGCCAAACTGTAGATGAAATTGTGTGTTGGACCTTTTCCTAAGCAGTATTTTTACCCACTTTAAACAATTTGAATTAACCTTGTGCTCATTTATTCTACACTTGACAGAAGATTAACAATGTTTTCTGTAAAGAAGTCTGACCCCAGATACAGGGGTTCAGACAGGGAAGAGAAAGTGAGGAAAAGGGGCCATGTTGCTCCTCAAAGGTGAGCTGCTATTTCAGAGCCAGCTCAGACATTCCTGAGCCACTCTGCTCAGTGCAGCAAAGATGTAACTTGAATTGCTGTGGAGGTGTGCAGAGGATGACACATCATAATCTAGCTGTGCATAAGGTCAGGAGGAGGAAGGCAGGGCAGAATGTGCAGTTGTCCTAAGAGGACTCAAAAATTTCATTTCCTGATTCCCTTTCTCCCTTGCAGTGGAGGTGGCTCTCTGGCCATGTCCTGCTCAGTGGGTGGCACTTGGAAGTTGAAACTAATGTCTCAGCTTCCAAGGTTGCTCCTGCAAAGAGATGGGACACACAGACTCCTTGTATTCCATGAAACAGCAACCTGGTGATAAGGAAATGGGTACCCTACAGAAGAGGGGAAAGGGGGGAGGAAGCTGATGTTCCCAGCCACCCATCACAGATGCAAAAAGAGACAGGACAGAAGGTATCTGTCTGGATCTGACACAGACTAACAGCATGGCAAAGGTAAGGCTAGGAAGTCATTCATGCCTCATTTCTTCCACCTGTAAATTATTCCTCCCCCTTCATCCCCACAGGCACATCATTATGATTGCTCAATTAATTAACAGTTTAAAAGAGCTCAGAGACATTCAGATGGAAGAGAAGGATTTGTTTTTTGTATTTCTGCTTCTCCAAAGTTGCACACATGAACACTGAACTTTGTAAGTCCTTTGCTGATGACGAACAATTACTTCCAGTTTACAGATAGGAAAGTTAAATCATGGAAATGTTAAAATACACAGATTGAGAAACAGCCTCAAGTTCAAGATCACACTTTCTGAGTGCCCAGCTACATAGAAACACAGCTTGACTTTTGCTCCCAATCCTGAACGTGAACAGCCACAAGTGAAGGCATTCGCCCACCAAAGATCATGAGCTTGGGATCCCAAATTCAGTATCTCAGAGCTTGACCCCCTCTAGAAAACCTTAGTGGAAACTTACCCAAGAAAACCCTAATGGAAGCAGTGCACTCAAGTGCTCTGTCCACCACGTCACACACAGCACACTTGTGTTCAGCTACAGCTTCAGAAAAAAAGCTTCAGAAAAGCTTCCTGCCATTGAGGGACCAGAACAGGTAATCAGACTTGCAGAAGCATCTATCCCATCTATCACAGACTTGCAGAAGCATCTATCACATGTCTCTCCAGCACATCAAGTTGTAAATGAATGTATTATGGGAGTGAGAGTTTCTCTGACCAAAACAATTAAAACTCTCACATAAAAATAGAATGCTGAAAGGAAATCTGCCCATTCTGCATTATTATTTTTAACAGAAACCCCAAGTTCCTGTCAAAACCAAGAGAATAGACAATCTCTAGCCAGCTTTAATGGCAAGATCTTTTGAAATACTCAGCCATCTGTCACAGCAGGAGTGTTTGTTGTTCAGCACTTCTGAAAGATTTGGCCCTTCTTTGGGAACATTATGCTTTTGAAACTCTGCTCTCAGGCCCCTCCTAGGAACCTCATCTTCCATGGGAGATCCTGCTCTTTCTGGTGCCTACTGGTACTGTCCTCAGTGCCATGGAACCTGCCAGTAGAGCAGGTAGAGGTTGGCTTGAAGTGCAAAACAGGAAAATTCCTCTGAGCTAGCCCTAAATCCAAAGACAAATGGGTAGGTTATCTCTAGAACTAACTGTGCTTTCATTTAATGTTGCTTATAAAAAGCACTGCAAACATATTTTAGCAAATTTCCAACTATGTGCGTGTCATGAAAATTGCTCACCGAATACTCCTTTTCCCTTAGAAAGATTTATTTTCCCTCTCCTCTGATTCTTCCAGCCCTTCCTCTTCCCTTGCTCACTATTGCTGACACCTTGTCCCAGGTAAAGAAGAGGTAACAAAGAGCCCCAGTCATCCAGCAATGGAATGAACTGCTACTTGCTCATAAAAGGATTGTTAATAGTGGACCCCCAATTTGGGATGGAAAAACAGCTCCCAAAAAGGCCTCTCTGGAGGTTAACAAAATCTGCTATACAGACAGGAAAACTCTGCAGCAGGTGAATCATCTCATGTTCTGGGACCAGGCAAACAGAGACAGCACTATGTTAAACCAGAAGTATGATCCCACTGTAAACACCTACATCTGGAACCTGCAATGATTCCCCTTCACAGAACAAACATTTTAAAGCAGTGATCTGAAGACAGCCCAGCAAAATAGAGCAATAACCTGGGCATTCTCCCTTTGTTCTGCTGCTGGTGTGTTAGAAACGCATGTTACTGGTCTCCATTTTAACAAACATAGATTAAGCTCCTTGTGAGTCTCTGAGATAGACACAAAAACCATGTTACTTTCAATGGAGCAAGACCTCCAACAAATCCATGAGATATGTAAGAATACTTTTTATTTCTAAAGTGGGCCAAGAGGCTTTGAAGTTACGTTAATACCTCCAGATAAAGAGCCACACAATCCCTTCTGCTGCAAAGGAAACCTCAGTAAATTTCTGGCTACATGGAAGTCAACAGCAAAGTTCCCACCAGTTTCAGTGCGAAAAGGACTTCAGGCCATAAATCTGTTCTGTAAGGGGTTTCCTACCAAATGTTTGAAAATTATTTTTTCCAAAGGAAAAAAAAGCCAATTGTTTTATGGTATTTTCTTCAAAAAGCCATAACCAAACATTTCATCTTAGATTGGGGTCAATCTCAATTAAAACATTTCCAGTTCCCACACATGTCTTCATGAAGCGGTGGAACTGTATGGGCTGACATGTTCTGATGCTAAACTGAACTGACACATAATAGCTTGATAATGCCAGGCAATATGTTTTGAACTTTCCATCCCCACAAAACAAAAAATTCAACATATCAAGGTTCTTCTGCATCCCCCCTTCCAAGTCTGGATAGAAATACATATGGTAATATTGCAATTTTTCCAGGATTTTTTTAAAACTACAGTTTGTGTTGACAATGACTGCCACCCAGCACAGCCTGCCAAAGTTAAGAAGTTACTCTGAAATAATAAAGCATAATTTGGAACAGAATTTGGCCTGAAGAGCTCCATGTCCCAAAGAGCCCAACAAAACCTTCCCCTTGGCTCTGCTCTTTCCTTTTGAGGAAGAACCCAGCGGAAGGGAGGCAGTCAGTGTGACTGCCAGTTTTGCAGAATCCATGAAACGCTTGGGAGGCATGACCCCAGTTCTCCAGCTCTTGGATTTTCAACAGAGGACTCTGTTGAAAATGATCCTCTCCAGGGCCCCAAGTTCTTCACCCTTAACCTTTCTGAGTCATTAAAGAATATTCATCCCATAATACAACAAATACAGCAAACTTCAATTTGCTACAGCATAGAAAGCTCAGAAGCTACTGAAACATTATAAACTAATGGCCAAAAGCTTGTTCAGCAAGGCTGAAGCTCCGGGAATTGAAAAGAACTTCAGGACTTGCTTAAGTTTAAGCACAAGCTGAAATGCATGGCTGAATAGGAATGGCCTGAGGAATTATGCAAATGCTTAGATGAATCCGGGTCCAAATATGAATTACTTTAGAAGATACAGAAGCAAGCAGTGCAATTTAATCATTTTTATCTCCTTACCAAGAATGCACAAGTTCTTACAGTTAATATTACAGCATCTGCTGCTGATGCCAGAAGCCAAATGACCTATTCTTTGACAGTCAAGCTCTCCTCATTTTCAAACTGAAGATTAGTCCATTTATTCTGAACAGTGGCACAGAATGACAATTTCATAATACGCGGATTGAGTGCTATTCCTCTCACATGTTACATTACCTTGCCCTGTCTTCCACTGCACTTCTACTTGCAATTGGCTATCATGGTAATAATGTGGTGCTGCTTCCAATCTCAAATTGTCTGCTTTCTGGGATGCTGGCAATTCATTAGACACTGTCAGAGAGTGACCAACTGGATCTGACCTTGAATCTGAACATGAAAAAAAAAAAACAAACCATGGAGATATAAATGACTCCTATTAACAGTCAAGTTACAACGTTAGCTGGGCAACTCCTTAAAATGCTGAATAAAATGAACTTCAGCAATAGCACTGAAAAGGGCAGCCAACACCTCCCAGCAGACTGTCAGCACTGTCCACAAGTGATCCCATAAACAAGAAGGCAGATTGTGAAAATGCTTCTACACATGACTAGTCCTTACTTCTGCAAATACTCTCACAGGCATGAGTGTTTTCAGGGCCAGATCTCACAGCTGTATCTCTAACAGCCAATGCAGTAAGTGTCAAATACAGATTCTGGGTTACCCTTCTTGCAGAGGTATCAGCGAATTCGTAATATAATCTCTGAGAATGTCATCATAGAAAACAAATGCTCTACAGTAGCATATCATGACCCCTCCACAAACTAAAGGAAGTCCTTATTTCACTGTGATCTGAGCAGAAATACATAGGAGGGAGTGGAAAACAATTAATAAATTCTGCTACCAAAAAGAGGACTGTTGGTAATTACAGTACAATTGCCACAGGAAGATACACAAAAAAAGCTCGCTGAGAAAACATCCCAAATTAGACTGCACAACTCCAGGGACTGCTTGCTAACAAATTACAGAGTATTTTACTTCTAGGTCACTGCTTTCAATCTGGCCTCAAAGGAGAAAATGACTGTAAGTTAATGCCAGCTGACAGTGGTGTGAAAGCAGCAGGGTGGATCTCAGCCCACTTCCTGGTAGATTGGAGGACACAACCCAAGTATTTGTGATTTGTGAAAGTAATAAAGCTAAAAATTCAGGCTGTGATTCAATGATACAGTAAATCCAGCTGTAGGACTCTCAGGACAAGGAAATGATGTGACTTACACAATTCTGCTGATTCCAGCTTGTATGAAACCTTTTGACAAGTTAACTGTGTGCGAACAAGTGCTGGGGCAGATCGGGTATTGTTACACTTTTTACAGTTGGAAGAAAAATGCAGGTTGCGTGTGACAACCTGTTCAACAGAAATATAGGTATATTCCTGTAGTTCATTGAGATCCAAACTGTCTGATGTCAAGGGTCACCAAACCAATGGCCTCCAAGCTTCATCCTTCAGTGACAGCAAGTGCAGACTGTGTAGGAGCAAGCACATCAGAACTGTATTGTTTTATTGCTGCTGGTCACTCTCTGGACTGGAGACAAATGAAGGTGCTGTCTACACCTCCGTCTGTCCTGTGAAAGGGTGGAGGGTGCCAGATGGTTAGCAAGTCACCCAGGACACATAAAGCCAAACAGGCATTAAATAGCATAAATAGCAAGGCATTAAATGACACCATCCCTGCTGGCACCACATCCCTGCTCATCAGCGCTCCATTCATTTAAACACTTTAAAGAGAGGAGAGAAATAGGAGATTAGAGATGTGCTGGTGCCTTTGATAAGACTGAAAATAGGAGCAATGTTTGTGTTAATCCTGTAGCAGCGGTACAGAAAAGGCGCGATTAACTGCAGTTGCAGGAACAGTCTGGTACAATCTATTTTCCCAGTGAATTCCTCCATGGGAAGATGGGTCACAGGGCACACCTGCAAAATGCATCCAGGCGTTTGTTTCTGCACTGTGTCCACGGTCTGTGCTCCAACAGATGTTTGGCCAAAGGATTTCTTCTCCTTTTATTTTATTTTGGTTGTGGGATTTTTTTTTTTCCAAACCCACAGGAGCAGAGCAAGCCCTCCTGCCAGCAGCGTAGTGAATGCAGAGCATTCAGCAGTGAAGGGGTGACCTTGATTAGTGTCTAATGAGTATAAACCAGTTGCTTTTCAGCACATAATGAAGTAGAAAAGTTCTGCTATGGTGTGCCAGAGTTCTTGATGCTGCTCGGAGGAATGCTGTTGGAGATGCCATCCACACAGTCTCTGCTTCAGGCAACAGCTAATGCTCGGTCCCTACACACGTGGTATCTCCTGCTTCACTGCAAGATCCCTCTTAGAGAAGACTTTTTATTTGTCTTTACTTAACGTGCTATTCCTTAATCTGCAGCACCAGTGTCAGGTCAGCTCCACCTGGTTTGTACCTTCGGAGAGAAAACATATATAGCTTTGGTTTAGATTCCTTATTTTCTTTCTTATTTCCCTTTAAAATTATTATATTCTGTAAGTAGTATCTGTCCCTCATGGCTGATAGCAATGGAGAGGAATGAGCAGCCCTGTAGATAAGAGAAGAAGAAATTCTGGATCCACTGATATCAAGGGAAAATATCCTTGGTGAGTGTTCCCCTTAGAACTCAACATGTTTGGGAAAGAAGCCTGAAGAGGATTAGATGGTGTGAAGGTCTGCAAGATCAGCTGTGGCTTGGAAAGGCAATACAATCATAAAGGTGCCGAGAATAGAGAGGGGTTAACGTGGTCATTGAATGTTTCCATCAAGTCTTGGGACAAGGAAACATGAACAGTATTAGCATCACTTGCTGGTAAGAGTAATGAAATCAGGCTGATGCTAGAGTGGGGGAGAAAAAGTGGCACCTCTTCTCTACTACATAACAAGAAACAGTGTTAGTGAGAAGGCTACAGTCCCTCTACACACAGCCACATTTCACTGGAACTGCTGAGAAAACCACCCCATTCAGGCCACAATGTGCAGTAGCAGAGGCCACAATGGAACAGAAATCATGAACTGAAGATAGCAGTACAGAAAGAAAGTAAGCCGAGGAGCTTCCACTTGCACTTGCAGGGCAGAGACTTTCCTGGGGACATGGAAGAGGGGTAAAATTTGTGCTTTGAAAGGGAGAAAATTCATAGCTTATAAGAAGGAGGGTGGGAGTCACAGATCTGGAAGCCAAATGCATCCAGAGTTTTCAGTCTGCATGCAGGGGGGAGAGGTGTTTCAAATGGGAGGAAAGATTTTTTGCTCTTCAGAGGTTTCTAAACACAGAAAGCCACAGCCTGTACTTCCATAAGGTACTTCATGTTAAGCCTGAGATTATTCTCTTCATTTCAGATTTTACCTGGAGAGGAAAACGTTAAGCTGTTAGCATTAAAAAAAGAAGAAGAAGAAGAAAAAAAGTTTAAAAGTCTTTTTAATTTTATAAAGAAGAAACTTCTTTATAGCTGCATAATCAGTTAAAACTTGCCTATGGTATTATGTCCATGCACTAGGTTTCCTTAGGGATCCATTTGCATCTGCATAATCATCTATTTTAATTATATGATGCTATAGGGTATATGATACTGTATGGACAAGTAAAAAGACAAGGAGATGAAGGTGGGGTAGAAAACAGAGCTAGCACATTTCCATCAGCAAAAATGACTGTTGCATGCAGTCATGTGCATGGGATGGGGAAGGGACAGTCATGTGAAATATGTGACTTCCAGTCCCCAAAATACATTCCTTCAATCCCTTTGGAGGCAGATTCTCTCTCTTCTGTCCCACATCTCAAACCCAGTATGATTTCCTGCTCCAGATTGTGGCAATACTCTTCAAGCCAGGGCTTTCATCTTCTTCAGACTGTGACCTCAAGCCTCTGTCATTTCAGAAGCCCCCTCCTCACAGCAAACCCCTTCTATGCCAACCCAGGATCCTACCGTTTCTCCACCCACCCTGTTATCATGTCTACTTACATAAACATTAATAATACCTATATATAAGAGATCAGGAACTTCTGACATCTGAAAAATCCCAGACCACTGTTCTCCTACCCCTGAAATGTTCCTGTTTCTAACCTAATTTGCAATCCAATAGATCCCAATTGCATGAAGGTGATATACAGAACCAAGCTTTTTCATATCAGCCACAGCAGAAGGACCAAGTTGGAGGAAGTTGCTCCAGGAGCAAGTTGGAGAAAGATCAGGGGAATATGGCCTGTCCACAACCAGGTCACTGAGCAGCATGTGTTGTATCATACCAAGCCAGAGTCATGACTGTATCTCTTCCTCACAGATGCATCCTTTCTCTTCCCTTGCTTTTCTCCATCAGCAACTGTTGTGCTCTCTCAGCACCTCTCCAGAGCCCAACAAAGACAGTGGTATGTACAGTGGCAGCAGACATACATGAGCTATTTTCCAGTGATCTTTCTTGGCCCTCGTAAACTTACACAGATTTTGAAATTATGGATTCTTGGGTCTTTTTCTGAAGGGGAAGCCCAGCGAATAACACCACCTATGGAGGCATGGGGTCCAGTGGTGAAGCTGTCCCACTTGAGACTCTTAGGGGCACCAGGAGGTGAAGGATCTACCTGAAAAATAGGGCAAGGCACAGGGAGGAGTCAGCATAGCACATCCTACCCCCATAAGTCAGTTCGACAATAACTGGCTTTGTAACTTTGGAGGTTCTGTTTCAGCTTGAGACAGGCTTGAGTGGAAAGGAGTTCCCAACCCTGGAACTGCAAGGGCTCACACTTAGGTACAGACTGAGACCATCTAAGCTTTAAGTCCTGAGCACACTTAAACTTTGTTGTAACTATATGCCAAAAGATGAAGGGCTGAACTAAGTAGCTTGAAAAAAAATGTTGTGGGTCACTTACAATTTTGTAAAGAATGATTTCATGCTACCCAGGTGAAAAGATGATCCTGCAAAAGGGTAATATATATTAAACTCGGAAAACAGTACTAACGTGCTCCATAAAGAAATTACTCTGTGCAATTACCAACAGACAGGACATGGATAAGCAGTTTTCATGAAGAAAGCCCCTCTATCTCATTAAACAGCTGCTTCACTCCTGCTTTTTTCCCCTGCTCAACTCTTCACCTTTAATCTGCAATACTCAGCTATGCTGCACACACCAAGAATGCAAAGCTGACAAGCAGGGGAGGGCCTCCCTTATCATCTTAGGATAAAAGCAAGAGATCGAAAGGATGGATTGTCTGTGATTTCTCATAGCAGACTGGCAGGTATCTCATGCCCACTGCAAACAGGCTAAAGATTTGGAGACCTGAAGATTCATTTACCTTTAAAGATTTGGAGGAATACTGGTAGCAAATAACAGGTGAACTTCTGCACAAGAAAGAAAGAAGTGCCATGGTGTTCATACCACCATCTGTGCAATAGCGCAGGGCTGTTGCTGCTGTGGCAGGAGCTGGGGGCAGCCTGGTGATGCTGTTGCTTCTCCTGAGAGTGGTCCCAGTGCTGACTGATAAGGGCAAGACACAAATCAGTGAGTCCTCTCTCCCCACAGGGATGCCAAAAAAGGGTACCTGTAGGTATAAAGTCTGCAGTATTATACCACCATGCCTTCTAATCTCAGCGACTGCCTTATAGCCTGTAGAAAGAGGATTTCCATTTTTCCTGAGGACAGCAGGTAACACCAGAACACTGCTGAGACACTGCAGAAGGCTTATCCCTGCAAGAGGAGCACAGAGACTCCCAGGCACTCTCTCTTCCTTGCTGTCTGAATAAAGCTCCCAAGTACAGAAAAGACAGCTTGGTCAGGGCCTTCCTTATCCTCCCCTCCCTGCTGTGATCACAGGGAGCTCCCGCTCCAGCCCTCTGATGTGTTGGCAGCCTCTATAATTTAGAGTAGCTGTGATTTATGGCTTGGACAGAGCCCATACTTAGGCAGTACAAAGGTAGGGCTGGCCTGACCAGTATAGCTGTGTTGTCGCTGGCCCTTTGTATTGATCAAATGAGTGATGGAAGTGAAGAATTCAATTGTGTTTGCTGTCTGTAAGGATCAGCTAAGGGACAGAGGGCTGGTGGGGAGGAAGGGATTTAATTACCCCTCACACCCAGCACCAGCAGCCAAAAGTGTGATGATGACACTCTGCATATTGATGGTGGGGAATCACTCCCGGCCACCTCCTTCTGCACCTCCTCTCTCAGTAAAAAAGGAAACGGTAAAAACAATGAGGAAATTTTCTGAATGCTTCATCCTGCATTAATCACATACCATATCCTTCTCCTCATCTAGTCTCTAGGGGAGTGTCACAAACACTGAACAAGAGAAATGAAGGGAAGTTTGCAGTTGCTAAATCGAAGAGAGAGAGGTGTTTGTGGCACGCAGCATGTTGCAGCTCCCACAATAAATCCATGGGCAGATTTCCAACAAGTAATAGGGAGCCGAATCCAAACATACTATTCAGTGAAAGGCTTGAGCAACCTTTAATCAGACTCCTAATTGGTCTTTCCCTCTGTTTCAACATTTGTCATTTGAGGAAACCAACAGCAGTTCCCAAATGATCTTTTTAAAGTAACATTCAGGACATAATCAGGTCTCTTTGAAAAGGGACAGCTCTAAATTCAGTCTTAAATGTTTGATACTGTTGTCTGCCAAATTTAGCAAATGGTTTGAGTGGGGACCTGTATTTATCAAATTACCACCTTCAAGACAAATGCTTATGGGGAATGCATTATGCTCAGTCTGCTTAGACCTTATTCTGTTAATGAGGGCATGCCCCATCTTTTCCAAAACACCACTTCTTAAACAATGGTCAAATTTTTACATTACAGGCATGGCTGCCTTGTACTGACTGAGTAGCTGTCATTTAGATTCCTCCTATCAACTCCAAATTCCCTTTCATCTAGGGTCTGTGTTATGTGATGGCAGCCTAGAGCAGTGACCTATAACTATGCTTGACTTCTTATCTCATGACATGTGGACTAACTTACAAATGCAGGTAATTAGTTAAAGATGTTTCATGACAAATTAGACTAATGGAATTGTAATGGTTAAATTAATGTCTTGGGGTCAGTTTTAAGGTCCCTCGTTAGGGGTGATAGTTCAAAATGCAAGCTGTCAGACTCTGGGAAGTATCTTGTTTCTTTTAATAAAGTGCTTCTTTTGCATGTGAAAAGCCAAGGACATAACTGCTGAGATAGGGCCTGAACCAAGGAAAACAATCCGGCTGGCAGTTTC
This sequence comes from Actenoides hombroni, assembly GCA_024336885.1. NCBI lineage: Eukaryota > Metazoa > Chordata > Aves > Coraciiformes > Alcedinidae > Actenoides > Actenoides hombroni. Next base: position 36,342,442 of record WUAM01000359.1, read on the forward strand.
TGGATAAGGCAATCTCCCCAGTCCTGCCCCCAAACTGTCCTGCAGGCAAGACACAGAATGGAGCAGAGCAGCGAGCATGAAGAAGGATCAAAGCCACGCAGCTTTGCACCGCTAGGAACGCTAATTTCTCACACTCCCCTTGCACCTTTCAACTGAAAATTTCATCTGACATTTTTCTTCAGGGAGGAAGTTAATTTTGCAAAATCAAACAGTCCAACATAAATTAAACAGATAAATCATGTCCTGTTATCTGCATCCTTCCTCCAGGAGGAGCCTGCGAGGCTCTCCCGGTAGGCTGTTCTAACAATAGAGCTGCTTGTTAACTCTCACACAAAGCTAAGGACAAATGGGAAAGGAAGAGACAACAAAATGGAAAACATCATTCTGCAATTTTGTCAATCCCTGGTGTGCCCGTGCCTTGAGCACTGCATGCAGTTCTAGTCATGCCATCTCAAAAAGGTATAGAAGAGTGAAGAGAAGTAGCGAGAACATCAGAGGTACCAAATGGCTCCTATAAGTGAAGAGACTTCATAGACAAGGACTCATTTGCTTATCAAACAGACAGCTGAAATTGGATGTGATTGAGGTATTTAGCGTGGAGTGGGATGGAGAAAGCAAACAGGGAATTCTTTGCTCCTTACAAGTAAAAGGAAACAATTTTACGCAGTGAGTAGTTAGTTGAATGTGGAGGTCACCAATGTAGAGCCCAAAGGAACAAGTGAGTTCAAAAAAAATTAGATAAACTCATGGCAATCCACCAACAGCCACTACATACAGCAGTTCAGATACAGCCTGAAGCTCAAGCAGTGCCTCCATACAGAGCACTAGAAACTGGAAAGACATACCAGAAAAAGGACTCCTGTGCTGGTGCCCCCTTTTATGCTCTTTTTCTTATGCTTCCAGTACTGCACTCTCAGAGACAGGACACAAGTCTGGACAGCACTTTGTTCTGACTCAACAGAGCCACTATCATCACCTGATCTTGGGTCTCCTCGTTGCAGACAGCTAATTAGTCACAGATAAGTTTAAGTCTACTTCCCCCCAAAAGTCCATTTCCCTTCAAAGGCAGCCCTGACCTCTGATGGCCATCTAAAGGAACAGCTTGATTTTCAGAGAACTGTCTCCTGCCCCAGGTTCCAGCGCTGATGAGGGGCAGGAGTACAAGTATGTACGTGTAAGTACATGTACATAAACATGTGACTGGGAATGAGATGAGGTCCCTAATCACACAGCCTCCATTTTTAACTCCAAGCACATGCTTTGATCTTTCCTTTTCCAACATAAACACAAAGCAGAGTACGCATTTAGGCAGACATTCCCTGCTGTAACAAGCTGCACTACTCCCTGCCCGGGCAGAGAACAAGACAGCGAATGACACAAGACAGCTGTTAGTTGTGTTGCTGAATCCACACGCTTTGGATTTACAGGCAAAAAGCACAGTGCAAGGACCCCTGCAGAACAGAAAGAGTACCATGGGTTTCTGTGTTCAGGTATCATTCCAGAGCCAGGTCAGGCAGCTCTGGCAGGCACAGCACCCTCCACTGCTGTTTACCTCTTGAAACTGGGATCAGTTTATTGAATTCACCTTAAAAAAAAAAAGAAAAATCTGTGGTAGAAGAATAGAGTTTACTATGATTTAGTACCATCTGCTTGGGTCTTCTGCTTTGTAAGTAAACAGTGTCCTTCCCAATCCCACGATACTTGGCTGTATGAGATGGAGGGAGACCACTGTGTGTCACAGTCCAGCCAGGACGTGCCCTCTGCCTGACTGGTGGCACTACCCACAGGTGCCTGCACACCCGGCTGAGTCTTGGCTCAGCCCTGTCACAGACCTTTCTCATTCCTGTGCAATCTGCGTACTCAGGAGCACCACTCTCCTTTAGATGTTTCACAGGACAGCAGAGCGTGCACCTTTCCCTGCATTTCACGAGTTCTGGTAGCTGAGGGAAAAGGAGGTGGTGGGGTCCCAAGAGCAGTGCATTACCAGCCCCGAGTACAGATGAAATAAACCAACTCCATTTGCACTTGAGAGCCATGGTGCTGGAGCTCCTGCCATGGTAGCTTACACAGCTCAGGAGCTCCAGAAGTATCAGCCAAAATGATTCTGCCATTGTTTCTTTCCTTTCCCACCCTATGGAGGCCACAGCTCGGATGGAAGACTGAAGTCAGTACCCAGCAGGGACAGCCAGGGATGGGGAAGTTCCTTCCACTTTTATCGAGCATACACACGTGCAGAGTAACAAGACAGATCTATGTGCTTAAAAGGAACATTTAAATTATCAGATGAATATCAAAGGAAAATAATTATTGTTTACTGCACAGTGCATTATTTTTTTCAGAACAAAAACTGCAGGAGTGTTTAGGTATTTAATATGGATGTAAGATAACAGTTGTAAGATGACAGAAGGAGTTAGCCAAGAAAAACAAACATCCACGCAGTGCCTTGACTTTCTGTGTCTTTCACTTCCCTAATTCCTGGCATGTGTCATTTATATCTTTTTCATATATGCATCAGGACAAAATGACAGATGCAAAAGCAACAATTTTCCTCCACAAACAAAACCAGGATTTAAAAGCCCATTAGCAGAACCATGCAGAACTCATTACACTGTGTATCCTTGTAAATGTGCATGCACACTCTTTTTATGTCAGTTCATATATGTGAAATAGTAACAGGTAGTAAACATAAAAACATAAAATGAGAACTTCTTGTTATTACTACACTACAGTTCTTGTTCTTTATGTGAGAGCTTTCAGCCTTAATACCTAGAAGAGAGTACACACGAGTCACTCTGAGTTTTGGGAGAACTAATTAAGTTCTGCTGGTGTCTATTACAGAGGCAGGACTATTTGGACCTTGAACATAAGGCAGAAAGAAGTGACTAATGATTTATATTTAACATAGGAAAGAGAAAATACTTCCCATTAGTGGAATAGTAACAGTTGTTAATGCTGTAGAGCATATATGTATCAGATTGAAAAGTCTGTAGGTAGGAGAGATAATCAGTTTCGAGGATCCTCATAAGACTGATGTATATAAGCTGTATTTTGCAACACGTTTGTAAAGTTAATGCTTGCCAATTTTTTTTGTTTTGGTATTATTATACAGAAGTGATATAAGTATGGTGTTATCAAGTAAGTGATTATGTAATGTACATAACAATTGATATAAAAAGCGGATATCTACTCTAATATCTATCCTTAATCTTGCTTAGAGAGAGCCAAAAAGCAAGGCTATTCAAGAGTTTGCCTTTGTTAGAATTCTTGCTTAATAGTAGCAATAAAGGACAATAAACACTTATCTTGTTTGCTTTCATTGCACAAAGATACTGAGATTTCCTAACTTTGATAATTCCATGTAGGACAAAGCAAATTAGACTCCTAGAATCACAGAAGTGCTGGTTGGAGAGGACCTCTGGAGATCCCCAGTCCAACCTCCCATTCAAAGCAGGACTACTGCCAACAACCAGATTAAGTGAACCATGACTTGGCCTGACAGCATCTTAAAAATATACAAAGACAGAGATTTCAAAGGCACTTTGGGTAACCTGTTCCAGTGCTGCACCACCCTCCTGATAAAGAAATCAAGCATGACAAAGTTTATTGAGAGTTTTAGTATCTTTTAAAAGACTAATGAAGGTGAACTGAAGTTTGGTCTTATGAAGAAGAGTGTCTCTCCTTAAAAGTCTTGTCTCTCTGATAGAGTAAAACCCACTTACAGAATAGTATTTAACTGGCCTATCTCTATTTTACCTCCAAGCACCCAATAGCATGGAATATTTAAATCTCTCACCAGCGAATATATCCTCAAAATCACCTTCTGATGGTATAGAAATTTTCTTAGTTTTATCTGACGGAAGGAGAACGAAAGTGAATGGACACTGTGTATTCAGTGACACAGGACATCCAAAACAAAGGAGGAAATGAATCCTATGCACTGCTTAACTGAGTTGACCAGAAGATCACTTTATTGTTACTTAGTTTTCTCTTCCCACAAGCTACCGCAAAGGTAAGTTACAAAAGGTTGAAACAACCCTCTGAGGGCAGCATCAGTGATGACAGAATTTACCAGGAGCTGAAATTTATACTCTCTTTACTTAAGAAAGAGGCACACTTATAATCACGACAAGAATGGAGCTCACCAGGATCTGCCTGCCACTCTTTGGCTTCATCTTCATTGAGATGAATCCTGCAGTTCCTCCTGGAGAATGTACAACACAGGCACTGACTGACACACACACTGACTTTAGATTTCTGTAAGATCTCAAAGATGTGACTGGAGCCTTTAGGAAGGGTTGAATCTTTAAGGAAACACCTAAAAATTACAAAAGCAGATGTTGGGAATGAAAATGCAGCAGTAGGGGTTGCAAAAGCAGGTTCTGGTGTACATACTTACACTCCTAAAATGAATCAGTTGGAATGTCATTGAGTCTCTTACCTGAAGTGCAAAAGAACAGCCAAGCCTCCGTGCTCACTTCCCTATCATTTCATTTCCTATCATTGTGCTGCAGCGTCAGCTCATGTAACAGTAGGAACTGACTTCATGGAACCAGGATTTGCTCCTGAGAATGGGACCACTCAAGCCCCTGCAGAGGTCTTATTCTGTACCTGCAAGCCTTCTTTGCGTTCATCTTGAGAGTGATAGCTGAAAGATGCTGGATCCCATTGCTATCTCTAAACACACAGTCCCCTGTTAGCCAAGATCATGCAGAGCCCCTTTTACTGCAGCAATGTAAACATTTACCAAGAGAAGACAGGGAAATATGATCTGACACAAGAAGATTAAGCTGTATGGGTTTTTCACAGGAAGCCAAGGTCTTTAGCTGTCAGATAGAAGCCACAGAGTGACGTCTATTGTTTCTTAAAGAGTAATTACTTCTGATTGCTTCCGAGTACACTAATTTGTCTTGGTACAGAATGACAGCATAACCCAGAGCATTGGATAACTGCATTACTTTACCTGGGTACAGGTTTCCTGGGGCTGGCAAGTATAGCCACACTGGTTTGAGCAGCACTTCTGTTTTTCTGGGACACTGCACATTCACTTTGTAATGCTGTACCCAGGCAGAAGCAAAACCTGCTGCCTCACCCCATGAGGGACAGTGCCCTGGCTTAGTGGGGAGAAGGGATCTCAGAAGTGCATGGCTGGTCTGGGATGGGACTGGATCCACAGACAGCAGCAGCATTACTGAAGACAAGGCAGAGACTAGAAACAGGCAGTTTCTAGAGAAGAACAACTAAACCAAGTGAATGGATGAAGAATGATGGGACTGTAATTGCCAATTTTCTAACCTGCTATTATTCTCTTACATTCTTATATGCATTATATATGATACCACCTGGATCCATTCATGCACCTATAAAAAGCCTTTTGCTAATTTCATCCAAAGAAATTATTTCCAGTAGTTCAAGGGAGGCAGGAACAGACACTTGCTACTTCACAAAACTGTTGGAAATGTCAGAATGCACCCTGGATCCCAGTCTATGTCCTGTTCCTCAGGGATGCCTTTGCTGTGTCACAATTTAACACACTTGTTGCAGGACAGGAGGAACCTATGCACTAATCAAAGAATCCTGCTAGAAGGAAAACTTGGAAATTTTGCAAACTGAACACTGAACAAAACATTCAGGTCAGGTCACTCAGGGTGTTTTGTCATTATCTTTAAACATTTTGTTTCTAATTTTTTTTTTTTTTCCATTTGAAGTTTCTGATCTCCGTTTTCTTAAAACTTTGAAGTAGAAAGTGATGTTAATTGAAATAAAAATCTGAAGATTTCAGGCTGAAAATGTCAAAACATCCTGTTGTGCACATTCCAAAAAAGCAGTTCCATGTTTGGCTGAATTAGAAGAGTAGTGGAAAACGATCCTGGCTAATGAATCATTCCGATTTTGAAAAATTAGGATTTTTTCTGAGGGGAAAAATAGCAAAAGAAAAAAGCTATTCAAAGAATCCCTGACTGAGCAGAAGTTTACCTAGGGTGTCATCTGTCTATTTGCAGAACAGAACATTTTTTTACGTACTAACTGTAGCTTCTAGTAACTGACTAGTCAGTCAAAAGCTGCCTAGGACTTGTAAGTCAAAACCACAGAGGTGTAGTGAGGAGTCACAGAGCTGCCCATCATGTTCCCAAATTTCAGCTGTCTTCCAGAAATTCAAAAGGCAGTGAGCAAGCATTGCACTGTTTTTCCACCCTCCTGGCATCCCTCAGATTCTCCTTATGCCACTTTACAAGGCGTAACAGCTCCCTGCTGCTATTCATGTTTTCTGACACTTTTCTAATAATTTTGATTTTAAAATCTCTTCTTTGCAGGGGGTATGGTGAAGGAGTTTCAACACTCATTGCAGATTCATTTCAACCAAAAAAAACCCAACACTAGCCCCACATTATCTCTGTGGTGGTAAAATTATTAATATGGCTAAGAAGTTTATCCTAACTAAAAGTACATTCCCTTTCACTAAAAGCTGACAGGTTATCACAGAATCACAGCATTGCTGTGGTTGGAAAAGACCTTTAAGATCATCAAGTCCCACTTCTACCAGAGCCACTACTACACCATATCCTTGAGCACCACATCTAGATGGCTGTTAAATACACCCAGGGATGGCAATTCAACCACCTCCTTGGGCAGCCTGTTCCAGTCTTTGATAATCCTTTTGGTATAGAAGTCTTTCCTAACATCCAACCTGAACCTTCCCTGGTGCAACTTGATGCCACTTCCTTTTGTCCTATCAGTTGTGACTTGTGAGACCAACACCCACCGCTCTACAACCTTCTTTCAGGGAGTTGTAAAGAGCAATACAGTCTGAGGGGTCTCATCCTCCTTTACTGCAGACTAAACAACCCCCGCTCCCTCAGCTGCTCCTCATAAGACTTATTCACAAGGCCCTTCACCAGCTTTGTTGCCCTTCTCTGGACCTGAAATGATAGTTCCCAACTCCCCATTTCTGAGCTGAGATAATACTGGGTGTGTCACTCCTATAGGCTCAGCCAAGAACCATCTCTCCATGTGGTCATGTTATTTACTGTTTGATTCCTTCTTAGAATTATGGCAGTTAATAGGCTATTTAAGGAGTCTGTCCCTCCCAGTGATGGATACCTTGCTTGGTTACATTGAAATTATTGTTTTCTTCACCTGTTATTTTTTTCTGAAACAGTCTATAGGCTGGGTCTCTGCAATCACTTGGCAGAGAACGGGGGAGCAGAGAGGGAGATGCTGTCCACATGTTCTCTCACTAGGATCATAGTTAACAAAGCTTCTGTCTGACCTGTCCTAAATTGTGCCTTTGTTGCTATGCTCTTGGAATCTCCAGATTCTCCAACACCTCTTACACGGGAACATGTCTGATTGTGCTCTACCTGGCCACAAACATTGAAAAAGGAGACAAAAAACCTCATCAGAAAATGCAAGGTACCAGCACTATAAAAATCTCTAGGCATCATCACAATGTACACCAGAGCATCTGAGAGCTGCACCGTGGGCTGGGTATCAGTACGTGTTCACTGGCGCTGGGTTCACTCCAGTAAATAACAAGGACTCAAAAACAAGGCCTGCAGAGGATTTACACAGACAATAGGCGAAAGGAATGCCAAAGATAGTGGTCATGGCCACTTAGTCTTTCCTCAAACATCCAGAGCTCCTACCACCTGCAGCACAGCCCAGCAGCCTGCTCTCTGAAGTCAGAGTACACTCAGGCACCAGCTGGAACTGGAACAGGACCAGGTCTGATGGTTCAGCACACACCTGGTCCTCCATCATCCATCAGCATGTCACAGCCATGCACCCCAGGCAGTACAGGCCCCAACAGAGTAAAATGGCAGCTCCCTCTGCTCCCTAGGTGCCCAAAGCACAGGGAAGCAGAGAAGAGAGCCCTATGACTTGTGCAGAGAGATTTTTGAGAAGTTTCTTCTGTGTGTATGGACACACTGGGTGTCATCCACCCAAATTCAATACAAGCACCTGTCTGGTGTACAGCATCCACAGTATAGCACTCCAAAAGCAAATAAGATTTCAGAGTGACTTCAGTAATTTACTCTGAAAAAATTCTGCTAGAGTAGCAAAAAAGGTCAGCTCATGAAAGCATAAAAAGAATCTCATGTATAATTTTTAATAAGAATCTATTGATCTACTTCTACAACTACAATATGAGATTTACTTTTCCACTGGTCATTAATTTATGGAGTTTTCTGAATTTAAAAACAACAAAGACCCGAATGTGAGTGGTTCTTAAAATAACCTATAGAAAATAAAATCAGAGAATAGTGTTAAAAATAAATGTGCATTTCTACTTTAAAACAGTATTTCCAGATTTGAATTATGCATTGTGAAATAAAAAGAACGTAATAAATGTCTCTCCTCATTTGTGTGGGTTTCATGATGAAAAGATCTGATAAATAGGCCAAGATAAAATAACAAGTGGATGCTAGGGTTTGGAAGTCTTGTTTTGTGTTATAGAAGTAATAAAGTAATAAATCAGCATTAACATAAACACATTTACTCCTCCTCTCCAAAGGAGTTAATTGTTTCATGTTATCAATAAATATGTAACATTATTGATGGTGTTTTCTTTTCTTAAATCAACCCTGAAGTCATTCCATTGATTTCAACTGAGTTCCCAAAGAACGGCTTAGACCCACTCTGTCCATTTAAATATATAACTCTGGAAAGCACCTTTCCATAAGATCTGTGACACTAGTTGCCATTATTCAGTGTTTCCAAATACAGTTCTACCATAAAAGTTATTTACCGGCTTCTTACACTGCAGTTTATCACAACCTTCATTATTCCCTATAGGAGTTGCACTAAATCACCCAGCTGACAGCTCAAGTGATCCGGTTCCCTGACTACTGGTGCTTCTGAAATAATCAAGGCCCAAACTGCCTTCTATAAAGCCTCCATTTAATCAGTGCTGACATGCACCTTAGATTGCACTTCAGAAGGTGCCAGGAGTGCCTCCAGGGTTTTGTGGCTTATCACCAAGAAGACAGCCCATTATTCTGCTGGCAGGTCACAGGGTGAACCCAGCCACTTGCAGGAAAAATCTAAGAGGGGGACTTGCTTTTCCTACCAAATCTGCCCGCATCTTTATAATTTTGACCCAAGGATCCAAGAGGTGGGAAGTGGTGTTATTTGGTTTTATTACAAGGGACTAATAAGAGGTGAGAACCCGTGGCAGTGCTAGCCAGGTGACAGCCAGGACCAGGTCCTGGGTCTGAGCCCTTGCCTGCACATAATGTGGCTGGTCATATGACTGTCTTGGTCAGAGGCTGGATATTTTCTTTCTTCTGACAAAAGCAGTGTCAGCAGAAACGCTTTTTCTTCCAGACATAGTTTACGCAGTATGGGAAACTAGTTTGAAGCATATTGGCAAAAGATTACTATTTTTCTGCCAATATAAGCCATATCTCCACTAGGGAGCTCTGCCCTCAGCATTCAACCAGTCAAGAAGCCCTGTGGATAGACAGACATACATCCAAAGAAACTGCCTTTCTGTCAGTGGCTATAGCATGGATTTATCCTGATGAAACTGTGAAATAGATACTGGCCCTCTGTTCGTTCTTTGGCACTTGAACAGTATTCTGGAGAACGACAAGAGTCAATGCTATAATAGTGAGCCATAAAAGCAGACAGACAACATAAACACATCTGTCCCTATGTCCCCTAAAAATCTACAACATCGCACTAAAGCGATACTTTCAAAAAGTTTCAGGTAAAAAATATATTCTTTGAATGATTTTTAATAAAAAAGGGGAAATTTTCCCACCAAAGACAAAACTTTAAGCAAAACGATTTTGTCACAAATCCAATTTTCCCCCGAAAAGCCTGATAGACTACCCCTTAATAATAATAATGACAGTCACCACTGCCAGTGTGCTACAGATGAAGCAATGAAGCAAGAAAATACCATGTTCACTAACAGAACAAAAAGATTAGGCAGCATTGCCCCAGACACCATGCTAATAGCAGTTTTTGATCTCACTACAGCAGTGTTTCCTGCTAGAGAGCTACAGCTGACATGGAACACTGCAGGCTGCTTTTCAACACCTTCACACTTGCCGCTCTCACTCAGAAAACTGTCGAGAGGGAAACTACTACATACTGCAGCAGAATGAATTTTAATTCCAGTTTTATGAATTTGCATCACAGAAAACAGTGAAGGACTGATGGAAGGAGGCTTATCTGTTTCAGGAGTTACTGTCAGAAGAAGATAAGGTGGAGCAGGAAAAGTCACTACTTGCAGCTCTTCTGCAGAGGGCTGCTGTGTGCAGCAGAGAAAATTATCAAAAACAAATACATAAATCAAGATATATCAGTCTTTGGGGTATAGAAACACACACAGAGCAAAATATACAAGGCTCGGAGCAGAAGGTGGGGCAGAAGAAGGAAATGCTTTTTCAGCCTGCACATTCTGGTTTAGCTGAGGTATCAGCCAAAAGGCAGAGTTGAAAGAGTGCAGGGCTGAAAAGCCCTAAAATGAACTGCAAAGAAAAACTCATCAACTTACAGGACCCAGAGTAATGCTCATGGTGGTAAAGAAACAGAGCAGGAAATAAGAGATATTTTGCTGGTGTTTTGTGGTTTGTTTGTTGGTTTTGAGTGGGGTTTTTTTGTAGATTTGTATATTTTTTGTGTTACTAAGTAAAAAACAATTGTGCTTTTAAATCCCGTGCAAAGCTGGAGCATTCTCTGCAAGTACACATTCTTGCAAGCATAAACTGAAAAGTTCTGAGTACCCACATGTCTGAGTCTGGGAAAATCTGTGCTCAAGTGTGAACAGACACCTCATGCCAGGGCTGAGCACAGACTCTTCAGAGCACACACTTATCACCCACAGTGGCTAAAAAGTCAAGCCTCTCTCAAAGCAGCCTAGGAGAGGTTTGAGGAAGGGGGAGCTCTGCCAGTGCTTTGTGGGTATGATGGAAGCCTTTGGATATTTTAAGTGTATGAACTTAAGCAGGCTTGACATATAACAAAACCTTCCAGATTATGCACCGGAAAGACTGCACGAGGATTCCAGCAAGTGCCACACAGTTGTGAATGAATGTGACTGATGCCAGTGCGGAGGCTTAACTCATCATATGGATACGAATGACATGGACCACAAGGCAGCTGATGGGCTTTTCTCTCTGATTTGAAGACTGTAGTGGGAAGTGCTTGCCACAACTGTCGGTTCATTTTCAGGCTTTGCTTGTTTTCTGTGACATAACTGCTTGCTTTGTGGCTTTCTACAAAAATTTAGATTTACACAGTCTTGTCACCCATTTCACCTGTTGACAACATCAATAAATTGGTGACTTTTCAGAGTATCCTGGAGACCAGCCCAGCTCTATCTGGAAACAGTGGGTACTTCTCCAGTGACACCACGAGGAAGCGGGATGAGCTGAAAGGGGAGGAAAGAGGTAGATCACCTGGTGGATCTACTTTTAAGAATACCTTCTAATCAAGGGAGGGGCAAAATTGTTATCTCAGCGTTACAGATGGAAACTATAGTATAATATATATATATAATTGGGAAGAAACCTGCAGTGTGGTGTCTAAAGGTAGGTCTCTGCAGCAAATAGGCTTCTAGAGAAAATCTACATAAAATTAATGACCTAAGCGCACAGAGGCAGATACTCAGAAGTGTCATGTAACCGTAATTCCTCCTGAAACCAGTGGAGTTTTATGGCTGGAACTGAGGAAGCACTCCTTCCACAACAGAACTTGCTGACAATAAGTCAGCAGCAAGTGTTGCAGTTACTGCCCCATGCAGTGTGATGCCTTGCTTGATGCTCTCTCCACAGTGAAGAATTTCTATTGATGGCACTTCTCATAGTGGCACTGGAAAAAAAAAAACCAAACAAAACCAACTTCACAGTAGTTTTGGCACAAGCAAAGATCCAGACAACTGCCAGTCTGCACTTCAATACAAAATCCTGACCAGGAGGAAAATGACTCATGCAAAGTCTGGAGCAAGACATGGTATAATGCTTTCATATGGCCCCAGACACAATTATAATTCCTCCCATCAGCTCTTCCTGCTGACATCAGCTTTCACATTGGCTTGGCCTAATAATTAGAAAAGTTCTTAGAACTTAACCAGAACATCATTGTTCCCATGGAAAACACCCCACTGCTCCTGTGAATGGCAAATAGCTTTTTTTCCTCTTTCCTTTTGAAAATTTTATTGCTGATCTGGCTAGGCCAGGCTCCAAGTCTAAGCTAGGTTTCAGTGTGCTTTTACAACGCTGGCTTCACATCAGCATCTCCCACTGCTTCTGAAATCAGCCTGAGAAAATGAGCCTTTGTAGGGAGCAAGGAGAAATGTGTCAGAAAAACAGACGAGCAGCCTGGACTGTACACTGGAACAAGAGCAGGAGGGAAGAGGCTTCTCACACTGTTCTCCTTGCCCCAGGTCCTGTCTCCTGGTTCCATCCTGCTGGAGAAGGAGGAACCCTGGTGCCACAGCAAACCCATACTAAAGTGACAGTGGCCAAGGAGACAGTCATGGAGAAAGGGAAAGAGTAGCTAACTAATGTCACTCGAGATAGTGTGAGCTGCTCCTGAGGATTACTACCCAGCAAGCAGAGAAGTGGTAGATCAGAGGTAGCAGCAGCTATCTGGAGATACTGCTCCAAGGGACCCCTGTCATGGTGGAGATGAGGGAGGGAGAGACAGCCTCCAAGGACCAGAGTGGATGATCCCTATTTGCAGGAGGTTGCCAGGAGATGTTCCTGCAGTCCTAACTCACCCCTGGAGGAATGAATTGGGTAAGACTTCTCTGGGAAATCCCATCTCCCACTCTCCCACCTCTATCTCCATATTTCCCCTTAAGGTTTTCAATCACGAGAGATGCTGTGTCCCTGTGACTGCTCAGACAGATGCCAGGAGGGTAAGATGCCCTTTGGATACAGAGATGGCAAGGCCTGGCCCTGAACTGCATCTGGTGGTGTGGACATAGCTCCATCCAAAGCTGCTGTGGTCAAACTGTCTGTGTCAGGTGACGATGGGATTTGGTTCTGTGCCTTTACAGGCAGGATTTTAGTGTCAGAAGTTTGCATGAGCTTCCAGTGGTTAAGTTATGACAGTGTCTGTCAGTTAACTGTCCCATTTACTTTTGCATGATGTTATAGGGATTTGGAGAGTGGAGCTCCCAGCTTTAAGATGGTAATAACCCTTTTGCAGCTTAAAATAAAAAACAGTAAACCCAGTAGAGGATACAGTTAAGCAGTAAACCAGCTTAAACTCAGAATGTTTAATTTGCTTTTCTCACCATCCATCATATCATCTTGGGAGAGCTGAAAGCATCTTATAATAATTTGAAGAGTGAGAATTTTCTAGAAAGATACTTGCTTGAAAATAGATTTTTTAACTGCTGGGCTATAGCAGTATTGCAAACCCACTCACTTTGCACATTGACCCTCTGCTGTCACCAAGGAATAGTTCTTAATTTTCATTTTTAGGGCTCAACTTTAAATTCATCCAGTCTTAGAATTAGCACTCTCCAACCCCAGCTATTCCACTGGAAGAGTTACTTAGAACATATTACAGATTATATATATCCACATATACGCAATATTGTTCTACAAAGAGTGCTTTGTGAAGCAAACTGGGGAGCAACCCAGCTGTGCACCCCATTTGCAGACACTTTCAGGTGTAGTTACCTACTCTGGTTTCTTCAAGAATGAAATGACCCCTGACTTTATTGCTCCCTTTGCACTGTGGTTTGCTGCCAACAGAGATGACCACTTGAGGGACCAACTCCTTGTTGCTGGAGTGAGCCAGGGAAACTCCTCAAGCTGTCATTGCTGAGAAATATTTTATACTGCAGAGCTATAGTCTTAGATTCGTATGATGTTACACAACATGACTTTATGTGCCCATCTTCAGGAGAAGAAACGGTATTTCTAACTTGTGTTGACATCGGAAGTGGACTCTTCCCTTCTGCCATTCTCACTGATACGTAGGATGTTCTATCAATAATTTGTCTTGCCTACACTAGAGTCTTAGCAGCCCAGCTAGCATGTAACAACCACTTTTTTCTTTCCACATCGTAACAACTACTATCACCCTATGGCCAAAAATAAAGTCAGACTAATTCCAGATAAGGAGCTAGGGCTGCTATTGCTTGCTCCAGTGTTACTTGTGTTGGTCTGTCTGAGAAGCTGATGTCAGTTTTGATTGAATACACAGAAGAATGCACTCATGCTAACCTTACCCAGCAATACAAAGTAAAACTGAACTTCAAGGGTACCCAGACAACAGAATTTAGCCCTCCATGTGGACAGCTGAATAGTTTGATGCACTGGGAATCGTGTGCTTGTTCTGATGAGGGCTGCGAAGGAGGATTTCTTGCTGGGCCGATTACAGCAGCATCTCGATAGTGAGTCATCAGAATAAACTACATTCTTCAAAGTGAAGCAGAGTTTCCCATTGTGAACACGAATTTGGCTTAACATGTACTCAAGATATCAGAAAGGAGAAGAAAAAAAGAATTCTTATGAAGTGCAGAAGTAACTCCAGTTGCCTGTAACTCAGCACCAAGGGGATCAAATCACTCTACAATTAACTCTCACAGTCCTCCTGCTGTGAAGATGATTATGCCTTGATGCAGAAACTGAGGCATAGATGGTTGATGTGCTCAAGACCACAGGTGGGCCAGCAGCTAAATGAGGAGCGGAGCCTGGGAGTCCCAGCCCACCACCACCACCAGTGTCAGTGAGGCTGAGGAATTATTTGCAAATTCTTGGGTGGTTACTGTCTCCAGGCAGCTGCCACTGCCCTGCCACCAGATCAGCAGGCAGGGCAGATCGCCTCTTAAGCGCTGATCTTTTAAGCATTCCCAATCCCTATCAATCAAAACAAGACAGGTTTACTTAAGATGGCTTAAGTAATAGCTTTTTTGTTAACCGAGAGGATTTTGTCAGAAGCGACTTAAGGACTGTTTTCTGAACATCTCTACAAACAATCTAAGGATGTGATTACATCTGTCAGGGAGACACCAACAAACAACTGGGAGAGAAGGAAGGACTGGGAGACAATAACCCTTTTTTTTTTAAGCACAATTGGATTCAGAGATGGATATCTGATCCTGGCTTATCACAGTAGCTGACCTGAATCACCCAGCAAGAAAAGTTCCACACAGGAAAAGAAAGCGTTTTGAGCACTTACCTAAGAACACCTCCTGTGGCCCACATACCAGGTCAAAATTTTGGCACACTAAACAGGGAAAATTCACTTAATTAAGTTAATACATTTTTTGCAGGGTAGAAAAATAGCCAGAGATGATGTCTCTCTGAGTTTCATTTTAAGCTAAGCTCTGAGAAACCTCTCATACACCAGAGGAAGAATGTCCACGTACATTTTCACCCAACTTTAAATTTACGCATCAGTTTAATCCACTGTATTTTTCCCCCATAGTCAAAGCTTTAGTTATCCTGTAGATAGCACCCATTTTGCAAAAAGTGATACCGCCTTCCACTACAAAAGCAATACTGATAAGCAGATGCAGACACAGTTTTAGCTTTGATTCTTACCATGCCATGGAAAAAGTATTAATGAATTAGTATCGATTAGAAAACCAAACCAAAACAGAACAAAACCCCCAAAGTAATATCCCATGTAAACATTTCAGAAATCTTTGCTATGTTTTCATAACACTGTTGTTAGTCAAGAATAACTCAGTGGAAAACTGCAAAAAGGTGAACAGAATCAGGCCTTTTATCAGCATTGGAAAAGGATGCTGTCCTGCTGAGGGGATCAGTGAGGCTTTGTCCAAGGTCAGGAGTTTTCGTAAGTGTAACTGTCCCCAGCCATGTTGCTAGACAAAGCTGGTTAACCAACGTGAGGAATGAATCTGTGAGGTCTCCAGAGGTTGGTCATATTGGCACGAAGCAAGAGAGGTTATAAAGCCCAGCTACTAAAGTACTCCAAGTTTGGTTTGCCCTTTGGATGACTGTGGAGATTAACACATTGTTTTTTCTGGGTTGGCAGTGCTCATTTTCAGGGCTACTTTGGAAAGACTAGATGGTGAAAGTGTCACACAGGCATTGAAAAGATTTGGAGAGCTGCAGCAATTAGAGCTGCCTTTCCTCATGGCCAGGAGAGCAAAGGGTGGTAATGGCTCTGATAGCACAACCCAGGGCAGCTCTGAGGTCCTGCTGTTCCCAGTCACTCCAAGGAGACTGTCAAAGGAGCCAGTAAGCTGCACTCTTCTCTACTGAAGGGAGTCACTGTTTCACCTAATGAAGAACACAACTGTGGTAGCACGAAAGGCAGCACCTCCAGGGCCTTCTTGGGAGTTCTGCCACAGTGAGAACTTTGAGCCATGTTTCTGGGATGAAAAGATTGATTTAGGGGTGAGTTGTCTATACATCAGAGTTCATACAAGGACATCTAAAATCTCTAGTCTGCAGAAAATCTCCTGTCTTAGGGCACAGCTCCTAACTCTACTGAAATCTTTTCAATCACTGACTCCATCTCTCAGCGCAGTTCAGGGCCCAGTCCCTCAGGTTGCTCCTCAATCAATAGAGCTATTGATTTCATCAGAAGCACTGTCTGTATCAGATCAAATGTTAAGAAGTTCACAAGTTGCCAAGCTGATAAAGAGTTTCTCCATGAAAGAGTGGCTCTCCTGGCTGGTCAAAATAGCTCACAGATATTAACTGTTAGTAAGCTAAACAGAGCAGAGATACAGTTGCTGCATAGGATGTAAAAAAGTGATTTAGTAGGCCTACATGTTGCAGCAACAGGATGAAGAAGAAAACCTCAACCTGGCATCAGGAGGTGCTAAGGTAGTTTTGCTACCCCCTACACACCTGCATTTTGTCTGCTTGTACCAGTTCAGAGCTTAATCTTACATTCTGTTCTGGTCTCCTGTTCTGGAATCCTGCAAATCCTGGCACCCAAGAGTACTCTCACTGAGCACTATGAGACATCATGGCATGCATACAGCTAATAAAGCAGAAAATGTTTTCAGCAGCAGACCTTGAACTAGAAAGCATCCATTCCACCATCCTTTCAGTATGATGCATGCATTCAAAATAACCACTATTACATTTATACAATGAGAACTGAAAAGACTGCCTCATATTGTAGCTATGTACTTCTCGGCCTAAAAATGTGGCAGCGGGGAACTGATTCCTCAGCTCAGATTTTATATGCTCTCAATCTCATTTGTGTTGCAGTCTTTGTTTTCAACAAAATCCTAAAGGATAAGAAAGTCATTAGTAGACTGCCACTAACCAATTCCAATCTCAGTATCTGAAAAACACATAGAGGCTATTTTTTTTTTGCTTCAGAGATTTCTCTCTCTCCATTTTAGGCTTTGAATTCTTTGGAGTAGGGACCATTCCTCTGAAGAGTTTGGAAAGTACATACTGATTTCAGACAGCAATTGCAATGAGTATCAATATCTCTGGGATATGTCTGAGCCTTCATTAATTTTTCCATTGAAATAATCTTTCCCAAATTATTCACAATACTGCAGTATATTTAATGCCAGCAATATTGAACTGTTTTGAAATGCATACTTACAGTTTTTTCCATTTAAATTTTATGTCTAATAAATGGTTCTGCAGGGTTCATAAATATCAAGGACAACTCACAATTTCACGATATAGAAGCCTTGACCTTGCACTGATTTATGCAGCTTTAAGATTGACCATGAAGTGAAATTCTGGCTCCACACAAGCCAACAGCAAAACTTACCTGAAGCTAAGAGTTCACCCATACCACTCAGGGCATGTCACTCTGTAATGTGTATGGTCTTTTGGAGAGTACTCCATGAAATAGGAGAATGGTATATTTAGAATAAATATGTATTGTTACACTAATCCCATACTAATATTATTTTGTAGCTTGATTACATTCTGCAGCCCAGGACCTGAGAGCACCTCCCACTCATGTTTCTGAATCAAGCTGCACAGCATGTTTGCAACACAGACATTTTCCCTCTTTTTCAGGTGAAGAAACTGAAGCTACAGGGAGATTAAGCAACTTGCTCAAGGCTACAAAGGAAGTCTGGAATATGATCTTCAGACATTTTAAAACATCGCCTGTGGTTTAAAGTTGTCTAATTTCTGAGAACTGAAATTTTGGAGAGGCTTGAAAAACACCAACAGAGCTGGTGGGGAACAGACTGGGGGGGAACGTTCAAGAACTTATCTCTAAGGCATGAGGCAGAGAAACAGGGTGATTATAAATCCCTCAGACTGTGCAGGTGACACTGAGGTTCAGAGTCAGTTGATAAACTCTGAAAACTCTATTGTAAGGCATCTAGGAAACTGAATGATCTGATGGAGTAAGAATATCCTTTTGCATTATTTTGCATATGTTAGAATGAAAATGCATATTGTCATTCTAAAAATACCAAGCCTGTATGTCATGTGCATTGTGAAAAAAGTTCCAGCGTGAGACAAAGTTCCTGAGAACATCTTGAAGAGACAGAGCCTCATGCACCTTATATGATTGTCTCTTTCATGCCTAAACATGTTTAGCAAAACACATATTTCACTTTAGGCACAACTCTACATCTAAAACCTTAATGTGAAAGTGCTTACATACATTATTTCATTATTTTCTGAACTGGGGCTGATTTTCAGCACAAGGTATAGTCTCACCTGAAATCAGTTTATTTCTTGCATTCAGCAACAGAGAACCTGATGAGGACAAAGAGAGGCTCTTCTAATTGGTTTTCATAGGATGAATCTTTATGAATTTATCTGGATCCTTAAACATGAGTTCAATATATTAAAAAAAAATAAATATAGTCTTTCTTTGAACTAGTACCGCTTCTTTTTGTATAAAGACCTGAATGAAAGATGCTTTCTAACATTACACTAAACAACAGCTCCCCCCAGACTACAAACTCACATGAGATTCACAGTGTAAATCTCTGAATGCTCAGTTTTAGCTGCACATTGAATTTACAGTCCGCCATCTGAAGGCTTGCAGCCTGAGCCAGCACGGTGCTGTATTCCACCCCTAAATGGCTTTCAAAGCCGAAGCTCACATCTCGAACAGCACCTGGTGAGGAGCTCTGAAATAATGCAGCCTACAGAGCTTCAGCACAATAGCTCCCGTGCAAGAAACTCGGAAAACCAAGTGAACACCTCATTCTGCTTATGCTGACATTTCCACACACAGCATTACATACTTTCTTGATATGGCAGTTCCCAACGAGCGTAACAACATCCACATCTAACCGGCGCGGGTTAAGTGTGTCCAAGAGCACCGTAAGCTGTGAGTCTTCATCAAAACAGCAGAAATCACCTTGTTCTTTTCCTCATTTCACAGCAATTCTTCTCTGCATTAACAGGATTTTTTTTTCTTTCTATTGATTTCCTTAGAGTGTCCTTAAGGTTCCTTTAAACTTCAAAATTACTAGGGAAATCTGGGGTTGTTAACATTACTCTGTAAGTTAGGAATCTGAGGGAGTTCATTCTTTGTGCTGGCAAGCCTTCAAACTATCTTGATTTTATCAGCTATAATTCATGTTTTGTTCACAGGACAAGCTTGTTTCTTTTGTATTATTTTGAGTCATCTCTGGAAAAAATCACCTCACACTAAAATGTAATAAAATATGAGAAGAGATTATGACTTATTAAATTAAGCCAAAGCATACACTGTAATTTGGTGTAGTACCATCCCTGGAGGGAAAGTGAATACATTTTCAAATGAGCTCTGCTTCCAATTAGGCAGGAAAACAAGTACCTAAATTTTCAAAGGAGCCCAACACACAAGGTGCACAATGAGCACAGGATACCAAAAATCTCAGCCCATAAGCAGCACAACAGAAACTGCAGGGTGCTGACAGCTTCAGCCAAGGCTGTGAGCTGCACAAGATGCTATTTGAATTTTTTTGCTCCAATCCTCCCCTTATAAACTCTGCTTGCTCTGCATGTATTTTGCTACATGGGTGAATCTGGAAGAAATGGTAAAGCATTTTTCATAGGCATCTTAATTCACACCTATAAACAGCTTAAGAAGAAAATGACCTTCTGCTTGTTGGATGTGTGCCTCGTATCACTATGGGTCACTTATTTCAATTATTTAAATTTGCAACATTAAATCCTCCACCATTGGAACAAACAAGGAGTTTAGTCACTGAATTTAATGGTAGCAGGATCAGACAGGTATTTACCTTCAGGCTCACTGAAAAATGAAATAAGATAACCCCCCCTATCCATTAAGCAGTCAGTGCCCCAGTATTGATAACCTTTAAAAATGATGTCAAATATACATGGCATGGGAGATAACTCAGCGGCTACTAGATTTTCAGAGCAGATGGAACGTCGATGTCCCCATACGAAAGATTTCTATACACCTGCTTCTTGCCGAAGACACTGGTTCCAGTCATGGAAGCAAAGATTTTTCTCTCCAAAGCTGGCTTTGCTAATAATAAGTGTGAAATAAGGATATTTCTCAAGGGGATTTTCTAAATTTAAAACGCATTCGGCTTCTTAACACCTCCTATCCTACTGAGTGCTTTAGCCTCCCCAGCCTAAGTGTAGTAATTAAGTGTAAGTGTAATTGTTACAACTGTCCATGGCAGGACAAAAGTAACTGTCAGGAAACGGTCACGTCTCCATACTGTCCTGCTTCCAGCCTGTAAGTCACGGTTCTGGGACTGAATTCTTCCTTCTGATTCCTCCCCAGTTCCACTCCAGCATATTTAACTTGACTAGTGGTACCATGACAAACAATAGTTACATCCCATCTAACTCTCAGTTCAAAAAAAGCAGGAATATGCCATATTTGTCATTACACAACCACAACAAAATCTCAACCAGACCCATTGATATTTAACTTTCTTGATTCTTTTAGTTGCAATATTGGTTAAAAGGAGACAGTGTGATGTATGAATGTGAAGCTGAACATTTGGTTTCCTTATGGATTTTGCATCCTCTGTCCACTCATATGCAAAGCAATAGCCACTTCTATCCTAAAAATAAAACCATCATCCAGATTCTTTGACACTACTTATGCTGATCTACTTTGACTCTGTAGGTTTTTTATCCTGAATTTTCATATGGAGACAGTGACTGTAGCATATAGCCAGGAATGATTTTCGAGGAGTAAATAGTAGGGCTGGGAATTAATCACAGGGCTTTTGAGATGGTCCAGTAAGCTCCTCTTCCCTGCCAGTGAGCACTAGCTCTTCAGGCCTGCCCCCTCA
This sequence comes from Actenoides hombroni, assembly GCA_024336885.1. Taxonomy (NCBI): domain Eukaryota; kingdom Metazoa; phylum Chordata; class Aves; order Coraciiformes; family Alcedinidae; genus Actenoides; species Actenoides hombroni. Next base: position 36,363,599 of record WUAM01000359.1, read on the forward strand.
CCATGCTGCCAGTGTCTCCTACCCCCTTGGATGCACTGCAGATCGGGATTTGCCAGCACAGCAAGGGGCAAGCACCATCTGAGAGCTTGCCAGTATCTGCAGATCTCTGTGTTTAAAGGGGGGCTTGTTAACCCCAACAATAAGCACATGTAGGATGGTACCACCTCCATGGGGAGCATCCAGTGTTTTGGGTAGGAGGCTAGTGGGCAACTGAAGGGTTCAAATGGCCTAATGCTAGGGGGGCTGCAAGCAGCACTGAAGTCCAGGGCTGAAGAGGCAAAGAGAGTGGCATGGCTGGGTGCACATGTAGGAAGGTACTCTCTCCACACATCCTCAGCCTTATCTGGCCAGGCTCATCATTGCCTTCTCCTTCCCCTGTTTTCCAGACCCCATCTGCAACCAGCACCTCCTGGACCCTCATACCTTGCAGGGTGCACCAAAAGGGCAGTGCCTAGGGCAGAGTCTGATGGAGCAAGTCCTAAGCATTGCAAGAGGCACCAAGTCCTGGGAGCTGGGTGCAAGGTCAGAGCTGACTTCAGTTGGTGCTAGCTGCAAGATGCTTTGGTCCCTCCCCCTGCACGGGCCAGAGTCAGGCTCTGAACTGGTTTCCTGACGTGGCCAAAGTAGAGCCATTAGCTTTCCTGTTCCCTGCCTGGCAGAAGGACAGAGCATTTTGCCTGTTCTGCAAAAGCATCCATAGGTACAAAGCAGGCTGGCCCATCTCTGTGCTCTCACAAGACCTTCTGTCCCCATGGGCACTTGGGGTAGAAGTGCTACTGGCAATACTGGCTCCACCTTGTTTTAGGAATCCTGAAATGATCCTGCTTAATGAATCTCAGTGGTAGATCCAATCATCCATCCTTATTTCATTAGTTTTGCTGCTCTGAGAATGGCAGGCTAGTTTTTTCCTGTAGCCCTTCTGAATTTCATACATTCCTTTAACTCTCAGCATTTATTTTCCCTCTGGAGTCTGAAGTAATCTGAGAGAGTAACGAGCCACTGCACCATTATAAACCCCAGTTTCTCTATCAGCATAGTCCAAACATGCTTCTTATTGTGCTCGCTTCTGTAATAGAGACAGAGGTTTGTACAAGCCGCCTGACAGAGACTGATGGTACACAAGATAGGTAATTTCTGGCCAGAAAACAAGAAAGGTTATTAGGCAGTGCACAGTCAAACGCAACACTTGCTAGGATTTCACTAAAGTTCTCTAGCTTCCCCATTTCAGGTGACCAACAAAGACAAGGGAGACTTTTGCTTCACCACCAATGTGGAGGCAACTCTTGGGTGAGATGAGCTAGCACATTAGTGTGGATAAAGAAATATTGGTCAAGGTCAATTGGGTAGAAGTCCTTCCCTTCCAAGTGTGCTGAAATTTCTAATGTTCACACAGATTCAATGGACATCACTTTAAGTCACATTTGGAAACTCCCTGCCTACCAAATTGCCTATCACTTGGTCATTAAAATCAAAGTTCAAAAACATTTTCTGTAAGTTCAGTGAAATATTATTTTAGAGCTTTGGTGCTTTACTCAACAAACTGAATTTTCTCATTTGTGCTGTGCCAAGTGTTCTGACAACTGTAGCTACAGATCATGTAACTGAAAACCTTCCTAATATGAGCTTGAGAATTTTTACTAGCTCTAAAAACAGCTGGTCATGAACGTACTAGTCAGAAAAGAATGCAAAACAAAACTAGTAAAAGAGTGTTGATTGGTAGCTCTCTCACGGGTATATTTAACCATTTCTTAAGTATGTTTTGCCTGTCTAGAAGTGAGAATATTTACATTATTTATTTCACATCTATCTGGGAAAAAAAATCCTCTAAATTCCTAATGAAGTGCATTTCTTTCAGACAAATAAAACCTGGTGTATATACTTAGACAAAAAATTTATCAATTTTGACTGTTCTAGGATGAAGATGAGATCTTGAAGATGAGTCCTAGCCTCAAAAATGTTTCTGAACAAATTTTGGGCATCTCTCTTCTGTAGTTCTATGTATGCATGTAGGTGTAAAGGTGAGGGTGCATATGTACAGAGAGAAGACAGATCCTGACTATTCACCCACTAAGGTGAATAAGAGTCCGGTGATCTCAGTGGTATTTGGTCAGACTATACCAACCTCTTTGCTCATACAGTCTACAGGAACCTTTCACTGCGTTCACTGGGATCTGGATTGATTACTAGCTTTGGGCTTAATCACTACAATTTTAGCAACTGGTACCTGTAAATAAGTAATGACTAGGAACCCATGCTATAGGTGCTCACTGATCTTAACTTCAAGGGCAATACGAAAAACATGCTCAAAACATCAGTCAACAGGCACTGGTAAACTGGCTTTTACCATATCTGTGCCAATCACCGTGCACATAAGTCATGCACCTTTTCCCCGTGCAAAGCTGTATTAGACTCCAGTGGCAGAGAGCTAAAGAAATATGCCTTCTGTTCCTATCACTGCCACAATAAAGAGGAGCAGATTTTTTAATTTCTCAGACATTTTAATAAATAGTTGAAGTTTACTATAAAAATTATAAATCAGGCCTCAAGAGTAAACCTTCAAAGACAGGGACAGATATAGTCAAACCAGTCGTGGTCAAAACAAAATCTACTCTTTAAGATCTTCATCTCTTTCTGGTAGCAATGCACCTTCAAACCAAAACATACTTCACCTTATCACTAAAGAAGCAGAGTAATCTAGTGGTTCATACTGGTTAGCAAGTATTTGATTGACCTTTTCCGTGGCTGCTGAAAGGAATTGTCACATTGCAAATCTGATTGTGTCCCTTTAAGCAGTTTTCAGAGGGTATGTGTATGAAGACTACCTGAATGCTTGAAATCCAATAAGGAAATTGATTAACACTAGTGACCTCTACCAAAAAAGGCTGAAGGAAAATTCCCTTTCAACTCCTCATCAGCTCATAGCAAATGAGTGCCAGATCCTATACTTCCAGTTTAACAGCACCATGGAAACTGGTCCAGGTGAAATGCTACCCTTTACAAAAATCTGTGTTAATCACATGCATAAGAATGACAGAAATGCTCCGTGGGCTCCCCAGTGCAATGAAACAATGTGACTTAATGACATTTGCGGGATCCTATATGCAAAGGGAGGAAAGAGTAGGATTTCCTTCAGAGATAATTAAGATATGGAACAGACACATCGGTAGGGTAAAAAAGGTTAAAATAAGGAGTAAAAATATATGCTGCTGTTTCTCAGAAGTTTTCCACCTTGGCCTTTCATATCTTTGCAGTAATTTTTCTGAGTGCTTCCTCAGTGCAGGCCAGAGAGAATTTTTTATGAACTCTTGAAAATAGATTTAAAATTCACAAAGTCTCATAACAACTGCTATGCTTCCTGCCACTCTCCTATATGGTCGTTTTTCAGCAGAGAACTCAGCAAAGCTCAACAGATTGACATACGGCCGTGACTGGGCTGCTAAACACCCTCTGATGTTGAGGAGACGATATTCTACAGCCTTTGGCTTGTATGATTTTTGGCGGATTCAGATCTAAGCCTCTTTTGGCCTTTCAAATCCGGCAGAGAGCTGATATTACTGGAGATGCATTAGTACCATCTACTGTTAGTCAGTCAGTACTGCACCTTGGGCCAGTTGTATGTTGCCATGCTTTTTGCACTTCTGCTTATTTGTCTTTCGAGAGTATTTATTTATCTTGTAAGGTAAGATTAATAAAAACAGTGGCCACCTAGGTAGGCGTTGTGACATCAACACTCAGGAACTCACAGGTGGACACGCGTTGCTGCAGCCAAAACACCGTGTGTTCTTAGAGAGCTGGAGCAATGGAACAAATACATCCCAATGGCTTGGGAACAATTTTCTCACCTCCTCAGCAAGTACTCGCACAATAAATACGTTCCCAACTCACGAAATGAGGAAAGACTTATCTTTTTATCACTAATTTAAGCTCACTGAAAAATCCAGCTAGCTCTTTTACATAAGGAAATGGAGTGGCTAGGTCAGAACATTTTCTGGTAAAAATCAGCATAGCTCCAGGGACCTCCGCTCGAGTGGATGTGAGCCAATTAACTCTGCCTTGTGTACAGAGGTCTGATAAGTAAGCCTGTGCTGAGGATTAAGTCACTAAAATGAGCACAGACAAGGCCAACTTTTATCTGCTGCTGTTTGCGAGCAAAGGTGAAAAGATAGTTGGTCAAGCGAACCAAACTGGGCGGAAAGCCAACCAGTGTAACCTCACTGACTCCAGCAGAGTCACTCCAGATTCAGGTCTGCATAATGCAGGAGCAATCCAGCCTGCCCACCTGCAACTCCAGGCCATTTGACTTAGGTACACTAAAACTGCCTTGCCATAGGATCTGCACACACTAAACATTTATATGACTTTACATCCATGTTTTATCCATCCGTGAAGGCAGATCTTGAACAAGCCTTTTCAGTACATCTCAAGATTTAGCTATTTTATCAGCATTCTCCAACTCTCCTTTTTAAAGGATACATAGATAAATACCTAACAGTTCTGCAGTCAGTGCACACCGGCCTCCCACACAGGGGAGGTGGAATTATCTCCATATTGCTGTTCCTCATCTCTATTGTTTCTGCCTTTTTTATTAAGATGGGCCTGATTAGGGCTGGATTTTCTCTAACAAGGGCCATTGCTGAGCCTGCAGGGACTGGAAGGTGCCTAGGGCTTCCAGATCACTGTACAATGCAAGCACAGGCTGTGGAAGCACGGGTGAACTGCTCTGTTTCAGGCAGACAGATTGTTCAGTCTGTCCAGGTTTTAGTGACTGATAATGTCTGACTGGCTGTACCATTAAAGAAAAGGTCTGCTTTACTGTTACCCACCTTTACCCTTCATTTTCCAAGAATAAAAAGACTCTTTCCCAGTCTGCTCCTGTATAAGGGACTGTCTGCTCATCCTAGAAGCCTTTTCCTACCCACACCTCCATCAAAGCTCTCTCCCGAGTGGGGTGGCCAGGCCAGGTTATGGCACTGCAGATGTCATATCGGTTGCCTGGACAAAGGCATTCGCAGTTCCCCGGCCTATTGCTCCTCAGGACACTATCAGACACTGCATTTCTTTTCCAGGTGCTTCATGCTAACAGTCCAATCATCTTGAAACCATGCTAAATGCCCATGTTTTCTTGTCCCCTCATTTATGCTACTGATGAGCTTATAGCACAATGTTCTAAACCACATGACTCTGCTTTTCTCCTCTTTCCTTTGTTAAGTTTCATTCCTCTTCTGTTACTTCACTTCTCAAGGTCACCTGGCCCTTTGTGTAGCACATCCTGATCCTCCTTTACTAATGGTGCCCTCTAAATGCTACCAGCAACTTGCATAAATGTGTCCTTACTTGCATAAATGTGTCCTTGGCGCACAGTTAAGGACATTAATGAATATATTAAAGCAGGATCAGTTTTAAGACTAACTTAAGATGTATGGGAAACATCACTATCAGCTGTCTTCCAAGCTGATGCTTTTCTTATTTATAGTACATACTTTTGTCTCCCCTTTAGCCAGCAGATTTGTAAAATGTAAGTAGCATCTTTAGTAATTCCCCATATGGCAGCTATCAGATACTTACTAAAGCCTAGGAGATCTGCCACATTTTCCCTGGCTGTGAAAATTGATTATCTTAAAAATAATAGTGTGACATGACGCAACATTGGTAAAGGCTTGTTATGTTTTATTCCACTTTCCTCTCTCTCTCCCTCCTACCCTCCCTCTCATATTATTCTTCCCTCAAAAGTCTATTCATAAGCCTTACATGCTACTGCACCAAGCCTAGCAACCCTGTTGTTACTACTTGTAAATATAGACAATTTTTTATTTGCTGTTCTCCAGTCACAAGCTCGATGCCCCATTTGCTCATTTGGTGAATATGCCCGGGATAAACAATTTCACATGCCCAGTCTGATAGAATTCTAGGATAAAAAATGCTTTGTCCCCAGTGCCCACTTCCCTCCATGGAAGTGCAACAGAACTCTCCAGATTTCGCTGTGATGTTCTCTCTCTTTCACCTCAGCCAGTGGCTTTTATACTTTTAGGGAAGGGGAACGGAGGTGGTTCACTGCTAACTCCTGTTACAGTCAGAGCAAGGCTACAGATTGTGATACAATGAAGAGATGAAGCAAAAGGTTTATATACTGCTCCCATCAGATTTAAATGGGTTGGGATTGTCCCCTCGCTCGACCACAAGCTCCTCATGCACGTCTACAAAGATCTAGCTCTTTTCAAGAGTCAGTCCTCTAGTGAACTTAGACTCAGCCTCAGATCTGCTCAGCTACTGTAATATCCTCACACCAGCCAGTGGCCTCCAGTTCTGAACCAAAAGAGTGTGGACTTGTTTTGGGGAGATCCTTATTCCCAGATGGGAACCCAAGCTCTGTTTCTTCCCAGCACAGGATTCTCAGACAAGGCCCCTGCCAAGGTCACTAACCTTCTGGAATTTCTTACTTCCTTCAGCCCTTTCTGTTCTCTTGCCAGCCTGGCAGTCCTTTTCTTCTAGAATCCCACACTACCTGTTACCAGGCCCTTTCTTCCTCTAGAGAGGATTCTAAGGATTTCTCCTCTCATTTTCATTTATTTTTAATATTTTATTCTCTTCTCATTTTCATTTATTTGTAATATTTTAATATAATTCTCCCTCAGACCTCTCTAATAAGATCAGGTGTATATATGCATTAATACTCTCTGCCTGCAGTTAACTCTTTCAAGGCCAGCATAGCATTTTCACACGAAGTCTCAAAAATGTGCTAAAGAGCGAGCTGAAAGAGACTGACCGTGAACTTCTCCTTATTGCATCAGAGCATGATGGTCTGGGTATTTACTAGAGAAAGCAAGAGCTTTGATGTTGACTTAAATGTTGTTCATTAACTTCTTTCCCATCTCCTGTGTTTCAAACTACGCTGAAACAGTATTTGTTCCTCTGGAAAACATGTTATGTAAACTTCTGATGAGAAGTAAATATTTTTTTTAAAGGAACCGGTTATAACTGACCCAGTCTGCAACAGCTATTATAAAGGAGCAAAGAAGGTCTCTCTTTTCTGACATCATTGTGTTTAGGTAGACAAATATGACAGGCATTATCACACCAGGAATAGCTTCCAGGCAATCACTGGTTTTAAACCTACTGAGAAACAGATGAATATTTAGGGCTGTGTATCATCCCCTCTTCGATGGCACATGGTTCTATTTTTTCCACAGGTTGTGCTTAGAAGTCTTAATATTTGAACAAATTCAGCCTTGCACCTAAAACATTAGTCCATATCACAAACCTCACACAAAGACCAGGAAAAACGCTATTCCAGTCCTTGGCACCCAGCAGCATCGCATGGCCACGTAAGTCTGTCCTGCGTGGTCAGGCAGTGTTTGTCACTTACAGACCTCCAGCTGTACCACCAAACACTTCACCAAACAATACAGTTCCACCAGTGTGGGGTTACCGCTATTTCACGTGTAAAGAAACTGAAGCTGAAAGAGCCAGTGCTGCCAGTGCTTCCAAACACCACTGTAATGCTGGTGATAGTCTTGCTTTGTGACAGCGGTTTGCCCATATCATCTCCAGAGGTCACAGAAACATAGAATCGTTGAGGTTGGAAAAGACCTCTAAGATCATCAAGTCCAACTGTTAACCCACCACTACCGTGACCCCTAAACCATGCCCTGAAGTGCCTCATCTACATGTTTTTTGAACATCTCTGGGGATGGTGACTCCACACCTCCCTGTTCCAATGTCTCACCACTCTTTCAGTAAAGAAATTTTTCCTGATATCTGATATAAACCTCTCCTGGTGCAACTTAAGCCCATTTCCTCTTGTCCTATCACTAGTTACTTTGGAGAAGAGACCAACACCCACCTCATTACAAACTCCTTTCAGGGAGCTGTAGAGGGCAATAAGGTCTCCCTTCAGTCTCCTCTTCTCCAGACTAAACAATCCCAGCTCCCTCAGCCACTCCTCATAAGACATGTTCTCCAGACCCCTCACCAGCTTCATTGCCCTTCCCTGGATGTGCTCCAGCACCTCAGTGTCTTTCTTAGACAGCAGCACCCAAACCTGAACACAGTACTCAAGCTGTGGCCTCACCAGCACCGAGTACAGTGGGACAATCACTTCTCTAGCCCTGCTGGCCGCACTATTTCTGATACAAGCCAGGATGCCATTGGCCTTCTTGGCCACCTGGGCACACTGCAGGCTCATGTTCAACTGGCTGTCCAACAGTACCCCTAGATCCTTTTCCGCTGGGCAGCTTTCCAGCCACTCTTCCCCAAGCCTGTAGCGTTGCCTGGGGTTGTTGTGACTGAAGTGCAGGACCCGGCACTTACTCTTGTTGAACCTCATACCATTGGCCTCGGCCCATCGATCCAACCTGTCTAGATCTCTCTGCAGAGCCTTCCTACCCTAGAGCAGATCAACACAACCACTCAATTTGGTGTCATCTGCAAGCTTACTGGGGGCGCCCTCGATCCCGTCATCCAGATCATTGATAAAGATATTAAACAAGACTGGCCCCAAAACTGAGCCCTGGGGAACGCCACTTGTGACCAGCCACCAACTGGATTTAACTCCATTCACCACAACTCCGTGCACTCAGCCATGCAGCCAGTTTTTAACCCAGCAAAGACTACACCTCTCTGTGCCATGAGCCACCAGTTTCTCTAGCAGAATGATATGGGAGACAGATTCAAATGCTTTACTAAAGTCCAGGTAGACAACATGCACAGTATCATCCACTAGTCAGGTCACCTGGTCATAGAAGGAGTTCAGGTTGGTCAAGCAGGACTTGCCTTTCATGAACCCATGCTGTCTGGGCCTGATCCCATGGTTGTCCTGCAAGTGCCATGGAGTGCACTCAAGATGAACCTCTCCATCATTTTCTCTGGTACCAAGGTCAGGATGACAGGTCTATAGTTCTCTGGATCCTCCTGGCCCTTTTTGTAGATGGGTATCACATTGACAAGCCTCCAGTCATCTGGGACCTCCCCTGTTAACCGGGACTGCTGATAAATAATGGAGAGCAGCTTGTCAAGTTCCTGAGCCAGCTCCCTCAGCACTCTTGAGTGGATCCCATCTGGCTCCATAGACTTGTGAGTGTCCAGGTGTCGCTGTTTATACAAGGAGTGAAGAGATGCAGCAACACAAAATCAGTGAAGAGAGAGCCAGGAGAGGAAGAAGAAGAAGAGGATACTTTATTAATTTATAACCCCGTTTTATATACCCTAGCCCCATAGGGTGATTGGTCAGTGATCAACCATTACCTAGGGTGATTGGCTAAAGTCCTACAACACCTTTTTCAAAACATTTTTCCAACATACCGTAAACAGTACTTAGCAAAACACCAGGTGTTGGTCTAGCTTACAAAAACATCCTGCTGTTTTTCATAACACTGGTGAAGAAAGGCAGGATTCTCACCGAATATTGTGAGAACCTGAGAAAATCCCTCTGCTAGCTGCTTTTCAGTATCCACATCCAGGCACCACAGCAGGTCATTAACTGCTTCCTTCTGGATTATGGGGCATTTACTCTGCTCTCCATCCCTGTCTTCCAGCTCAGGGGGTTGAATGCCCTGAGGATAACTGTTCTGACTATTGAAGATTGAGGCAAAGAAGGCATTAAGTACCTCAGCCTTTTCCTCATCCTTGGCGGAAATCCAATAGAGGTTGGAAATCCAATAGAGGTTGGAGATTCTCCTTGGCTCTCTTTTTCTTGTTAATGTATTTGTAAAAACCTTCTTTAAGTGGCCAGATTGAGTTCTAGATGGACTTCTGCCTTTCTAATGTTCTTTCTGAATGGCCTAACTAGATCCCTGTACTCATCTTGAGCTGCCTGTCCTTTCTTCCAAAGGTGGTAAACACTCCTTTTTTTTCCTGAGTCCCAGCAAAAGCACCCTGTTCAGCCAGGCTGGTCATTTTCCCCACCAGTTCAACTTACAACACACAGGGACAGCCTGATCCTGTGCCTCTATGACTTCCTTCTTGAAGAATGTCCTGTCTTCCTGGATCCCTTTGCCCTTCAGGACTGTCTCCCAAGGGACTCTCTCAGCCAGCGTCTGAGAGACGCCTGCCCTGTTTCCCCAACTTGTCAGAGTGTCAAAGATGTGGTTGAGTCTCTGATGGACATCTGCCAGATTTCTCCAAGTTCGCTGCATCTGGGAAGTGTGAGGCAAGGATTCTGGCCTCTGCTCTGCAGGTATGCAGCGGTGACTGCAAAACGGTGGTGGCAGTCCCCAAGCCCACGGCTTCATTTATGTTACTAGCACCATCCCCTTCATTTTCTCACTGAACGTACAAACCCCCGTGTCTAGAATATGCCTGTCTGGGACATGTTACTGGTTCAGGCTTTCCAGTTTTCTGAACACTAAAAATTATAAATGTTAAGGGAGTTTGGCTGCAGCTGAAATGTACTTAACCCCATACACAGCACCTCCTCTAGTTCCTAGCTACTCTGAAGTATTTTTTATTTGTAGGCTTGGGTCCTTCTGCCCTAATAGCTTCTCTTCAAAAACATGGACACCTTCTGCTCTTATTTCAGGCCCAATTTCTTTGACCTTTGTTACACAGCAATTCTGAACTTCCACTCTAGGAAAGCCTGTTCCTCTGTCCCCCTCTCCTACCATAAGCTTCCCGTAATATTCTGCGAGTCTATTTAATGCTGTCTTGATATCTCTCTTGCTTTTGGTAGTTTTCCATTATGTAGTCCCTTCAAACTTGGTTAAACTGGTTTCCGAGCTCAAGCTTTCCATTTAAATATCCATCACCCAAGGCCTCAGTACAATCTTTAGCATTAAGTATGCCACATCGTCCCTAGTCTGAGGGGACAGACTATAAACCCAGACAGTAAATGTGAAATGTTTTTTAAAATACCTATAAAACTTCCACACTGGTTTTTCCAACCTGATTAGTTTTAGTGGAATTTAATGGGCTTTCCTGTTTTGCCCTTCTGCAATTCTTTTCACAGCCTTCAGTTCCTGTGAAGTTTCAATTTGTGGCATCTGAGATATTAAATATCAGAAATCTCCAGTCTCTGCTCTACCCAAGATACCAACCAGCCTGTGAAACTCTCTCCAGTGATTTTGGTAAAGACAAAGAGACAGCGTGGGAACTGAATATGGAAATAGGTATTTCAGAAATAACCTAATGTGTGGGCACTCCTGCCCCAAAATAAGATGTTTTCTGTTCAGTTCCAGCTGCAGAAAAGCCTTTGGACTGGAACAAGGGAAGTTACTCCTGAAAAAAGTATGGTGTTGATGTGTTGGAACCACACATAACTTCTCACAGAGAAGCTTAAGGAATTATTACTTTTCCTGGATTTATCTGGGGGCAGCTTTGGGGTGGGTTGCCATTGATTTCAAAATGCAGAAGAAGCCAAAGAGCATATATTCCTTGCTCTCCTTGGAGAGCAAACTTACAAAGTGTTTACTTACAAACATAGGTTGATCCTGACAATTAGACCTTAATTGTGACCTAGATCTGTAGGCCCTAATAGTTTTTTAGTGATGCAAGAAAAAAGGGGTTTCCCCCCTCATTATTGTCATAATAGAGAGCAGAAATTGCTCATTTCATATTGACTTAAATTTTAACTTCAGCAAAACTGAATAGAAATTATTTAATCATTCACCTTCTATTTACCTTCGATATCAAAGCAAAGTTAACACAGGCAGCTTCATGACGCATGTAAAACAAATCCCACCAGAGACCATTCCAGGATTTTAGGGGAAATTATTTGTATCATTATTATTCTACTGGGCTGCCTGTAATTTTCAGATCAAACCCAATACATTTTTCCCCCAGTATCTGCAATGACTTCCAAAATTATGCAGATGATTATTTTACTACCATGTACCCAGATGGTAGACTGCCAGGCGCAGTTACTGTCACTGCATCTAGCTCTCTGTAATGCAAGAATTACTAAGAAAACAGTGCATTTGGCCATTGGTTATATAAATTAAGACCAAACCAACAGTTACAAACTCAATTCAAACAAAATCAATAAAAGGTATGTGAATCATCAGGCTAGTAACATTAGATGCAATGTTAAGACTAATCTTTTCATTTAAGATGTCTAGCACAACACTGAGATGTGGGAAACATCCTGCCCCATATCGTCAATTCTCATTGGCTTTATTTAAAGCCACTTCTATTTAAAGCAGTTTATCACCAGTCTTGCAATTTACTCTACGGGATACCTTAGACCACAGCTGAAAGACAAGGATCTAACAGCTGAGCAAACTACAGGAAACAGGGAAAAAATGCATATTCACTTTAAAAGACCATTTATGGACCACAGCAGCCAGGTTCATTTGTTACTGTTACCATACTAAGAAGACAGTGGTGTTTATTCCAAGATTGTATTTTGTATAAATGCAATGTTTGCCTCTTTCTACCTCCAAGGGATGATTACCCATATAGTTTGTAAAACCATTTTGGATATGAAAAGCACTAATATTGGCTGTAAAGATAAAGTACTCAGTGTATTGTAAGATTACTTACTGAATCACAGAGCCACAGAACTGCATGGCTGCAAAGAACCTCCAGAGATGACGCTGTACAATAAGGCTGGATCAACCATCTGCTATGCACAGAGGCTAATGAGCTGTTGGCAGCAGGCAGCCATCAGACTCCCTGTTATTTTAGCACCCATCCTCACCCTGGGATCTTTTCAGTGGCTGAATACTCCTCCTCTCCTTGCTTTGATTTCTTCCCTTCGGTGTCCATGTCATCCCTACAGCTCCTCTCAGCAACCGTGGGCTCCTCTTTTCTGACATCAGCATCCGCCCTTCTTCTTGGGTAGTCACAGGGGCCAACTAGACTCAGACATATTTGCCCTTAGCTCCCAGACTACACAGTATTTTATCCTTGTTAGGCACAAGGACTGAATATGGTCTGGGGATTCCTTCCCCTCCTAGATCTTGGACCTCCCTCTCTTCTCTGCAGCATGTTGCCCAGTGCACTCTGTCTTCCTCTCCAGATAGATCCCTGAGGAGGAAGGTTATGGCAGCAGAAGTCACCTGGCTTCCTCAGAACTGTGGAGTGATTGCTGCTTGGAAAACTGCTCCCCATTTTCTTCAGGAAGGCACGTCCACAAAGTGTGAAAAGCACAATCCACTCGAGCAGGAGTTAGCATATCAAGGAGACAGCAATCTAAATACACCTTACACTGTTTCAGAAATCTGTTCTCTATCTTTTTCAGGCACGGGTGGGAAGATTGTTCTATTGGATCCAGACAAGCTAGATGCCAAGTGTAATATTAAAATCTGTATGCCACAGGAGGCCTGAGAACACAGACCTTTTGTTGAAATGTACTATATACACTACCTCTACAGATTGGGTTTAGCTTTACACCTTGGTTCTTCTGGCACGGCTGTTCACATCAGGAAAGTCAAAACCTGATGACAGATCTGATAGCCAGCACTGTCTGATGCAAACATGGCAAGCAGGAAGCAAGAGAAATCAAAGAAGAAAAATGCGTCTCCCCATTAATGCACAACAGCAAAGAGTCCAGCCATATTCTTGCTGAAAGGAATTTGATGTCTCGGTCAGTGCTTTGCCTAATGAGCTACCAACATCAATCTGTCATCATCTGTATTATTTGAAATGGCCTCTGCTGACATGAGGTATATTCATGTACTGGCCCTCCTGGGCACTTGAGAGTTCAAGTCCTGGCCAGTTTATACCACACTGAATGATAATGAAGGGTAACAGAATAATCAGTGGCTTCCTTCTCTCAAGGGGAGGTGAGAATGTTGTTGTAGGGATCTCCCCCAGCCAAGAATGGCTTTTGATTACAGAGCAGGGAATATGAATTATTTGGTTCTCTGTGTACAAATAGTCTCTAGCAGTTCTTTGCAACAGTGCTTTAGCTCTCCAAAGCACATGTAGCGCATCTGTCCATCCGTACCGGCATTGCCATGAGCCTGCCCCAAGAACCTGACTCTCCAGAACTTGCATGGCTATATCAAAAGCCAAGAAAGAGATGAACATTGACAATAGTTGGGAATTTCAAGCAAAGAAATCCCCTTTTAGTGTAGAGACAGAGTTCCTATGCTCCTATGATACACACGTAACACTACACAATACTCTTTAAAAGTACTTCAGCTGCACTCCAAAAATTACTTCCTCTGGAAATATGCACTGAGTAAGATTTCAGATTGCAAGATTTCTAACCAGCACTCAGTAGTTCTCTCAAAAAACAAATCCTTAACTTGCATCAATATACAATAGCATAATGGGAGCTTCATACAATGAAGCAAATCATTTGTCATGAACCTTCAAGGCAAATGGCATCTCCTATATTCCTATTGGTGAAAAGCTAACAAAAATCTTGTTTCCTTTCAGAAAGTAGCTGGGAGTTGCCACCTAGTCAAGTCTCCAGTGTTAACACAAACAACTGCAGCTGAGTTCCAGGTGAGTTTGAACTAGACATTACTTCTTCTATAGCAAGTAAATATTATGTGTTCCATTCTGTCAGTGAAGGGCTTTCCTTCAGTTATCTCATTTTTGAGACTTGTGTGTGGACTACAGGATGGTTTCCTCCCTCCTTACATATACCAACATGTAGGCAAGAGTTAGGAAGGGATCAGCTAAAACATCTATTTTCAAAGGAACATTTCATCCCAAAGTGCTCTTGGCCAGGAAAGAGGATAAGGCTATGCCTAGAATGGCATTGTCATGTGTGCTCTTGAAGGCAGATTAGACAAATACCTGACAAACCCCAAAAGCAGCAGACAAACTCACCACTGCAAGTGGTTTTCAAACATTCTGCCTTGTGTAGTCCTAAAAACTTCCCACTGTAAGTGCAGCCTTCTGTAAAATAAACACAGTTTTAAAAGTCATGTACCACATCACTATAGATAATGTGACGATGCTCAGCTCTCCGGGCTCATTGAGAATTCAGAGAGGCGACAGCCTCAAGGACAAGCTCAGAAATGGGATTCTTTCTGAAAAGAGAGAAAGAGACATATCTGTCAGCGACATGGCCACATGACTCAAAGAGATTGTGATGGCAGAGGGGACAAAGTGAGATCCAGGTGAACAGCAGAAAGAGAAGGTCTGGTCTTGGCCAGGGCCTTGCAGATGAGGGGAGAAAATTGAGCTTGATGTTCTCATGAATGGGGAACCACTTGGGGAAATTATGACATACTCAGCAGACTAGCATAGGTAGTAGGATCAGTAGGTATGATGTAGAGGAGATCATCATATGGAAATCAGCATACACAAACATTTTGAGCTATAGTGACGGATAAAATAGGGACTTCAGAGATATTTGCCAGGAAGAAGACTATGATGTTGACCCAAACTGACTGTGTTAAACAAGAGAACTCAAAAAGACCAAAGATCCCCTTCAAGAGATAGACCTGGGTGTCAGGGAAAGGGTGATGTCACCAAACATGAAGAATGGAAATAATGAATGGAAAAATTAGAAACCCATTGAGACCAACAACGCTCAACAGAACAGCAGAGGGGATATGCCAGAGGCAAAGGCTGAGATGGCCACTTTAAAATCTTGTAGCTTCATCAAAGCAGTTAGGTGAGTTGCCTTTACCCAGTTTACTCATGAACCCATGGGTACAAAAGTGGTATTTTGCACTAGCCAGTTACATGTACACTTTCTAACTGGCAGAATTTAACATTGCTGTTAGGTTCAGAATTTCTGGGCTGAATGTAAACAAAGACACAGCTCTCTGTCCTTTGGCATTACAAAACTTGACAAATTCACAAACATACCATCGGGAAAAGGTGTTGATGTACACCTCTATATATAAATGTGACACTGGATGGTTTTTTCAATCAGCCCACGATGCTTACATTCATATCTCCCTTTCTTTTAGACACTAAGGAGAAGGTCACCTGGGCACCTGTTGTCTGTTCAGAGTGCCTCATGTTTATTGCTCTTGACAGCCTGGAGTCCGTGTCTGCTGTGAATCTGATGTTGTGTAAATTAGGCAAGGAAAGCTGTAAGCCTAGCTGCTTTGTTGTCATAAAAGTCATCCGTACTTTATGTCTAACAAGCAGTATTTCAACTCCTTAAGCAGGAATGTCTGTATAATTTCTTTCAAATTGCACTAACATGGAAAGACCCACTTCCACCATTGCAAATGTGTTATTAATATATTGCTTCCATGCTATTAAACTAAAATGTCCTCCTCATGTTTCCTATTCTAGTTCCAGTTTTTCTAGACATGTGGCTGGAAGGCAGCAGGAGGAGTTGAATAAATGGATGATTTAGGGACATATAGCAGTAAAAAAAACCTTCTTGATCATCTGCCTCACTAAAAATAAATAACTTTAATTTTTTAAAAACCCTCTTACTTGTCAGAATTATGTAAATCTCACCAGGATATTGATTGAGTCTGTCATGCCCCTGAAGCAGTGCTCCAAGGTGAGAAACCATATCAGTTTGCCATCCTCCCACCTGCCATTCCTTAGCCCTGCCTGTAACAGCACGGACACGCCTGTCACTCACACCAATGAGCCTCCATGTGCAAACACAGGCACCTTTTTCAAAACATTAGCCCAGTGTAAGTAGGTAACAATTTCATGTTCTTCAGTCTGCCACAGCATAAGAATGAATGTGCAGCTTTTTCTACCAAATGCAGTGGAAAAAGCACTTACTTACAGTGTCAAGAGTGAACTTCCGTTTCTCACATCAAAAATATGTCATTGCAGATGAGCATGTGGGAATCCAGAGAGCACAGCAGGTTTCTCCAGTACTTGTTACTAAATTTCAGGATTTAACTCAGCAAGGGAAGATAACATGTGGAGTTATCATGTGGAGTTCTCCATAAAGAGACTAAAAGCATCATAGGACATGACAGCATCCAGACCAATTGTGCATTTACATCTTCAAACATTGCTGCATGTAGAAGGAATTAATGTGGTGTGTTTCAATTGGTCTTTTTAAACTGGAGCCGTGTGTCTGTGGATACTCTGGCAATGCCAGCACAGTCATTGGCTCTCATAGTGAGGGGAGTTTAAATTCACTTAGGTTGACATGCTGTTTGCTGA
The DNA here is from genome assembly GCA_024336885.1 of Actenoides hombroni. Taxonomy (NCBI): domain Eukaryota; kingdom Metazoa; phylum Chordata; class Aves; order Coraciiformes; family Alcedinidae; genus Actenoides; species Actenoides hombroni. The sequence continues at coordinate 36,380,585 of WUAM01000359.1, forward strand.
GACAAGGAGAAGTCAGTTTGACTGCAGGGTGCCTGTCTCCTCAGTGTGAAATACTCTGCTTCTGCTGTCTGATCCACTATTTGCTCCTGCTGGTCAGCTCTGCAGTCTCTTCCCAGGTATCTTGCTTTATTTGTTCTAGGTTCTGATATGAAACAATGATCATGGGGAGCTGGAAGCCCAAACTATACCATAAGGACATACAGCCAAAGGAAAAACTTCAGTAGCTGCTAATCTCTGATTTCACAGTTGTCACCTATCCATCTCCAACCCAGCTTTCCCACACCCATCAAATTGCACAGGCATGATACTGAGAGAACCATGACATCCCTGCAGGGCTGAAGCAAAAATATCCCACTGTCAAGAGTTGCATGGCAACATAAATAACTTTGACCTTGATAAAAGGGTAAAAAAAGTATAAAAATTTAGGAAGGGGGGTGTCTTATATACCGGGACATCATAACACAGGGTAAGTCACACAGGGGCTTGAAAGCCTTTAACTCAGAAAACTGCTCTTGTTACTGACTGCAACATCAAAAAACATAGCAGAGAAAATGCGGAAATGGGGAGGAAAATTTAAATCAATCAAAAACTTCACTGAGACAAAACATCTTATATAATCTTCCCACTGGGAAGTGAAGGAGAATAGACTTTCATGTAACAAATGCTCGTTATGTCACTTGATGTACTTCTGGAACACACTCAAGTATTTCAGTGGCATAGACAATAGAGGAGCAAAATAGAACAAGCAAGAACAGAACAGAAATAGACTTGGTTGGCTTCGTCTGGGAGAGATGGTCAAAAATTAGAATTTCCATTTCAGTAAAAATTTCAGAATTCTTGACAACTTTGCATGTGTTTTCAAAAAAAAAAAATAAAAATCAGTACAATGTTTGAAAAGAAGCTCCAGCAAAAAAAAAAATTCTCTGAAATAATCAATACTAAATCTGTGAGTCCAAATTTCAATCCTCTCAATCCTGCTACATCTCCAGTAATTCCAGAAATTCTTAACTTTTTACCAACTGGCACCTGGTTTGCCTGACTCTCAGATTCCTCTAAAACTTTTGGATAGATCCTTCTACCCAGTGATATCAAAACTTTTTACAAAATTCACTGAGTTATTTCAGATCACAGAAGTAAAATGGAAAATAGTTATTTCCGTTTTACAGTTAAAAGAAAATAGAGCCTAACAGATTGAGACTAGCAAAATTAAGTAAAAAAGAATCTCTAGTTGGGCTCCCAAAACTAGAGGCTCCCAAATTAAATGCCATGTCTGCACATTTTATTTCTCACAGTAAGAAATCTCTCAACAGCAAATACTACAACAAACTATGGCACATGATCTTATCTTAAAGACTCTCATATTAAAAAAAAAAAAAAAAGAAAAGAAATTAACACATAATGTTCTACTGTTACAGCCTGGTAAAACTGTTCAGATTTCACAGATTTTTCTGCAGCCTGAAATTTCTTGTATAGGGACACTGGGGGACTTGGAACTGTAGTGAACCTAAGCCAATTTAGATCTGCTGAGGATTTGCCCGTGTAGTGGAAAGGGGCCAATAAGACTATGCAAATCAATTAGTCTAATTTGTCTTGAGGTTTTTCTCAGACCTCTATGGGGTTTCACACACTTTATTTTTAAATGATGATTATACTGTCATTTAAGGAAGCAATATGCTGCCTTGACAAGACTGGTCACTTTAACTGTTTGACATTTTCCCTGCAGACATTTTCTTGCCCTAGTGTGCAGGTTTCTGTGTAGGTGATGGCTATATAGAAGGCAGACCTGATGTTCCAATATCTTGTGAACTCTATGATCCAAAAGTAATGTACTTAATCAAGTGTAAAGCAAGAGGTGATTAAGTTTTGCAGTGCTGTACAATGCCTGACTGTTCAGAAATGCATCTTTTGATGTGGTGCAGAGAATTGGACCAATTCTGTCTGCTTTACCAAAAAATAATGATTTAGTAATCTGAAAAGAGAGCCTCAGAGATCCCCACCAGTGTTTAACTTTGATCCGAAGCTTTAAAAAGATGATATTTATCTGTTTGCTTGTTTAATTTGTTTGGATTTTAAGCTCAGAAAGGGGTCAACTTGACATCTTGTGGAAGCAATTCTTTGCTTTTCTTTCAGATGAGGTTGAGCAGGGGCAGCAAGTTTCCAATCATTACTAGCTGTTCTAAGCATCCAACCAAAAAAACAAGAGAAAGCAAAAAAGAAAACCATCAACTCACCTTTCCATTGTGGTTTATATGAATTATTAAGAACTGAGATTCAGTGGAGCCTCAATTCTTGAGCATAGAATCGATACTGTATTTTATATATAACAAGAGCAGTACACCCAGCTTGTTCTACTTCCATCACAGTGAAGCCTTGTCAAGTCTCCCTGGCAACGTAATTCACTAGGGCAAAGTCTAACACTACTGACGTGAAAGGTGGATTGAGGTGGATTGAAGTGGACTGAAAACTGGCTGAATGGCTGGACCCAGAGGCCGGTGATCAGTGGCACAAAGTGTATTTGGAGGACAGTAACTAGCAGTGTACCTCAGGGGTCATTACTGGGGACCAGTCCTGTTTATCATCTTCATTAATGGTCTGGGGAATGAGACAGAGTGTACCCTCAGCAAATCTGTGGGTGACACAAAACTGGGAGGACTGGCTGATATGCCAGAGGGTCATGCTGACATCCAGAGGGACCATGACAGACTGGAGAAATGGGCTGAGAGGAACCTCATGAAGTTCAACAAGTCTGAAATCCTGCACCTGGGGAAGAGCATCCCCATGCACAAATATATATTAGGGCACACCTAGCTGGAAAGCAGCTTGGCAGAAAAGGACCTGGGGGTCCTGATGGGCACCATGTTGAACATGAACCAACAATGTGCCCTTGCCACAAAGAGGCTTCTCAGTACAGGAGAGATATGGACCTACTGGAGACAGTGCAGCAAAGGACCACAAAGATGATTAAGGTACGGGAGCATCTCTCCTATGAGGGAAGTCTGAGAGAGTTGGGACTAGCATGGAAAAGAGAAGGCTTGGGGGCATCTCATTAATGTATATAAATACCTGAAGTGAGGATGCAAAGAGGACAAAGCCAAGCTCTTTGGTAGTACCCAGTGACAGGACCAGAGGCAATAAGCACAAACTGAAACAGGAGGTTCTGTCTGTACCTGACTGAGCACAGGTACAAGTTTCCCAGAGAGATTGTGAAGTCACCCTCCTTAGAGATATTCAAAAGCCATCTGGACATGGTCCTGGGCAACTGTCCATAGGTAGCCCTGCCTCTGCAGTGGGGTTGGACAAGATGTTGTGGTGAAACCTTCTATAAACTTGAGCATAGAAGGTTCCACCTCAACATGAGAAGAAACTTCTTTACTGTGAGGGTGACAGAGCCTGGAACAGGCTGCCCAGAGAGATTGTAAAGTCTCCTCTTGAGACTTTCAAAACCCACATGGGTGTGTTCCTGTGTGGCCTGCCCTGGGTGATCCTGCTTTGGCAGGGGGGTTGGACTAGAGGTCCCTTCCAATCCCTAACATTCTTTGATTCTATGATTCTGTGATCCCCAGACATCTCTTCCAATGGCAAACGTTCTGTGATATTGTGACTTGTTCATGTCAGCAGCATCAAGATATGACCTTCTGTCCAGAAGCCCATGAATTCATCTCACTTTCTGGTGTTGTAAGAAGTATTTGCATCCAGTACCAAAGGATAACTTTTTATTGTATTCTGGACATAAAGGAGAGAAAATAGATCTGCACTGTGTTCAATGAGAAGTTATTTCTGCAATTATTGCCTCCTGAGTGAGGGTGCCCAAAAAGAGCCAGTCATGATGGGACACAGGCCTGCAGTGAACTGGCATCAGCAGTCTTACATTCAGAAGGGTGTAACTGGGGTCATCAGTGTCAGTCTGCACCCAGCAGGTGAAAGGCTCCTTGTCGTATTACCCGTAGCAAAACTATCTGATTGCACTTTCAAACTCCATTCCCAAACATAAAAACCAAACAGCAATTTCCTCAGACGTATCACAAGTCACCCAAAAAGTGCAAGTCGCAAACATTCTCTGTTGCACTGATCTTTAATAATCCTGTGGGCACATTCTGTATGCTAGCAAAGAAAGCCCATGCAGTTGCCAAGAGGAGAACGTCTTGAGTAAGCCTACAGAGAAACTGAAAAGAGGTACAGCGGGCTCCAAAGGATTTCCTTTTAGTCCAGCATGGTAAATGGAAAACTGAATATGAGTGACAACAGAGAGGGAAGAAAGAAGACAATAAATACTGTTTGCTATTTGAGGGTTTAAGTTGTTCTTTGAAAATGGAATCTGACGTTGACTGAACTGGGTTATATATTATATTTAGGAATACATAGAGCAGAAATGTTATATATCCTACAGTATTTGCAGCTCCAAAGTGGAGAAGATGTAACCTAAGAAACTGAGAAATGACCACACTAAATTTATAAAAAATGGTGCGAGTCCTTTGCTGGAGTAACTATGTCACTTAGGTGAAATGCAATTTCAGTCTGTACCTGTTGGAAGTTTACCCCAATGTTTCATACTAGAAAAGGAAAAAGGGAATTCAAAGATTCACAGGTTAGAAACTGAACTGTGCGTTAAAAGTAAAGAGTAAAATACTATCTTTCTAAATAAATTTGTCATTATTCAAAAGATAACCACAAGGAACACTCAGAGTGTGGCTTTGGGACACAAAACATTCATCCTTTAAATGTTCCAGGCCGAAGTCATGAAGACAAATCATCATGCACAGGACAGAACAAGTGTCAAACAACACCTTCTTCATATGAGAGGGAGAAATGAAACATGCTCAGAGGAATTTTTTACTGCAAGAGACAGGAAGAGCCTTTCTTTGCCCCAGGAAACTGTTCAATGTGAAAACCCTGGTATCTAAAACTCACCTCATTGCACACAGCTAAAGGAAATCATTCCCTCTTTTTAGTTTCTCCCCATTCTCCTTCTTCATCACTTAATCTGTCTGACTAAACCATTTCTATTCATGCTGTTTTCCATATTTCCAGATTCTAGAAGAGTGATGCATGACTCAAGATTGCTTTTTTTCACAAATCTTTCTAGCTCCACTCACACTATATTGCAAGATGAGAAATACTTACCTAAAGTGAAAACTTTTAAATATACTGAAGTCCTATTCATCTCAAATCCACAGCTAATTCCTGAACTCCTTGAAAAAGATGACAGAAGTTCAGATATTTTAAAGCCAAAAGGGACTTTTACTATTTTGCAGCCTGATCATCACCCTAAAATGGGTCATAGAAACCTACTCTGAAATCCCCACAGGAAAAACTTTTCTGTTGGTTGAGCTAGAGCCTATCAAGCTAGAGCCTAACTAGCTAAAGTCATCTCAGCCTAAATTGAAGACCTTAACTGCTGAACACATCACCAAAGCTATATTCTACACTAGAGAACATTTTTGTTATCCAGTTACTATTTTGCAGACATGTACACTGTGAATGTAAATATAAGCTGGAGTCCAGCACTCCTGAGCATTTAAACAGTTAATTTTCACCTGCATTCTCCTTAAAACACATTTGTGCTCTTTAGGATCTTCTGCCAAATCCTCAAATCTGTGCAACATATTCCAGGAGAATTTCTACAATTACCTGCTTTGCAAAGTGAGATTCCAGGAACTACTGGAAGTCTTCATGTTATTCAGAGAAAGAGTGAGCTGATGCAGAAGATTGAGAAACTGTGTCTCATTTTCCATTCCAAATTAATTCAATAGCAAATGTTGCCTTATAATTACATTTACTGTTGAATGTGATTCTTAGAACTAATTCACATTTCATTTTCTAATTTATCTTATTACTGATCCCACAATTTAAGTTGGTTGCTGGTGAGATTTGGGCCCTAACAGAATGTATCCTGTTTACAAGAGAGCATAATTAGCACTAGCATCTCTACACATTTAAGAGGAGGGATCATGTCCCTCCTGCATATACAGTATTTAGTTGGTAGAAGTGACTAAAAATTGATACATTTTTGCTGACACTTTCTTCTTTGGCTGCTTTAGCAGACTTTGCAATAACCTATCTGATAAAATTTACTTTGGCCAATATTAATCAGTCAGCTTGATGTCCTAACATTTACTTTTCCCTTTTGTTGTTTGCAATACCTCTTGGAATTGGGACAAATATCAGACATGTGCCCATGCAAAGTCTGTGGTATGTACTATATAAATGAGACCCCAGTTCTAGCTACCTAGCTACCATCTGAACAGTATTCTTAGATCTTTATTCCTGAAAGGGATCGGTTTTCCTCAGGTGCCATGAAGGCACTGGTGGTAGCTTTAATATTACTTGTTCAGCTTCCAATTCACAAAGCTGTACCAGCAGCTCCCGTTGCTCCCTTGGGCTGTGATGACCCAGGTTCTGAAGCAGTAGCTCAAGCAGCTGTGAATTACATTAATGGCCGCAGTCATCACGGATACAAGTTCACCTTAAACAGCATCAAGAACATCCGCGTGCTACCCCAGGTAAGTGAAGAGCTCAGAGGCAGAGCACTGTGCTAACCTGGAAGTGCTGGGAAATGCCCAACAAGCCCTGCCAAGGGCTGGAGCCTCACACAGGGTAAATCAGCACGGCTCTGTTGATTTAAATGAGGCAGTGCCACCTGATAGCAGCTGAGAATCTGGGTCACTGGAATGTATCTCTCAAAGAGCAGAACAGAGGGGAAGAGGGAAATGTGCAGGTGCTTTTGTACAATGCTAGAAAGGGCTCAGTTTACGAATGCAGGGTGCTTGCTAGGGCTGATCATTCAAAGTGCTGATTCATGAGCCCAGTAGCTAATCTGGAAAAAAACTGTGAGGATAATCTTCGTGATGCAGGTAATTATTTATTGGCTAAATGCATACCTATCATAACTCCATGCTATTAGTGATTTTGTAGCAGGCATTAATTTTACCTAATATCCCATTGAGCTGACAACAAAGCTGAATGGAAATAACTGCAGCTTGCAGTCTCATTTTCACTATGATCTATTGTCATCATTGTGGGCATCTAGAAAGGCTGCAGAAATGGTCATGAATACAATCTATGCACCCATTCAGAAGCTTTGATTCTCTCAAAACATTGAAAATAGTCCCAGATATTAACAAGAATGAAATTCCATGGCTGTTTTCTACTTGTTATCAGAGTGAGGATACCAAAGTCATTTACAAGAGACTAAACCACACTTTAATGGGATGAGAAGTGTGTCCACAGCTCCCCCCACAAAAGCACTGGTGACACTGCTTTGCTCATATTTGATACTTCTACACTAAAAATAACTCCTTGGTTTAAATGGAATCACTCATGAGTCAAACCTCAGAGCCAATCTTGGACCCAGGGAACCTCACTCCTGCATTTCCACTCATATGTCTTATGTTAAGAGTTGCAAAGGTTCAGGAGCAACCATAAAAGATCCTGCAGTCCATAAACAACATTAGTACTGGAGCTGGAACTTAGCTGGTGCAATTCAGTGTAATTCCAAGGGACTAAATGGTTCAGACCAATATGCACCAGTGTTTATTTGGTATTTGGTTACAGAAACACAAAGTTTTTCATCAGCAAAGCCAGCTGTTGTTTTTTTAATAACTACTCAAGAAAATAAAATCAAGCTAACTTAAGAGAATTGACCCACTGCTTACAGGCTCAACCTTCCAAAATTTCCAGCTAAGGAAGAGACACTCCCACTTAGCTGGAAAAAAACCACTGTGACTACCTTGATTTACTCCAGCTGAAAAACTGGGTCCTGCTTTTAATGAAGATAAATTCACTGACTTGTTCAGTTACTCTAGTGTATACCTGGAGCTATCCAAAGACAGTCAGCAACAGAGACCACAGCACAGCCCCAGAGAAGGAATCTGGTGATGTTGTGTGAAGCAATTACTATAATTCCTGGTTTGTTTGTTTGTTTGTTTGTTTTCTTCCAGGAGCCAAATAATAGCATAATATTTCTTGAAATTGACTTATTAGAGACCACGTGCCATGTTCTCAGCCCTACGCCCCTTGAAAATTGCACAGTAAGGAGCTTCACAGATCATGTGAGTATCTAAACCACTACTAGCTCAGTCCAGAGGTTCGGTATTTTGATGCTAGAGGCCAGGCTACCATCAATTAGATTTCCAAGCAAATGTTATATCCCTGTAACAGCCTATAACCACCCAATCACTTGTAACCTCCATGTTGATTTAGTTGCCTTCATGTCATAAGGAATTTCACTCCTGGATTTCTTTTATGTCCTATAACGTGAAGAGGAGAGGTCACTGTCAGCATAACATTCCACATACAGTTCGTGGATGCCATGGAGCCTTGTTTAGGGGCTCCAGATTCAGCTCCCCATGGTCATCCCAGATGTCACTGCCTCATTGCAAACTAGACAGGGCGGGCTGTGAATCTGTGCAAACACAACCTTCCCTTGGCTACATGTGGGGAGTTAACTAGTGAAATTCCATCAAGTCTAGCCACCTAGCCCTAGTCAAGACGGCAGAAGAGCTATTCACTTCAGACAGGGCTCTGCCTTCAAAGTTATGCTCAGATGGAATTTACTGGCCTCAAATATTTTGTTCTTATGCAAGTGTGACCCCAACCAAAGCAGTGGAAATGTTGTCCAAGTACAGGCAGCTCTAGTTTCTAAGCAATTGATGATTTAAGCTGGCTGTTTCTAGAATGCGGCCCAGTTCCCAGAGCTCATGACTAAATTTGAATCATGATCCACCCTTGTATTCACCAGGGCTCAGATCCCACTTTTCATCTTGGGGAGGTAACAAACTGTTCCCTCTTCCCTGTGACTCCAGCTTTGCCTTTGACATCTCTTCCTCTGCTGGATCATGCTGCCTGTGAGCTAGCTCACATGAGGCAGCACACTCTTGTCTGCTGTTACCATGGCCACTGACCAGCCAAGATTAGTGAGAATGTTATCAAACAGCTCTGCAGAAGGTCTTAATTCCTAAGTATTCATATTCTTTGCTCTTTATGAGAGAGGAACCTGAATCAGATGTCCATAATTTGACTACTCTGGTACTTCTGATACTTTTGAGATCCAGATTTGGATCCAAATTTTTGCAGCTCTGGTCTGCCTTTTACAAAATCACAGACACCAGGACACGCCTAGCAGCGCCTTTGTTATCAGACTGATTTTGCCAGGAATGCTCAGCCAGGATCTGTTCTTTTGAATTTAGTAATAGTTGCCCTTTTCAGAAATTCCCATTTATCTGAAGGATGTAACCCTTTGATTTTTGTCTCTCTCTAGGCAGTTGAAGGGGACTGCGATATCAAACTGCAGAATTTGGATGGAAAGCTAACTGTACTTGCTGCTAAATGCCACTCACATGCAGGTAAAGACTTTGTTCTTTAAGTTTTAATCTAGAGGCTGGAGTATTATTATAGCAGTGGCTACAGTTCACAAGCTTTTCTGATTCTAAAATGCTGTGTATAAATATGGCATAAAGGATGACAGTTAATGGGTTTTCTCAACCCAGCTGTTTTGAAAGTAATTTTTTTCCCTTTTCTGATTTCATTCACCTACAAACCTAGTCCTGTCTCTTTGCTCCTCTTTACTAAGACAATTAAGATACTATGACTACCTGGGGAACAAATCCCAGCTCTGACCTAGAGATTGCTGGTACTGAGGTTTTTCACTCAGGAGTTTAGCCTCAAGAATTTGATTCCTCGTTGGTCTGAATTTTCTGGAGCCTGTTGATCTTCAGAGCCCCTTTGCCAGATGCAGCTTATTTACTAAACTCGGCATTTTCAGTATTGCCGTGGGAAAGCAGAATCTCTATTCTGCATGCTCTGTATGAGATCTCTTTGCTCTGTACGAAATGTTTTCAGTACTACTTTCAGAACTGGAGAGCGAATGAAACAATACGTCCACGCAAACACAATTCCAATAAATTAAAATATCTTCATTTTTCCACCATTCCTTGTGTGAGCTGAGACATCTTTTAATTGGTGTCATGGATAGTTTGCCAGAAAGAGAATTTATTAAAACCTGAGTAAGAACATTCAAAATGTGCTATTAAAGTCCACGGCACTTTTTCCTGAAAAAGGGCTTGCATGGCAAAAGTCGTGTGCAACAGTGCCATCTATAGCCTGCACTGCAACAATGCCTTCCACCAGCACTGGGGACAGGCCGCCAAACAGTGTTTCGTGTGACTGACTAGGTCTACAGTGCCTTTCAAAACAACCTATAATCTGATCGAAATGTAATCTGTTCGGTTCCTCCTGCAGACTCAAGTGAAGATGTTGTCCAGCTCTGCCCTGACTGTCCACTGCTGGCCAATCTGAATGACACTGAGGTAACAGCAGCAGTCACAGCTGCACTCAGTGCCCACAACAGCAAAACCGCCGATGCTTACCTCAAACTCCTTGAGATCGGAAGGGCCAAAATACAGGTAATGGCTAGAACTATGCCTAGCCTTCCATGTATACAGAGTATTTCCCCTGTGGTAGTTGTGCAGTGCTAGCTACCAATGTTTGCAAACAGATTTAGCTTGCTCTAATTTGCCCTGCTGAATTGCTCTTGATTTCCCAAGCATTTTGTGTCATTTTAGCCACAGGATCCCTTTCAGTTCAGTGGGAGAGGCAGAGCTAGAAGCCACAGCATTTGCCTTTTATCTTTTCTCAGCAGCTCTGCAGTTTCACAGTGCAAAGTCAGGTAAACAATTTTCCTGTTTTATCAGTACGAACCAGCGCATGTTGTCTATGTTGAGTTCGCTGTGGCTGCCACGAACTGCTTAGCAGAAGAAGCTAAAGATAAAGCGGAGGCCTGTCAACTGCTTCCTGATGATCAATCCGTAAGTGTGTCAGCACATCAGGCCCAATCTCACCGGCTCAGAGGTAGAAAAGCAGCGTGCTGTGATGCACTCGCACTTGGGCAGGAATAGACCTTTGTGAGGATGAAAGTGCAAGAGTGGCATACCACCATGACATGCTTTCCAATATATAACTCCTCAAGCTGTATCACACCTTTCTTTTATCTCCAAGGTACCTGGAATGAGTCCTGATGGGTTTGAATATATTTCAAAAACTCTTGAGTACCAAAGTGCCTTTAACACAAAATATTTTCAACTATCAGAATATATATTATTATTTACTCTTCTTAACATGAGCACCTGAGAAAATCAGAGTCTTTGTACTGGACAGTACGCAAACACTGTTTTCAGGAAGACTGTTTCACCCTCTTACAATTTAAGAGCTGTCAGTGTGCTTTGTTCTGATATATAGACTCTTGGAAATGATACTGTATACTTTATCATGCTAAAATTCTTCTTATGTTTCTGATGAAGCTGAGTCCTAAGCAGTTTTAGTGGACGGGAACATTGTAGCTAGATTCCTACATATTATTTCCCTTCCTCATACCCAGACATGCAAAGAATCTTACTCTAGAAGAATACAGGAGTGTCATTTATTTGCTGATTATGCATTTAAATGGCTTGGGTTTTGAGTCCAACAGACTAAAAAGCAAGCACTTGACTGCTCAGATAAAACATGAGAAGACACAGCTATTTCTAAATGTACTGAATAGGAATTGTAATGCAGGTCTCCTCTATTTTATAACTGTTTTCTCTTGACTACGTTCTGCTTTGCCAGAATTTTGGTTTCTGCACAGCAACAATGGTAACACGCCCCAAAGAGGACCTCAAAGTGGACTGCCAGCTCTATGGACATCAGGTACCAACTTCAGATACTCCCTTTCTTTCCAGAGCATTCCAGCCTACTAGTCCTGTTAGAAGCAATCATGCTGAGTTTACTTTTTTCACAGCAGACTGCATTAGCTACCTGTGATAACCTGGGTCTAACTTTGTACCCTAATAACAAAGTAAGGTAGCTCCTAATTATCCTACAGATTTCTGTGCCAGGAATTACGTCACCTCTGCCACCCACACTTGACACAGTTTGTCCTTCTAACTGGGAGTTTCACATGTCTGGTAGGGTAAAGGGAACTAAACTCTGCTCAGCTAGGGGGATGAGGAAGATAGATGTAAACCAAAAATGAGCCATTTTGGTAGATGAAATCAGCTGGGGATTTTTGCTAGTAGTCCTTAGATATGACTGAATTCTGGGAGCCTGATTATACTGTGCTGCTATAGCAAGAGAAGGGAAACATATATGCACTGGACCTGAGTGGTCCCCAGGTATTTTAGCCTCCACTTGGTCTAAGAATTGCTAAGTAGAGGTTGAATACTTACTACAGACCAGAACTCTTGTTAACACCGTAGTAATTAGCTGTCTAGGAGGTATATGAAAGAAAGAATAAGTCAGATGGTCTTTAAGGTTTTGTCAGATGCACAGGTGGCTCTGAAAGTTCACATAGAACAGAATTTGGTGCTAATGATCCACCAGACATTAAAAATGTGTTCCTGGGCTCCTATGTATGTGTTCAAATAAAAATTAGACTTCTCTGATGGTCAGTACTATTTTGTGCCTGGGTTGGAGGCCTCTATCCAGTTAGAAGAATGGTACCTACTAAGGTATCGATGACCTGTATATTATAAGCCCCAAGTCACTGAACACAGACTGTTTTTCTTTTCCAGCCTGGAGTTACCTACACTCCAGCAGGTCAAGATACATCACCAGGACTAGTGCCCAGTGTTGCACAAGGCTTCACAAACCATAATCTCAAGCTTTCCCACAATAACCCTATTGCATCTGAATCCATGTCTTCAGAAGTTCCTGCTTCCGTGCTCTCAGCAAAACCTGTAGCAAAGAGAGCAGTTGCTCAGCTTGACAAAGTACCTCACCCAGTTGGCTTTGTGTCTCCTCCTCTTCTATGCCCCGGGAAGGTTCGCCATTTCAAGATATAGGCCGTGTTACAGGCGCGGCACTGCAGCTAACTGAAGGATCAGTGTGCTGCAGCAGCATCCACACACAGACCACAATATCAACTGCAAATATGTGAGAACACTTGACTCTCAGCCTAAATGAGTTTTACCCTCCAGAGAGCAGAACCAGGGCCAGGATCTTGTAAACGCCTGCTTCAAAATAAGAGGTGATTACAAAATACAGAGCTGCTCTAGTTAGAATACAGAAAATATTGTTTCAATGAAACTGTTGTAAGAGTGATACAACAGTTGTAGCTTTGTGATAGAAACACGACCCGAAAGGTTACTTCGCAATAAAATGTTCAACAGAAATTCTTTGGTACCTTCTATCTGTATATATTTTCGTTTGGTTGTCAAGTATCTCCTTTACAGCATTATGAGTCATATTCTGGGCTTGATTTCAAAAACAGTAAGCTCCTGCATTTCTCATCAGCTTCACTGGGATGTGTGGGTGCTGAGCACTGTGGAAAATCAGGTCAGTCCTTGCTTTTGATCACACACCAATAACAGTAAAGCAGTGGAAGGAAAAAATGTATTTTTCCCTTCCACCTGTAGTGTTTCCTAACATGTACCTACTTTTAATATCCACCAGAAGCACCTCAATACTTCTGGACACGGCATAAGAGCATCCGTGTCCATGAAAAGAGCAATGAATCAGGACACTTTCATTGCTGTGCAGGCTGAATGCATCAATTCTTCCAGCCAAACGTGTATTCTCTGTTTTCCAGCAGATACACAGGTGCAATATGACCATGGGGTACTGTATGGCCTGTGTGCACACAAGGGAATACCAATTCAAGGGAATAAAAATACACTACAGATATGTGTCTCATGTAAGACCCAGACAGTGATGGCAATTTACCTTCTTCCTCGCAGTCAAACAGTTGCTTGAATTTCTGACACATGTTAGAGGCAAAATCTGTTCTAGGTACAGCAGTAATAAGGGATGGGGGCCAGAAGGATCTTTACTGCCAGCCAGACTGGAATTCTGTAGGCCCGGGGGAGCAGTCTCAAAGACAGTCATGAATCTTTAACCAGGAACAGCACTTGCTACAAGATAATTATCATGCAGGCAGCAAAAGCTGCGAAACACATGTCATTTCTAAACTATAATATACATAACCTACCTTGTTCTCCTAGTTACAACCTTCCAGTATCTGGTAAGCAACACAACTAACATTTGTTCTGGGTGACAGTGCAACAGGTTGCTACACAGAAAGGTTCCGCTCTGCTGTCAATGGGGATAGGAAAAGCCGTAGGCACTTGCACCAGTCCTTCAGCTGGGTGTGGGAGGGGAAGGAAAAAGGGAAATCAGTCCAGACTCTATAAGCCACAGTCTGACAACTAGGCTCTCATCCTGCCGGCATTCTGCCGACGAGCTCTCTCTACGAAGGCATCAGTTGTCACGTTTGAAGAATTCGCTGAGTTGTTGCAGGAAGCACGTTGCAGGCAACAGCACCAGCTACTGCCCCTCAATTGCCATGGGATTTTCTGCTTCTCTGTACTTCAGTATGTTCTGCATGCAGCCATCCATTCAAAAAGTACTAGTACTAAGCTCTGGAAATTTCTTGAAGTGGTAAGGTAGGTGGTCCTCCCATCCCACTGCACCAGACACAGTAAGAATACCATTATAATTGCATTTCTAGAACATCGGATACATGCTTTTAACTTGCCTGGAGCAATTAGTTTTCCTAGCTTTTGTATTTTTAAAACTAGGAATTGCCTTAGCTAGACCACACAAATTGTCTCTTATATAATGGAAGAGGGCACTAAGTTATGGAAGAGACAGTGTTTTCCAGTCTTAGAAAATTCTCTATCTGAGAGCAGAAACAGTATGTTTGTAAAAGGGATCCCTGCCCACTGGGGTCTCTGAACTCCAGAAATGCTGCATTTTCTTGTTGCCCCTTCCAGCCACACAAAACAAGGGTACGTAGAAGAACATCCGCAGCCTCCACACTTCACAAATGTTCTCCTACACGTGGTGTAAGTACTCCATTGTTTCCTAAAACATGTAGGAAAAACAAAACAAACAAAACAGAATTGCTCTGTGCATTCCAGTTAGTAGCTGTACCTCATCTTCTTTCTCCTTAACACTTCTGCACTTGAAGGACACATTTTGCCCTCTTAAGGGTGTATTTTCCATGACTGCTTTGAAGCAGTCACTTTGTCTCACCCCAGTATGGCCCTGTATTCATGCAGCTGGACTTCAGTAACAGATGCAGTATCTAGCAATAGATTTTCTGGGCAATGAGTGCTATGAAATGGCAATACATAAAATACAAATGCCTCTCTCCCTGAAGTGCAGCATGAATAGTTTTGTCAGGTCTGCATCACCATCTGACAATGTTTTTCAGCTTTTTCAAACCCTGTTTTGCTAAAGCATATGTACTTCATGTGCTGCTTTGGCTGGACGTGCCCAGATTTCCCAGCTGTGTCCATGTTTTAAAGTCAGTTACTTCAGAGAGAATTTTTTTTCTTTGCAGTGGGAGGAAGAGTACAAAGAACAGAGTCAGGGATATAACAATTCCCCATTATAAGAGGCACCAACACATCCAGTACTAACTGGCACCCATCTCCATAGAAATGCCATGTACTGTAAGGATGAAGAAAATGAGTTATTATCCCTTAGCCGCAGGGGAAGCATCCCCAGGCACAAGGAACAACGCGAGTGAGTCCGCATTGCTGCTTCTGCTGCTCCTGTGCTATGGCTACAGCAGCATTTCTCCACATTCCCCCCTTGTATCCATTCCCACCAGGATACCGTCCGTATGTTACCCCTTACCCTGAGTTTGCAAAGCAACTGTTGACATAGGAGGTGGCTCAGACTAGCAGCCATGTGCCCTTTCTGTCCTGCCACCTGAATTTTCTACAAACCAAAGTCTTCCCGAAAGAGTTTCAGCCCCAGTGCTCTTGCAGGTCCTCCTGGCTATATGTATAATCCCACTCAGCTTTCTGTGGACATTCCCTGGGACAGGTTCTGCTGTCTCCCAGAGGAACATGCTTTGGGCACTGCCGGGCTAAAGAGATGGGATTCTTTATACCACCAATAAAAACTGTGACAATACATAAAATTTTTAACTCCCCAAACTTTACAGTAGTATTAAATAGAGACAATTGTGTCCTTCACTTGCACTTTTCCTTCCTCACTCAATACAGGGGCAATCCTCAAACCTAAAGGTACTTGGTGTCATCCAGAAGATAGCTGTAATCACAAAGACTCCCATGACAGAAAATGAGGTCCAGGGAAATGGTTACCCAGCATCTGGTATCCTTCAAGCTGAAATACTGCAGAATTGCCCCTTGTAGAAAATCATGACTTTCACTAGGATCCTCCCCAAGTAATGGTGGTTGTCACTTCTCCAGATCTTCAAGATAACAGCTATTTGTACAGCTATTCCCCCCTGCCTCCTGACAGGTTAGCCACAAGGCACACTGCTGTCATCTCAAACTAAAGTTTCTCCAGGAAGAATTTTTCATGACCGTTTTCCATCTCTACTCAGCAAATCACTTGAGAATCAATAGTGACCACAGTGCAGTCTCTTAGCTGGCAAATCAACCTCCGAATTCCACAGTGAGGGGCTAAGTCAAAGGTACAAAGAAACCTGCACAACTTGGTGTGTACTCTGTGATTCTATGAGGGGAGCAGCTGAGTCAGTGAATGGCTCCTCCCCGGAGTCCCAGTCTCTGGACACATCAGAATGGTATTCCTTATTGTTGCTGAAAAGGAATGAAAGCAGAGCACCGAGCAGTACTAAAATAATTAAAATTGTGACACTGCTGGACCAATTTCCTTCATTCCTCAGGCCCACAGCCACAAGCTTATGGTTCTCCTGTGGCTTCCTACAATTTAAACTGGGGTAGATGGTGGCAGTGGTTAGAGAAGCCAAGGACCTAAAAATTAAGCAGGTGAGACTGTTCTCCTTGAGCCAATTCTGACCATACAATATAAGGGAGAAAATAACATTGAACAAGATTGAAAAACAAGGTCCTAAACTATCTGGCCAAGAGCCAGTTAGGGGCTAAGTAGTTGCAGTTCACAGAGAAGTCTGGACTAAATCTAGGAGAGCTATGCAAGGTGATCTGAACTGGCAAAGAAACAACTGGATGCACGTTTCCATTGATTCAAAGTCCGAAAAGAATAATTTACAGGGAAAAGAAGAGCAAGAGGTGTCAAGAGCAAGGAGGAAGGCACTGACTACAAGAAATCAAATGAAGGCAGTTCACCCTCCAGTTTATGTTACATGCTCTCTGTTATTTAAAAAGTTCTTTCTGCTAGATTCTCCCCTTCAGACCTCTGGCACCGAGATGAGACGAGCACAATCAGCCCCAGGTTTTAACTTTCTTACAGGTCACCTTCCTCTCCTCTCCCTTCTCAGCATATAATTTCAGATGGTTCTTACTTCATCATCAGTTTGGTTCTCAGGCAATAAAAATGCAGCAGTATGTTACAATTAGCAGTGGAATTCATATGCAAGTGTACCTGCCTCTAAACCCACAGGAATACAAAACTAGACATTGGCGGCAAGGACTGAAACCAGGTGCAGCTAAGAAGTTAAGATGGGAGGAGATAAAAGGAAACAAGACTTGCTCTTTGGCATCAGAAGCAACATGTAATGATGGCAAGTTCACAGAGTACATTGCACAGTGTGGCAGCGAGAATAAAGTCAGAAGTTGGGGGAAGATGAGATGAAATAGGAAATGTTCGGGGCTCATGGAAATCAGAGCAGGGGGTAAAATACCTGGTAGGTGTCAATACATTGAGAGTTTTAGACAACAAAAGACAAGAAAGCTGGAGTGAAGGCACTGAGAGAGAACACAACCTGAAATGGAGCGTTCAATGGCCTAAGACCATTTTGATAGCCTCAATTCACTTATTGTCTATTGCCTTCAACCTCTTACAGCAACTTATTTTGCACCATTTCATCAAGAGAAGTGAAGTCTTTGGGGTCAGAACAAAACTTCCCACATCTATGCCACTATGTTCAATTACAGTGACAAGTCCCAAATATACACAATGGAAACTTCTACTTAGAAGCAGACACCATGAAGAAACCTTTAATTCTTTACATTGTCTTGTTATCATGTTATCCAAGAGCATTTAATGGTTTCAGCAGGCCATTTAGCCACAGGCTTCTTGTCTGCACAGGGACTGCTTTCTTCTGTCTTGGCCTGGGCTAAAGGTTAATGTTCATCTGTAGGTATCCAGCTGAGTACAGAATCACAGAATCACAGAATCACTGAGGCTGGAAAAGACCTCTGAGATCATCAAGTCCAGCCCATGACCCAACACTGCCACATTGGCTAGACCATGGCACTAAGTGCCACATCCAGCCTTTCTTTAAACACATCTGGGGACGGTGACTCCACCACCTCCCTGGGCAGTCCATTCCAATATCTGATCACCCTCTCTGTCAGGAAGTGCTTCCTGATATC
>WUAM01000359.1:36399152-36421648 GCA_024336885.1 Actenoides hombroni
TGCTGAGTACAGGGGGAGAATCCCATCCCTAGTCCTGCTGGCCACACTATTCCTGATACAAGCCAGGATGCCATTGGGCCTCCAGGCCACCTGAGCACACTGCTGGCTCATGTTCAACCGGTTGTCAACCAGCACTCCTGTCTCACTCCACCGGGCCGCTCTCCAGCCACTCCTCCCCCAGTCTGTAGCGCTGCATGGGGTTATTGTGGCCAAAGTGTGGGGCCCTGCACTTGGTCCTGTTGAACTTCATACTGTTGGCCTTGGCTCATCTACCCAGCCTGTCTAGGTCCCTCTGCAGTGTCTTCCTACCCTCTGGCAGATCAACACTCCCTCCCAGTTTGGTGTCATCCGCAAATTTACTGAGGGTAGACTCAAGCCCCACATCCAGGTCATTAATAAAAATATTGAACAGGACTGGGCCCAGTACTGATCCCTGGGGTACACCACTGGTCACCGAACGTCAACTGGATGCAGCACCATTCACCACCACTCTCTGGGCCCAGCAGAAATGTTCAAAGAATTAATCCAGACTGAGCTTTCTATCCCAGTCAGACTGACTGCATGTAACAGAGAGTCAGTATATGTGTTTACAGTTAGCATTCAACAAAGTGTAAAATCAGTCAACCCTGTGGCCATTATCCAGTTCCCATTCAAATTCCTGAGACCTTTGTCATTGTTGCATTTGAGAGAACTGGATCACTGACAGAACAGAGCTGGAGCCAGATCTGTCCTGCATGCAGGTTTATTTAAGCAATTCTGGCTCCTTTAGAAAGCAGTTCTGTGTGTGTATTTTTCTCCCTTGTGATAAGGTTAAAGTCATATGATCTACTCAGTGAATTGGAGATGTAAAGCCAGAAGGAGAAAGTGCTCTCTGATCTTGGAGGGAATGACAACACTTTCGTAAGACCTTGTAATCATTGACTTAGTGTTTGCCGTTGCAGCTGTGGATTTAAAGGTGATAGGAAATATGTAATAAAAAGGGGACGCAAGTTTATAAAGACACAGCCCCATTACAAAAATCTGCTATTTCGCACAGGTCAACCCCTCCATACTGATCATTCTATCTGCCGAGCTCATTTTCTAAGCAGAATGGTTTTACTTGTTTCAGTGGTCTTTGCTATACAGGCTCTTTGCTTCTGTGGTGCTGCTCCTCCTGCCAGAGAAGCAGCCACTGCATTGCTTTCCCCCACCTGTGATGATGCTGCAGTAGAAGAGGCTGCAGATCTGTCTCTTCGCCAGATCAATGCTGACCGAAAAGAGGGCTACGTATTCAGGCTGTACCGAATTTTCAGCGTCCGAGAACATCCCCAGGTAAGTTCCCAGCTTGTTCTCTATCTGTTTCTCCCCTGAAGAGCCCTGTGTCTATCACTATTCCTTAGCAATGTCTATTTGAACTAAGAAATATTTCAAAAGGCAAATGTAAAGTTAAATTCACGGGACTCCAGAGGCCATGTCAACTTTACACACAGATGACTAGAAACAGTTTCATCACCACTGTGGGCAATTAGAGAGCAAAACTCAGGCACGATTCTCTGATGCCTGCCCCTGGAAGAGCTCCAGGCATCAGTTCAGATTTGGTATGAAACACCGCCACTCTGATTTAATTTGATTTTACACCTTTCTCTCACTGCCTTGAGCGGTTGGAGTGCAAAGTCTATTAAGTCAGCATGCATTTTGCACAAAAGTTGTAAGCACTAACAGGTGTAAACACATCCAGCTTGGGACCAGGGAATTCCTTCACAGACCCCTAAATGATGACTCATTCTCCAGAGGAAATCTGAAACCAATTCAAGTGTATAAATTACACTGGAAATACCTATGGAATATCACTCCTACATTCTCAAGTATCTTATTTCTCTATATGTGCCTTATTTATTACTATTTTGCGTTACAATAGGTGACTCTACTAACACCAGCCAGTGATAACCTCAAACGAGTGCACCAGGCCCACAACACATAAGGCACTGTGGAAGCATGCTACTAACACCCCCTGCCATGCTCGCTCACTTCCCATAATCTTAGCTGAAAGGCTGATTTCTGAACCCTTAAAGAAAATAAGGCTTATTGCCAGATGTCTAAAGATCTGTCCTGGCAAGTATATGACACTACTCCCTGCTGCTCTCACAAGGACATCATTTCTGCAGACACCCTTTGCCTGCCAGCAATCCGAGATCTCACAACTAAAGATGCATGCTGCTGTGCTCTGCTCTATGTTCTCTATATTGCTTTGCTCAGGTGACAAAATGTGCCCACTAAGCAACTGGATCAGGTCTCTTGAGAATGTTTCCATATCGGATGCCTCTGAGCTGTCCCAGAACCCACATCATTAGTCATGGAGTTAGGTACTTAGCCCCAGCATCCTGGAGCTATTTCCTACTGACAATAATTAGAGCATGCCTGTGAGCACCCTTGCGTGCAGCAAGGTGGGTGCAGACCTGCTAGAAACTGCTTCATTCATCTCCCTGCTTCTCCCTTCTCCTGTGCCACATGTATCTCAGCATAGGAGAATGTTGGTCCTTTTGTGATTTGGCCTGTTACTTAATTCCCTAGACACTTAACTTACTGCCTTAGGCCAAACTTTTGTCTTTGTTTATTTAGGGGCTTAACATACTTTTATTCTTACTCTTTGTATCTAATATGCTTATCCTGTAAATAAGGTGTTTCAAGACACTACAATAACAAACTAGACAATCTAAGCCCATTATTGCGCTTCTGCTGTTGCTGGGACTGTGTACATAAGCAACAGTCAGCTATGCCAGTGATGTCTGGGGACAGTAACAACCTTATGCAACCTTCTATTCCTCTCAAAAAAATAAAGAAACTTCTTTTTTCTTTTTTTTCTTCCTTTTATTTTTATCACTCAGTGGTCCTTCCTCCCATTTTTTCAACCAGCACTCAGGATAAAAACATTTTCAAAGTTACTTCAAATTCAAATCTGCCCTCAAGCAACCTGTGGTTCAGTTTTGCTCTAATTGAAACTAATGAGCCATCTGCTATTAACGTAGACGCAAGTAGGACAGAGCCTTTCTTTCACACAAGATAATCACGATAAACTCCACTGACAGGCACGTAACCAAAATTACAAAACATGCCAAAATATTTCTTTCCTTTCCCTCGCACCAGGTCACCCTGCCACAAAGGCGCTGCTGCCGCATCGCTTCTGCCTCCCGGGCTCCCCCGCATGCATTGCAGCAGCAGCCCTAGATCAGCAGTGCTGAGGAAGGGATCTTTTTTGGCAATGCAGAAAAGATAAAAATTTTTATTCAGTACTAAGCAGATATCAAAAGGCCTTTGCATAACGGTCTTTTAATGAAAATTAAAATAAGGATGAGGGAAACCTTCAGAGATCTGCTGAGCTTTGAATAAACGCCAAATTATTCTTTCCCCAGTGGAGGATGATACACACAGAAGCAGGTAGACAAAAAGATGTGTTGATTTTATAATAACCGTGTCTGAGTATTAGAGCCGATACTGTACAAAAGAGCTACAGGCAACAGGAAATACAGTTTGGTCCACGTTGGTTGCATTTAGTATTTCCAAGATCACCAAGCTTTACAATCAGTCTTCATTATTCAGCTGAACAAACCCATCTAACATCAAACATTTTTGATTATAGGAACATTTCTTTAATAAGATATGTGTGTATCTTTGCTTCCAGAATACCTGAACAACCAACTAAAAGCTCAAGCCACCAGTCCCAACCTTGGGGCTCCTTAAAGATACAAATTTTTCTTGGATGTCACTTGTTTATGCAGGATAGTCTTAGTGATGGTTTTTTTCCCCTCATAGAGGATATATTTAAAGTTACAAGGTTGTACCAAATGCTGCACTGCTCAAAAAACCCCACATTTTCAGCAAATGGCAATTGCTCTCCAACCAGTCCGACTGTCTGTTTACTGCTTTAACCTATATTAGCTCTCATATTAATACCATCATAGTATTTAGGTACCTTGCATGTAAATGGAAAATTATGATTAGTTCCCTCCACAGAAGGGTCTGTGCAGCCAGGTGTGGGGATACTGCCACTGAACACAGGGCTACTGCACCTCAGCTTCACTCTGTCAAAATCGCTTTTGATCTTTCCACAACCCTCAAAATGACACTTATAATTAAATCTCAGGATTAGTGTAGGCAAAACTTGAGAGCTCAGTGGGAGGCATTACCAGATTACTTCTTAGAAGACTTAGGGAAAAAAGAGGATATGAAAATGTGAAAAATGATATAAAGCATGATAAGCTGCATATGTAAGAATATAACCTAGAGACAAAGCCAAAATAATTATTTATTTATTTGTTTTCTATTTATTTCACTCTTTTATATTTAAAAGATTTAGTTTTATATTTACGAGTATATATGGTAGAGCTCACAAAAATTCACCACCATGGCCTCTTTCCATAGATCTCTATACTGTGTGGCCAGAATAGTTTGTATCACTCAAGTCTTCTCAGAACTCAAGAACAGATACTTCTTAGTGTTTTCCCAAGCAGTATAAAACAGAAAAAAAAAGCCAGAAGTACGTCAGCCTTTAGATGCCCTAACTACTGGTCTTTAGTCGCTGAAGTTAAAATTATACAGATATTGGCCCCAGACTTCTACAAGACTCTTCTACAAGACCCATAAAGTGTTTTCACCATAAAGCTTTTTCTCCATAAACCAGTGAAATCAACTATGAATGAACTAATATTGCTCTCACTCAGTTCTGGTTTTCCCCTTCTTCAGCAAAGACATAATCCCAGTTTAAACATGCAGCTAACACATCTAAGTTCTTTAGGATGTATAAATGACAGCCACACTCTTTCCAGCTTTCCTCTGTAGAACATAAAAGATTATCCTACTAAGCTGTACCCTTGATAGATATCCTGGAAAGGTCCTTACCCATATCTACAAGGAAGCAGAACCAGGAGCTGCACCATGCATCATCTCATCTTTCTGTACAACATGATGTAATCACTAGCCATAAGGAGCAATACTTGCAGTCTTTCCTTGGCCCTCTCGCGTGGAAACATGGTTGTCCAAAAGTTGAGCCCTAACTGCTTTGTGCACCTGTGCTGCAGTGAACTGAGTAAAGATTTCTGGACTTAAGAGCAAGCTCTGAACTCAAGCACTGAGCTGAAGCTTTAAGTGAGTCAGAGACATCCATGTGGATATGTGAGGTCTCTCATAGCGCTTTCTGATATTTAAAAGAACATTTAAGCTGTCTGTATCAGTGCAGTCATTGCCTCTGTATGGAAAGACAAAGTGCAAAGCAGCCATACTTCAAGAAGACACTACTCTGAGAAAGAAGACACTAGGAATGCTCCATGTTAACAGGTTTTTATTATTTGTGCCATTTATCATCTCGTTCTTACTGAAGGCAACCCCCCCCACCTTTCAAATCTAATCATAAATTTCAGTATTTGATGAAAGCTTTGGTCACCAAGTGTAGTCCTTATTCTTGGGGTCTGGTTGGTACTGGAATGAGAAGAATAAAGCTGGCTCTAAAAGGCTGTTTTTCAGTTAAAGCTGGCTAGACACATGACTGAGTCTGTTCTAACAGGGCCTGAATCTCACCTGATTTGCCACTGTTAAGAATTTTTCCCACAGAATGTTCAGTTTTCAGGATATCTGTGTGCCACAGAACCATAGAATGCCAGGTTGGAAGGGACTTCAAGGATCATTTGGTCTGACCTTTCTTGGCTAAACCAGTCTAGACAAGATGGACCAGCACCCTGTACAGCTGAATCTTAAAAGTGTCCAGTACTGGGGTATCCACCACTTCCCTGGGCAGATGATTCCAGTGGCTGATTGTTCTCATTGTGAAAAATTTTCCTTCTGTCCAATCTGAACCTCCCCAGGAGTAACTTTTACCCATTTTCCCTTGTCCTTTCCATCTGACTCCTTGTAAAAAGGGAATCTCCACCTTGTTTGTGTCCCACCTGTGTGCATTGTGTTCCTCCACCTCTCCCTTTTAAGTGCCCCTGCTTGGTTCTACACAAAACAGGGATACAACCCTCTTTTTTGTTTTCAGGAGATAGGTGGTTCTGTCTTCTATCTCATCTTGGATGTAATAGATAGCGAATGCCACGTACTCAGCAGAAAGTTGTGGAAGAACTGTGCAGCCAGAATACCTCATCCATCTGTAAGTATTTTATTTTCTTATTTAATCTCAGGTATGACCAGTTACTCAGGGTGTTACTGATGACAGCAAAATCACTACACATGCTTTTTCAGTAGGCAGCAGAGCTTAGAAGAAAACAAATCATATTTTTTAAGGTCCACAGTTTTCTTCTGTGCTTTTTAATCAGTTTATAGACTGGTAAGATTTATTTTAAGGAATTAAAATTAAAAGAAAGTTTTTGACCACAGCTAATAAGCAGACATAACTAAATAGCCATGTTAGGACACTATTTAGAATAAATGGTTTACTTTTTATAGCAACCATGTAAGAGTTTATTTTGAAGACAGTCTTTCAAGAAAGGAATACAAGAAACTCACTTTTATATAACATGTGATTTTTGGTTTAGTTTAATTCCACTTTTATTCTGACAACTTTGCAAAAATTACACTGAAAGAGGAGAAAAAAGAAAGCTGAACAAGATAGGCTGCAAAGACAGAAAGTGAGCTAAAACTGTTGCTACAGGTGAATAAGTGAAAAATATATATAAAATGAAGAATGATGAGAAAGAAGCTTCATATGGGGAAAAAAAAAATTATGATGAAATTATCCCAGGCTGTCAATCAGTTTTCATTTTTAAATGAAAAACTGGAAAAAATAAAAACAATTCTGCTCATTTTTGCTTACAGTACTTTCAGCAGGAAAAGGGCACAAGGAATATATGGTCAATATGACTTCTGTGAAGTCAAGAAATGTATGTCCTACAGGCCCTGATCACACATGTGGCATTATTTGAGAAGTACTCAGAGAATATACATTCAATTTTTAAACATAAAGGCATAACGGATATTAATAGGCCAGTATTTTTTTCTGCCATAAAGTCAGAGTGTCTTTCTGTGCAAGGGTGGTCTCACTGTGCCACAAAACTATTCAGGGTCCGTTTTACCACTCTCCTTCCTTACTATGGACATAGGAAGAAGGGGAAAGGTGGAAGACAGATGACTGGATCCAGACACCTTGCACTGATCTCCAGGTTTAAGCTCTCTGGGTTCTAGATATAGACACAGCTCTTGGTGCGGGGGCCTGCCCAGGAAAAGCACCCTGTGACACTTGGACATTTCTTGGATGCCAGAAGAGTGGCTTTGTGTAGGCCATCCCGCAGACAAACATTGCACCTGTATAGCTCAGAATTATACCAGGGGAAGATCTGGACTTTTATTTCTAAAGGAGATACTTAGAAATGTGCTTCATTGCCATTTGAGTATTAACACAACTTTTTTCTTGAAAAGAATTTTGTGATTGCAAGGAGCAAATGAATCACCCACTGACTAGGTACTAGGTGATCAGTGCAAAGGGTGCAATATTAATGGTTTCTAAATGTTTATATTGTTTTAGATTTATGGTCAATGCAAAGCAACTATCTACATTAATCAGCCGAGAAATATTGCTCATCTTACTACTTATGAGTGCACTTTGCAACCAGGTATGTGTTTATTTAACACACTCACTTTAAAAGAGGACTGGAAAAACGCTCTGCCATATAGCATTATTTCAAATTTTAATTGTAATTATGGCACCACAGCATCTCCATTAGCTTTCAGGTGCCCTAATTTTCTCGAGTCAGTGATCATAAGACCAGTGCGGTTCTGCAGCTCAAAGCAGTGCAGTAATAATTATTTTAATCTCTGGGAAATGCAGCAGA
The DNA here is from genome assembly GCA_024336885.1 of Actenoides hombroni. Lineage (NCBI taxonomy): Eukaryota > Metazoa > Chordata > Aves > Coraciiformes > Alcedinidae > Actenoides > Actenoides hombroni. The sequence goes on from WUAM01000359.1 coordinate 36,406,949, forward strand.
ACATTATATATACATAGGCTTTTTCTCTGGTCTAAAAAGCATTGTTAGTTTGTGAAAGGCAAGTAAAACCAGCAGTCTTACTGTCAGTAGGCTGAGGTTTTTGCTGCATTGTTTCTGTCTCCACTGCAACATTTCTATGGGTTTGCCATTTCATAAACATTCAAAATTGTTGTGTGAATCAAACCACATATTGTTACTCCAGGGGACGGGAGGACAAGTGGGTAGGGCTGGGGGTATATGTGCATTTACAATGATCTACACTATTAACATGTGCTTATGGTAATGCTTTCTCTAATGACATTGGGTGTTTTTTTTAATAAAAAGTTCCACCTAGACATATTTGGAGAAGATGTCCTGACTGCCCAGCTGATGGCTCTCTAGCTGAGCCCAAATATATGGAGACTGCTGTTCAATGCCTTGCCAAGTTCAATGAAGAGAGCGAACAAACTCATTATTTCTCTGTCCTCAATGTCACAAAAGGTTCAATGCAGGTAAGACAAGGCTCTTCTTATTTGCTTTAGCCCTCAAGAAGTATGGATCCACCTATTATACTTTACATGATTTGTTATTTTACGTGTTGTTTAGAATTTGTACAGTATAGTACAGAAAACGCTTCTATGCAGATTCTCCTGAGAAATGAGGATCTGCATCAATCCAAGACTTCAACGCCATTTATTGCAAAAAGAAGAGCTTTATGAAAAACTCAAGAAATAGATTTGTGTTCCAAAGTTTAGGAAAGCTTCCCTGTGAGCTCATTCTTCTACCTCCACCATGAATTAGTGTTTTCCTAATAGCAAGTATTTAATAAAGCAGTTATGCCTTCCAACACATACCTGTAATTCACTGAATAAATTTGAACAGAGTTTAAAACTAATTTTAGACTAACAGAGATTTAATGATCTCTAGACTAAATCTTATTTACAACAGTAATATCTGGTCTCTTTAAAATTCATTTTGTTTAGATAACAAGGTAGTTTTCACTCTTCGCCTGAAACCATTAGAAGTTGCTACAATACAGTATTTTATCACTCCCATTTTCCAACCCTGAGGTGTCTGCATTTCATAAATAGAAAAAGTGATCCTGTTCATTAAAGCGGACAGAAATTATCAAGAAGGCACTGAGGAGGGTCTTTGGATACGTAGTTCCATGTGGATGCTAACTTATTACAAACCTCAAACTCATTTCAACTACAGCTAATCCATGAGTTATTAAGATTGTACATATGTAAGAAATAAAAAACAACCAGGGAATTAGGAGGCACTTGCAAAAAATCATTGTCTTGTAATACAACTAACAGCAATGCCCCAAGTGTAACCTGCTCCTTCCACACTTTGCAGGATTTTTACATCAATTTCAAGCTCTGTAGGATAATTCCTTCTTCCTGACATAGGCACATAGTCTAATTGTCACTGGTCTCTCTCATTAACAGTGGGTGGTTGGTCCTGCATACTTCGTAGAGTTTTTAATTCAGGAGACATCCTGCTCCAAAAATGACACAATTGCTGACATTTCCCAGTGCGAGCCACTTTCACCAGAGCTAGCTGTAAGTACTTTCCCTTGTATTTATACACCTGTTCGTCAGATACTCTGGTTCTTCAGTGAATACTTAGCCTATCCGTGTGGTTCTTTGGAGGCAAGAATCAAAGCCCACAGGCTTCCTTTTACAGGTTGTAGCTTTATACTCTCTTGCAACTGTACAAACTGCCTTAGAACAGCGAAAACATTTCAGTAAAAGTTCTGAATTCTTACCTAGAAGTTCATGAGCAAAGCAAACAGAAAAAAGTATCATCCAGAAAAAGTCAGGGTAGCTATCGCCTTATGAAATGGAAACATTCTGAATGATTTCTTCCAAGTAAACAGACAGAGACAATAAATCACAAACAATGCATAAAGAGTACATTCATGCCACAGTCAGGTCAGCTAAGGAAAACAGTTAGGAGCTAAGGAAAAAAATTTGAGAGAAACTGAAAGACTACACAGGCATTCTGCCAATAGCATTTCAAGCCCCATCTTAACTGAGATCCAAGCCATGTTACCTGCAGCCCAGCAAAAGAACAACTGTTTGAAACAACTTTTTTTTTTTTTCATGGTTTCTTTCACTAGTATGGTGTGAAACTGTTTTTGCCTGAAAAATGATGTTCTATTACATAACTTGCCTGCATGGGGATATTCTGCTGCAGCAGAACTTAAGTGTGCTGTTAAAATTGGGCCTTAAGCAGCCAGCTTATTTTTACTATTGTGTTACCTAACCCTCCTTTGCAAACATGAAGCCTTTTTCAAAACGCCGTCTGCTTTGGTAAGCTTGCCAATCCCAAAATAAATGTTTGCCCGAGCTGCTTATCCCTACAAATACATGTAGAAGCTGTAACTATTCAGCCTTTCATAATCAATTATGTTACAAGGTAGGAACTAAGTATCAGTGCTACAATGTGAAAAGATGCTTGCATTTTCTTCTTCCAGAAAATAGGTTTCTGCAAAGGCTCCGTAGTAAACAGTCACTATGAGAATCGACAGTTTGTCTCAATATCCTGTGAAATCTACAGTCTGCAGGTATTTCTTAAACTAATCTTAATATTGCAAGAATAATACTCCTTTTCAAATCAAGAACTGAACTCTTGAAAGCCTATCCATTTTTAAGTTTTCTTATTCACAAAGATATGGGCTTCAAGAAAATGATAGGGCCAAATCGGGAAGAAATCTCTTTTGTGGTAAAACAGACTGTTGCTAGGTGGATGAAGAGGCAATAGAATGAGTACAGGGTCCATCATACTGAGTTCAGAATATACTGCAGAGAAATCGTAAATAACAAAGGGGATGCAAAGAGCACTAACTGTGTAGTTACCCACGTTTCGTGCACCCATCTCCACTGGGATAAGAAAGTAGTTCTATCTATCTATCTATCTATCTATCTATCTATCTATCTATCTATCTATCCTTTGAGTGTTTGTTCTGCAGCTGGTCTTTGCAAACTGGAATTGCAGCAGATCCTTAGTATGAAGGGTGACTTTCTTCATATTTGAAAGAATTTGGAATAGCTTCAATATAGGTAATGCTGACTGCCTGTTATTTAGGATCCTGCCACAGAAGACCAAGCTCATCAGACACCTGGAGAATCCAGCCAGAACCTTCAACCAGCTTCCACTTCAGAAACCAAACCTTTTTCCCCACATCTAGAAAAAACAGTGGGCTCGGTTAAAATGTTACCCCCTTCAACTGAGGACATCCCTTTTGAAGACCCATCAGAAAGTCAAAATGAACCTAAAGATGGAGAGCCTGTTCCACCTAAGGCTGTAGAATCTACACCCAGCCTTGGTAAAGAAAACACCCAGCTAGACAAACCAGACTTGACCAAACCGATCACTGGACCAGTTATTCTCCCTTTTCCTGAAGAATTTTCCCTTTCAGACTCATGCCCAGGAGAGGAAAAGGAGGAAAATTTCTTCCTCAAGCCTTTGATGCCTAAAAAGCCTATCAAAGTCTAACTGGCATCAAATCACCTCAACTACCTGCAACGAAATAATGGCCACAATGGCAACCTGGCCTTTCAATTAATGTAACATCTTTAAATAAATAAATTCTTTAATACAGTCTTCATCTTTGGAGTTCTCAGTTTTAAGAAAGCACAAGAATAGACTAGAAAAAGAAATTTAACTGGGGCATTTTCCAACAAAAGTACTTGAGTTTTAATTATCTTAATTAATTTTAATTAAAATTAAATTTTAATTTCATTTTAATTCCTCCCATCAGTAAAAGTGTGAAGGAAAGGTAGCTGAGGAAGCTAAAAGAACTTGCAGGACTGAGACAGCCCAAAGGCATCAGAAAAAAATACCCTCAGTAGCAGAAGTCTGTCAGAGCACAGTGCAGGATGGCTGCTCCCCAAGGGATGGTGAGATGGAGCCAAGTGTGACAACCCAGCTGGCAGGGTAGGGGCCTGTCCCATGGTACCTGAGCGTGGTGAGCAGGTCAGCCCCACGGATGGTAGTTCTGTTATAGGAGGAGGCCAGATCACCACATAAGTTCACAGGCGATGAGGCAGGTGTGAGGTCAAGGCAGGCACATGAGTTAGTCAGGATCAGCATCTGGTCTGGTTACAGTACCCAGAGTCAGACACAGCCCCATGGTCTCCAGGCAAGTCCACAGTGACAAGGTAATTCTGAGCTCAAGCCAGGAAGACGGGCTGCAGGTCTGAATCTGGGCGTGGATCAAGAGGGTCCGTAGCCAGGCACAAGCACAGCTGCAATGCAGCAGGAGCTGTAGCTCAAGCAGGGGCCAAAATGCTACAGCCTCTGCCTCAAACAGCTCCTGTGGGAAGCAGGGTCCACCTGGCCCTGGCTGTGGCCTCCCCGCAGTGCTGCCTGGGAGCCTGTCCCCAAGGTCCCCGAGGGGCAGGGCTGTCACTGGCTTGGTGTTAAGCCATGGCAGCCAAGCCTCCAGGAGCGGGGTGTTCTCAGGGCCCCCAAAGAGTCACACCCTCTGGAATGCTGTATGAACGGGAAGAGGACTGCAGCACTGTTCAGCACCCAAAGCTAGGGGGGTTTTATTATCTTATGGGTTAACTTCTTAATTAGAATGTGATGAGCTTAGCCTATCTTTTTATTTCCCATGGAAGATCTCAAGAAAGATTATTTTTTTCCTAATGCTTTACACCCTCACTTAAAGAAAGTGAGAAAGGCTACCCACGTGTGAAGCTTCTGCACATAGTTGTGTCTGCTGGAGAATCAAGACCAAGCTATTCACATTCTTATGCTTTACTGACCCTGCTGTGCAGGAAAATGATGATTTACAAAATCAGTCTAATTCTTTCTTGAGATAGGTCATATTAACTGCCTTATAATAAAAACCACAGGGACGCTCTACAGCCTGTAGCTAAGAAAAATCCATTTCGCTAAAGCCAGACATAGCAACTGTACTGACAATAACAAATATAAATAAATGAGAAGAGAAGAAGAAAAAGACTGAACATGAGAAAGAAATGTCATTTGTGGCCAGGAGTACACTGATATTTGCAATAATTATGGCTCTCATATGACACCACAGAGCCTTTCACTAGTTGCCACTAGATCTGTAAAATAATTTGTTCAAAACAAAATCTATAAAATATTATTATTTGTGAAGCTTTTATGCTGCCGGATAATCCCTAGAGATGCTGCATAATTTCTCCATTCAAAAAGCCTTTCAACAAAAAATTATGGTTTTGTTAAATTATTCTGCCATTATGCAGTTTGATTAAAATACATTCATTATTATAAATAAAAGTATTATTTTATTTTGAGCAGAGACAAAATAATATTGAAGTATTGCATGGAGTTATGTTCACAACATACATGTCATAGGAACCTAATTCAATAAGGGCAAGTGTAGGGTCCTGCACCCTGGGAGGAATAACCCCCTGTGCCAGTACAGGTTAGGGGTTGACCTGCTGGAAAGCAACTCTGTGAGAAGGACCTGGGTGTCCTGGTGGACAACAAGTTAACCACAAGCCAGCAATGTGCCCTTGTAGCCAAGAAGGCCAGTGATCTCCTGGGGTGCAATAAGAAGAGTGTGACCAGCAGGTCGAGGGTGGTTCTCCTCCCCCTCTCTTCTGCCCTAATGAGGCCACATCTGGAGTACTGTGTCCCATTCTGGGCTCCTCAGTTCCAGAGAGACAAGGAATTACTAGAGAAGTTCCAACAGAGGGCTACAAAGATGATTTGGTCTGGCACAAGGTCTGGAACATCTCTCTTGTGAGGAAAGGCTGAGAGACCTGAGGCTGTTTAGTCTGGAGAAGCGAAGACTGAGAGGGGATCTTATCAATGTTTAGAAATATCTAAAGGGTAGAGGTCAAGAAGATGAGGCCAAACTCTTTTCAGTGGTGCCCAGTGACAGGACAAGGGGACACAAACTGGAACACAGGAGGTTCCATCTGAACATGAGGAAGAACTTACTTCCTGTGATGGTGACAGAGCCTGGAACAGGCTGCCCAGAGAGGTTGTGGAGTTTCCTTCTCTGGAGATACTCAAAACCCACCTGGATGTGTTCCTGTGAAACCTGCTCTATTAGAGACAAGGTGGACTAGATGGCCTCCAGAAGTCCTTTCCAACCCCTACAATTCTGTGATTGTTTTTTTCAGTTTGAAAAAATTAAACCCACAAATTTTATATTAAAGAAGTAATTTAATTGCTTCAAAGATTAGAATAAGCCCAAAAGTGATGTGTAAAACACATCAACTGAGCCAAAAATAATTCCATTTCAGTTCCACATCATGAGAAATTTCAACATATTTTTGTTTCATTCATTTCAGAGTACAAAACAATTCAAAATCAAGTTAGTTCTCAAAAAAAATCTTAAAATCCAATATCTATCCAATTCTTATTGCAGTATGAGCTCTAGGCTGTGCCAGCATTCCCCTTTTCATCAAGTCATCAAATCACAGTATCTTCTTTTTCCTACTATAAGTTTCACCTTTGCCAGCTCAGGTTTTTCTAACAGGACCAGCATGTTCTACCTCCCTGCACAGCAACTGCTGATTTGCCACATGCTGAAATTGGGGATACTGGGCATCACACCACACCCCCACCAGAGCACCAATGTCTTTAGTGAGTCAGAGGACAAGAGCATGAGGGCAACAGCCTGTCACATTTCTGTGATTTTCAAAATGCTTTTCTTGCCCCTCTTTTCAGTTAATCCCCATACTTTTCACTCCTGACATTTTTCTGAGGCCACACCTCAAGTACTGTGTTCAGTTTTGGGCACCTCAATGCAAGAAAGACATCAAGGGGCTGGAGTGGGTCCAAAGAAGAGCAACTAAGCTGGTGAAGGGCTTGGAGAACAAGTCTTATGAAGAGCAGCTGAGAGAACTGGGGCTATTTAGGCTGAAGAAAAGAAGGCTGAGGGGAGACCTTATTGCTCTCTACAACTACCTGAAAGGACCTTGTAGAATGGTAAGCACTGGTCTTCTCACAATTAACTAGTGATAGAACAAGAGGGAATGTCCTCAAGCTGCACCAGGGGAGGTTTTGACTGGATATTAGGAAAAAAATTTTCACTGAAAATGTTGTTAGGCATTGGAACAGGCTGCCCAGGAAGGTGGTTGAGTCACCGTCCCTGCATGTGTTTAAAAGCTGTATAGATGTGGTGCTTGGGGATATGGCTGAGTGGTAGACTTGGTAGAGTGAGGTTAATGGCTGGACTCAATGATCTTAAAGGTCTTCTCCAACCTAAATGATTCTATGATTCCATGATGGATACTGCGGTCTATTTTACTTACTCTTTGCATGTTGATTCTAATCTCACTGTGGCTCCACCAGGTTAATGATACTACTGAAATTTATATCAACATATGTAACTGGATTCTTCCCCAAAAGGAGTACTGCAGAAGAAATCATCTTAATTATCTGCTAGTCCCAGCCAAGAATACCCTGTTTCAGTTCTCTTTCATGACTACAGCTGCTTACAGTAGTAAACTGAACAGCAATAGCAGCAAGGGAAGATAAATGGAGTGGAGTTGGTGTGAACACACACAGGAGGAGTTAAAGAGAACATCCGAAAGTATGGATCCACAGTTTTGAGCGTTCAGTTTGGATACTTTTTAGCCTGTTCCTCAGACAAGGCTCAAAAATGACATTTGAACAAATACTTTCTCTAGCTTGGATCTGAGATTTGGGTTCAAACACTTCTATGGTTTAAAAATAAAAACCAGAAGAGGCATTTATCTAAGTGATAACTGTATCTACAGTGCAGATCAGCAAGCACCAGTGGCCAGTGCAGATTCATGGGCATTTTCTTTATCTGCTGTGGCCACTCCAGCACAGCAATTCCTATATCCAGCTTTCAGTGTCACCCCAGCCACAACCAAAGTTTACCATAACCAAGGCCTGGTACTAATGTTCAAGATTAATTTCTTGAACTACATGTAGGAGACTGAAAATAGTCTCAGAAATCTGATGACATTTAGTCATTACTACTTCAAATCCTGCTACTGATTCAGCAGATTTATGCCAATCTGTGAGTAGTCCAGCACCGTGGTTTTCCCTCTCCAACATGCCCACATGGACAGATAAGGGCACAGGTTGCAATGCATCTGGTCTCTGCACGCTTACTGTATGTGACAGCATGAGCAGACAGGACTCCTGCTAAAAACCATGCCCAGACAGAGTCAAACTTCTCCATCTTTTGGCCTGGTTTCTCACCTTTCAGCCAAAATGAGCAAAACAGTTGGCAGTAACACACCCTGTGTATCTTCAGTCACATCTGAAATGCTCTCTTCTCCTCTCAGGACTGCAAACTGTGAGGCCCTGCTTCTCCTTGTCCAGCAGAGAACAGGCCAGTAACACACAGAAGCCCTCCATCCAGTCACTGGAGATGAGAAGTGGGTGGACATTGGCAGACCATTCCCAATTCACTTTTAAAGTTCGTTTCACCATTTTTCAGCACTTACTGATGTTATGATACTATATCATCCATTATTAACGTGTTATCTGGGCAATGTCCAGCTCAAGTCTGGTCTGATGTTTATTTGAGCAAACATTCCAGTTTCACGTGAACAGTGTTATTCAGGCACAAATTTCCAATGGCCAGTGACCCCCAGGACTGTTGAGGTTTTTACCAGCCATTATCAAGCCTTTATCTCTGGATAGAGGTGAGGCATCATGAATGCCAGAAAGGGGGTGGTAACATTCAAAGGGTACAGAATAAGATACTCTGGTTTATTTATGCATACATCTGCTATGCCTTTGGTTAGATTTTTCAGCTACCCTCCTCCTACACTCATCCTCAGCCAGTCAAAACAATTTTTTTAAGCAAGGCCCAGACATCAAAGTTTTAAACATGGGTTTACAAATCAAGTTTTATATAAAATGAACTAATTATAAATACTCTTTGTCTGACTTCATAGCCCAGAGTATACACTTCATGGTTAAACACTTTCTTCTGCATCTCAGAATATACATGTATTGTTTTGATTTCAAAGGTAGATTTTAAAGACCTTCCACTAGATACAGTCATAAATAGTATACAACCACAAGTTGCCAATACTTCCCTTTTGTTAACCTACTACAACACATAAACATGAGTTAAAGCCTAAATTTTAAGAATAGTATAATGTCATAAGTCCTGAAAGAGTCAAATCCCTTTCTCTGATGTCATTCCTACCATCAAATTCCTAAGCCCATCTTTTTCCCCAGCCTCTCACAACCCTCAGCAAACAGGTCAGTCTTGCAACATATCCTCAAGGTCATCAACTTACAATTAGTGTGGGGTTTTTTTCTAGAAAGCAATTTGCAGCCGAAGACGCTGCGGACAAGTGTCTGAGGACAAATGCCAACACCCTTTTCAACCCCTGTTCTTGAGGCCTTCTAGGCAACAAGACTTCAAGAACTGTATTGTCAACCTGCTCACTTGTCAGTTGGTGTCCTCCAAACAGCCTTTGAATTTAAGGTCTGTTTGAATTCAGTTTGATAGACAAGGTGATGAAGCTTCTAAATGTCTGTTAAAAAAATGGTGACTGGGAAAGAAAAACAAGCTGCAGGCAGGGAGGGAAAACTATAGTTACAGCTGCTGCTTTGAAGATCATAACCTAAGCAAATTCATCTAACACTGCACTTGCATCAGGGGACACCCTGTTTGCACCCAGCACATCAAATTGAGACATGACTGAAGACATGACACATTTCTATATATTTCCATCATACTTGGGGGCATTTCTGTTAAATGCAGAACTACCCCAAAAACTGGAAAACATTTATTATTATTATTATACTTTAATCAAGGTGCAAAATAAGGTATGTTTAGAAACAACAAAATGAAAACCTGGTATGAAGCTATGAGGCATCACACACTGAAAAAAAAAAATTAAAGAGAAGCTAGCCAAGAATTCAGCTGTAAGCAAAACTGGAGCCACATGTGTCTGTTAGCTGTACTCTTGTTTAGGAGCAGAAATAACAGCAGCTGCAGAGCAGCACAGGCTACAAGACAGATAAAGTCTTGCTACCTGAATAATTGACTGAGCTGTGTGATTTCATAAGCCCAGCCTGTGAGTGAAGTGCTACTGCAGAGGTAGAAAAAAGTCAGCTTGTGCAGCTGCTATCCTCCCAAGAAACCAGATATGTCTGTAAATAGTTATGGCTGTACTTTAAGCAAGGAGTAATTGGTTATTGCATATTTTTGCCTTTATTTGTCAGGTCTCTTTTTCTTTCCCCCCTAGAATAAATTCTATTTATTAAGCATTTGATACCCTGTTTTTCAAGAGGGGAAGATAAGCCTCTTTTTGGTATTCTTCCAGATATCTGAAGAGAGGTTTGTGATGGATGTTTATTACCAACTCCTTCAAGTTTGAATGTGGATCACCTCTTGCTGTTGCAAGTCAAACCCTGGTAAAAGTCACAGAGATAAACAAGCTTTTGACAAGCTAGTGAAGAGAAATGCCATGCATGTTTGGATAAATATTCCTATTCCTACTAGCAATATGTTTGTAGAAATACCTTCATTAAAACAACATACAAAACTTACAAGCAATAAATATAAAAACAAAATAATATTGAAAAACGTATCAAACTGACTGAGAAATGATAAAAATACATTATACTGACTCAAGTACAAGCAGTATTTAATTAACTGCTCTGACTGTGCCTGGAGTGCTTGTCCATGCTGTGCTTTATTAATAGAGTCCAAGCTTTCCTTTCCAAAGAAACTAAGGACAATACTTTCTACAGTGGGAACAGAATCTTACTTTTACTTTTGTAGTCAATTTTGCAGTAATTGTACATTTTTTGCTGTTTATTCGAAGAGTTTCGGTTTCATACATTAAAAATACATAAGCCACTGTCAGGAAAATGATCGGTGCCACAATCAACAGCACAGAACAAAAGGGGGAAAAAAAAGAAATAACAATCTGCAAACAATAGACAACTAAGGGAATTATGTTATAAATTACCTAATCTGATGCCTTTCTTCAATATAACTGCCCATTTGAAAAATTAAATGGCATTGTAAGTAATGAATGGGGGGGCCATTTCGAACACAGCAATGATGTGAGTATTATTTTTAACTGATGGGATGTATTTCGAATGGCTTTGATTATTTACACAACATTTATTTCACTGCTTTTTTTTTTTCAATCTTCCAGAAGAAATGCTGATTTATTATAATGAAACATTATAAAAACATAAACAAAAGAAATGCCCTCTTGCACCAGAGCAGCGGTTCATCCAGCCCAGTATTCATCTCTCACAGTGGCAAAAGACAATGTTTCTCTGGTTAGGAGGAAGATATGACCTGCACCCTTTCTGCAAATCATTCCCCTTGTACTTTTCCAGTACCCAGGATCATTGTACTGGGGATTTTAAAGACTACTTATCTGCTAAGTCCTTCTAGTATCCACCTGCTGTCCATGAATTTTTCTTAGCCACTCCTGATCTTGCTAATGCTATCTGCCTCCACATCCTTCTGCAGCAACAAGTTCCAGAAGTTGACTACACAGTAGTCCATTTTAAACTGATTCACACTGATTTTGAGTGCCCTCAGTTCTAATATTGTAAGAATCTCCATTTACCTTACCTACTACCACAACACCATTAAGTGTGTGCTGAAGTAACTATAAAGGAAAGCCACTGCTTCAGCTCTACACATTTTAAAATATGATTTCTTAGACATCAGACATGCTAAAAGTTGGATTTTTTTTTTAATAGAGATTAATGAAATTAGGTAAGGGTTAAGGAAGATTACCCGTTACATTTTTTTATGTTTTTCACAAAAGTAAGTCCAAGAAAGTCTTCAAAGTCAAACATGTAAACCCAAATCAATTCTCTAACTAGCATCTTTTTCTCTGAGAAGGTGACCCAACCCTTGACACTAACCAGGAGTTGGAAAATTTCTCATCTGAATCTGATTTTGTCATTTCAGACTCACAGTGAATTTTTGTATTTTCTTATTCAGAGTTTGAATTTTGTATTCAAACTTCAGCCACTTCCTGACAAGTGATACCTGCCTTTTCAGAATGTCTTGAACTATCCAGAGTAAAAGATTTTTAATGCAATAAGACATCTCCTTTCTGCTTAGTGGAGTATATCGGTGTATCTTGTGATGGTATGAATATTATTAGGTACCAATTTATTTTAATAAATACAAAAAAATTACCAGCCATTCTCTAAAGACGTCTCTAAAGGCTACTACAGTCAATGAGCACACAAAACTGCTCAGACCAAGTGCAACGGCAGTGTTATGTCACTTCATGCCATGCCTAGATTATATCAGTATTAAGCCAGTCAGGCCCATTCTGTGTACCAGTTTGAAATGATCTAAAGCTGCTAGAAGTCTGGGCTAAATTTTCTCGAGCTGGAGGAGTAGCAGGTACTCTCTAGAAGCTACAGACCACCAGCCTGCAAGTGCACCTTGAACTACATCCCCATTCCAAATCTGAGTGACCTCCTCGTTTCCCTTTCACTAGTTCTGCCCGTTAAGGATCTGTAAAAACAGAAATATGGATACAGCCATTATTTGACCACAAATTTTTCAGCATATTTTCAGTTGAACTGTTTTCACAGTAAACACGAAACCAAGACTGCATAAACAGGACCTTCTTAATGCCAGGTTCAGCAAAAGACTGTTAGAAGCTAAGTATTTTAAAACACTGCTGCACAATGCCTACTTAAAGAATCACAAACATAGTCCCTCTGATGCCCAAAGAGTATTATAAGGCCTACTTTCCTCAAAATCTGCTCAATCACTGTATAATCATTTACTCACTGTTTGCAAATGTTAATCCAGGGTCAAGGCAATGGCCCTCTGACACAATATTTAAATTGATATAAAACCATGCTGGTTTAACATTCCTTTATAACTTTGGTGGGCTACTCTGATATAAAAGCAGACCACTGGTTTTATCAGAGCATGAGCAGAAGTGACCTAACACCGCAAACAAAATGCTGCTTCTAGCTTCAGCATTTTTTCTAACACTACTGCAGTGCTCTAATGCCCAAAACAAAACAAGCCTCACACCTGCAGACTGTAATACCATTGAAAAAGATGCAGGAGTGGCCCTGGATCTGGTCAACAGACATCGCAGAGATGGCTATGTTTTTGGTTTATTCCGTGTTGCTGATGCACACGAACTACATATAGTAAGTATCAATTTAAAGGCCGATATACACAAGACTGTAATTTTAAAATAATGAGCTAGATCATTCAAAGCTTATGTTTATTGCTTCTAACAGTGCAGTGTTGGTGTAACTCAATGAATCAGCTCTGATCTACACTATCTCCATATTCATCTGTGCATGATTTATTGTACGTACGCTTGATTTTGAACGATGCTGAATGCCCTCTATTCTCTTGGCTGACAGGATGTTGGCATAAGAGATGCTCTGAAGCGTTTTATACAACACCAGAAATTAATCTGTCCTTACTGTTGTCAGATCTTAGATGTTACGTTCAAAATTTATATTTGGAGGATTTCTTTAATCTGTGAATGTCTAACATTACTTAGATCAATGTATCCTGCAAGATCAGTATTTTGTTATTATCTTAATTTTTGAGATAGGTGGATAAATGGAGGGAATGGGAAAAGGCAGGGAAAGGAGATGAAAATGCCACTCTGCAAAACAAGGGGAAGGGCTGGATAGGGAATCTGTATCAGTCACTTCCTATTTCTTTCCTATTTCTATTTCTGTTTCCTAGACAGGACACATAAGCCTTTCTCAGTGATTGCCTAAATGACAAAGAAAATCAATAGCAGAAAATGCAATCAGAATACAAAATTTCTCTAACTAGTAGATAAAAGAGACTAAAACATGCAGATTTACTACTGCACCTGGCTATCCTTTCTCTGCTTGCCTACCAAACTAGAATCCATTTAAGAAATGTATTACACATCTCAGTATGGCAACTGAAAAAACAGGCTAGTTTTTGCTGGAGATGCTTAAGACTGCCTGCTAGGACAAGAAAAAGCTCAGAAAGTGACCCAAAGCCCAGACTCCTACAGGTCTTCAGGTGTACTTTCAAAAAGTGTGATTATTTTGCTTTCCATAGATGAGGATGTGACAAGTGACACTGTTGGGGTTTACGCAATAGCCAGGTAGTTAAAGAGATCATCTAGGATGCAATCGGTCTTCTTCAGCATTAAGAGATTTCAACCCTCGAGTCTTCCATCCTTGAAGAATGCTGCTGCCATGCAAATGTGTGCCACTGGGCAGTAAGACATGATAAATTAATTGGATGGATGTATGAGAAAACCCACAGTTGATTCTAAGAAGAAACATCTCAGTGTTTCTGCATTTTTAACCAATTATTGACTATATAAACTACAGAACTATAACTTGGAATAGGGACCAGAGCTGAGGATTCACACTTCCAGATGAACGCTGTAACCACTAAACTACGATGCCTGTATTTTGTTTTCTACCTCTCATGACATTTGCTGTCTTTGCAGTCCAGGGCCACAGATTCAGCTATCACACAGAGTCTACAGGAACAGAAAGGACCCTTCTATCTATCTTACTGCTAAAGAATTCTCCCTGTAAGATCTATGTACCTTCTCAGATCCAAAGCCCCCAGGTGTGGTCTTCTGCATACTGATCATGTGCACTATTATGCAAGAAGTTATGTTGGTTCCACTGCCAAGATGACATTAAAAAAAATTTAAAAAAAAAAAAAAAATTGAGAAAAAAAAAAATTGAGAAAAAAAAAAAAAAAAAAAAAAAAAAAAAAAAAAAAAAAAAACCAGAACA